>OZ057414.1:71223879-71860879 GCA_964056705.1 Troilus luridus
AAAAAGTTTTTAAAAAATAAAGTTTATTTCGTGAAAAAATACAATGCAACTAAACAGAACAAATAAATCAATAATAGCAAATAACAACAATAAATCAGAAAATATAAAATATTGAAAAGAAAAAAAGACATAAAAATTAAAGCTATTATTTACTGCTGATACATTTAAGCAAATAACTCTTAAATGTTATGATTATTTTATTATATTACTATGTCTACGCTATGTATGTCAGTCTGGCCATTTACAAACGTTCTTAGAACACAAATTAATCACGATGTAAGAATATTTGGACCAAATGTTCTCTAAGATTATATAAAATATTGGTTGAAGGAAGAAGGTCCAGAGGAAGACCTCGACGTACCTGGGATGATGGCATTAAGGAAAGCTTCACAAAGAGAAGTCTGGAATGGAATAGAAGGAGAGAAATGGTAGAAGATCGTACGGTGTGGTCCGGGCTATACAGAAAGAAACCTCACACAGCAGAGCGGTAGAGAGGAACGACTATGATGATGATGATTAATTTATACAACAATTTATTTAAAAGTCAAAAACAACAAATATTTATAGGAAGAGAAAATGAAACCCATAAACTTTATAAGCTTATATTCTCTTCTTAAAAATATTTGTTGTTTTAATTGTTAATTGATTTAATTGTTTTTGAGTCATAAAAAATAACAGTACAAATATACCAACTAAAACAAAATTGTGCAAAGGCATATCTGAACAATTCAAAACTAAATTGGTTCAAAATATATATGTATATTTTAATGATAAGTCAAATTTAATTTAATATTAATCTATATATTCAATGATTTATATTAATGCTTTTTGTTTGTTCTTTAGAAATTATTTTTTTTGTGAATGTTATAAACAAAGAAATGATGATCACAATTAAGTAAATAAGTTATAAGGAAAATCAACAACACGACCGCCTGTCTTGCTGTCTCATTTAATCGGTAATTAATTTAAAATTGTATATATTTACATTTTAGTCACCATAATGTCGTTTACGGAAACTTGGACTACATCGTTCACTATGGTAGCACACCATGTCGTCAATTATTCTCAGAAATACGAGTTACGTTAATCAGATACAAACCGTCCCGGAACATATTTAAGGAAATAATTCTTTGATATATTCAAAGTTCCTCGATGTCTATTCTTCATTTGTCTCCTTCCGCAGGCATAAGATTAAAATACGAGTATGTTTCGGGAGGTTTATAAATGTCTCACGTTCCTAATCTTGATAAATCGATAAGTTTCAGCCTATATTTTTCACATCTTTAGCCGATTATAATAACATTGATCCAACATAAAGTAAATGATGTGGTATATTTCCTGAACTCTGCTCCAACTTTCAATGGTGAGACTTTATATTTTAAACAAAGTATTGGTCACCAAATATTAATGCGTTTCATCTCATCCATACTTATACTACTTATAAAAATGAAACGACATCAATTACAAATGAGTTTTTTTTTTACAGGGTACATAATATACTTTTGCACATTTCCCCTTAATCAGGGGAACAGACTTGGCGGGTGGGCGTGATCTGAAACAAATCCCTTCCTAGCCCAACCGTTGCAATTAAAACAGTAGTCTCTACCTTGTATTGAACCCTAGATCCTTTTTTTTAAAATTAATTTATTTAAATAATTAACTTCTTTTTTAAATACAACATAAATACAAAATAGCAATAATTATAAATAGTCTTGAGATGGATACCTTGGATATTACCTGATTTTTAAAAATCTGGAGAAAAATACATGTGATTGGTTGTTAAACATAGATCATCATCTAAAGTGTTTAATGAATTTTTTTTTCTTATTCATCTTCACTATACAAATCCAGAAATAGTTTTAAAAACTATTTATTATAAAAATATTCTACCACTTCGGCGTGGTCTATTACTGTGAACAGTATGAAATTTGAACGGACATTTCAACCTACATTATATTTCAGTATTTTAAGTATGTTCTTCCAGAAGAACTTCCATTAATCATGTAATTACCAAATAAAGTGATGCACAGTATAATGTGGTGATAGATGTTAAATAATTCCAGTAGTTCAAAGCTTCAACATTCTACGTCTAATCGTTTTATTAGTTTCTTAAGATATGGACAATCCAGCGTTTAGAAAAATAAAAAAAAAACATTTTGAAATGGATTCTGTAAAAATTCTATTGAAATTTGAAAATAAAAATTTTTAGCGACACACTACTTTACTTCTTATAAGGAAATCAATACTGATTCTACTCATTTTTTATTTTTTGTAGAATTTTTAAGTGTATTGGAGTGGAAACACGCGGAGATTGAGGAACAGATTGAATACAAGCAGGACAAAGATAACCTAAGAATAAAGTTTGTATATCCGACTATATTTTATTAATGAAAATTAGTTAAGGTCCAAACGCTTATAAAATTTCGATGAAGCCTACTTAGAGTGGACTAAGGAAGTATCGTGTTGTTTCGATATTGGATGTCGCCGGCACCACTAGGGTAATCGAATGCCGCCCCATCTTCGCCACTTCTTCCCACGCCGTGTATCTTCTTGAGGCTATCCGATATAGGATATTCGACAAGATATGGTGAAGTACTTAATTGAGGCGAAATGAATACATAATTATGTGAATAAGGTTTGTTCATTTATTTAGTCGATTTTATTTTATTTTCGCTACAGTGGGAATCCTAAATGTAATCTATCTAGATATAATTAGGAAAGGGGTCTTTAACGAGAAACTGGCACCACACAGGCTCGAAGCCGTCATTTTACGTTCTCTCCGAACGGCATAACCAATTATTTTTCACTCCTTTAAAAAAATCCTAAGATTGCCTGCCGGACTGCGAACTCGCTATCTTGGGCATAGAAGATTGTTATGCAAATCACTACACCACAGATAACCCAATAATAGTAGTTCCTTCTATAGGGACGTTTCAGCCTTCTTGTGAGATTCTGCGGTAGTGTGTTGTTTGCACCAGTGAGTTTAAGTGTCCAGCCAGTGAATTATGAATTATTTTGTAGTGTTTCTTAATTGCATCTGTTATGAATGGTAGTCTAGATCTGTATGCAATGACTTAGAAGCTATGTATCAGGGACAATTAGTAGTATACTGAAGAAATTTGGAAAAACATTAAAGATTTTGCATGAGCCCTACACCTGTTTGGCCAAGGCCAACATCGGCTTAAATAAGACTTTTCCTATAGTAATTTTGTTAGTTATAGATTTTTTTCAGAGATTTTATTTGTATAGTGTGTTAGTCGCATTAGGAGTGATGGTCGTTGAGTAGGCACATGTATTTCCCTAGTTAGCCTTCTGCCAACAGTAAGACCCTAGTTCTTTGCCTATGTTTGGGTAAGGGATATTTTAAGATGGGGCAGTTTAAGTGCCAGTGTGTAATGGTAATACGATTTGATTTTTATATGACATTTATAATGCCAATTTTAGAATGAATTTAAACGTGTCTGTGCGTTCTGAGAAGCTAGATTGGATTATCATTGGTTCAAAGTATGACAGTTTTCGTCCGCATTGTTGCAAGTAGTGTTTCCAGCATTTGTGGGATGTCGTACCTGTATAAACAGTATAGAACTGGGCCTAGAATACTGTCCTGCGGCACTCCTGCATTAAATCGACAACAGTCGGAATGCTTACTATCCTGGATAACTATAAAAAAATATATCTACTATAAAAAAGTATTAAGACGTCGTCCTTGCGTGTAGTGTATTGTCTTGTCGGATGCCGTAGGTGTAAATTGAGTGCAGTCTCTGGGAATAGTGTCGATTTTCTTTGCTCTGTCAGGGCTTAAATGCTCTTCTACTTCCTTAGCGGACTGTTAAGTTTACATTTCAGCTCTCGGTTACGATTAGTAAAGCATATACTAAAACAAAAGGAATTCTGTTTTTTTTTTTTGCTGGAAGTCTATTAGAAAGACTCGTACAAAACTGATTAGGACATTTTTTGTCTGACAAACATTTTGTCAGAGACGCCTGACCTTACGGATTCCTTTCAATGGAGTAGGGCACAGGAAGCAAGGACCTGATGCATTAGCACGGGCCAGTAGATGCCTCTGGAGATAGCACGCTGGCAGGAAGGCTCAGGTAACAAGTGTGTTATCGTGGTGCCTCTGCCTAATCTTATCTCCTTCCTTAGTCATCCCTCAACGCAACTTGAGATCTTTTAGAAACATCGTTTTTTCTGTATTATCTACATTTTTGTAACACAAGTTGCCATTTAGAAATAGTATGTCTGTTAAAACTGTATTTTATTTATCACAATAAAAGTTAGTAATGTCTTGCATCCCAAAATATTATTTTACCCGTTAGCAACCATGATTGAACCCAGTGAGATCTGCAAACCCTTCTATGGCTCACCCAGCGTTTATAAATCATTCAACAAAGCTTTCAGTAAGATTATTTACCTTTTTATTGTTAGCATTTCATCAACTATTATGATTGCCTAACGAAGCAGTATTTTTCTAGAGATTACTTGCTCTATATCATGTATATAGGGATAGATCCTTTGGGATCTGGAGACCTTCATGTGCCTCGACCAGCTTCTATAAAATGGGTTCTATTTATCCGGAAAAAACCTAGTGGTTGAGCGTGATTTGGGACAATGAACTCCCTGCACAACAGCAAACAGAAACAAAGCACACTATGTATTGGATCCATGATCCTTAAAGGGCTGTTGTGGTATAGAAAAAATATCCCAAACATTTTATTTTCTCTAAATCAACAAAATCAACCCAAGTTTCCAGAGTTATAGGTTTTCCTCTTCTATCCCAACCTGTCATCCAACGGTTGTACAAGAAAGTGATTTGGCACAAAGTCAGCCGCTAGGTTTTAAAGAGGTACATACTTTATAGAGACTTGGTGAGCTGCAGGAGGATCTGCAAATCCCATCTACCTTTGTAACATCCCGCACACTTAGATACTCCTTTCCCTAATTATTAAAAAAGGAAAACAACAACGAAGTACTATGACCAATTAGTAAAGCGGTAGATTCACCATCCATAGTCTACCAATCAACCAAATGTTTTTATCTCATTTATTATTTATCTGTTTATAAATAATATTTATCATCTCTTTTATTTAACCTGTTTAGTGATTAGCAATTTATTTAATGAGTCTTGCTTAGCCCTAGAATAATTCTTCAAAACCATTATCTATTCAGAATACTGTAAATATACAAAAAACAAGATAAACTAACCAGGATACTGTTAATATACAAAAAAATCTTCCTCAACTGATGAATATGTATTTAATATAATTATAACCATCTTCTCAGTTACATTAGCTTAATTTCTGATGCTGAGTCATTTAATTCATTCTACTACAGCAGCATCTTAGCCCTTATCACTCCCACTCATCAATGTTTGATTTTAAAAAGATCATCTATTTTAAGATCAGTCAAATGTGCTCTTATCATGTTAACTGACCAAGTGCAACATTTTATTCTTGTCCCGTTTTCCATTTGATAGATTTTTGTTTTCTAAACTCTTGTTTATTTCTTAAATAAACTTTATATTAATAATTCATCTGATCCTTAACTCACTTATTTGTTAATTATCAGAATTAACAATTTTTGTTTGATTAATATCCTCCATTCTGTCTATATTATATCTAACTTCCCAATTTTCTGGAGTAATTAACAAAACTGTATAATCAGTGTTACATTTGATAATGGTATTTTGGGATCCAAAGTAAGCTTGTTTTGTGAATATATGCAATTTATCTTCCGAAAATTAAACGTGATTGATGAAATCCATAATGTTTTGACATGTCAATTAATTTTATTTTTTAAATGTTTAGACTCTGAACAAAAGTTTAATTTCTAAGCATTACGTGCCAAGTTGTTTCCAATAATAAACAGAATATAAATTACAGATTCTGGCATTTCAAAATTATGAAATTTATATAAATGGTGTTGTTGCCTATTCAAACAATCATTTAGGTATTTGCTTTGATTCTATATAGTTGATATTCATATAATTATTTGGCACCAATCATAAGTCATAAGTTAATTATGGTCTAATTTTGGGTTCTCTCTTAAATGGTAAATAAAAGACTTTAAACCCTTGATTCCATGTAAATTTCCATAAGTACTTTTTCTGCCCTTATTTTTTTTTGATAACTAACACAAATTCTGAAATGTTAATTAAAAAAACTGATTTGCTTACATTTTTAAACCAAATGAACTGAGATATATATTTATAATCCCAAATTTATTAGTGTTACGTAATAAAATAAAAATGGATAAGGTAAAATAATTAATTCAAAAATAAGAATAATATTTTATTTATTTACTTCAAACTCACAAAACTTGTATGAAAATAATTACAGCAAATAAAATCTACAAACATAGACATGCAAAATAACTACATAAAAAGTACACTCATTATAATCATATAAGTATTATAAAAATTAGAAATATTTACATTTAACCTTTAATCTTATACTTAAAACTAATTATTAAAGCATCTGCCAACTACATTCTAATATAAACCTATTAAAGCTTTCATTTTATCACAGTTTATAATCGATACCATATCCTAACAGTAAAATATACATATACATATACATATATGAGGGAGAAAATGGTACGGATGAGGTCAAATGAACTTCTGGACCATTTTCTTCCTCATTTTTATATGGTCAACATATAATACTTAAGATACATATATATAAATCTGAAATCAATATAGTTTTATGTACATCTAGTATAAAGCTAAAACCTTGATAGCATTGAAAGAAACAGGAGTGAGCTGTAACCTGTCACTAAATCATACAAATATAAACAAAACTATAAACATAAAAATAACTCATTAAAAGAACATATGCCAAAGTTAATACATAAATTCTGACACAATATTTTACATTATCAATCAATAAAAAATTCAATACTGTACATGCATAGTAGCAATGTTTATATACAAATATTTATATGTATATTTCTATATCTACCAACTAAATCACAAATATACTCAGTAAAATAATCTCTTATTCATATATTCTTCTTGTATGAATGAATAATCCCAAAATAAACTTTAAACTTGCATTATATATAAGAAACTTTAAACAATCTATTGCATGAATGAAGATGGGTACTTAATAATTGGCAAGAAACATATGATCGATAATCTTAATCGCCTCATTATTGAAATTAATTTATAACAAAAAAGAAAGAATTAAACGAAAGCATGCATAATGATATATATAATGGAAACTATTATTCATCTAAAACTAAAACTATTCATCTACAACTAACTTATAAAACAACCTAAATAAACTAATGAAAGACAAGCGGGTTAGCTAAGCTTAAGTTCTCTAAAAGCACAGATCGGCCTATTTCGCTGGATGCAGCGAAGGTTTTTCAAAATAAGTCAAAGTGTCCTGTACATTATTGGTGCAGCGGAGGCAAGTCTTCCTTCTTCACCATGACTCGCTCCAAATAAGCCCAATAGAGGTTCAAGTTCAACTTAGCATTAGGCCCAAGTCTTCTCAGGATACTGTTTTCCAGCAGCATCTGTAGCAGGAAAACCATATAAGTAATGAATCATGCATAAACTAATCACTTTATTGTTTACAAGTAAGAACATGAGAGAGAATTGTTATGAACTATGTTTCTTTCTTAATACAGAATTTAATGCATAACATAAAATAACAAACGGTCTCTGACTTTATTTTCCAGTTGTTTCGCATTGCGTTAGTTATATGTAATACTGAAGAATAAGGCAAATGGTCTATAATTTTGTTTAAAAACTTTAAATTTAATCTGTAAGGAATCGTTGGATTTAAACTGTAAGACTGAATTCACTTTCAACAATCTTAGTTTAAAATACAACCAATGTTTTTTTTGGTTTATTAATAAATCTACAACTGTACTATAATACAACAAACAACTAATGTTAACCAATTAATTTAAACTAGACCTGTCAAAGATTAAAGCTTGTAAAATGTTTGGAAATGCTCTCTCACACATGAAGTAAACAACACAGCTATTTATTTATTTACAACTATATAACAATATATACTAGATATGTTTCAAACTTACAGCTTTCCTTTTCTTCCTCATCTCCTGGTGCAGCCTGTATCTCTCCGCATCGGTCAAGACCTGATGGACCGAGAGATGCTGTTCATCGGCCATTGGCTTGCCCTCCTCCTTCAGCTTCGGTAACTCGAACTTGCACATTCTGGAGAAGACTGATGCCCCTTCCCAGTACTCGGGGGTGTATATACCACCATCCCCGCTCCTACCCCCACCCACGTGATGTTTTCCCGCGTTTTTGGCCCGGCCCAGGGAAGGAAAAAAAATTATCGTCTAAAAGGTTTCTATTGAAATATTATCGCTGGAATAGTTCGAAAAACAGATGGCTAGTAGGATACATGGAATAAATTTAGGTTACTCGATAAATTTTCATATAAAAACCATTATCTGTTCCTACAAGTTTTTAATGTTGTGAAAATTGGAAAATTATGTTTCCTAGTTGACTGCCCCAAGATTTTTCCGTTGTTAAAGGTTTTTCTGTACGTTTAAGGTGTTAATAGTTATTGTATTAACGTAAAGTTTTAGTTTTTAAAAATCCTTAATCCAAAAGGATGCAAAACAAATAGGTAATTACGATTTACAAAAATGCTCAGCGTACGCAGCCGATCCTTCTCTTAAAGGAAGTCCCAGTATTCCGCTCAAACTCAAATCCACAGAAACAATTTCACATATAAAGATAAATCTAAAGCTGAATAAAATGAAAATTATTGTTAAAGTGAAATTTGTTGTATGAAAATTATTTTACTGTGATGTGAAAATTGTTTTGTTGTGTAGCACTTTTGTTTCAAAACGTTCGTTTTCAAAGTGTTTGCAAGGGCTTATTTTAATAAAAAACTGAAACTTCTGACTCAAATGATAGTAATTTCTACTTCAAATATGAAAATCCTTTCTGTTGTATAGGTCTTTGTCAACTATTGATTTTGAAAATCTCATTTTATTAAAAATGATTTATGGAATATCGAGCTAAATAATCTCAGTAAAAAAAAAAAAATGATACATTTTGCAGTGAAAATAAGGAAAAACAAAACGCTTGGAAAACCTTGTAAGATATACCAACTGAAATAAATAGGATTTCACGAGACAACCTGTAACAACGTATTTTAAAACTCCAGCTAAAACTTGATATTTATTTATTTTTTAAAACTTTTACATCAATATTTATAAGATAAATTTTGTTAAATAAGTGCTCTTTCGAAAGAAGGTCTGTCTGACTTATGATGACTCGCAGCTTTTAAGTGGTATATCTTGTAAAGACTGTTTATGCTTACCAGACGGAACCAAGAACCTGCTATGTCATCACGTGTCTGGTTCTCTCGGGGTAAACACTTCAGTCTAGGCAAACATATTAACCCACGTCGCTCTAGAAGATATATAAATATAACATTTCTTTCCATGATAAATCAAAAGAAGACATGTTTACTCTTTAACTGATCCGGTATTTCCTTAAATATGAAAAACTGACTTATATTTAACTTAGAATTTAAATATCTAGGATTAATAAATATAATAAATCTCAATAAAGAAAGAAAATATCTTAATAAAAGATTTATAGAGGTCTATGACAATAGAATAAAAATATTTCCTTTGGAATTAAAATGGTAAATTATCATGTACAGTAGAACCTCGATTATCCGTCAGGGTATGGGACCAAGATGGTGTTGGATTTGGGAAATAGACGGATGTGGGAGTGAGACATATGTTATATATGTAAATACAGATAAATTGAACAATATATTTCAAACATTTGACATTATATATGTACTCGTAACTTATTTACGTACTAATAAGACCTGTAGTAAAAGTATTTTTTTTAAATAATAACAATTACGTACATCGATGGCTAATTAGCACAATCATTGTATGTCCATTTTTTCCCACTTGAGAAATTAATATCAATTTAAAACTGGAGTTTAGCTCTTTCCTCCTGCACAATCATAGCATGCCCCGTCTTAATAATCGTTAAATGATTATATAGAAGTAGGGTTACCAGATCAAAAATTGAAAATTCCGGAACAAATTCCGAACGTATGGCAACCCATAAGCATATAAATTGGTAATTAAATGGTTTTTACGAAGTGAGTTTTATTTTTGTGAAAATGTACACTTTAAAAAGCATATTTCACGAGGTTTAAGACGAAAAGACGGCCACAGCATTCCTCCAAGGTAATGGACTGTTACTTAACACAAAGGTCATGATATGTCTGTATATTATGGTACAAAAATACACTGGGGGTGCCCCAAACGAAGCTGCAAGAAAAGTGTGGGCATAAGAAAAGACAGCTGGTGATTCCAAAATTCATCTAGAAAACGCCGTACATTTCATATATTCACGGATATATGACCCTGTATAAGCTGGGTATGTTCATAAAACTGTGAACCACTAAACCAAGTGGGGTAACAAACGAAGACTAGGAACAAACAGCACTTTTTTGACTTCCTATCTTGCTGAGTTGATGTGGTGTACACAACTCAAGGGTGAAGACCCATTCGCCCAAATTTTATTAGATTTTAGAGATTTTTGGATTGATGTAAACAATTAAAATTAGTAATATAGAGCCAAAACTCAAAACGAAACATTAAGTTTAACGTTAGAGTTAAGCGTAACATTAGAGTTTTGGGTTGAACGTCTTGGGGTGGAGGTGCGGTCTCAGGTTATGAACCTATTTGAGCGGTTATTCGTTGGGATATATTGCACTTCTTCTTTGAGATGTGATTGATCTTACTCTTTTTTCTTGTCTTGATAATGCCTGAATAGGCGAAACGTCGACTGGTAGTTGTTTGTTTTTACTCCAGACTTGAAACATAAGGCTTTAGTTGTGGTTTTTTCCATTTGCATTCAATTAAAATTAGTTTAATAAAAACATATGCTTATTATTTATTTCAAATTATATCAATTCTATTGAAATCTAAAGTGATGATACCATAACATACAAGTAGCATTTACTGTTAGTTGCTTATAATTCCAACATCCACATCCAAGAAGTGAAAGCGATAGGAATGCATTTTATTTTATTTTTCAACCACGTCTGTCTAATAAATTGCCAATCGATTGACTACCTGTTTAAATCGGCAGTACCTAAAGCAACGGAATGCCAAGAATGGGGAAAATAAAATATACAGCAGTATCTCTAAATCTGGAATTAAGTTGTAAATGATAAATAATTTTGTCTTAGTGGTTCGTTTATTTATCCCTTATCAATAATTCCATCAAGCGTGCGACTGAGGAAAATTTAGTAAACAAATCATTCCTAAATCTTACCACTGAAATTTTGTTTTCTCTTTTTTTTATACTTTTACCTATAATGACTAAAATAATATTTTTAAATTTCCAAAACATATAAATCCTTTCCTAGAAAGCTGTCGTGTATCCAAGAATCAATATGGCTTTCGTTGACATTCCTTTACTAGAACACTGTGTCATCTTATCGAAGATGTAAGATCTTAGTCGCTTATTTATGGAGAGTGGGTAGAGCGTAGAGTTGTTATGCCGAAGGTTCTGGGTTCAAATTTTGCTGTGGCACATTAATTATATAATCTGTTAATTATAACTATTAAATGGGGGGCCACTTGGCAGTAGAGCGTGATCTCGTACAAATCGCTTCACTGTCCAATTGTTAATTAGCTTAGGTATTAAACAGAAACAGTACTGTCTTTACCGTGTACGTAACCCAAAACACTTAATGGGTTGTAATCAGGCATATGCATATACCTGTATGCATCTATAGTGTATTAATTTTGATTCTAGTGTTTCGATATGCAAAATAAACTATTTCTTGGTATTCTTATTTAATATATTTAAATTTTTCCATATTTATTGCGCAACGCTTCATTGTCATTATTGGACGTAACCGCATACCTATCAGCTGACAACAACCGTCGTTCTTTTTCGAATAAATTGGAGTGGAAACGATGGGATTACGCAGGGCCCTACTTTGGTGTAAATATTTTCTTAACACCTGTTTTCGGATGCACCTGTAGTTCCGCAACAACGCGTATCCCATTCAGCCGTTTCCATTCTTAGTACTGACAAAGGTGGCAATTGATTGAATAAAAATTGTAGGACGACGAAATCACAATCGTATAAGACCTAAAATTGTAGTAAATCAGATTGCTAAAAATGTTAATAAAATTTAAAACCAAAAGAAATAGATTAGAGAATAGTAATAGAAACAACATACTGTTGGAAAGTGCAATAATTTGCAAATCCAAAATCCAAAACGAGTTGTTTTGGGAAGGGTTCCGGGTTCAAATGCGGCTCTGGCAGATAAATTATTTAATCTGTTAATAACTCCGGAAGGATCTTGTTGGATCATAGACGCACTGGGGCTCACCCACTCGATGAAGTGTGTATCCATTATTAAGAAAAAAGCCTGGCGGGGATCTAGTTCAAAGTGTGATCTAGCACAAATCACTTCCCTGCACAACTGTTGTCCTGGAAGCAGTACAGTCCCTAACATGTACTGAACCCTAGACCCTTTATAGGAAATATGCTCCACCAGTCTCCCTACAATGTAGCAATGTCTCAGGCTGTAAAAATAGTTAAAACGACACAATCGTTGCTTTGCATCGTTTATTATGAGCTGTTTAGTGCCTTCCTCCAAATCATTGTAAAAACTACTTTACCAATGTACGGTTGTTTTAAGCAAAAATAAACCTGCAAAGTGCAAGAAGGGTGCAGGATTTAATAGTCGGTAAAGGCAGTAGTGTTTCCTGGCCATCAGCAATGAAAGCCCTTGTAGACTTACGATCCCAAGGACCAATACATGGTTGATAACAGCATGATAATGGATTATCTGCAACGGGACTTAGAGATTAGTATGGACTTGAATATCTGATTATAGTTTTTTAATATTTTACAAATTAGGATGCAATAGAATAAATCCCCCACAAAAAGGCCTCACGTCTCTAAAATACTGGGAAAAAACTAAGCAGCCAACGTTTCGCCAATTCAGACATCATCAGGACATAATGCGGAAGAAAAATAAATAGAAAGGAAGAATAAGAAGTGCCGCACTTTGTTGATGTGAGGTGTGCTGCAGTTAGTCTTATCTCCATTACCTATATAAACAAAATTATGTTTACAAAACAATAACAAAAATTTATGTTTATAATACAAAACATTTTCCCAAACCGTTTCTAACAACTCCCAACCTTTTTTCAAATCTTAAATATGAGGCCATCAGGCAAAAGTCATATCAAGACCGTAATTATTCAAATAACTCCCAACTAGGTATAATTATGTAAAATAAATACCTGTACTTAAGTGCAACAATATCTTGTGTTAATATTATGCAACACTATAATAATTAAAACTATAAAAGAATAAAAATCTGTTTAATTTCCGGTTTGAACAGACTGATATATCCCAGGCCCGTAGGGTCCACTTTGGTACAGCGAACTAAAAATGACAGAGAAGTTCAGGTTTCTGCAAGCAATTAGTAGAGAAACACGGAAGTTTCCAACTCACCGTTCTCTCCGGCAAGATCCGGGTGATAATGCGTTTTGCACCTAACTGCACTTAATTAAGTCAAAACCACATAATTATTTTTTTATGAGCCTATAACTCATTAGATCTCGAAATATCCCAACACGTTTTAACAAAGCATGTAGGAGATGTAATGTTCATTTACAACCATCTAGCTACTTTTGCGTATGTTTTTCCTCAGTCCTGTAGAAGCTAGTCACTGAGAAAAAAAAAGAATAAAAGTGGAGATGGAAATTTTTCCAGATGAGAGTTTCAATATTCACCATCTTAAAATATTTTTATTATTTTTAATTCACTGCAAAGTTAAAATATCATTTCGATCGCCCATCCACATCCTTACTGACTAATTCTTAAATATTAAATTTATACATATATTTATTAAATTTATTTATTGAAATTTCCAACTTCATTAATAATATTAATAAACAAATAAACTATACAACTACAATCTATAAAAAATCTTGGGTTCAGTACGTGACTGGGACTGTACTGTTTCTAGAATAATGGTTGTGCAATGAGATGATTTGTCCGAGATCACGCTCTACCACCATGTTTTCCCTCTATTATGGGTACCCTAGAGACTGGGTGAGCCCCGGGACTGTTCCAGATCCCACACGGTTCATCCCCGGCTGTTATCAGATTAAATAAATGGTCTGTAACAGCCGGTTTTGAAACCGGTGGGAGTGAGGTATTGATATCGACTTCGGGCCAGATCAGCAACATCATTGAGGTCATTAGGATGACTTTATAAGTAACAAAATGAGGCACATTGAGGGTTTTACGAAGGGTGTTGGATTGTGGGATTGGATACGATAGATGTACGCTGCCATAGTGTCCATATAGATCCATATAGGTCTTATGATAGTCATGTACATGAGTCTTCTGTAATTAATTGGGAGCTTAGAGCGTTTGTCTAGTAAGTTTAGAAATATCCTGAAACAGCGAATAGTTTTAAATTTATTCATATTAAATTTATATTAAAGAGACAATCATGGCACAAAGTATTTTGATTTACATATAGTCACTATTTAAATTATTTTCTTAATTTTCTGATGTAGATAGGACACTTAAATGGGAAATATAAAAAGTACAAAAATATTTGTAAAATATCACGTGTATGAATACTTAAAAAATGTTTTAGGAATTTTAGAATGACTGAATGATGGATATATTGTTTTAAATTTATGGGCCAATTTTCCTAGAATATTATTGAATTTAGATACGAATACTACTTATCATATATAAATATTAAAAAAATTAGTTTTAGCCGCCTTTTGGCGGTATCGCTTATAATTCGAGATATGGAAACATCTATAAAGTCTATAAATTATTTTACCGAAAAAATGAACGAGGACGAATAAACTATAAATACATGGGGACTAAACTTGATGTATGAAACCTTGAGATATGTAAAACGTCATCAGTTATCCTTTTGATCAACCATCTGGGATTATGAATTAATTATGAAATGTTACAAGTTGTCCGTGAGCAGTCAACGCGTCCAAATGGATCCTAAACAGCCTTCAAACTTTTGAAATTTTCTTCAATACTAAGATGATAATTTTTGTTTCGAGTTTCTCGCAGAACAATTAGTCAACAGACCAAATATTTAAATAATTGTTTTATTTTGGGAGGACGTTATTGTCGCTATTATGACATGGCAGTATTTTGGATGGACTCTGTGTGACATACAAACTGTTCATTACAAAGTGTGTACCTTTACTTGAGGGAGAACTTATGACTTGAGCGTGCCTATTGAAGTATATTATTTTAACGATGCATGGTGTATATATATTAATAATAATAAGGCTTAGCGAACCCGAAGACTAGATGTCGATCCCTCTAATCTCTGTTTCTTCCCTCCGGGGACTGCTATCTAAGCCCAAATCCGTTAGATCGCCCTTAACACGACTCTCCCACTTACGCCTCGGTCACACACCAAAATGGGATGCACGCTTCTGTATAAAATTATTTTTTCTAATGTCCAAATATTTTTCTATATTATACTTGTAAAGGTATAAGATGTTTTGACCCGAGACGCACTACGACTTCATAAATAGTGCATTATTACATTATTCATCAGAATACAAATCAAGATTTTTTAAAAGAACTACTGTTTATATTTTCAATAAGTACAATGTGTTTAGGAAAAAAAAATTTTTTTTGATCATGTATAATGTAATTCAGTCAATAAATACCTCAATATGATCTGCGTCGTATTACAGGAATTACGTCCCGACTTTATTAAACAGTTGACATATATTGCAAAAAGTGGATGGATAGTTTTGGAGTTATTATTTATATAGGAGGGAGCGGAGTAGCTCAGTGGTTGAGCACTGAGTTGCCATGCCGGAAATCCTGGTTCAAATCCCGCTGCGGGCAGTTACTTTTATTTAGTCTGTTTGCAGCCAGAGATGGATCATATAGGATCTAGGACCCTCCTGGGGCTCACCCAGCCTCTATAAAATATTATAAAAATAGGGGGAAAAACCTGGCGGTTGAGCGTGACCTAGGACAAGTCACCTCCTTGCAGAACCGTTGTCCATGAAACAGTACAGTCTCAACCATGTACTGGACCCCCAGACTCGTTCACGGGCCGTAGTGGTACAGCTTTTTTTTTTTTACTTATATAGGAGGAAGTGTGGAACTAAGACGTTGAATGTTACCCTTGGACAATCACGTTTGAGTTCAGAAATCCTCTTATTATTATTAACATTAATACAAAATAATTTACTGACTAGAAAATTGAACAATCCAAATAAATTTTAAAGTGCAAGACAATGTATCTCAGTTTATGTTAGCGGTATTTTGGGATAAATGTTAATTGTATGTAACCTGAAGTTTCGGCAGCGTAAAGCATTGATTTACTAAACTAGCGGAAATGTGAAAAGATCAATTTCTGAAATTTGAGTTATCCCCTCTTGGTCCATAACGCCTTATATATAAGATGTGAATGACTCAAGAAGCCCTATGACGTCATTAATGACGTTCTAATTCCTTGTACTACTGCATACACTCTAAAAAAAATTGTTTTTTTCTAAAACTTCAAAGTGTTAGAACTTTACAATGTTTAAGATTAATAATACTTTTTTAATCTATTCAATACACAGACATTATTTATCTGCTCATTATTAACTTTTTATTATTCAATAAATACTGAACAATGTCTTATTATAGGAACGTGACTTTCTTAAAAATTTGACACGTATAGTGTTTAATGGAAGGAAATTTTTTGGGTTGTTAAACATAAAGCGATGAGTGAAATAAGACGCTAACTGTATCCTTGGACAATAACGTTCGGGTTCATAAAATCTTCTTTTATTACTGGAAATTGTTTTTGTTTTTTTAATATGATAGCATGTATGCCTAGATATAGAAGATGTTAATAACTCAACATCAATGAAGTATTATTTCCTTGTACCACTGCTTACTCTCTAAAAGATTTTTTTTCCCCTAGAACTGTTTAGTGTTTAAAATTTGAAAAAAAAAATACAGCGTTAAGGAATAACGATGCTTTTTTAAGGCATACTATACACAGTCAGTGTATAGTTATGAATTGTATAATGTATAGTTATATAATTCCAACAAAATATTGAATCAAAATTAGGTATTTATTTTGTAATGAAACAATAAGATTGTAATTTCTGTAAAAAAAAATATTTTTTCCTATTATACCTATCTATACAAGTAGCTAATGACTCAAGAAGCACTATGGCGTCATCAATGACGTTCTGTTTCCTTGTGCCACTGAATACTATTTTTTTTCTATAACAATATATAAGGTTTTTAAATTTAAAAAAAAATAATTAGGAATAATGATAGGCTTTTTTAATACATACTGTAGTCAGTCAAAATATACTGATAAACGTCTTATTATAGGAATTACGTCTGGATTTTCTTGTTATTTATATACATAGCGGAAAGTGGGGAGCTAAGACGCTAATTATCTAATGATCATTATGGCACGAATGAATAATAAGAACAGGTAATCACGAATCGTTCCATCATGTAAAGGGTCTTTACCGCGTGTAATAATATAAAAATAATAAAATTGTTGCTAATACACAAATATGTTTGAATGTTATAAAGGTACAAGATGTTAGATGGAAGAACCCTATGACTATGACGACATCAATGACTTTTTATTGGCATGTACCAGCGCAAACACTTAAAGATTTTTTTATTTTATTTTACTGGAATTTTTAAGTGTTTAAACGTTACATAAAAATAAAAATATATATAAAGTGTTTGAAATAATTTTTAATAAATACAGTATTTAGTCAAAATATATTGATCTACGTCTTATTACAGGAATCACGCCGCGACTTCCTTAAACATTTGCCAGGAACGTGGAGGTCCAAGACGCTAACTGTATCCATTAGACAATAACTTTTACAAAACCTGATTATAATTAATAAAAATAATTGACAGAGTAGAAAGTTTTAAACAAATCTTATAGTGCAAGATATTATTGGATTATACTTATAATATATTGGAGATATTTATCGCCTGTATCGACAAACTGAAGTCCGTATTGTAACTTATTTTACACAATTAAAATCTGGTCATTTTTTGGCACACTTTTATTCATTTATTTTTTGTAATGAAACAGTAAGATACGAATTTCCGAAAAAAAAAATTTTTACCAGTATTCTAATGTATGTATAAGATGGTAATGACTCAAGAAGCACTGTGACGTCATCAATGACGTTTTAATTCCTTGTATGATTGTTTACATTCAAAAAGATTTTTTTTATTTTACTTCTTAATGTTTAAATATTAAAACATTAGTGCTTAGAAATAGCGGTACCTTTTAATGCATACTGTATTAAGTCATTAATGAAGTACGTCTTATTATAGGAAATATACCTTCACTTCCTTAAACATTTGACATACATAACGTACAGTGGATACTTTTTGGTTTATTATTTATATATATATATATATATATATATATATATATAGCGGAAAGTAGAGGGCCAAGACGCTAACTGTATCCTTGGACAATAGCCCTGAAGATGGGCGGGCACACGATCCATAAGAAAGACAAAGAGGGCGCGTGCGGGCAGGTGCTGCCCGGCGTGGGAAAGCTCCTTCTCCTAGGCTCCCACGTCGAGCAGCTGCCTCTCCGATAATTTGTCCGGCTACCTGATTAGTCGCTGAGCTTTACGCTCCTCTATCTCCTCCAAAGGCAGTCGCCAAAATATTATAATTCCACGAGTTATATTGTCACCTGATTGCCTATTGAATAGTAATTTGTCCGATCTCTTAGTAATCGAGGTCGCATTAGAATATAATGTGATAGGGTAGGAGGGGGTCAGTTCCGGGTTCTGCGGATATCAACTTCCTACATGGAAATTAATTGAATGTGAAGGAAAGTTCACATAAAAAAATTAAAAACATACATTTTACTATTTAAAAATAATTAGTCCTAATTAATTTCTATAAATATAAAATATAAAATTAAAAATATATGAATATCCGTTAATTTTACATGCTTCCTCAGTTCTGAGTTTCAGATTTATACAATATTCCATGCTTTAGTATAATTATTTAATATTTTTATACAAGTTTAATATTTTAGTACAATATATTAGTTATATTTTTATGTATTCTTTTTGTTTTGTATTTATAAATTTATTTATTTTTAATCATTTTAATATAAATTGTTTGTTTATCTATTTTGGGTACTTTACTCGCACTTTTGAGTTATTATTTTAATTATGTATATTTATTTTAATTGTATTATGTATAGGTGTATTTATTTATTTTTAATTTTTAAATTTCCAGTCAGTGATAATTTCTATTATATCATTTGTTTGTTTAATTATTTCGGCAACTTTACTCGCACTGATTAAGTAATCTCTCTAATCTAAGAGTTTACAGTTATACTGACCATTTTCAAGCACACATAAAAAACAACATTTTCATTGTCCAACCAGGTTAACCTATCTGACCCACAACAAACAGCTATAACATTGAGGCCATTATACCAAATCATTCGACATAATTTGCGATATAATTATATGATATTAGAGGCAATTCCAACAACCAACATCCATTTCATAACCGGACTGGAGCTGAGGTATCAAACTAGCATGTAATCATTTGGTATATATATTAAAGCCGACTATTGTTTTTTAAAATTTAAGATTGAAAAAAATTAGATTCAATAATATTAAATAGTAAATTCATACCAAGAAGCAGCCAAAACAAGCAATAATAATTATTTATATATTTTGTTGCAATATATAAGGTATTAATTGTATTGAATACGTAAATAAAACACATCTAAAATAAACGTAATGCATCTTATTTCAGTAGTAAATCTACATTGATAAGGATTTTATCCATGTTCCTCTTCTTAACTCAGTGGGCTTTTTAGAAATTGGCAAATGTGGAGAAAATAGCTTATTGATAGCGGATGTGTCAATTGATAAGCATTAATTATTTTCTTAATTAACCTATAGCAGTACATCTCATAAAGGATTTTGGGTTCAATAGTTGCTATCGTCTCACATACAACGGTTGTACAGGTAGGTGATCTGTCCGAGATCACGTACAATTGCCAAGCTCCCCCCCCATTAAGGATGCCAACTTTATAGAGGCTGAATGAGCCCCAGGACGGTCTCCAGATCACA
Organism: Troilus luridus; assembly: GCA_964056705.1. Lineage (NCBI taxonomy): Eukaryota > Metazoa > Arthropoda > Insecta > Hemiptera > Pentatomidae > Troilus > Troilus luridus. The sequence goes on from OZ057414.1 coordinate 71,244,049, forward strand.
TAGTGTCCATCCATGGCTGTTAACAGGTACAATAATTTATCTGCCATAGCTGGATTTGAACTCGGAACCTTCGGCATAGTAACTCAGCGCTCTACCACACAGCTCCCCCCACTTCCTAAAATTATAAAATTAATAATTTGTTTATTAAGTTGTTAATCACTTCCGAAGAAATTTATGTTTCATCCGATACCACTGGGTAGTTAGGAATTAGCCCTCATAGTGAGGAAACGTAGACAAATGGCATTTCCTGCAAATGTTAAAGATACGAGAACTGGACTCCTTTAAAAGGCCATGAGCGCATGAATATTCATTGTTATTGAGTAAGATATAACTCCACTCCGATTAGCAGGATGCCTTCCAATACCGTTTTGAATAATTTTAAGGAGGTAATTGAATTTGAATAAATTAGGCCGACGGGTGTTTATCGTCTACGGGTTTTAGTATCTCGTCGAGCCTATCTTGTCACTCGAAAGAGTTGATCGAAGACTTCCAGAGAGCTGGGAATTGGCCAATGCGGCAGATGCATGGTCAAACGTCCTTATTTGGCTAAGTAAAAAGAAATAAAAGCCTCCCAAATTTTCATTATCTCCTGTCGAGCATCAATAATATACTTTTTATTTTAAATCAATCCCAAATTCAGTTCGATGCACCTGCACTTTTTCATCGACGCCTTTTTTGGACGTAGCTTTTAGTATCGCAATTTAATAGATCGTTCGCTAAAGTTTTTTTATCGATCAATCGAATACTAATTGGAATATTGAAATCTAATTTGCGTAATCCTGTTGATGAAACAAACCTTATATTATTTTGATAAAGACGTCAAAGAGAATTTCATTTAAATTTGGTCAGGGTACTTCAAAACACTAGATAGACGTTCTAAGCTGCCTATTAATTACAAAAGACTCATGTACTGGACTATTAAAAGACTTATTTGGACTTACGGAGTAGAGCATTGCGGCTCCACTAAGCCATAGAATTACACCACCCCCGTATCCAATCCTTACAATCCAAAATTAATTTGCTCCTTACTTTTTTTTTCGAACAAAATCATCCATAATTACCTTACTGAACCATTTGTTTCCGATTTGGCCCGAACCCGATATCAATCTTTTCATGAAACAGTTATTCCCCGATGTTTCAGAATTTCACTAAACGAATAAGTACACTTTCGTTAAAAAGTATGAGCTAGGTGAAATTCTTATCTCTGAAAAAAAGAAAAAATAATTATGCTTTGATTTTCAATTACGAAATTAGTAAGATTTTTAATTTTTTTTTTCTTCTAAGGTTTCCTCAGATTGAGTTTCCTTCAATCAAAAATTTCCTCTAAATCGTTTTTTTCCATTTTCATCTATTCAGTATATCTTCTTCCCTCAAACCATGGTCTCAATTCCTTAGATCCATCTTTTTCGTGGTCTTCCTAGCCGTTTCCTCCCTTCAGCACTCCAATTGAAAATTAAATTGGACAATCTTGCTTCCTTCATTCTTCTGAAATGACCATACCATTCCAGTTTTTATTTCTATATTTTGGAGGACGTTTTGTTGAGTTTGCATTCGTTCTCTAATTTCGGCATTAGTCCTTCTTTCAGGTCTGGATACCCTGGCAACTCTCCTCCAATAGTACATCTCAGTAGCAAGCAGTTTTTTTCCCTAGAGGTGCGCTTATAATATTTTTATCATATAAATATAAATCTCAATTTTATTGACTTACAAGAGATTCCAGGATCAACTTTTCAGTGTTTATTATACGAGTGAAACAACGTTGGCACGGCTTATTCTTATAAGGTGGCGATAAAATGTGCATGTCTGTCACCTTCTCAAAAAGAAACTGGCACACTTTCAAGGTGCAGGATCAATTCTCACATAGTACTCGACAAAAAAAAAATTATAGTGGCGAGGTTGAACAAGAAAAAAAAGGAGTGAGATCGACCTTCAAAAAAGAAAACGAATCAAGGAAAGTTATAATGAATTCCAAAAACGCCTTATATTTCTAAAAATAAAAAGACCCTTAAGAGGAAAAACGAAGACCAACTGGACCCGTTATGACTGGAACCTTGCGATTTTAATAACAGGAAGTCAGGCCCAGCTTGCACATCAGTTCGAGAGAACTATTTTTCCTGGCGATGGCCAAAATATTTCGATAAGCCGATACTGTCTTCTGTAGTTTTGGTGAGTCGTAAGAAGTACCTGACTAATTTTATTGGGAGAAAGGTGTTAACATATATCGCTTCTTCAAAACAACATCATGACTCAAAAATTGGCATTTTTTAGTTAAGCCTTCGGTAGCAATTGTATTGATTGAAGCTTTTTTATTAACGACATTTCTGATATTCCATTTCCAACAAATTTTTTTAAAGTCATATTTTGAGTTGTATCATGTTTGAATGTTTGAACTTGAAGTTTTTATGGGGATAATAACGTAAGTTAAAATAAAAAAATTTTCAAGCTCTTAAAATTTGTCTGATGGATAATAAAATAATTTCAATACCATAATTACATAGGAATGCTTTCCTTTACCAATACCCAAATTTTAATTTTTTTAGCTCACGCGGAACTTATGTGAATACCTCATATCTATATAGTAAATACCTTTATAGAAAAATTAGTTGTTTTTTTCGAGTTATGACATCGTTCTTTTGAAGGAGCGATATATGATATATGACCGGACACGCGAAAAATAAACACAGTACGAATTCAAAATTAAATAACAGTGCTAAGGTAATGTTTTAAAAGTTAATACCTACCAATTTTATTAAACATAAAAAATAATAACCACACAAATGTAGGATATTTTTTTTTTATGAAACAAAAAAAAATATGGTTCGTGCCCTGAATACCTCCAAACGAAAAGCATAATAGAATAAGCTACAAATAGCTAAAGAATATACAATAGAGAAGCACCCCGATGATCAAAAACTGATCATCTGGTGCACTATTGTCCTACTAAGGCCAGACTGTCGAACATTGGGGAGCGCACGCAAGGCACATTGCGCGAAGCACACTCCGGCAGACGCTATCACTTGCGCTCAAGCGCAGGTGCCGGTCACGTGCCCACAAATAGACAATAGTAGTGTACCCTCCTAGAGACTATAGTTGCGACCCCTATGTTTGCAACCCCAATGTTTCCCAATGTGCAACTGTTTAACGCTTAACTGGCCTAAGGGGGAAGTGTTGGCTGATTGGGGGCGATTGAGTGTGCTCCGGAGGGGTCCGAAGAGATTTTTATTATGTTCAAAATGTAGAATGGGAACATTTGGAAAAGTTAGGTAAATTGTAATTATTTAATTTGGTTAATAATCTGCCGTATCAATCTATACATAGAAACAAGGTCTGGGCCGATTGAGTAACATCCGACTGGGTCGATCGAAGCGTAGGTGGGTAGGCTGTGTTAAGATCAATCTAACGGATTGGGGTTTGGGTAGTGTTGCGTGGACGGAAGCTTGTAAAGAATTGGTGAACGGTTAAGACACAGAGTTTATTGGATTTGGAATCGAGCCTTAGGTTTTCCTAAGCCTTATTTATTATTATTTTTATCAATATAACTAAACAGCATAGAAAATGTAATACTATTTTGTCATTAATTAGTTATAGAACCATTTAAATATTGCAACACTAAAAAAAAAATGAACAGTTGCGTTCCGGATGATTATATTTATAGGTTGTAAGATTTTTTTTTTCTAAAAAATACACCTATTTTAAAATATTTTTTAAATGAAATTTTGCTCACATATCATCTATAATGGCTAAAAAAAACATAACACACTAGAAATTCTAAAGTGACAACTCCAATATCGGATTTTTTTCGGAGGTGACTAATCAGCATGAAAGAAATGGGTAAGTATCTCTTTATCAATCATCAAACTTCAACTTAGGTTCAGAGTTTGTCTCCCAGAAGGCACTTGTGTTACCTTAAGCGGCGTCCTACGTGAGCCATCCTGACGCGAACGCGATGCGAAGCGGTTCGGTGCCAAAAAAACAAACAGTTAAAACTTACAGGAGTGTCCTACGTGACCGAATGCTCATAGTCGCGGCGAGGGGCTAAGCGAACGCGATCAATTGGCTTGATATATTCGCGCGAACTGGATACGGTTTTATTATTATATGTTGTACGTATATATTGTGTTTTTGTTATGATGTCGGAAATAGTAATATTAATTAATTCAATCCAAGAACGTCCTATATGATGGGATGAAAAGAATAATAATTATCATAACTGGTTACGTTTAAAACTATGATTTTTGTGTTTAATTGCGTTTTCTTGTGTTTAATTATACGAAGACGTTCTTTAAATAATTAAAATGTTCGAATAATTTAATGATAATAGTTATTTAAATTAAGTTACTTACTATTTAATTTTCTTTTGTTAAATTAAACTAAACATTTCTTTGAATAATTAGAATATTCAAATAATTTTAATAATAGTATATTTAAAATGTTCGAATAATTTAATGATAATAGTTACTTAAATTGCATTATTTGCTATTAAATTTTCTTTTGTTAAATTATTGACGATTCGCGCACACTTAAGACAGAGCCCACGCGTCGACCGCATCGCGTTGAATTCGCAGATCAAACGTTTCGCGATCGCATTCCCTTTGAATCACTCACGTAGGACGTCTGGTTAGTGTCTTAATACTATTCCAAGTTCACTAATAGTTTATCCTGTTTGTCCATAAATATAGGTTTTTGACTTATATCGCTTAAAAAATACAAGTGCGATATGTATTTCAAAGAATACTCGTGATATATCTTGCCTCTGTTATTTTTGTTAAATTGTTAGCTTATTGCGTGTTTTTTTTTAATCAGAACATAAATCGTTCGGTATTTTTAATTATTTACGACTTTATAAAACTAGATCGTCAATTCAATATTAATATTTTTTACTAATTATTTAATATTAACACTTTTTGTAGGTGTACAGTCTTTTTCCTTTTTAATTTACTAAAGTTATCATTGATTTGTTTATAACTTACATTTTTTAATACCAGCTGTCATCAAGAGAACCTAAACATATATGCCCATCGGAATATATCCCAATCAGCATAATACATATATATATATATATATATATATATATATATATATATATATATATATATATATATATATATATTTACATACACATACACACACACACATATATATACACATAGTTTTTTTTTATATGTTAAATGATTAGCCACGATTCCCATTCAAAAGAACAAGTTAAACGTTATGTCAAATATAAAATTTAATTACATGCTTCCGGACTGACACAAATTATGACTAGGATAATTAATTCAACTTCATAAAATCGGATACCGCCACTCGAGTTTAGGTTCACACGGTTCAAGTCGGGGGAGCCGCTTTCACATCCTTTAGTTCATTAACATGGAAACTTCCTCGCTGCAGACACGACCAAGTTTTTTTAATCTTCTCGAGTCTCTACCTAATGACATTTTATTTAATTTGTATTCAAAATCGTATGTTTTGGAACAAAAACAGGGCAATATTTTTGGTGTTTTGATAAACTGAAAGCAGAGTTACCTTTTCCTTGTTTGAATATTTTTTCGGATTACAATCTTACTCATCTCTTCTAGTATGTGTATTTATTTGTTACATATTTTAAATTTCTTTTTTCTATTATATCAAAAATGTTTGTTACTTATACAAGTAAGTACTTGTCTTATTACCATTAATGTTCTTTACTATAACATTTGGTATATGCGAGTATAAGTACATCTGTAAGGAATGGAATACAGAAAATACAGGAATGAATTTTTACTATCTTATACATTTCTCACATAGACCCAATACGCCGCGGCGGCCAGAGTAAATATTTTCTTATTTAAAATTTTGATTGAATAAACAATTGTTTTTTTCGTACTACTTTTCAAAATTCAGGTTTTGTGATAATTCTTAACCGAAATTTTTGCTGTATTTATTTCCTGTAATTTGATAATCATATTAATTGAGTTCTATATACTTAAGATGTTCTTACTTAATCGTGTGTTTTATTTTTATTTTTTTTCTCAGTCAATATTTTTTCGTTATACATTTATTGATGATTTATTCTATATTAGTAACTCTGAGGTTGCTAGGAGTTCGATGTTAAAAGTTTTGAACATTAAAAATAATTTAGTAAAGTTAAATTATGAAATTGAGAATTTTTTTTATTTAAAAAAGTATTAAGTTGTTCTCAAGAATTTAATGATTTCCAGAATTATATACCTAATAGAATTAATTAATTATTATTTATTTTAATGGTTTAAAATATTAGTATTTTACTTTTTTTTGATCTCATGGAAAACAAATTATTATAAGTATTAAAATATTACTAAGAGGCTAAGATTACTGAAAATATATAAGGAAAAAAAATATTCGTATTTAAAATGCATAAGTAATCGTATTCGTTAGTTAAAGTTAAAATTATCGTTTAGAATCAGAAGCCTTTATTTTTCTGCTACTATCTCTTAAATGTTTTTTTTTTAATTTGTTTATTTAAGTATTTTGTTATTATACGAGTTTAAATACTTTAAGATATTAATAAAATGTGTATTATAAAAGCATTTTGAACTTGTAGGTCAGTTTAATCACGTTTTTATTTGAGTCCAATTTATTTTTAACAGGAACCATATGGTCTTTTCACTGGATCCGATAATCATTTGAATCAGATCTTACAATTGCGGAGTGACATCTATCCGATGAATAGGATGTCTGTCCGACATTGATGATAATTGATAACAGTGTTAAATAAAGTTATATAGTGATCAAATAAAGATAGTATCAAATATGGGTATGTAGGTGCTTATAGAAAGAAATGGATAAACCAATTCAGTTTTCGGTTTCAGAGGAACTCAAAAGTATGTTCCTGAATTTTCAAGATGGTCCATTCTTCAAAGTGGTTGACATGAGGTCTTAGCGCTTTCTTTTGACATGAGGAATATCTGCACATCTGCAAGACCGAGACATGCCTGACATTTGTGTAGGGCGAGTACCTACACCTTTGGTTATGATTTACCAATCCATACCTGAGGTAGAAGAGAGAGCAGCGTGCCATTGTGGCGTGAGGCATAGAGCACACGACGGCACGAGGCGAGAGCGCATGCCCGGAGCGGAGGAGAGCGCCTGCGCGGGGGCCGTGGGAACCGGGAGCAGGTGTGCCCTCGCTACCGGATTACACCCACCGTCGCCGATTCCTTTTTTATTTCTTCGTCCACTTCTTCCTACCTTCATTTTTTTTTTTTTTTTTTTTTTACCGCTACCGTCCCTAATATAGCCTTAACTGAATTTATAAGCAGGCCAGCGGCTAGTGCTCGTGTGAGTGTGGCATTAAAAACATCCCATCTGATTAGTAACATTTGGAAAGATTGTTCCTATTGATTAATAATTTCTCTTGGATAATTCCAGCCCTCGAAACTTGCTTGTTGGATTCGCTATGCTCATTTGTTGAAACTTTCTCTTTCCCTACTTACCTTTTTGATGGGTTGAAATCATTAAAAGGTTTCTATTTTTTTCTAACTATATCTATCATTTTTATTAACTTTTTTTGGGAAAGTTTATAATTTAAATACATAAGACCTCCTTCGTAAAACAATGTCTTCCTGTCCTGTATCTTTTAATATCATCCCATAGATTCCTTTAGAACGTTTAACTTATAATCCTAGACTAAAACGATGAGAAACTGCCCGCTGTTTCAGGCTTCTTCAGTATTTACCAGACAAACGCTATAAGCTCCCAACTAATTACAAAAGACGCATATACATGACTTTTAGAAGACCCATTTGGACTTACCCAGTAGAGCTTTAGGATTCCACTAAGCTATCCAAAAATCAATCGTATCCCATCCTTATCATCCCAAATCCATCGTAAAATCTTCAACACCCCTTACTTTGTTACTTATAAAGTTACCCATAATGACCTTAATGGTCCCTGGATTTTTAGCTATAATATCTTAAATATTGGAATTCAGCTCATAAATTACTAATCTATCATGAATTTATAAATCCCGATAATTGAATATTAAACATAATAACTTCAGTTATAAATAAGGATTAGTTTTGAATATTCATTATACTGTATTTTCTGTGCATTGGTACAAAGCAATCATTTGTTTTGTTTCTAGTAACGTAATTTTTATTAACTTAGTGTATTATACATTACCTAATTTTTATACCCTAATATTTGAAATTTGTGAGTATAATTGTTTTTCAATGCTCTTGTGTTATTGTAAATTTAACATATTAATCACATAACATGAAAATTATTTACCATTGACGAGTAGACTCATCATTCTAGGAAATAAGAAAAAAAACTGAAATACAAATATAGACACAATATTATTCAGTATTTTAATATTAACAAGCTCAAATGGCAAAATATTATGTCACTTATACTGTGTTGAATCTATACGTTTGTAAAAATCTAGAACAGTTGAGGCATTTTTTAACATACAAAGGAAATATATTTATTTTAAGAAAATTATTATAGTGGATAGTGTTTTTATAAAAATCTTTATTTATAACATCCCTTTAATATGAGAAAACATAAGAATAATAAATAATTTTTTTTTATTTGACACTGTTATAAGGGACTAGGATATCAATAATACCGCGTAGTGAGATTATTGGCTTATATGTTTCCACTACGGGGTTTATACCATAAGGAAATACGATATATTTAAATAAATTTTATAATTTCGAGATTTAAAAACTTATATTCTTTAAAAAAAAATATGTGTGTATAATAACTTTTGTTTTAAAATCCTTAATCATTCGTAATATATTTTTAATGTAGATAAAATTTAACTGTCGCATTATTACAGGCATAATGTTGTGGACTGAGGGCGAAGAGATGTCGAAAGTAAATTACCTTATTGATTCTATGGGGGTCAGAATAATTTAGCTTTTAGAGGGTTGGGGCCCAATAATCGTAAAATACAAAGGAGAATAGAATTAAGGAGACTCGAGAGGGAATCGTCCAAGGGCCCGTTTATGGTCCCATAATTTCCCACAACTACCTGCCTCTTCCTCAAGGACTCTTGCAGGTTCCTCCGACCTAAGATGCTGTAACCGCCACGATCTCGAAGCCGTGGAGTACCTGCTGCGATGTCCGTTAGGCAGCTAACTGTCATGTATCGTTCACTACCTGGAGGACCGGCAAGACGTTTGACGTTGCCGTTAATCTATGGAAGGGATCTTTACACGTTGTGGTCGGACTACAAAAACAGATTTCTTAAGGTACTTCCACCCCTGCAGTTCTTACGGTGAGGGAAGATACAGACAATAGCATAGCATAACATCCAATAACTCGCATATTGTCTTCTCTTTGAGGCGAGTTATATTGTATCTTGTATAAAAAGGATATTATATGTTTGTAATGAAATCATATCATTACATTAATCCCTGAAAACAGTTTATACATAAAATAAACATAATAACAAAAAAACAACCTTTCCTCTGAATCTGCACAAGCTCGGACCTAATACTCCCATTAACGCTCTGTCTAGCAAGCTTGATTGTCAGTCCATTCTGAACGAAAAGAATACTTTATATTGAACATAGACTATATATCTTCTTTTATCGAAAATTTAATCTTAAATTTTAATTAAGCTCTGCTTTTTGATTGGGAAAGTTTTAATAAAAGAAAAAGAAAACAAATTGTGTGGTTTACACATTCGGAGATAATTCGAAGAAAAATAGATATTTTGCTTCCAGGTAATGTTCTTTTTTTTTTTTTTTTGGCGTGCCAACCTTAGGTCATTAATGCCAGTGGATAATGGTGTTATCGTTATGTATACCTACAGTAAATATCTTATTCGAATTAGTATTGACGCATCTATTTAATTCTCTTTTTTGCCTAATCTGATAACATGTATTGGTAGATTAAAGCTCATTTTAACCTCCCAGGCCAACGGCCCCCCACCACCAACCCCCCAGCGGAACACAGGGGATATAGGTAATGTTTATAACTATACATATTCACATATAATATATTTGTGAATATTTATTTAAATTCTGATAAATGCTCACAAGCTGCGTAAAAACCTGCCATATAAAAGTTATGACAATTAAATAGATGGATCTAAACAAGAGAAGTAATGGTTTTAATTATAGAGGCAGTAATTGCATATCATCGCTAGTGGAGAATAATAGGGGAGGTTAACTGGCAAGTGGCGGTGTGGGGGCTAATACGATAATGTTCTCATGGAGTAGCTGAGTGTGCTATCATTAGTGTTCATTCTATCTCTAACAGACAATTAATTACTTTGAACAAACGTTAACTGGAATTGGTAGTTTTAGATAAATATTGTGCCGTAGTAAATACAATCCACTTCAACAAGCCGAGAAAGTTGTTGATTTATTATATTAGAAAAGAAATGGACAAATCCCCAAAATAGCCTAAGTTTCAAAATTACAGGAAAATACTAGCTAGTCAACGTTTCGCTCATTCAGGCATCATCAGGGGAAAAAAAGTCACACCAAAGAAGACAAACAACACATCTCACTTCAACAGTACAAACAGACTCAGCAACCTTTCTGCAAGACGTTCAACGATATAAAGTTGTTTGGTAATAAGGAGGCCTGTTTATATATATATATTATATATATACTACTGGTAAACAATCCACTTAATGAAGTTAGGGCTAAATAAATACTTTGATAAATACAAAATAAATTATTTAATACAGCTTGATGGACATGGACAAGTGACTGTAGCATCATCCTATATACTATAGTAAGCATAAAGTGACATCAAATTATTAAACAAATGAAACAAATTATATTTTTTTAGTTTACGTTATGGTAACGTCGCCATTTGTAATTAGTTCCGTCTTTCAAAAAGAGCTTTGCTGCTGTAATAATTTAGGTTTTATGAAATCTGTCACTATTTAACATGTGAAATTTAAATAGTAAGTTTAATATATAAATATGAATACGTAAATAAAATAAAAATATAACCAGTTATAATATAATATAAAACGGATTAAAATAAATATTTAAACTATTGTTCATATTATGAGTATCCGTTTTATAAACTCCAAAACAGATGTGATGTTACAATTAATTTAAAAATTAGAATGCATCCAACATAAACAAAGCTATATAAGTTTAAAAAAACCGTCAATATTTTGCCAATCCTGGCATTATAAGGGGATCATATCAGTGATGATCAAGAACAGCACATCTTATGCCAACAATCCAAACAAACTCATCAATCTGTGACTGAAAATTCACTCCAATACGCATTTTAATATATTATAATATTATTTTATTAAACAATTATGTACAACTTAGTTGTTTTTTTATATCTAAAAGGTCGCGCCATACATGTCGTTCGAGCCAGTCTCCTTCTGTAATACCCCTCGCTGCCATGCTCTCCTTTTTTATACTACAATAATTATGACATGTATCTTTTTGATTTTAGCTCATTTTTATTGTTAATTTAGAGTTTTATTGATAATAGAGAACAGTAATACAGGTAGTTTGATTGATATAATCATTCAATAAATATCTATTTTATAGTTAATTTATGTTAAGAATGTTTAATTATTGTGTTCCGAAAGGACACCTTACTAAGCCCCCTTACACCCACCACATACGTGATTCGTAGTGGACGTTACAATTGCGGGAGTGGCGATGACAGATATAGAGATATATATTGTGAAGATCCACCTGTGTAGAGATTGCGGCCACCTGCTCTCGGTTCCCACGCTCCGTTCCCACGGACAGCACCTGTCCTCCCAATCTGTCTGCTCCCGTCACCTCCGCCGGGTAAACAGTGGCGGCTGGCGTCCGTTAGGTCGATCGCACGAGGTCGCTCGTCCTCAGGGGTATGCGGCTCTGTGTCACGGACGCTGGTTTAAACAAAAAGGAGGTAATAAAAAAAAAAAGATAATAAATAATAAAAGAAAAACTTCAAGGACGCCATCGCTTTTGAATAGCAAAACTCAACTGAGGTACCTGAAAAAATAAGCGTACGCGGCACCCTTTACTACGACACGAACCATACTCGTGCATAGTACTATAGGGTTCCTTCAGACTACGCAGTCGAACGGTGGTCCAGAGGGTATTCTTTAAGCTAGCGGATATGTTTGTAAAGAAAACGACATATCTTTTTATTTGTTTACTGTATTATTGTAAGAATGTATATAAATATGGATTTTTTATGTATACATACGTTCTAGTGGTATCAATTTTTTTCTAGGCCACCTATCCTCTTGTAATCTCTTTGCATTTCCAAAACAAGTAAATTTCAGTTTATTTCTGTTCAATAGAGTCCTTTCTTCTGCTTCTTCTGAGGAAGGCCGTTTCAGTAGCCGTTTTTTCCTATTAATTTTGAAACATACCTAACTTCTGTACCATAAAGTGTTACACCGAGCATCATAAGTAATATATAATAAATATGCCATATGTATATGTATGTGTATATATATATATATATATATATATATATATATATATATATATATATATATATATATATATATATATATATTTATATATATTAGGGTCTATAAAAAAAAAATGACCGTTTTATCAAACTCCAGAGTTCAAAAGTCTGTAAATAATGGCGACTAACAGTATCTTTCGACACACCACATTCCCTGGCAAGTTCGCGACTAGTTGTGAACGGATTTGACTCAACAGCTTCCTTCAGAACTTCATCAATATCCATTAATGGTCGCCCGGAACCCTTCTTCCTTTCCAACGTCATATCTCCACTGCTAAATTTTTCAAACCAACGCCGCGCAGTGCGCTGGTCAAGGACACCTTCCCCTTCATATCATTTTCTTCAGTGCCTGTGAAGTTTTTTTCCCAGTAATGAATTAAAATTACGAGAATTTCGTAGGGCACTGTCATGTTTCTTCTTTGAAATAAATAACTAAACTAAGGCTTTTTTTGAAGAAGACCAGTGTTAATAAACAAGCTTATAGAATGCTCTTAAGGGATTATTAAGGGTTGGTAAATAATAAATAGCATTAAAATATTTACAGACTTTTGAACTCTGGAATTTGATTAAACGGTCATTTTTTTGTACACCCTATTATATATATATATACACATTTGACGTCTTACCATAGAGTTTACTAAGCTTTGGTTCTTTCCGGTATTACATCTGTACCACCATTCCCCTGTTTACTAACAATTATTTCTTCATTGCATCAATTAAATCATATATCAAATCACACACTCTCCTCTTGAAAATTCTAGATACTTGATAGATGTAAACATTGGAATCTTCGGATAAACGATTTCTTAAACCACTAATTCTTTGATATAGAACATATGGACTCATGTCCTTCATGATCAGTTGACATAAAATAAAGGAAACATTAATTTAGAGCCGATAATATTAATATAGTCAACTTAGACGGTTTCATGGTTGTTTTTTTTTATCTTAGGCAATGTTATAGCATTATTTTAAAAAAATGATTACTTTACATGGCAAACATGTTTTCAAAAATATGACACCGATAAATACAGGAATGGATCTTTTTAGACGAGAAATGAGCTATTGATTATTGCTTAATAATATTAATAAAGCAATAAGAATAGTCATGGGTTCAATACAAGGTAGATAATGTACTATTTCTAGAACATCGCTTGTGCGGGGATTTATTTGTAGCCATGCTCGCCTGTTAGGTTTCCCCCAATTAAGGGTACCCACTTTATTGAGCCATGGGGAGACCCAGGAGAGTCTGCGGCCCCCAAAGGGTCCATCCATAGCTGTTAACAGATTTAACAATTTATCTACCAAAGCCATATTTGAACCCAGGACCTTTAGCACAGAAGCTCAGCTCTACAAAAAGAGCTACCCCGATGCCACATAGTAATTAGAATTGTCAATTGTAATTAATTTAGTAGTAACTATTATTGTTTCGTTACTTACTAACTAAGGTAAATTACAGTAATACGCAATGGGGGCAGTGAAAGCAGTTTTGGCCTTCGTAAGATCCTTGTGAATGGACGGAGCGCATCAACTACCAATAGCCATTATCTGCACGGAACTGACCATGCCAATTTAAGCTTCTTTGATTCATCGTATAGTCGAGATTGCACTGCACGGCACGAGAGGCGCTCGCGTTTCAATCCTCTCCTTTCCGAATTCATTTTACCAACAGCTTCGAAAGGACGAAGGGTCAATTTTCATTATAACTTTTGGAACCAAGGCGTAGTTGATGAAAGGATTAATTATTTCTTAATTAGTTGCATGCTTAAGTCGAATTTTATATCCTTTTGAACTTATGAATGGATAAATATGACTATGAATATGCATTATTTTTTTCTCATTTACCACTACGAATCACACTACACTGTTACAATGTCTTTATTGGAATTCCAGGAGGTGCATTTCTTGTAGATACTTTTAGTTAATCCATATATTCTTTTTATTTTTAGGATTCGATTTTCAATTCAAATTAGGGTGTTTTTTAATTTATGTTTTTATTAAAATACACACGACACAATATCAAAAGGACTTTAATAAACTGATAAAAAACAGGACAAATAATGACAATAAGCCGTTTATAATAGACCCGATTATGGCCATTTATTTGTAATTATACTCTCAGTTACTTTGCATTCGTATCGACGATGTGAATAAAGACGAAGAATCAGTGCGACTCTGGTGGTGGTTATGATATTTCGACTTATACGATGGATAAAGATGTATGTAAATCATAATCAAACATTTTCAAATTGACTAAGATTTATTTTGACATGTTTAAGAATAACAAGGGGGCATAACAACCTACAATGCCCAAGATCGCACGTTCGTACCCCGAGTAAAAAATCTTTGGAACCGACGTAAAACGAGGGTCTCGAGACTGTACGATGTCAGGGACTCGCCAAAGACCCTGATTATTCTAATTAAAACCTGCATAGGTAACATTTAGAGCTCCCACAGTAGCATCGTCCGAATATCCAAAAAGTAGCATTAAAGAAACAAGAATTACAGAAAATAAAATAGAAAAGAATTAATACTATTTGCGAACGACCACAGTTCCCTTCTAAAATATTTATCAAATCTTACTGCTCTAGGCACTGCAAAGGTCCTCTCAGTATCTCCCCTCGTGATGTTAACACATGAATTGCCATTATCTGTGTATACACGAATAATGGACTTCCCCTCTTCAGCTCAAGTCCCCCCGTGAAATACCTCCTCGTGTAATTACCCTTGTAGCCAAAAGCCAACGGGGGTCAATTACAATAGCACCTGTTATCAGGACCGTGAATTAGCCTAGGGGAAGTTGGGGCGCGTGCCCCCGAGTGGGGTGTCGCGAGTCAGGAAGTGGCAAGTGCGGAAGTAGGGGAGCGCGGAAGTAGGGGTGAGCAATGAGCTATTAACTCCTTCGTGGGGTCCGTTCCCCCAACATGTGGACTGTCCTCCCCTTGTAATGATACCGTATCAATCGCCATTATCTCTCCTCACCATAGTTCACCTGTCCGTGGTTCTCTTCGCCACACAGTGGGCTGTCAGGTCTTTTGTCAAGGGTTCATTGTACCAGAGTTAGCAGGAATGCCATCTTCATCTCCTCTTGGAAATAATATGGTACAACTCGGTGGACCAATGCGACAAAGAGGACATTCTTTCCTTATCGTTTTGTGTATTAGTCAAGCACTGGATACCTTGCTGCCGCGTGAATGGGAGATTTAGCCTTGACGAATCATTTCTTCGTGGTGTTTTCAATAAAGTAATTATTAAAAGATAATTATGATAATAATCATACTAGAGAATTGCCTTCAAAGTACTTTAAATGTTTACTTTAAAGATTCACCTTCAAAGTACTTTTATAGCAAACAAAATATTTTTGAATATGGCAAATCATTTCACTTCTTTTGAAAATATACTTGTGTGGTTATTACTTTAAATGTACTGTAATCAGAATTGTTTCCTAATAACTTACTTACTGAGACCATAATGGATTAAGATTAACATTCAACCATCAGCATCATTGGACTCGGTTTATAATTATCATAAGCATAGGACTCGGCAATCACTTTGCCACAGAGGTAGCCTCCATGGAGAGTCAGGAGTAAGGCAATTATTCGCAATATATAATTTAACAATTAATTTTGAAAGTGAATAAGGTGTAAAATCTACGTCAGTATTTCGAGTTACTCGTTTACAAAAAACTTAGCTTATTAGCTAAGCTCTTCATCGAGTTTCACATAGAAATTATTTTGCAACAATAACATATTTATAATATAATTAAAAGAATAATAAATGAGAGGGAATAAGAAATAAAATATATTATATCTTCATATAGATGAGATAATAATAAGAAAGTATCGTTAGAGGAAATACTTGTTTACCACTAAACATACTTGACACTAATTTAAAGATTGACTGTGATAATAGAAATATTGAAAAACGAAAGTTACACCTCCCTCAATTATTACCTAGATTTTTTTCGCATTAACTATTTACTACTCCGATCTTCGCCTACTTACTATAATCAATATTAATGGAAAAACGATAAACAACATTAGGGAAAATAATAACTTACTTGTTAAGGGCTCTGAAACTTTTTCGTACACAATAACACAATAAATTGTATGGCCATGTGATTGACAAATATTGTTTTGGAAACAAAACATTTATTTTTACTGCCACAAGATACAACATTATAAGATTTAAGAAGTATTGACAAAAGAAAAATAGCTAAAAGCTTAGTTGGGATTGTTTTATTTTAAACTTGTCTTCATGCCCCCCCCCCCCCCCCCGGTTGGGGACCCCTGTCCTAAAGAATCTAGTACAGTATTGTTCACATTTACTGGGAGCGGAGTGGCTCAGTGGTAGAGGTTGCAATGCCGGTGGTTCTGGGTTCAAATCCCACTGCTGGTAAGACTTTTATTTAATCTATTAACAGCTGGAGATGGAAACTATGGGATCTATGACCCTCCTGGAGTTCACTCACCCTCTATGTTTTAGGAACCCAAAATAATGGGGGGAAATCTGGCGGTTGAGCGCGATCTATGGCAAATCACCCTTCACAACCGTCGTCCATGAAAAAGTACAGTCTCTACCGTGTACCGAACTCCAGACCCTTCGTTGGTTGTAGTGGTACGGGATTTTTTTTCCACTTTTACTGCGATGAGAGAAATAAACACAAAAGATGCTAGCTACGCTCGTCTCAATGGTCACCAAGATCCATTCCCATAAACCAATCGGTGTCTGCTTTCTCCCACTGAAAGAGATAATACAGTTTCACGGTCAGTATTTCCGTGAACTACGTGCGCTAACTGCGACCAAACGGGAGGACGTCGCCTCTCAGTCACGGTCACGTAAATGGCGACACGTAGGTCGTAGATTTACCCTGCCCGATCAAGTAACGATGCCTCATTACTCTAAGGCAAACAGCGAGGTCCACTTAGTTACGGCAGTAAGTGTCGAGATCTCGGCGGCTGTTGGGTAACTTGGAAATTTCTTTATTTCGCCTATACTCCTTCAAGGACCCGTTCGTTAATTAATTATTAAAATAAACCAATAATCGAAATTGTTTAACTATTTTAAGAATGTTAATAAAAACCGGTACTTGTGTATTAGCCGATACCCAAGGATTGTTAACCGCCATTGTTTATATCCTGAACACTGATAATTCTGATAATGATAATACCTACCTTATTATTTATATTAATGGAAATTGAAATATACAAAATTTCTCTTCTTGTATAAATGTTTTTCCTAAACTTTCGACGAAAAAATATTCATTTCTACCATTGCAAAATCCACTTGATGACTTTTTTCACATAATTTCATCTTTAGGACCATTCCGAACTTTCTAATAGTTACATTTCACAGCTTCTTCTTTTAACGATGGCTATCCCCTCAGTGTTATTTGGTTAATTTTAAATAGGCAATAACAAAAGGAATAAGACAAAAGTACACAATAAAATTTACTAAACAATACAGAAATTTAAATAGACAATAAAGAATATTAACAAAGCAAAAATACTAAAATACACCGAAGACAATTTAATAACGGTAACACAAATAACTCAAATGAGAGATAAGAAGAGTTTACACAAGATAAAGAGGTAGGTTTCATGGGTACTGGCTAATAAACAAGTAACTGAAAGCTTCTTGATACTAACAGCTATCAACATTATATATTATGAACATAAATGACTGACCGCTGAGATACCATTGTTAGAAGTAAACAAATGCAAACGCCTGTGCTGTTTTTCCCACTTCGCTTACTTCAAATAAGTTAGTACGTGACTTCTCCTTGGTCGTGGGAACTTACTGGGAAGTGGATGTATACAAACCGGGTATTTATCCTTCTTATCTCTCCACACTTTATCAGTTTCCGATGCACTTACTGTCTGTGTCGACTAGAAACAAAATTGACTAGAGTTATTGCAGGGACATAGGCCAGCTTAAATATTAATATTATTTAAAACAAAAATATAAGATATAAAAGCTATAAAGTTTATTTAAATATTTATAGTATTCTAAATTATTTAAATAGTATATTTATTATAAAACCGAAAGATTAAAAAAATAAATAAATAGAGAATTATATGAGGCGTTCAGGATCAAAAGTGAACAACTCCTAATTTCAAACACATAATAATAAACAAAATTCAAACATTCAATAGTTCAGTCGAATGCTTTATGCTTCCAAATCTTCAGGTTCAGAACCGAACTAAAAACCAAAGGAATTTAATATAACTGATACCCGCTGTGTCGTTTTAGATAAAATATCTAGATTAAACTAGTAAAAAATGTGAAAAAAATAAATTTTAGAAAGTTCGGTGTAAACACTTTGAACCCGAACGCATTATATCGTATTTATTTGTTTTTATATTAATAACTAACTTTAATTATTTAATCAAGGAGGCTTTTATAACACATAGTTAATGAAAAACAAATTGAACTAAATGATTTAATAGATTTCTAATTATGATTAACAGAAGTCAAGTCCTATGATGCACTCATTCTGAACCGAAATATTTAGCTTTCAATCTTCAAAAAATGTATTGATATCTTTTAGCTTAAAACACGGTAAGGATTGACCAATTTGATCGAAAGTTGTATTAAGTATAATAATATAATTAATATACCACTTAAAATTAGGTCTATTCAAAAACCGACCAATTACTACTTACAACAGTCGTGAATATCATTTTTAAAAGGATTCCAATTGAAATTATAGACCCATTCTTATTAGTTTTTTATCGTACAGAATAGCGGTTCCCAATGAATTGCCACAATCCATTCTTTTCTTTAAAAAAAAAACAACTAAACAAGGAGAGGATCCGAAATTGGCCACCTTTGCGTGGCTTGAATCTAAAGCTATTAAATATCCCAATTTTACAAAAGAAAACTATTGAGATGTCTTGAATGGCTTATTCGGAAGACACCCTGCACGCCAACCCTAGAGAATAGCCTTTTGTAACAGACACGATGCAAGAAATGACTTTTGCATGGGATTCGGTTTGCATGATTCCCGTTACCACAATATATTCGATGAGGTATGTGGACAAAGGCATGGCATGCAACAAAGTGTTCCATGCACCTTAACCTCACCACAAGACTGCCTTTTATGCAAGTAAAGTCTTGATTCAGTGTTCGTTCTTAGCGAATACATGATAGCGCACGGATTTCTTAAATCATCCAGTCAGGTAAATTACTAATATTTTCCGGATTTACTTATTTATGTCTGTATAGAATACCTGGATTTTTATTTTTATTATATAAATAAAAAAATAAATAAAAAATACGGGTAGTTTAATACTTGATATACGAGTACGATAATGCAGTGTCTTGAGACATTTAAGTTGCATGATATTTCTCTAAAGTTTATTTTATAATTTTGAATGATTTCCATAAAGTTTAATATTATAATAATAAGTTTCATGGAAATACATTATGTGTGTTGTATTTTTCTGTTGATCATTAAGATTTTATTTTGTTATCACTAACATTTTAATATATTGTCTACATGTAAAACTCAATCGACTTTCACGTTGAATATAATTTTTTTTTACGAGGTAAAGCATGAAGCTGACATATTTACCAGTCGAACTTCATAAAGGTGTACTTCTGAAATCAGAGCAACGATATTTGGTAGATTACATCAAAGAAATAGAAAAAAAAATTATTATACTTAAATATATTACAAATTTAACAAATTAAAATTTCTATATGTAAAAAATTAGGGGTGTGAATGTAGGAACTATAGACACCTGTTGGGAACTATATGTACTAAGCCTATAGTAGCTTTTCACATTTACCGCTAGGTAGCAGCACAATACAGACAGAGATTAATCAAAATAACATAATTATTATTTTAAACATTATCCATTTCATTTTTAAGCAAATTAAACTATTTGAATAGAAAAAACATGCAATGTGACCAAGTAATATTTATAGTTTTGGAATTTTTTTTTGGATAGAATGGAATTTTTCTTGGGAAGAAAAAAATATAATAAATCTAAGTAATTATTATTTACTAAATAATAAGGCTATCTAACATTAAGTAACATCTTATTATTCAAATAGTATTTAGGATATCTTTATGTTAAGTAAATAAATGAACTTCGCTGGCAATGGTTTTGCTAGCTATGAGTGATGAAAGGAAATTCAAATATACTGTTTCCAGTTTTATTGAGGGCTTAAAAAAAAGTATAATAACCTTAATGTCAACAAGCGTATTAGTCAAGTTTCACAGAAGTCCAGGTAAGTCATACATTTTATTGATTTACTATGAGTTTCAGAAAATGGAAAATCATTTTTCAGTTTACCTAAAAAAAAATCTTCCTTTCCGAAGTTTTTCTTGAAAAATGTTACACCAACTATTACACTGGTGCAGCTTACTACCAATTAAGAAAATATTGTGTATTTTCATTTGCAATTTTCCACCTGTTACCTTTTCATTATTTTTTCATACACTTCCTCCTAGTTTAATCACAAATGAATGTTTGTTGTAACACTCCAATATTTATAGCAATTAAAATGTTTGCACTTTTTCATATTTTCGTATAATTTATAATTATCCTATTAATACTTTTGTTTTAGTACTAGTTAATAATATAATAGGTTGGGGAAAAAGAAATCCATTATTTTCTCAGTAGATGGCAGTAGTTATCGATATCTCGTAAAATATCGATCAAACAATTGCACGTTTATGCTTGTTGTCAAGGGGACATTTCACAATAAACAAATTTTTTTGCCGTTTTTTGTTTGTTCCATTCAGTTGTGATTTACAGGGTGTTAACAATGGAAGTCAACAAAGAGAAAATTCGGTACATTTTACAGTTTTTCTTTGTTAAAGGCAAAAATGGAAGCCAGGCTGCTGAAATTGTGAATGGTGTTTATGGCACCGACACTGTAACAGATAATTAGGTGTAATTTTGGTTTCGTCGATTCCGTCAGGCATTTTTGATGTTAAAGATGCACCTCGCACAGGCAGCGTCACATACGACAATATTGTGCGAAAACGATCGTGGTGAAGCAGCTCAAACGGTGGCCAAAACAAGACTAACGTCCAGGAAGGTTCTACTGTGTATTTGGTGGGACTTGAAAGGACTCATTTATTATGAGTTGCTTCCGTACGGCCAAACACTAAATTCAGATCTCTACTGTCAACAATTGAACTGTTTGTTAGCGATTGCACAGAAACGGCCAGAATTGGCCAACTGAAGAGGTGTTGTGTTCCATCAGGACAACGCAAGGCCACACACGTCTGTAGTGACTCGCCAGAATCTCCGGGAGCTTGGTTGGGAAGTTTTAATGCATTCACCATATAGTCCGGACCTGGTACCAAGCGATTACCACCTTTTTCTCACTTTGCAAAACTTCCTGAGTGATAAGAAAGTGGGATCAATAGAAGATTGTGAAAATCGATTACTAGAGTTTATCGCCAATAAGGGCCAAGAATTCTATGAAAAAGTCATTATGAAGTTACCTTTAAAATGGCAACAAATTAAACAACAAAACGGTGTACATTTGACCTAAATCGGACAATCCGAAACATTTTAAATAAAATTTTGTATTTCACGCAAAAATAATGGATTTCTTTTTCAATCTATTACTATGAATGTTTTACAGATTACAAAGCACACTTAATTTAACTTTTAATTTTTGACATTTCATTTACATGACATTTATGTTTGTACACTTTTTTTTTTTTTTTTTTTTACTATTATTCCTTTAAAGTTATCGTGTTTAAGGCAAATTAAATTGAACTTACTATTTAATCCTGTAAAGCAAACGTTCACACCTACCAGAAAAATTGTATTTTAAAATGCGCAAGGGAAACGAAATATGTAAGTATGAAAGGAATTATTATGGAAGGAAAAAATAGTTTGTTATATTGTTAATTATTATTATTATGAATATACTTGATGGTTCTCTCTCATTAGCGGTGTCAGAGTTTTTCTTCTTTGATTTTTGGCTTCTGCGTATCTTGAAAAGTAAAATCTAAATTTTTAAGAGTTGTTAAAATTTTATTTTTACTCTTGGTCTATTAACAAGGTTTAATATTCAATATAATAAAAAAAATAGAGAAAGGGGAGAGAAAAAAATAACACCACAATCATTAAATGTATAACGAGATCAACAAAGAGATAATAAATTCACTGTTACGATACGATTTTATAACACTCATTTATGCACCTAAAGACAAACGTTAAATGGTCCCATCGTTTATGGTCGATCTGCAATGTGCATCTGCCAAGTATTGCTGTATAATAAAAATATCTGGTACGCAAATAAAACAAACAACTGAATATAATGTGTGTTGAATATTTATAATTTGTTATATATTAAAATTTATTTTGTCTCGAATACTTAATACATTAAATTTTACGAGATCTCCCTTTTCAAAAACACTTGCGTTTACATAATGTTTATAAATATTCAAAATACGGTTTTAAATACTGCGTAACATTTAGAAATAATAAAAGCTTTCTCATGCTGAATCAATAACGGATTCCTAAATTTCAATTTTAATTATTATTTCTTAGTTAAATAAAATGTGTTATGCTCGTTAAGTTAAATAAAAGTAGATAAATATATTATATAAGATTGATAAAAATAATATCGATGGTATTTTCAAAGATTATATGCCTTTAAAGCACGAGTTTGGGGCGATGAGAGCTCAGCCATGAATTCAAATTTGACCTCGTTGAAAAGTACAACACAATTTCCTCGGTAGGAGTACAACGGGTTGGATCATCACTTAATGATAAAGTATGTAAATAGTTTTCAAAATTTTAACAGATTATTTGAATGTGGAATAATGGCATTGTTTCCAAAGAATTTATACTATTTTAAAATAAAAATTTAATCGAACTGATTATTCAAACTTAGTATTCAAAAGTAAAATCGTTTTTAATAACCTTCAGGTTTTTGGTTGCAATAACTGAGGGTTTTCCTGATATAAATATATAATTATAACGTTTATGATAATGCATTGTCGTAAATGTTATGTTATCATTGTGATTATCGGGGAGGACTCAGTGTGAGTAGCAAGTAATAACAAAATGTCAGTGATAAGTTGCTATGCTGAAGGCTCCGGGTTAAAATCCGGCTGTGGCAGATGAATTATTTAATCTGTTAACAGAAACGCAGAGACCTATATCTACAGACACTACTGGGGCTCACTTAGCCTCTATTAATTTTTTAATACAAAAGTTTTCCTCTTTAATTGGGAAAAACCCTGACAGTTGAATGTCGGAAAAATCACCTCTCTGCAAACCAGTTATCATAGAATCAACCAGTCTCTACCATGTACTGAACCCAAGACCCTTGGGTTGTAGTGGTGTAGGTTTTTTTTTCATTATGATTATAATAGCAAGTATTAAATATTCATAATTGTTTTTGTGTTTTTGTTAAATATGATTTTTTTTTAAAGCATCTGTGTAACTAAATATTTCTTTTCTGTTTGTTGCGATTAATCTAATATTTTTGAACAAAAATATTTATCATACAAATTAAAAATTAAAATTATATTGATAGCTTGAAGCACAAATAAAAACTGGTTTTTTAATAAACTATGAACATTTTTTTTTTAAATAACTTCAGCTTACCTCTGCCAAGCTGAAATCTAAAGATATAAAGATTTCGAGCTGACCTAGTGATATTTGTTTCACACAAAAATATGTTTTTTTATCGTTTAATTATCAGCTTCATCAATCATTGTCTTCAGTAACCTTCTAATTTATTACCTTAGTGTTATTTCTAATTTGATTAGACGGATCAAAAAAATTAAATTATTCTTAGCAGTAGAGCTAGGAGTTGGATTAGGTTCTATACACACATATACAAGAAAAGCTATTATGCAACACCTGCACATTAAACATGATTTTGACATTATTATGATAGTACATTGAGAATTGTCAAAATATTACATTGCAATCTGTTCAACACCCTGGACCGGTTCGAATTTAATTTTTTCGTTTTAAGGATAACGAATTAAACTGTTTGTCATCCACTAGCAATTTGACATATTAATTCCATTAATACAAAATCCAAATAACGGTTTGGATTATTAATTTTTAAAAGGTAATAATTGGAATTTCAAGCCGCAGGTGTAGCGACAGTATTTCCGATCAGAAGTTTAACGACTTTTCCTTGACCTGCTTTTTTTTTTCTGTCGCTTTTTGCGATAATACCGACATTCTGGAAATCCATTATTGAAGTCGTTAGACCTTTTAAAACCTGTTTTTTTTCTATTGCTGCTACACTAACACCTCATGACAACCTTAACTACGACACAACAATCTGTTGAAACGCAGAACTGTCACTATAAATTATTTATATTTTTTATAATATATTCATCATATTATATCAACTAATAGGTTCCTGTTAATAACTGGAGTATAATTTTGGAAGAAAATTCCAATAGATAATATTCACCTCTAATTTAGTGCAAGATCGGAGATATGAAAAAAAGAACTATTTGTGTCGTGACAATCAAGATCCAATTTTTGTTTTAGCTCTCTTTTATTAGCTTTGCCTATATGTACCTATGTACGTTACGCAATCTTTCAACTCGATTTTCGGCCACTACAAAACATCGAATTAAATTGAAGCTTTGCACACGCTCGCGGGCCGATGACAACACAGGGTGACATGTGGTCTAGTGGTTAGCGTAACTACTAAGCCCAACATCGCGGGTTCGTAGCCCGGCATGTGGCCCTAGGATTTTTTAAAGGGAGTAAAAAATCCTTAGTTACGCCGTCCTTCGGAAGGGACGTTAAACGGGGTCCCGAGCCTGTACGATGTCAGGTACTCGTTAAAAATCACTATCCTAAATAAATCTGGATAGGTAAAATTGAGGGCTCCCACTGTAGCATCGTCCGATTAGCCATAGCAGCATAAAGTGACGTTAAATGACGACAAACAACAACAACCGATGACAATAATTTAATTAGTTTGTCTCATTATTCTGAACAAGATCTTCAGAATTAGCGATTTTTCGTAACCGTAGACACGGTTATGTCTTGTGCCAAGTTCTAAGGCATACTTGGCTTAATCCTTATGGCTACATGCTGGATCAACTGGGGAATTCCATATATTTTGTAAGAGAAAAATAATAGTTTTAAAAAAATACGCTTTTGTAGCTAGCTGAACTAGATAATAGTTTAAAAACACACTTTAACAGGAGTAATAAAAGTGGTAATTAATAATACCAAACTCCCCAGTCGGTCCTGGCACTATCCTTGTCTGTAAGATTAAGCCGTGTATGCCTGAGTACACGCCTGATTACTTGGTACAAGACCCGACCATGTCTTCGAATATGAAAAATCGCTAATCCTGAATATCCTGATCAGGATAATGAGACAAACAGATTAAATTATTATATCGTCATCGGAGCTTGAGAAGTGTGTAAAGATTCTGTTAAATGCATAGGGTACATAGAGGTGGAGATAATAAAACGCGTATAAAATTTAATATCATTAAAAATAGATACAATAGCCCCCGTACATCCAATATCCTGATTTCAAATCTTTTTTTCAATTATTACAACACCCTAACACTTCTCGATATTGTATTGGCAGACCTGAGAGCCCACGTGCCTCGGCCGCGGCTCCCATCAACTTCTTGGACACGCTCCTGCCGCCCTCGGCTGCCGAAGAGCCCGTGGGAACCCGACGCCTCTCCCATTCCCTTCTCTATAATCTAATTATAGCCGCTCCTCTTTCTTGCCTCGCAGCGGGCTACCTCTGTCCTCGCCTTACTCCTTTCTTCGCTCCGTCCGCTCTTGCGACATCCGATGGTCGAGATATACTGGTATCGGGGGTAATGTCCGCGGTTCTTTAAGCTAGCCGAGGGTCATAAGTCTCCGAATAGTACGTCATTAAAAAAAAATCACTGTGGCTTCATTCCAGACAGTTCTGTCAAGATCACACATATTTCAGTATTCCTAGCTTACTTTTTTCGGAAAAGTCAGTTTTCTTCTTTTGATTTGGTCGATGATTAGTGAGCATAGTTGATAATCAACACTTGTAACATCTCAATCGCACCTGTGTTTGAACATATGAAGTGTATCTAGATTTGTTTTCGTAGAATAGAATTTTTTGTTACGAAAAAGTCACTATAAATTTAAAAAGGCTCTGAATTTGTTTAATAAAGTTCTGATCTTAACAACTATCTACCTATTGTTGTGTGTTTGTACTTCTCAATACTATGTATGTGTTATAAAGGGGATTAATAACACTTGAAGATTTATTTCGCTCATTTTATCATTCATCTCTATTATAAGTTGAAATACGTTATCCGATCTCTACTCACGTATATTTACGTGCTCCGACCACTACGTGTTAAGAATTGTTAATACATATTTCTAAGCGTCTAGAAATTATCAAAAATAGCAATTTTCTATTAAATGTTTATTTCTCCTTTTATTTATCTCTATAGGTAAAAGCCTTATTATTGAAACTTACTATTTTTCTTGGATTATTATATTTAACCTTAATTTTCCGAGTTTTAATCAAAGGAGATGTTGCCAGAACGAAATATCAATAACAAAATCCAGGTCTATCAAAACTTTAGTTTAATACCACTTTCTTACCTCGGTCTGTTTTCAAGTTATGATTTTGTAAAGGATTTTTCTAGAAAACCTTTTTTTCACCATTCCGATTTCCTTCAATTCTAAGTCTGAATTTCCCTATTTTAATTTGTTGTTTCTTTACTTCTATTACCATTTCAAGGATTTGCCATGAAATTTCTCATGCGATAAAAGCAAAGGAAGAAATAAAATCGTATAATTTCCAGTAACACTTGGATGAAAGTGCTATATTTAAATAATTGAAAATTAAATTTCTCAGTAGGAATTTTATCGCTCCGTACGACGGGGAATTAATAGCTCATTCATCATTCTTGTATCACTAATCCATGGTTTTGATTTCAGTAGGTGGTAGAAACTGTCCTATTTCTTGGATAGTGTTGTGCAGGGAGGTGTTTTTTCCGAGATCACGCTCAAACGCCAATTAAGGGTTCTCAGCGTCTAGATCCATCCGTGCTGTGAACAGATTAAATAATTTATTTGTCACAGTCGGATTTGATCCCGGAACCTTCGGCATAGGAACCAGCGCTCTACCAACTCAGTCACCCAGCTTCCGGGAAATTCATAGCTTCCTTTCAAAAATTCTCTAAGTATATCCAATTTATCGATAGTTTAATTTATAAGCAATGATGGAGTAGAAATTATCACAAAAAACGGTGTATATCTATATGTATCTATAACCATGCATATACCACATGTATCTAGATGTAACAATGCAATGTTTATAGATTTCACAGAATTTTTATTTCTCTTTTCTTTTTTTAATATTTTCTTTTTGTACTTTGAAACGAAGCAACTTTTATAAATTCCTCAAGGTCTTAAGTAGTTAGCTAGGAAATCCTTCCCGCGTAGTTCATCTAAGACTGGGGTTTTTTGTACCACGTCCTTCCCCCGTGTTCAAATGGAAGCCTTCCACGCCCCTCTTGCACAATATATAGTATGGATGTACGAAAAAAAAACATTAAGTATTATTGCATTAAAAACAATACATTTATTTCCACTATCACAAGATACAATATTATAAGTTCCAATATAAGATAATGAAGTGCTGATAAGAGAAATGTAACTAAAACTAAGCGAGAATTGTTTTTATTTTCAACTGTTCTCGCGCTCCCTTGACTTGTCTTCACGCCCCCCCCCCTCAGGATGGAAACCACTGATCTAAGCATTTCTGAAAATCCTCAACAATCTTATTGTTATTAACTTTTACGAATGTTCTTATTGCGCAATATCATTAAAGATATTGAGAAATCAGTTGGAATCAATAGTTAACACAAAATATGACCATGCACCAATTTATTGATCTTTATCTTCTGCACCTGCGCCTCTAGCTCCGTACCTACAGCTCCTACCTCAGGCTGTCATTCCTTGTCCGTTCTTTGTCGTGAAGAGATCTTCGAGGGACAATTTTATGCAACAAGGCGCTACTCGGCCGTCCATATGGCAGAAGTAACACCAGCCGGGGTGCGTGAGGATTTCAAAAACCTCATGCACAAGTTCTCATCGCTTAGGAGTTTTGACTTCCAGGAGTTTTCTGATACTTGGAATGCCTTGAAATTTTATTGCTTGTATTGGTAAATATACGTTTTAACTTACTGTCGTATTGAAATATCAGCACATGGAAAAAGTGCTCATATTTTTCTTTCTTATAAATATATGACTTAGATATATTTATATATTATTTTAACATATATTAAATTATTTTTAGCCAATCGATACAATTCAAAAGTATGGAATGTGAAAAAAAACAGTTTTTTTGTTGTCGGTTTATAGCAGATATTATTACTCATTAATTTAAATATTGTCAATTTTATCAGTATGCGTATTAAACTATTTCGATAGAAAAATCATGCAATGTGACTAATAATATAATGTTTAGTTAAACTAGATAATAACTTTATCATTTTTTATTTAATAGTTTTTTTTTATAGGATTATCGCGTGTTCCGTATCCCAGCTATTTATTTTTACCAATTTCTCCATAATCTAGTCTAGTATGTTAATATTTAAGAATTTAACATTATTTCTATCATATATTATATTTAATATTAAGCGTTGTCGAACTTAAGCACCTGCTTTAGGATTGTTAATTGATATAAAAATCATAGTCATCTATAAAAAAACAAGGTATAATGAAATAGGTAAAATACATTTCAGGACACAAACTGGTTTTTAATGTGCCTTAAAACAGTATTTTCACTCTTCTGAAGTGTTCAGAACTTAAACTTCAAGAACACAACTTCAAAAGTTGTGTTTTTGACATTTTATAATTTGTATTTCTATCGATGATATCTTTTACCTATTTTAAAGTATTAATATTATTATATTACCGATTTAATTTTGAAAAACAGAAAAAAAAATGGTGTAAACAAACATACCACACGACCACATGCAGTAAATAACTTGGGAAAAGTTTCAGATATTAAATCACCCAATTCTAATATCCATAAACTTTTAGGTGTATTATATACTCTGTTTCAATTATATTCATTTTATCTTTTTTTATTAATTATTCATTTTGTTTAATTATGTAATCCTTCGTTTCGAATCCATCGGCATTGTTGTTCTATTCATTTCTGATCCATTATAAAAGTATTAAATATTTCCCAGACTAACAATAATAAATAAAAACTATTTCCGAATACGATCCTCCCATATGTCTGTGCTCGACTCTATCATATTCGGTCCGACATGCCCCTGTTTCTACTGATCACGGATCTCTATTAAGAAGTAATAAAACACAAAATAAACCCTTCCACGACGTTATAGGATAGCAATCGTATGACTGAAAAAAATAGTTTAATACAAAAACCACTGATACTCAGAAGACCTGAAAGGTTCAAAACAACTCGGCTTAAGATTTCGGGGGTGATCAGGTGAATAAATTGTTTGGCAAGAGGATTGTTTAGCAAAGCTGTCTTGGTGACTAATCCATGGAACCTCACGGCTGTAAAGGTCCATTATCAGATAATTATAGATGAATTCAGAGTAAAATAAATAAGGGGAAATATCTAAAATTAAATTTTAAAATATTTCATAGAAATATATATTTACATTTTATTAAATTGTTGTAATAGTGAGTCCATGTATGTGGCCACTCAAACTCACAGATGTCATAATAACTGAATTGGCACTAAGCTTTGGAAATTGTTGGAGAATATCTAATCTTCTTTACATATTTGGTTGCTATGTAATTAGTTTTACAATAGACATAAAAGTCAAATATAAAACAACAAAAAAAGAAAAGAGAATTAATAAATTTATTAGTCTACAGCCAAATTATAATGTTTTTATACTTAAAAATAAAACATTTGCAATTAAATCTGTGAGGCTTTTCATTGATATAATATATCAAAGGACAGAATTCATGAATAAACAGTGTACTTAAATAAAGATAATATATTATATTCTCCTCATTTCAATACACTATTTATTCATCAATTCTATTCTTTGCCGCTTATTTTCATTTTGAATTATCTTTAAACCAATTTACAATAGTATCAAAATTATAACAATGATGATAATAATAAATGATAATTGTAATAAATACAACAATATTTTATTTATTAATAAATATATATATATATATCACAGGAAAGCGATGGAAATCAGAATTACTCATGGAGAGCTAAAAGAGTACGACCCGATGGAAAGTTTCATGAAGTTGTGTATGCTGGATGCTTTCCATTATGTTTGCTGCAAAGAGGA
Organism: Troilus luridus; assembly: GCA_964056705.1. Taxonomy (NCBI): domain Eukaryota; kingdom Metazoa; phylum Arthropoda; class Insecta; order Hemiptera; family Pentatomidae; genus Troilus; species Troilus luridus. Next base: position 71,274,757 of record OZ057414.1, read on the forward strand.
AGTACGTATATTGTTGATTATTGATAAAATTATTGTTTAAAATATTATCTGTAATTCAACAAGAAATGAAATGAATAAAATATACATAATCTGGTTATAATATGTCATGTAACATTAATTAGATACAAATTATACACCGAAGACTTATTAATATACCAAAATTTAACCCATTGGACCTGAACATTTGTTTTTAATATAAAAAAAACATTTGAATTCCCCCTCGCCTCCTAGGATATTTCTAAAAGAGGATAGAAAGTAATTAAGAATTTAAGAAACACAAATAAAATTAATCACTTAGACATTTTAGATATTATATAAACACTAATAATCACGAATCTGAAGAATACATCCAGTGTCGTTATTCTTATGAAAAAATTAAGTAAGAAGTATTTGATGGAAACAGGTTGTTTATCAATTTTTTTAAAATTTATTTTATAAATAATGATACTTAGTTGTAAGGTAACTTTGATATTTATTTAGAAAAATCTTTCCATCAGTAAAAAGAAAATCTTATGTTCTAGTTTATTATTTTGGATTATCATATGATAATATAAGTTGCTGTATGTGACACTATTTGCAACATTAGGAGTACCTAGATAAATAGGGCAAGGGGCATTGAGCAGGTAGTTTAAATGTCCCTTAGGGCCAGTGTTACATTTACTCTTAAGAAAGAGAACGGCAGATGTAGGTAAGTTACGGGCAACTCAACATGTAGGACTGTCACGTATAGCGAAAGGGTCTCCTTTTCTTTCTTTGTAAGTAGACATATAAGATATCTTGTAACTATGGTCAGAACACAATAAATATAACGTAATTCAATTAAATGAAAAAGACTGATTATTTAATAGCCAACTCCTGGTCAGCCAACCACATCAACCTCTGGAGAAGAGAGGGATATGTCTCTTATTCATTAATGATATAGAATTACTATACAACAAGTATAATGATCTCAGGGTGGCATCCCATTTTATTATTTAAATATAATTCAGATCAAAGGATCAGACTTTTCCCTAAGATCATTGCTTGGGCAGTGAAGCCAATATAGCAAATTGATTTTCCAAATCTGAACTGGGAAATGTAAACAGTTACGCATGACATGAAAAATAGTTTTTCTGGTATTTTCAATATGGTTTAAAACTAAATAATTAACAATTTTTTTCACAGTGACAGGTGTATGCAGAAAAAAATTTCTTTTCTGCTCAGGTCAACTCCTTGAGTAGAAAACAAAACTTGCAACTTCTTATACGTAAAGGCCATTCCAAAATTAAAACAGAGCAGTTGAAGGGAGGTATGCAGGAATGTGATGAAAATGTCACTGACTCTGCTACTGATGAATCTGAGTAAGTGTTATTTTTTAACACAATCACTAAATTAAATCAGTATTTTCAGGGTCACTTTGTGATTGGGTGATGTGGTTGTCATCCTAGATGCCACAGATTAAGAGCAATAATTAATTTTCCGGACGTGCAAACAATCATGAAGATCTTTCCTAACTTAATTTTTAATAAATATTAAAAGAATATGCACAAAAAAATCACATAAGGACAACTAGAAAAATAATAGCTAGGAAGTAACAAAATATTCAATTCATTGAAGACCATTACACTTGTGTTATATTTTAATAAAAATTATTATTAAAAAACACTAAAATATTCTTAGTGAAATATTCAAAACAATATTGAAGCATCAGAAAAATATTAGATATAGATAAATTATTATCTTTAATTAAATAAACTTCTTTAGTTTCATAATGTTTTACAATCTGATGCTTGAATGTTGAGATTGAGGTTAATATGACCTTTCAGCTGAATTCTGATGAAGTTTTCTCAATAAAGATCTGATGCCTTTTGCCCATTATCTTGTCCAAAAATACAAGAAATGTGAGAAAGTTAATAAAATCCTAAATACTAAATAAACTATTATGCTAAGTTATCTCATTTTAGTTGTGTATTGCAATGTAGATAAATTGAAATTTAGTTAAATTTTGAATTGAGGATATCAAAGTGATACTTCATTATCTGATGAAACATTCTCTTTTTATTTTATTTTAGATAAATATTAAGCATAAAATATTAATTTTTTTAATGTTTTTTATGTTCCACGTTAGTAAATTTGGGGTCTCAAAGACTATTAAATGATTTATTTTAAAAAAATACTGGTTTACCTTTATTTAATTTAATAAAGAACAAAAGGAACAGAAAACACTTAACATAATAATAAAAACCTTTTATTTATTAACTTCCCAAAAACCTTCTAGCAGTAATAAAAGTTAAATTTTATTTCTGTATATAAGTTTAGTTTTTCATTATCTGATAGTAATTTATCCCAACAACCACAAACAACCAACCGCAATTAACATACATTTTTATTTTTAATGGATTATGAGAATACAGATAGATCTAAATGAACATATCTTCACTAATATATTTTATTATTAATTATTGTAAAAAATTTAATTTTTTTTTCAGATCTGTCATTTAATATTTTCTTGGGGTAAGTGTGGTACAAACTATTAGCTGCAGAAATAGTCATTACTACAAATACATGCTGCAGCTATATACTATGGATTTAATTAGAATAAGATATGATCAAGATGTATTTCTTTCTTCTCTTGTTCTATCCTCTTTCTCTTCCTCCATATGTTTTTTTCTCTCTCTCTTTTTATTTGTCTGTGTCCAAAGACAATAGTTATGGATTTTTTATTTACTTCAATATGATGTTCAACTAGTGATGTTAAAATATATATTAATAAAATATCTGACTAAATTGTCATTGTAGTATTTTTTATTTAGACTAGTAAATAACCTATAATTTGTTTGTATCAACATTCTGATTTGTTTCCTTAGATCTATTTGGAATTATAAACGTGGAACGATCTGTTTGATTGTTTATTTAATAATTTTTAAATATAATTGCAATGCTCATTTATATATAAATTTATTAATTTATATATAAATATATAGGAAAATAAGAATAAAAAACCTACATTATGATTTTGTTTTTAATATATCTGATTGAAAAGTTTCAGTCTTCCTTATAAAATTGTGTAAAAGGAAACCAATATAGTGATTTTTATTTTATTTTTTTATATAATAATAAAATTTATTCAGAAATAAGCCCTGAAAGATAAAAAAAATAAATATTTTTATATTTACTATAACATTAATTGCCACTATTCAAAACTAATCAAATTTGAAAAGAAATTCAATTTTAGTAGAAAAATCATCTAAATATTCAGTTTATCACATACAAGCATGTCATACTCATTTTAAGCATATCATATGTTAAAAATTATATTCCTCTTAATTAGGGGTTATTATAGTTGGATCCTTTTGAGGTCTACCGGAGACCTCCTTAAAGAAAATAACATACTTGAAAACCACATTTTCTGTTATTAAGGTGAGTAAAAAGTGTTTGAATAAAGGCTTTTTTATATTGTTTTATTATATATAAATTTATTCTACACTTGAAAAAATAGCAATCAATCACAGGTTCTTTATTTCTTGAAAATAAGGGTGAGAAGTATTTATAGAGGAAGTCAAATTAACTTAAGCTTAAACCATCATATAATGCTACCAATTAAAAAAAATCAAATAATTGGGAAAAATGAAAATGAGGATGGCTGATATTTGTAACAAGAACTCTTACAATTCTATGAATTATAATAGTGTATAATAGCTGTCTTTCATAGTTCTGGGACTTGTAGATTTACAGAGCTGACACAGAAGAGAGAAAGTCTTTGTATTATAACATAGGTGAGTATCATTAGTGACAATCTAATAATTTTGTAAAACACATTTTTAATTTAAATCATTTGAAGTTTAAACCTCTTAGATATCTCTATCAAACTTATATCTTTATCTTTATTATGTCATGACTATTGTATAACACTTGAATATTGACAACTACTACTTTTGAAAATACATATGCTTTCATTATCCATAACCGTACTTACCTTTATCTCTGAAGATCATTTTTATTCCTTTCTTTTCTTTTTTCAATCCCTCAATCTAGGGAAGTAGAAATATAAATAAAAAAGGAATAATATACATAACAGTGTTGCTAATAAAAAAAGTAAATAGGCATCAAAGAATTCTTACCGATGTTTGTTATCAACAAGATTCATGAGAGGATAAAAAAAATTATCTTTGTAAGAAAATGGTGACGTTTCAATAAACCATCTTCATTCATGCAAGATATTTTCATGGATGCATGCATGCAAGAATAGTTGTCAATGGTGTAATAATTAATAGTGTAATAATTAATATTCTATAATAATTGGTATTGTCAAAACCCGTAAGGCAAGGAAGGGGGTTTAAATAAATAAATAAAAAAGAACAGTTGTCATGATATTTTCAGGGTTTTCAACTTCTATTAGTAGAATATTCCAATCCTCAATGCAGAACAGGAAAAAGAACCACTTCCTTTTTTAAAAAATCCTGCTCATGTTAGTAAGTTGATGCAATAGATTAGTGTAACAATAAACCAATTTCCAACATTAGTTTGAATAGTAAGACTACATGTGTAACACAATCAGAAAACATTAATACTTTTCCATTATAATGCCATTTTTTAATTTTTTTAAATATAAAAAACATGAAATCTCAATTTCTAGGATAGAATGAAGCTAAATGAAAAACATTTTTTAAACATTCTATTTCTATTTGAGATCTAATTAAAATCCTTTCAGTTCTCCAAATGCCCTATTAGTATTTGTATTCAATTATGATACCATTATACCTCATTATCCTTTGTGGTATTTTGATTTTTAAAATTATCAAAAGGAATATGGTAGATGTTGTAGAACATTAATTTTCATAGAACATAATATTTAAAAGATAACTTACAAAATGTTTAGAGTGTTTCCTAGAACATAAAATTCTACTTTATCCACCATGTTCCATCTAAGTAAAAAGTTTTGACCAACTCAGCACCAATTTTCGGCAGAGCTTAACCAATTTACAAAATAAAATATTTCAAAATTAAGAATAAATTTCAGTTATAGTTTTTAAAGATTCAAAGTTAAAATGTTCTCATAACTGTAGATACAAAAATTGCTATGAGAAATGATTGATTATTTTGAATCTAACAAAAGTTACTAAAGTTTTTTTACCCAAAAAACTAACTTTTCACATGTACCATTTCAATCCTTTTTATTATTTTTTTTAATATCTGATATCCTAGAATCTATTTAAATTAAAAATAGATCGTAAACTATGTAGTATTAATGCAATTTTTTATATTTATTCTACTAAAAAAACAAATCACAATGATTTATAACCTGCAAATAATCATTTAGTAAACAGATTAAAGGATAATTTATAATGACCCCTTCAGAACTAGTTTGCAAGCCTTCACAGTTGCGGTGTATTGCGGGCTGAACATTGAGTAGAAACAAGGCGCTATTAATTATGACTACAAATCGGATATTTATATTTTGTTTCCATGCGTTTTCTTCAGTAGTTGGCTTACTTTATTTACGAATCAGTTTACTCTAATGCAATCAGCAAAACTTTATTTTGTATATTTACAATAAATGTATGGAATTTCAAATTTTCCAGAATTTAGAATAATTTAAAGAAAATTAAAATAAAAAATATACCGGATTACTAAGACAGAACCAAACACAGTGAATCATACACCGTAGATTTTCATTTTGTTGCTTACTTTTATTTAGGTATTTTAGTTTCTAAAAAGTATTTCATATTAGGTTCTTAACTATTAATATTATAGCGGATAACTCCTAATTCCATAAAATTGTCCTTTTCGCATTTTAACTAGTTAGGTTCAACAATGCTTTATACTCCTGAAACTTCAAGCTCAGGACCGTACTAATACCATGAGAAATGAGGTGGTAAATAGTTGTGTTTGACAAAATCGATCGACATAACTGGCGAAAAATGAAAAAAAGTAACTTTTTCAAATTTCGGAGTTATCCACTTTTGATCCTGAAGGCCTCAGATATAAATGTTTCTGGAGTAAATTACATTTACCTTTTAAGACGACTATTGTAATTATAACTGGTTATATGCTGTGATATGCCAGTTTATACTTACGGATTCACCGGTTTTCGGAATTGATTGATATTAATATCTACAAAAGAAAAATAAACAAGCGTATGTAATAGGTGTATATAATGTTTCATAGTAATGAAACATTATATACACAATAAACATTATATACAGTCAGAGTCAAAATAGTGAGTCGGTGACAGATAATAAGGATTGAAAATTATATCGCACAATCAGAATATAAGGGGAAAAATCCGATCGACACTTCATTGAAGTCGAGAAGTCTTAAATTTATAATATGTTTACTTACAACAATAAAAATTCATAAAAACAGTATCCAAAAAAGCGTAAATTATTAACTTTTGTGAATACAAAATATTATTACATACTAGGAGGTCGACAAAACATTAATTGAATGGCTTAAATATAAATCAATATAAAAAATAATGCATTAAAACCTACGATGACGAAGACCATTTACTATTATTTGATAAGTTATAATGTTAGTACATAGTTATTAGCGAATCTAATTAGTTCATATCAGAAAGTCTATCTGTATATGTCAAATGAAACGTTATAACATACACACACATATATATATATATATTAAGACCGTGGAAAAATTCCAACGATAAACCCTTGTCTCCATAACTAAAAACATAAATTGAAAATATCTTACCTTTCCCTTTTCCTTTTCAATATATATATATATATATATATATATATATATATATATATATATATATGTGTGTGTGTGTGTGTGTGTGTTTGTGTGTGTGTGTGTGTGTGTGTGTGTAAAGAAAACAAACGACTTCGTTAATATACGAACGTTTTCTTAATTTTGTATTTGCTGCGATAGTGTCGCTGCCTTCTCGAAACAACAGCTGTTATAAATATAATTACGAGAGGGAATAGTTATAATGTACGGTTACAGCGTGTTGAGGTGTTGAAAACCTTAAATTGATATTTGAATAGAAACACGAAGTAAATCTATTGAATGCTGTTTTTTTTCAATGGATTTACTTCGTGTTTCTATTCAAATAATTATTATATATATATATATATATATATATATATATATATATATATATATATATAATAACGTTTCGTTTGACAATTAATATAATACTTTATTACAAGTCTAATCTACTTAAACAAGTCTAGTTAAATGATCAATACGATCATAGGTACGAAGACCATGAACGGAGAGTTGACGCAATGTGAGTATTAGTCTGTGGTATGGAATAACAATGAGCCTAATCGTGTCGTTAAAAGTGTAATTAATTTGTCCACTGATCACATAATAAGGTCAAGTATAAAACTGCGAGAGGTGTAATGTAATGTAATAAGGCTGCGTAATGTTAATCAAGGCACCTCGTTATCGGTTAGATGTACAGTTATGCAAAGATTTTCATCGATGAAATTATACTATTGTTAATAATAAAAAAATTAAAAAATAGGCAGTCATGAATACTGCCTGTTTGAGCAACCTCGAAATAGTTATTGGACCTTTCGATGAGAGCTCCGAAATGGATAAGGAAAATAAATTTCTGATTCAATTATACCAGATCGCATGTCATTTTGAATGTAATCTTTTATTAAACTAATAACATAAATCAATTTTCATAAATTAAATAACTAATAATTTTGAGAATGAAAAACAATTAATTAAATTAAAGAACAATTTAAACGCTTTTATAATGAGAAATGAAGTTACTAATATTAACTAAATTATCAACAACTAATTAATAACAAAAAGAAAACAAATATTATTTAATCTTACGATAGTAAATTTAACTCTATTAAATTACAAATAAAATCTATTACAAAATAATTAATGTTTATGCGGTTTTCTGATTGAAATGATATAATAATGAAAACTCTTATCTGTCTGTCGAAGTAGTTTCCAGTAGATGGTAGATTCTCGGCAGGGCGAGCTGGATGTTGAGACAACAGAGGATTTTCGTCGGCAGGGCGAGCGAAGATGGTGAAACAATAGAGGTTGAGATGATCGACTGGGTCAATTCGAATTGGTCGAATCTATGACGAAGTTTAAACTAATTACACCTGCAGGTGGGCAGCAAATTAGTATCTTCTTCAAATTCACACAAAACAATTTTGGGCTCCTATAGAGCATACGATGTGCACGTCAAGAGGCTCGTGGCAACACTGTCTTCAAATTCACAAAACACAACTTTGGGCTCGTCTAGAGCATACGATGTGCACGGCTAAGGGCTCGCGTCGACACTGTCTTAAAATGCACAAAAACAACTTTGGGCTCCTAAAGAGCATACGATGTGCACGGCTAAGGGCTCGCGTCAACACTCACTGGTCGGTCTAGCCGGAGCGAACAAAAGCCGATCGACTCCCTTTTGTTTTTCTCTCTTCTTTTGTAACATATGTTTTCAAACTTTTTACAAATATTACACTTAATACTAAACAAATAAAATTACCTTTAAAGTTAAATTATTCTAAACAAATATGAAATAAACGTTTAAATTATTATATTAAATAAAAATGTAAAAAATAAGAAAAGATAATGTTCTTTCTTTTAAGAAAAAATGATTTAATTTTTTATTATTAAAACTAATAATACTTTATAAGGTTACTACTTCATCTGGCCTTAACACACCGCCCACCAATTTTTGTCTGTGCACAAAAATTCAAAAGAAAGATATTTAGAGATCTTCCAGGTAAATGTTAGTTCCCACGAAACCATCGATGCAGAGAAGTTTAATTGACAACCCTAATCGGGAAACAAGATATTAGATTGATTGGGAGGCAATATATTAATGTGTTTGTGAGTGAAGCTCCAAATTTTATACTGCTCCGCTGCTCAATTATGAACGTACAAATGTCAGAATTTTGCCTATTCCCATTGGGTTGCTAAAACGATTTTAAAAGAAATCGACCACAATATTCTACGCTATTAATGGCATACGGACTTCCTGGCTCAAATCTCGACGGAGGGAGATTGGCAATTGGAGGAACGGAATTCTCTGAACGATATCGGTACGTACTAAATGTACCCTTTTGGACAAATTTGCATTCCTGGACAATTTTATGGGGAATAGTTCTACAATTTGGCACAACCCAATCATGTCGTTTCTGATGTGAATGCAAAAGTTGCGGGGTAGGGTTGTGATACATTCTACAGTAATGGTAAATTAACTGATCAGATAAATGTTCAATGTAGTATCGGAACTGAAGAAGTAATATTGGTTTAATTACAGTCAGAAATGTTACTAGTCTTGCATTGCTGGGCAAAGGACTGTTGCTAAAGTGACCGCCCACCCTGAGTATCCCTTGGAGATATATGGATGGCGATGATGAACGGACACCGGGGGAACGGGAATCCGTTTCGAAATAATGCTGCTGGGCGCATTGGGCGCAATTTATTTTGGAAAGCCGGGGTCTATTCAAATGATACTTCTCAATGGGTTGAGAAGTACCGCAACAATATAAACATTGTGATGCACTACTACCTGAAAAAACATTTGACATAAGTCCGAGTGCAGAACAAAACGAAAGCGTCTGGAATTAAGGGACGCGTGCCTAATATCCAGTTGAAGCTTAGGCCCAATCAGGAAATGGTCATTTAGAGATCCAACCTCCATAGGCGAAGATACGTCGAATACCAATCGAAGTTGTCTTCAAATACACAATGATGATGTAAAATATCGACCCTTACCAACGGTTGACAAAACATGGTAGTTACCAGCGGTTGAAAAAACCTGGTAGTTGTCGGCCAATTTGGAATAGTTTTCTGTCAATAAAGGGATTTTATTAATCCGGTGCGCTAATTTTGGGAACCGAGGTAATGCAGTGTAATAAGAGCAACTCAGATCTGGTGGCGAAAACTCTTTAAATGGTGATTGGGCCTTGTAAGGCCCGCTGTACTGCCGAGCGTGAGTTGAACTAAAAGGTTTCTCTGCCTTAACAGTTGGAGGATTTGGTTCGACAACTGGAGCAATCGTTTCGATTTCCTGAAATGTTTTAATTGGTTTGTCCAATGCTCTCTCTTGCGATTGGTCGCAAGATGAAAAGAGCGAAATGGGTGTATTTTGTACTGAAGATGAAGATCGTATAGGTCCCATGATGACCCAACCGAAAATAGTTTTGAAAGCGCTAGGATAACCGTCCCGTCTCACGCATTTACCCAATAAGATATGTCCGAACAAATCAGCTCCTAATAGGAAATCGACTGGACCCGGTTTCCCAAATGAGTTATCCGCCAATGAGTATTGTTTGAAGTGGTTATTTATATAGGCCGGTACTGGACAAACGGGTACCTTTTCTGTAATCTTGGAAATAATTACAGCGTTACTTTTAAGCCGAGGCTGTTTACGATCTCTAGGCACTAGAACACACGAGGTTTCGTACTTCCCTCCTTGTATCGGACTATCCGCGAAACCTCTCATAGAGTGAGAATTAAGTCTTGTCCCAAGTCCTAATCTTCGTACGCAAGCCGAAGAAATAAATGATCGTTGTGATCCACTATCGATCAAGATTCTAATTGGGGCCAACTGCCCATTACTGTCTTCTATTCTAGCCATTGCAGTCCCCAAAAGGGTGGAGACATCGGTTTTGGATGACGAGGATAAAACCGAGCCGTTGAGAGATTCGTTATTGTCGGTATTAATATATAATTTTTCTTCAGTTGACGCACTCGTTTTCAGCTTACTGTTGTTCTCTGAATTGGGAATGCGGTCTGACGATTGACTGTCGGACCCACCTGTCGACCTACTTGTTGGTGTAGGAAAATGCAAGAGGGAGTGATGCCGTCTTTTACAGTGGTAGCATGATCTAGGAGAGGTGCATTTACCAACATAATGGTGTGGCGACAAACAATTAAAACATACCTTAAGCTGCTTTATTTTATTAACACGTTCATTGGGCTCTAGGGAGCGAAAACGGGGGCATCTATATAAACGGTGTTTTTCCTGACACAGAGGACAAATATTTTCTGGGCTAGAACTATCCGTCGACATAAAAACATGCTTGGTAATATTTTGGGGCCTACTAACTGAAGGGCATTGAGAATTATGACCGAAATTCGAGGTTAGTGAATCTGCTTGAAGCTGAAAGCATTGTCGGTGAATAAATGAAGAGAAATCATCGAAAGTTGGGACTTCAGATTTGGATCCGAAGTCGGTTTCAAATCGCTCGCGAGTTTTCGCATCGAGTAGCCTCAAGCAATATGTGAACAATATGAATCCGGAAGGGTCCGGAAGATTCAATTTTCGGAAAGCGACTGCACTTTCCAAAACAACTTCGGAGAAATTTTCTAATGATCGTAGATCGAATTGGGTACCAGGTTTGTAATTAAACATATTGACTAGGTAGTGTGTGGCTTGGATCCGCTTATTATCGTATTTCTTTTGTAAAGCATCCCAGGCTTGTTCGTAACCTTCGGAGGTCAATTCTATTGTCGAGATGGTTTGAAGTGCCTGACCCTTTAAGGCTGACTTCAGATAATGAAACTTTTGAATATTGCTCAAATTCGCATTATTGTGAATTAATGATAAATACGTGTCCTTGAAGGACACCCAATTCGAAATAAGACCACTAAAAGAGGGCAGGTTAATGGTTGGCAATTTAATATGAGATTCGACACTGTGCTGACTGTGGTCAGCACTTCCGGATTGGTTGGAGGCAACTTCACTCTCCCCAGCGATCCCAAAAGACAACGCTTCGTAATAATGGTTTGTAGTTTCAGAGCGAAGTGTGTCGAAACGATCTATTGATCCATCTTCAAGAATTTTGGCAAGTGAGAGGGCCTCTTTAATTTTTTCTAAAAATGTACGAAAGGTGTTATCCAACCGTGATAATCGCGCTGTTAATAAATTTCTATCTTGAGGTCGGGTAGTGATATTGAACCCAATATTTCGCGTTTCTATTATGTTTTGAGATAAATAATCGATCTCGTCTTCAAGATCAAATAATTTAGTTTCATTTTTACGTAGGTCTGATTTAGGGGCCATTATTTAGTTTGATACAAAACGAACAAGGCCTATAAAGAGTAAAAATTAGAACAAATAAAATGAAATGTAAAAGAAAATAGAAATTATAATATCAATTTAGAAACGGTTCAAGTAATGACGTGCGATCCGGCCGCCGGAGGACCAAATTTTATGTTTGAGCAACCTCGAAATAGTTATTGGACCTTTCGATGAGAGCTCCGAAATGGATAAGGAAAATAAATTTCTGATTCAATTATACCAGATCGCATGTCATTTTGAATGTAATCTTTTATTAAACTAATAACATAAATCAATTTTCATAAATTAAATAACTAATAATTTTGAGAATGAAAAACAATTAATTAAATTAAAGAACAATTTAAACGCTTTTATAATGAGAAATGAAGTTACTAATATTAACTAAATTATCAACAACTAATTAATAACAAAAAGAAAACAAATATTATTTAATCTTACGATAGTAAATTTAACTCTATTAAATTACAAATAAAATCTATTACAAAATAATTAATGTTTATGCGGTTTTCTGATTGAAATGATATAATAATGAAAACTCTTATCTGTCTGTCGAAGTAGTTTCCAGTAGATGGTAGATTCTCGGCAGGGCGAGCTGGATGTTGAGACAACAGAGGATTTTCGTCGGCAGGGCGAGCGAAGATGGTGAAACAATAGAGGTTGAGATGATCGACTGGGTCAATTCGAATTGGTCGAATCTATGACGAAGTTTAAACTAATTACACCTGCAGGTGGGCAGCAAATTAGTATCTTCTTCAAATTCACACAAAACAATTTTGGGCTCCTATAGAGCATACGATGTGCACGTCAAGAGGCTCGTGGCAACACTGTCTTCAAATTCACAAAACACAACTTTGGGCTCGTCTAGAGCATACGATGTGCACGGCTAAGGGCTCGCGTCGACACTGTCTTAAAATGCACAAAAACAACTTTGGGCTCCTAAAGAGCATACGATGTGCACGGCTAAGGGCTCGCGTCAACACTCACTGGTCGGTCTAGCCGGAGCGAACAAAAGCCGATCGACTCCCTTTTGTTTTTCTCTCTTCTTTTGTAACATATGTTTTCAAACTTTTTACAAATATTACACTTAATACTAAACAAATAAAATTACCTTTAAAGTTAAATTATTCTAAACAAATATGAAATAAACGTTTAAATTATTATATTAAATAAAAATGTAAAAAATAAGAAAAGATAATGTTCTTTCTTTTAAGAAAAAATGATTTAATTTTTTATTATTAAAACTAATAATACTTTATAAGGTTACTACTTCATCTGGCCTTAACACTGCCGAAAGAAGAGAAAGCTCAAGACTTTAAAATAACTGTGTTATTTTTTGAATTTCTAAATCCTAGTCTGTATTATTTAAAAAAAATTAATTGAATATTCAATGAAATTTACAACTGTATTACAACAAGTAAATGGTAGGAATGATACAAAGAGGCATAGATAAAGACAAGTAGAGAAGCTACAAAGTGGAAGTACTCAAATAACAATTTCAACTTAGAGGTCACGAGGCCATCTTCTTTTCAGACTCCTCGGACGATAATCAGGAATTGAAGAAGTAGCTAGGTTTGAAACTACTTGGTTTGAGTGAGAACGAAGTTTTTCATGAAAAGACTGGTATCGGGTTCGGGCCAAATCAGCAACAAATGGGACATTGAGGTCATTGTGGATGACCTGCTTACTTTTTTCGTAAAAAGTATGGAGTATTAAGGATTTTGGATTGTAAGGATTGAATACGAGAGGAATTCGATGGCTTAGTGGAGCCCCAAAGCTCTACTCCTTAAGTCCAAATAGGTTATATTATAGTCATGAATATGAGTCTTTTTTAATTAATTGGGAGCTTAGAGCGTTTGCAGAAGCCTGAAACAGCGAGCAGTTTCTTGTCTTTCAGTTTAGTATGAGGATACCAAGTTAAGCGTTTGTCGAGATGTGATCATAACTTTCGGATTTGTTCTACAGGAGTCAGTTGGTCATTTGTCAGGACAGGGAGTCGTTGGTTTGTGACGAAGGGTAAAGGTTATTTGACTGGATTTGTGGGAATTTATTTTTATCCTCCAGTTTTGACTCCATTCTTCAAGGTAAGTGATGTGGGATTGAAGAGTACCTAATAACTGGATTATTTTTGACTGATAATACACATTTATTATCAGCATACGTGGCAAGGATAGTATTTGGATGGGTTGGGATGTCAGCGGTCTGAATTATTTAAATTTCATAATTCTAAATTTAAATTATTAACATTATTATGGTTTTCACCTATACTGACACTCCGAACAATAATTATATATATTTTCAAGCAGTTTATTTATTAATCAAAATATATGATGGGCTGCAAAACCTCAATACAACATATCATTAATTTAGTCTAGCCTGAGTCTAGCCTCAGCTTCCACTAGCCCTGAAGATGACCCACAAAGTGGGTCGAAACGTCGGCACATAATAAATAAGTACCCACTTATTTAGTGTTTTATTTGACTGCATCCCCAACTATTTCCTACCTTACTATCATTAATTTAGTTAAAACAATAATTGGTACGTGGTTAATAACCACTGGTTATCTTATTTATACCTTGTATTTGTATTTACATAGCTTTAATATTTATTTTTAGCATTATCATTGTTAAGTTTAAAAATACTTAGATCATTTGTACTTTCAATTTAACCATAACAAATAAAATCTTTTAGGGGAAACTAAATGTTCAACCAGTTATTGATATTTTTAGCTTTATTAGTATCAATTGCACAATTATTAAACAACCTTTTAGTTAAATGATATTAATCTTACATTAATGGAATTCTAACCTTTAAACTAAAGATCATTCAAAGAAATTGTATAACTCGTGCAAAGGCCGCTAGGCGTCGCCAGTCTCGAGCGTGTTGCTGACGCTAAACCTTTAGTTTATCTTCTACCGAAATTCGCTAAACGCGGCTAAGGAAGTTTTCAATTCAATAGATCTGAGAGGATAATATTTATTCATTAGGAATAATGTAATTGGATAAGAAGTTAGCTAATTTCAAATTCTTACAAAAATAGATTTCTGCGTTCAAATCCACATTCCTGGGTTATTTTAAATGCACTGCAAGTACACCTGCCTAATGCCCATGTTAACAGCATTGTGAGACCTTGCTGATGTGTTTCCGTAATTGGAAGCCATTCAAAAATGTAAAATTTCCCCTTGACACATCGGAACATGATTTATTAGATCTTCACAAGCAAATGTTGGCAATGAATTAGATTCAGCTAGAAACACAGATTGAAAACTCATTCATCCAATAGATCCTTCAATTCCTGGTAATTAAACTTAGTTGTTTTTCTACGTATATTAATTTAGGTAAAATCTATCATAACCATTCATACATAATGTTAATATTACAAATATTTATTACAAACATTATTTAAATATATTTATAATTGGATTATTACTAACATATATATCCGAGGTGTTCACCTTATCCTCTTGTGCTTGTTGTTCTTAGTTTAGTTCTATCATCATTAACAATTTGTCCATGCAGTATCAAGTTAATAAAAAAACTTTGTCAATACATATTTATTAAAATTGAAAGTCTTAGATAATTTTATAAATAGTTAAAATTATTATTATTCTATTATTATTACTATTATTATTAATATTTAAAATTATTACTTAATTCCTTAAAAGCATTTCAGTTATCAAGTTTAATTTTGGATCATTATTCCGCAGGTTGTCGCTTCGAGTTGAGTCACAAGTTTTTACTATTCATTCGGTTCCGTTTTAATATTTTCCAAAAATAAAAGTTATCATTAGCTATAGTATAGAAAAGAGAATTTAATTATTGGAAATGTGTATACTTCAGTAATCATTTTATCTAGAAATGAACGTTTCAACGAACATGTATCATCTATACATCGAAATGTTTGTTGAAACTTTAATTTCTTGATGAAATGATTACCTAAATCTACTCATTACCCATAATTACATTCTCTTTTCCATTCTAAAGCTCATGATAGCTTATATTTTTGGAAAATATTACAAATGAAACGAATAAACAGTTAAAACTTATAGTAACTCAACTCGAAGCGACAACCTGCTGAAAAGATACCTAATTTTGTATGTTTATTTTTATTTATGTTATTAATATTAATATATTGTTTTTCATCTGTCTCAATTATTTTCGATACATTCTGAACTATATTTTGAAAGTATTTTTATTTTTAAGAGAAAATAATCACTATCAAAAGAACAATAAATAAAAATATACCTTGAAGGGTTTAATTTCTATCGTACCGGTGTTTGGTTCATGCGATTTGGTAGGGAAGTAGTGAAATGAAACAGTGATTACAAATATATATATTATCTTACGGCAATATGGCGATGGTTAAATAAAAATTGATGGGAAAGAACTAAGCCTTGTCCTTATTATGAAGAATGCTGTATTACTCGTTAGTTTCTTATAAAAAAAATACATAGTCTATTAACATTTATGCTAGGATACTCGGATCTTCATTAGTGATTTATTAAATGTTATTCCGTAATCAAAACAAACTTTTTCCCATAAGAGATGAGCACTTGATCAGCAAAATATGTTTAGAAGAGGCGCTTAAGTTATTAAGAGAACCTTTCGAGTGACCAGTTAAAATAATCCGTCGTTACTCGTACTTCCTAGATATATTAAACTGCAGATTTGATTTATTTTTATATAATATAATAAGTATATTAAATGAAAAAAAATCGTATTTAACATTCCCACAGTTAAAGTAATATTTTAATTACGGCAATAGTTTAAATTTCTCTACTAATCCTTACATATCCAATTAACTATATTAGTTACTTGTTATATTAATTATTAATTATATTAATTAAATATCCGATTATAAATTCAAATATATCTATTTACAAAGTAGGATTGATTTTTTGCTTGGGACCATTCATATCGTACACTACCCGTGTAAAAATATCCATTGTAAATTTCCATGACATACTAGGATATTTCTTGTATACTGAAAATAAACCTTAAAATTATTAGGTAAATTTTATATCATGCACAGTATTTTAAATATGTTTCATGATGTTGAAGTAAAACGTCCATCTGAAGAGTTTGATTAAATAGTTAATAATATCATAAATACGTGAGCATCATAAAAGCGAAGTTTTCATCTATTATCGAAATTTTTAATGACCCGATGTATTTTCTATTAATGTTATGTTCTAAACAATGATCTTGGAGGATTGAGCCGTTTGTAGTAGCGTAACTGGCGACTACAAGCTAATGTAACCAAGACAATCTTTATATCATTGAGATTTACTATTTTCTTGGCTTACGAATGGATGAGCTATTTTCGTATCCACGCATTACTTTAAAAGAACTATAACAGCAGATTTTAGTAATTGATTAACCATTCTTATTTTCATCATAATTTATGATAGGAAGTCGTCATGTACTTCCTGTTGCATTTTATATTTTTTATATAAAATAAAATACCAAACCCACTTTCGTTTTCATTATTTTTACTGCCAAGATTTTTTTTTACCCAATTATTAAATAGACGCTTGCGTTTTAATTATAGTTTTAAACTAAAAAAAAAAAAAAAACCTGTACCACTACAACCCATGAAGGGTCTGGGGTTCAGTACATGGTAGAGACTGTACTGTTACATGGACAACGGTTCTAGTTTTAAACTATGTATTATGAAATTTAATGTATACATACTCTGTTGATGTTAATAAACATAAGCGGGAGAAGAAGCTTTTAACAACTTAATATGAAATAAAATGTGAACATACTTTGTTTGATATAAATAAACACAAGTAGGAGAAGAAGCTACTGTAAAAAGGATTTACAATGATGCAAACCAAGACAAATAATTGTGTAGACTTATTTTTTTGTTTAATATTTCTAGGAAGAGATTTTTTCCCTTAAAGATAATGGACACCTTCACAAATCAAAAGTAAAAATGGACGGATTCCGTGAGAGGAATCAAAACATTAGAATGGCCTCTTTCTCCTGACCTGATTCCCAAAGAAAATTTTTGAAAATGTCTCTCGGATGATGCTAACCCAAAGAGAGCCCATAATTAGATGTATATCTGAGGGCAGATACAGAAAAAGCCACATATTTTGAAAAATCTGTGCTTTTCAATGAATGAAAGGTGATACAACAGTCTATTAAATGTGAATAGTAAAATTATTCACCCATTGTTATTAAACAAAAAAAATAAGTGTACACTTTTATATGTCTCGGTTTGCATCATGGTCAATCCTTTTTACAGTAGGCTCTTCTCCCACTTGTCTTTATTTATATCAAACAAAGTATGTTTACATTTTATTTCATATTAAGTTGTTGAAGAAATGTATTAAAAAAAAAAGTTTAATCAATGGGAAAAATGAACTGTACACTTTTATTTGTCCCAGAATGTACATGATACTTCTTACAATTCAAAACTATATTGTGTTTGATATATCTAAAATATTATCTCCTTTAAGTTTAGCAATAATAATTAATGTTTCCATTGAGAAACACTGTAATTAAAATAATATTTTTTTTCTTATTTATAAAAATTGTAGAAATGATAATAAGAAATGTTTAAAAAAAGAAACATTGGTTAATGTAATAATTCATATTTTTATTTAATGATAAAGAAATTTATTATGTATTCAATACAATAAAAGGTATATTCACAATTAACTTAATAAACATATTCATTATTCAATTGTTTTTGTTAACATATTAAATGTAATTATTTAAATGTTGTGGCATCTCTTTTATTTAACATAACAGCTTCTGTATTTGTTGCAATTTATCTCTCCTCTACTAAGTGTGCAGCTCATCATTTGTTATCCAATCACATTCAAGCCCTGCTTCTTTTTTTATAGAATCGTTGGTTTCCTGATTTGGTCCTGGAAAATATAAACTCCTATTAAAATAAATAATTTTGCATGAATTGCAAAAAAAATATATTAAAATTGGTAGTTAAAAAGCAACCTTAAGTGTAAAAGAAGAAACAAGATTGAACTCACTTTTAAAATAACTGTCTGATAATAATTAACAACGAATTTATTATGAATATTTAATTCATTTATGCATTAAGCATTTCAAAACATCTTTTAATATTTACATCAATCTAGACATATTTTAAGAAATTCATTATTTTATTTTATTACTTTTTGATATAAAAAAAAAATAAAGTGTCCAGTTTTACCTTTAAATAACTGTCGCTAGGATATCATTGTTCAGTTTATTTATTTTTTTTTTTTTTGGTAATTCTCTGTTTCAGCTGAATAAAGCTCTCTCTACAAATTAAAACTAAAATTTAGAATTAATATAGTACAGTCATATTATTTTTAATTTATTGATAGTCAGAGTCTCAAGTAATTGAATTTTATAATAAGGCAGCTTTGATTCAGCTTCAAACTTGCAATAAATACAGCTGATAGAATCAGCAATCGATACATTTTAGAAATTTATTTCATGAATACATTTATTTAGTTTTTCTGCTCAGAAGTAATATCAAATATTTGTTAAAAATTGAAGGATAAATATGGTCAAGGTGTGCAGTCAATAATAACACCAAATAAGAAAAGCTTATTGTCTACTAGTGCCAACATCTTGACCTACAGTGTAGGCCATCTTCAGGGCTAATAGAAGGAGAAGCGGCTGAGTGAACTATCATTTGATAGTTGACAGTTATAGTTTGATAATATGTTAGGAATTCTTTAGTTTATGAATTTGACACTAATAAATCTGCTTAAACTGATTCCTTACTTTATTTTCTTTAAAACTAATTTATCAATCATATTAACCAACTTATGTTAAATTGAATTGTTATTAATAAAAATCAATATCAACCAGTATACGGAAAAAGTATTTACAAATATCATAATTCGATTATGCTAATAAATTTATTGAGTGTTGTTTTTTTCCTAAATAACAAAATTTTTCTGAATGATGTCTGATTTTCATCTGGCCACAATTGATTCCATATCCAGTGAGAATGGTTTATTAAAAAAACAACAATATAATAATAATCATAATATTAAAAACTGAAAAAACCCAATTACTGCCGGTTCCACCAATATATTAATTTTGCTTTTTGTTATTTGCTTGGTCAGATGTATATAGTTTACATATATAGAATCTTTTTCACATCTTTTTCAGCTGATGTACAGCTCTCTACAAATAAAAACAAAAATTTTGAATTAATATGGTACTACTTTCACATCTTCTTCAGCAGTACTACTTTCACATCATCCCAATTCCACTATAGCTTTATTACACTATACAATTAGAAAGAAGATCTAGCTCTAATTAACTAATTAATTTCAGGGATTTCATTATAATCTTCCATCCCCGTCTACCGCCTAAGCAGTGTGAAGAGACCCTTTGTAGTGCTTGACCCACTTGTTCTTTGTCAGGAACTGTCTTGAGATGTGTCCTTATTGTTTGGTTTATTACTTGGTCTTTTCTGATCGTCCCTTCCACTTTCCTAAGAAACTTCATTTCGGCAGACTGAAGCCTTGATTTATCCTTGGTAGTCAGAGTCCATGACTCTGAAAAGTATGTCAAGATTGGAATAAAGCTAGACTTTAGGGATTTGTTTGATATAAATAGCTATTTTGTAGCACTAATCTGATATTAAGTCCCAAAACTATGGGTGCTTATTTTGCCTGCTCCATAGTGTTATAAAATTAAACCCAGCAGACCTGAATATTTGAATCAAAATACCTGTAAATAACAGACAATCTGTTACCTAAAATTGAGAAATAAGTGATTATGGGGTAGGTCCAGTGTGTACTATTCAAACAAGAGATAAAAAATAATAATTTTAATTCGAAGAGCCAAGGATTATTTTTGAACAATAAAATATCTCAGTAAGGCATGCAACATTACTGCATCCCAAGTGAGACTAGGGGCAAATTCTTGTTGACCTGAGAGTCCATTGATTTAAATAAATTGTGTTATATAATTAATGATTAATGACTATTTTCAGAAATCTATGTGTAAAGAAAGCTCTCCTATTTGTTGTCACTGATATAACTTTCTTTGAGCTGTCAAAAATTTAAAACAGTCACATCACCAACATTGTCAAATAGTTGTATTAGACCTATTTGATTTACATAATAAATTTCTATGATTGTTTTTAGCGTCAGTCTATTTCCTCAAATAAAAAGCTAACTAAAACAAAAATCATTGTGTAATGAATTTTCTACTCTTATGAATAGATAATAAAATCAATCTATGATAAAAATATGTCATAAGTCATATTTGATCTACAGTCCATGATACTTTTGAATACTAACCATATGCTATTAGGTCTCTATATTGACGAACAATAAAAAAATGAATTTGAATATGATTTAAATATATACCATTCAAGTTATTATTTTTGTGTTTTGCCTTATTCCTTATAGGTAAATAACTGAAGGAAAAACCTGTTAAGGCAAACATGCCTATTTTTTTTTTGTACTATTCACATATTATTTGAATATAATATTAAAACAACAGTTGGAATAAAATTCATTGACTCATTAGTGCACACAAATAAAATAAATCAGAATGTAGAACTTTGCAGTACTTGTCATAAAAAGTAGTACAAATGATACAATAGCTCTATTTCTGAAGTTAAGTATGCCGGTTTTGAGTAAAATTCATATCTTCCACATCAAGAAATATTTTGAAAAATATTAGTCTCAAATAGTTTTGCCAAATAGTTCTTCAACAGGTCTATTATATAGTTAAATATAAACTAAAGTCAATAAATTTAATAATAAACAAAAGAGGGGAAAATAAATATTTGTGAAAATATCTATTATCAGTTTATTGGAAACTAGAATAAATAACTAAATATAAATAGTCACTGATAAAAATAAAACAACTACCTTATTATCGGTTACTTATTGTTGGTGACTGTCCAAACTGGAAGATCCTCATTGATTGGTCGAGAGAGCTGCCCTTTTAATAATATCTTCTTCAGGACAGGAAATCGGATGTCGAAACCTTGATAGTGGGCTGCTTATCACATTCAATATCCATCAACTTCTTCACAATTTTATGGCCACTGAAATGATTTTACCGTTTATAGAAAAAAAAATATAACCAACAGATAGATATAATAGGTTTTTACCAACGCACAATTAATTATTAAAATTTAAACAAAAAGATAATCATTTATAGTGTCATTTCAATCAGCAATTTTGTTTCAAATTTTAATGTTTACAAAAAATAAGTTTGAAATAAAACTTCCTTTTTAAAAAATTAGATTCTCTTTTATTCTCATTCTCTTTATTTCCATAAATTAATACATTAATTTCATTCTGATACACACAAGTTCCTACAGTGGTATGACTAATGATAAACTGTCATTTTTAGAATAGCTTAAAATTGAATAGTACAGATGCAAGCATACTAGTCATTACTGTAGTAAAGAAAATACTCCGATAATAAAAAATATAAACCTTTAAGCCACCATTGTTCGGGAGATCTTTAGCAATAGCCAACTAGCAGGACCTGGTCAGGTACTTTTCATATAAAAGCACACATTGTAAGATCGACAGCATTGTTTCTTCCTAAAGTCTAGTCTTCTGCCTTCTATTCTTGAAAACACAATCAGTCTGCTGTTGTGGAAGACTTACTTTTGTAGAATCAAAATCTTTTTCATATAACTAAATTTATTTATTTTTCATAAAATACCTAATTTTATAACTTTTTCATAAAATACCACCACAAAAAAAATATATTACAAGAAAAAAGAAGGGATTATATTATATTATATAAATATACATTAAGAAGAAGAGGGTGTTGCGATCCACTATTCCTGTATTTAGGTTAAATTCATTCAATGTAAAACTAAAATTTTATGTCATAATTGAAGTTTTTGCTTAATAAATTATAATACTGACTTTCAAAGAACATTAATTCATAAATTTATTTAACAATAAATAAATCAAGGTTTACCTTGGGGTTCAGGCTTTAAACTATCAAACTCTGCTATTGAAATATTAAATCTAAACCCTGAAATAGTAAAATAAAAATCTCAACGTTTCAATGGTTTGTGCTAAATAATTTGGCTTAGTGAGATGCAAAATTAAAACTTTTTATCTTTTGAAATATTTTTGGCATATGAATAAAAAGTTTTAAAAAAATAAAAATTAATCCCTAAAAGGATTGCAATTTAATAATTCTTCTCCACGATGCTCTTTCAACAATCTTAAGCACAAATACGGATTATATTGTGTGCTTCACACTTGGCACAGTACAACATCAATGAGTTTATTTTCAAAATTATAAAATCCCATACCACTACAATCCTTACACAACATTGGATGAACTGAACTGTTTCTAAGCTGATGGTTGTGCAGGAGATGATTTCGGCCAGATCATTCTT
This sequence comes from Troilus luridus, assembly GCA_964056705.1. Taxonomy (NCBI): domain Eukaryota; kingdom Metazoa; phylum Arthropoda; class Insecta; order Hemiptera; family Pentatomidae; genus Troilus; species Troilus luridus. The sequence goes on from OZ057414.1 coordinate 71,298,132, forward strand.
AATCGCTTGAGTTTTCTAGATTTAAGGAATACTCACTTTATAGAAGGTCTCCCCAATCCCACAGGTTTGATTTATTGTTGTTAATAGCCAGTCTAAAATTTCGAACCAACAGATCCAGTACTCTATCTACCCTTCTAACTCATGTAAAAAATATTTCTATAAATACTCAATCTTCATATTAATGCTATGTCTAACAATTGAAAGTTAAAACATTAAAAAAAAAAAGGATAATTGAAAAACAAAGTAATTATGTATTTATTTGTTAATAAACAACAAATGTAATATCACCTTATGAACTCAAAAATTATCTACAAATTCATTCATATCACAGCCTGATGAGGTTACATATGTTTTACTTTGTTTATAAATAGCTATTTTGTACATTTACAACAACAAAAAATTCAATTAGGACTCTGAAAGTAGAATTCAGAATAATAAATATATTAAGTTAAAATAAATATACATACATAATAGCTTCATAACATTTTTACTATCATACTAGGTATAATCAATATATTTGATTAAAATTTGTGATTCTTTTCTATGGTGTTGATTATAAAAGTTCCAATTAGAAATATATTGGAGATCATTTAAAAAAAGTAATAATCAGGATAATTTAATTGATGAATCAATCAGCTAATGTGAGAATTGTTAAATGTGAGTTAAAAAGCATACTTTCATGTACCTCATTCAATTTCTGAACTATTCTGTTGCAGTAACAAAAGGCAAAAAGTAACATTTTTATAATAAATTCATTATTACATGATTTGATGAGAAAGCAACTCTGGTCTAATTAAGTGTCACCTAGGGCAAAATAGTTTCTAACACCAATCAATAACACAAGTCAGTTATTGAAATAAAAACTTTTAAAATGAATTAGTGGATCGTGCTTCTTCAACACATCCAATAACTATTTATCTTACCAGATTTTGTATTAGAAAAAGTTTTAACTTCATGAAAATTATAAGACATGGACTGAAAGTGCTATAAAACCATCTATCTCTGACTATACATAACTAAATCCATTATTATTTTGATTTTGGTTTCTTCAATATTCCCTCACTGTTCATGCCCTAAACTTCAACCTATTATAATCTTCTTTAATCATGTCTGATGCTTTCTCTGCTATCATGATAGTAGGAGCATTCGTGTGAGCTGACGGTATCATTGGCATGATGGATGCATCGATCACTCTCAAATTCTTGATACCGATTACCCTCAACCTAGGATCGACAACAGATGTGGGATCCCCGGGTGGTCCCATCTTGCAAGTACCACTTTGATGGTAGTTGGTGACGGTTATAAACCTAGCGTGGCAGGCCCAATAGGCGTCACTGTTCCTTGGGAGATGGTCACAGCCTGGGATAGGCTTGTCGTACAGCTGGGCATTGAAAACTTTGAAGGCTGAAGTCTTGCTGATGTTATTGGACAACTCTACTCCTTTCACAAGAATCTTGACATCATCAGGATGTGAAAAGAATCCTAAGTCAATGCGTGGTTTGGCGAATGGATCCGTCGATTTCAAAGTGATCTTTCCTCGGCTCTTGGGCCTCATCACGTTCATGAACATTAAGTAGCTGTGGACGGAGCCGTTGGACTTGTAAACCTGGTTGAATATCTTGTCGTTGATTCCAAAGTTCGCATTGAGGAACTGTATAGAAAGTGGCGAGGAGATGCAAAACTGTATTTCCAAATTGGGAAAGCTATTGGGGCCGTATGGATCATACACATCAACGAAGGCTAAGGCTTCCAAACCACCCGTAGCAGTCAGTGGGCCTCTGTTATTGAGCATGTAGTCCGCAATCACATCCGCTTCCACGACCAAGTCCTCGGTCAGACTCACTGGTTTGTCTACAGTATAGATGACGTTACCGATGACTGGGTGGTCCATCAAGTTCTCTCCTACGGGTAGATCCTGAACAACGGGAATTTTCATTTCCGTTAGGTGTTCTTTAGGCCCGATTCCAGAGAGCATAAGCAGCTGTGGTGAGTTGACAGCTCCAGCTGATAGGATGACTTCCTTCTTCGCACGGACGCGGAATTTTCGGTTGCCTTTGACGTACTCAACACCCACTGCTTTATCTCCATCGAGCAATAGCTTTGTCACCATCCCATATTTCACCACTGACAGGTTCTTTCTTTTTCTGATAGGATGAAGGAACGCTCTAGAAGCACTAAATCTTGATCCATTCTTTGTTGTTGACTGAAACGAAAAAAAAAAGTTTAGTTCCTCTCTAAGAGTCATACATCACTCGTTAATATTCGATATTTGTTAAGAGCTAATAGAAAATAGAAAATTTATAAATTTATTTTTATATATCCCTAGATTTGGATTTAAGAATAGCGTTAGAAATCGAAAAACATATCTCAAAATGAATTAGGATCATAACCTCATAGGCAAAGTCTGTCAGAACGGTTCATACTGTAAACATTATATAGATTTTCATCTAATCATGAATTATAGTTTGTGATTTTACACATTTTTCCGTGTACACAAACAAACTGTATACGACTCATAAAGTGATTCTAAGTCGTCACTAAATAAACTAGTTATATCGATTGAGCATCTCAACCAATTAAAAAGATTGAGAACGAAATTCGCTATCAATCAGGATACAGAAATTCGAAAAAAAAAATGTTTCACTAGCAAAACACGATGAGGGGAAATACCAGAAGAGAGAATGTCGCTAATGGTTGCCTCGGTTTGTGGTTAGGATCTAATCTGTGTAATGTGCGAAATTAGGGGGTTGGAAGTGTTGTTCCGTCTTCTAATCATAGGTGTGCGTCGAAGACAACATCCTGGATGCTGACCCGATAGGTCTGCCTCTTAAGATACATAAACAGGGTTCAACAAGTCTTCTAATTGTGTTATAATCTTGACGATGGAAAGTAAATTAATTGTTCTATTAGATTAAGAATAAGAAAAATAAATTGAAACCGTGAATAGCAAGGAGTACGATTGCCTATTCCAAATTGTTTGCCTATTTACTTTTTACGTATTACCGGATGGCACTCAGGATCATGATGCAATTTGAGCGCTTTGAAGTCGTTCTTTTGAGTTCCATTAATGTGCATGTTTTGTTTCGCGAAAAAAAATATGTTTGAAGAATTTTTTTAAATAAGATTATACACTATTTTATGCACTGATATAACTATACACTACATCACACAAAATTTTAAAATATGTTTTCATGATTATAATGCTTCCATTTAATCAGTTCTATGAAACCTTATTGAAAAACTACTATTTATGAGTTGTGCATATGGGCAGTCCGTTGGCAAACACGGTCAAATCCATTTTTATCGCAAAATAATCATAATAATATATGTCAACGGTTTTGATATGCTTCTGAAGCTGGTCATAGTTGTTACCTGACTATTGATATATACCTTGTTTGATTTGTTTTAAAATGTTTTCTAGCCAGAAGTAACTTAATTTTATTTTTGTTTTTAAATGGTTTTTAAGAACACGATAATGAGAAAAAAGGTATATTTCTATCTCTAATTACCTGAACGTATGAAAATCCTTGGATGTTGCCGCCATTGTAGTCTCCAACTTTGAAACCTAATTCCCTACCAGCTTTTACGAATGCATGAGCAAGCTCCGACTTGTAAGGCGCTGTGTCGACTGAGAGTAAGCCATCTTCATGATGGAAACTGAAAAAATAATATATAAATTAGAATTGTTAACATGTAAATACTAAGTAGATGAAGTAGCACTATTGATTAGTCTGCACTTGGCTGTTGAATAAAGAGATATGTTGTATCTTTTCTTCTGTTATGCTATTTCAGTGAGTATGAGTACAGAGTCGGTGAAAATTTAGTTGGTTTGGTTTTTACTGTCCGAAAATTTGCTTAAATTCCTTCGATGATGTCAAGTGAAGTTTTGCTAATTTATTGTTTTAATTTAGCTCCATTTATAGTTTTTCGTGATGTTCTTACCTTGGGTTGACCAGGAAGTTGTAAGCATCACGTTGGACGGCTTCGCTCTTCAAGAAGTATGGGTAAACGTCATTCCAGGACCATCCGCGGTTGCCCATCGCCTCCCAGTGATCGTAATCTCGACGGTCTCCTCGGGTGTAGACCATGAAATTGATCACTGAGCTACCCCCCATGACTTTTCCTCTTGGTACTGGGCATCTACCATCCTTGAGACCTGGAAGAAGAAAGTTAGATGATACAATATTAAGGCCGCGTTCACCAAATGGCGGTATAATATAAGCTAAATATCATAAGAATTATTTGTTACCACGATTTATTGGTAAAAAGGTTCAGCAGCTAATAAATCGGCGCTACCTGCGTGATAAAAATTTGGTGGAAACGCAATTTTCACAACTCCAGTTACAAAAATGAGTTCAAGTGAGAGAGAAGCTGTAGTGGTTTATATGCTTAGACGTAGGATGAAAAAGAAAATACTGGGTACCTCAAGAAATATAAGTACATAGATAAGAAAATAATTTATTTTTTGGATGCCGCAATGGAATAATTCCAAATGCAGTCACTACATTAATGAAAGCAATTACCGATTTATCTTCTCTTCTACCGGTCATATTCATACCTCGATATATCGGACGATAGAAATCACTGAGGAGACCAACAAGTGGTACTTCGAGAGATGTGTCACGTGCGATGTGTTTGCAATCGCCAGGGTATGACATTTTTTTTATCGCCTCCCTTTATATTTCATGGAACTGCCTGTGAGTGTTGCATATCGTTTAACGCTCACGATATATCGCTTATCTTAATCTTATATCGTCTCAGTTTGAACCCGGCCTAAGGGGAAACAAGGTTATAGTGATATATTTTATATCTGAATCATATCTTCATTATTCAATAAAAAATGCCCAACATTAAAAATGAATACTAAAAAATTTGGTACACACATCACACAGCTTTTAGCTACTACTTTACTTGAAATAAATAAAAAAATATATATTTATTTTCCATTGCAGTCCACTAATTTCTTAGAGGTACACTTATTGTTTATTTAACGATAAAAAAAGAATTATTAAAAGGATATATTGAGTTGGTAGTACTTATTTATTAGTTACAGAAACCCCACAAACAGATCGATATGGATATATTCCTTTCTTTATGTACAAACAAAGCTTCCACCTACCCTTTTCATTGTACAAAAAAATTGTATCCCTTGGGGTTTCTCACTTTGTCATTTATAGGCAAGTAAAAAAAAAAATAAAAGCGTAAAAGAACTGTTGATGTATTTAATATCACATAGCAGTGAACTTTATTTATAAATATTTTTATTTGAAATGAAAAGATATGTCCAGGACTGGGACTCGAACCCGGGTCGCCCAGATCACTAGTCTGGAGCTCTACCAATTGAGCTTTCCTGGCTCACCCCCGGCCATAAACATATCCTTTCTTTTCACTGATCCCATGTCCCCGCGTTCTCGCAATTTGCGATGTATACGAGGGGAAGAATGTTCATTAAACATTATTTTAATTTGGATCTTGTTGACTTAAGTCATTATATATTATTATAATATTATTATTTATTTTATTTGTTATTGACTTTATTAATTTTTAAATATTTTTATTTGAAAAGAAAATATATGTCCAGGACCGGGGCAAGAAACTTGATTGAGCTTTATAGTTAAATTCGTTGGAAAAAATTAGCAAGATAAATAAAATTGAATTAATAACTTTAGTTACGTCTTTTTTTATCTCGTAAGAGGATAAAAATAATTACCTTTGCAAGAGTATGGCGATGGCTCACTGAAGTATCTCCAGTTGACTCCTGTGAACTGCAAGAATGGAGAGAGCAGTGGGATGGTCATGATTATATTTTCAGGACCTCCAGCTTCTATCAGAAGGACATTCCAATCCTCGATCTAGAACACAAAAAAAAAAGGAATGACTACTGGTGCTGGAGACGGACGTCCAAGTGAAATGGAGGAATTATTTCCAAGGACTACTAAGCCAGACAGAGGAACAAATAAGTGTTTTGGAATGTGACTCGTATGACAGCCAAGACGAAGAAGTACCACCGGATGGAGAGGATATAGAAGATATTGTTATGAAGCTAAGAAATAACAAGTCACCAGGATCAGATGGCATCCCTGCTGAGTTCCTGAAGGCAGCTGGCAATGCTCTAACTAAAGAGCTGCAGGAACTAATTGCTCAAATATGGGAAGAGGAACAGATCCCGAAAGACTGGAAAGAGTCTATTATAGTGCCTGTCTACAAGAAGAAAGGAGACTCCACAGAATGTAAAAATTACAGAGGGGTAAGCCTACTGAATACTGCCTATAAGATATTCTCGATAGCTCTGTATAATCGCCTACTGCCCCTATGTTGAGAGGAATATTGGAGAATACCAAGGAGGATTTAGACCTAACAGATCTACTATAGATCAGATTTTTTCCCTCAAACAGATGTGTGAAAAAATGAAGGAGTACAACAATACATTGTGGATGCTGTTCATAGATTTCAGGACGGCTTATCATAAAATATCTAGGAAGGAGCTTTTCAGAGCTATGAGCGAAATGCAGATTCCATCCAAGTTGGTGGGTTTGGTAATGAGCACGATGGAAAACACAGTTTGCAGCGTAAGGGTAAATGGCTCAATCACGGAAAAATTTAGGATTAGTACAGGATTTGGGCAGGGAGACTCGCTGGCACCTCTACTATTCAATATTGTAATGCAAAGTGTCATTAAAAGGGCAGGATTACTGATGGAGGGAACCATCTTTAACCGTAGTCTGGGTATTCTTGCATATGCTGATGACCTTGTATTAGTAGGAAGATCGCTGGTTATCTTAAAAGAAGCTTTTGAGAGGCTGGAAGTGGAAGCTGGAAAAATGGGGTTACAGGTGAATGAGGAGAAAACCAAGATAATGGTAATAAAGAATAGTAAACAAAACCGACCACCTCATAGCTACACGTTTGGAAGACACACTTTCCAACGAGCGTCAAGTTTCCAGTATTTAGGAAGCCGTATAAATGAGAACTTGGATGAGGAGGAGGAAATCAGAGCCAGGATAGTATTAGGTAATAAAGCATGTTTTGGAATATCAAAGCTCCTGAGAAGTAAGCTCCTTAGCCTAAAGTCCAAGCTGATGATATATAAAACCGTGATTAGGCCAGTAGTGACATACGCTGGTGAAACCCCCACACTGAATAAATCCAGCGTGGAAAAGCTGAATAGATTCGAAAGGAGAGTTCTTCGGCAATTATACGGCCCAGTTCGAGAATACGACCAACTCAGGATCAGAAGGAACAAGGAGCTAAGTGAGTTATATGGAGACCTAATGATATCGAGCTTCATCAGGATGCAACGCATCAAGTGGCTGGGCCATTTATATAGGATGGGCGAAGAAAGAACAGCTAAAAAGCTGTATAAAGGAAATCCGGATGGAGTAAGACCTCGAGGAAGCCCCAAAGCTAGATGGAAGGATGCCGTCTGTGAAGATCTGAGGCTGAGCAAGGTCTCCATCACTCGAGCATGCGATCGGGACGATTGGGGTAGAGCGGTTGAGCAGGCCAAGGACTTCTTTATGAGTCTGTCGCGTCATAAAGAAGTAATATAATATATAATACTCATTAATGTTTGTAAATATACAATTATTATATTACCTTCAAGTAAATAGTCAAACTAATTAAATTTGTTATTTTAATTTTTTGAGGGGTGAGGATAGGTTGAAATAAATGAAATGTTAATTAGGTATTAGGAAGTGAAAAAAGATCTTTAACTAATTTATCTTTATTCAAAGTAAATAATTTTCCCCAGCTTCTTTTCAGTTCTCCCGATGTCCTAACGTTATTTTTTTTTATTTTACTTTTGAATTGAGAAAGAGGATACATTTTTGTTTTGAATCTTAAATTAAAAAAATAAAAATTACATTTTGTCGTAATTTTTGTTTTTTTAAAATACCAATATGTGTTAAGTTACCCGCCAATCACCTGATTTTTCACCAATTGAAAATTAAGTATAAAATATATTTCTCAAGTTAAGAGATTCAAAGCCATAAAAGTCCCTTTAACATCGGATAAATCTTTTTTGGGGAAATCGAAGAAATGTTTACAGGCAACTAAAGCTCTTTTAAATATAAATATAATATATAATTTCATTAAAGTTCGTTTTTCTTTCTATGCTCCGTGCTCTAGTGAGGAACTAACTTTTTTTCCCATCCTAATATTTTTAATTTTATTCATCTCTAATATACTAGAACAAATTAAAGAGCTTCAGTACAGAATAAATATTGATATTTATTTTACTAAGTAATAAAAGTTTTAGGCATAGCAATAAAGAATCCATATATTAAACACTATCAAGGTAAGCTGGAACTGCTCCTTAAGAGTTTTTGGTATGCAAACAGAGTACAGCTGAACAGTAATGCGGGCTAACCGCTGCCTATAAACAGGGGCTGTTATATATGGCACTAAATATAAGGCCTGAAAAATCCAACCGGTGATAGTTTTGCTAATTGATAATTTACCAGTTAATAAGATATTCTCAAATTTCAAGATTTTTAGAAATAAATATGCACAAAGACTAAATCTAAATTTTCAGCGGAGTGGCTCAGTGGTTGAGCACTGAGTTGCCATGCCGGAAATTCTGGTTCAAATCCCGCTGCGGGCAGTTACTTTTATGTAGTCTGTTTGCAGCCGGAGATGGATCATATAGGATCTAGGACCCTCCTGGGGCTCACCCAGCCTCCATAAAATATTATAAAAATAGGGTACTCATAATAAGGGGAAAAACCTGGCGGTTGAGCGTGACCTTAGACGAGTCACCTCCTTGCAGAACCGTTTTCCATGAAACAGTACAGTCTCAACCATGTACTGGACCCCCAGACTCGTTCACGGGTCGTAGTGGTACAGGTTTTTTTTTCCCGTAAACTATATATAATTAGAGATTTTTAAGTTGTTTCTTTGTTCTTTAACCGACATTCACTATGAATCAAATTCAAATTATTCAGTTTAACTTTTATTTTTGAAAGTGGTATAAGTCCATTTTTTCATGTACCAAGACATTTGAAGGTTTGCACTTTAATTAGTTTAAAAATATTCGCAAACGTTATGTTAATAATACTTAGCACTAAGTGAAGAGTGACGTTTCAACACTTTAGACCTTTTAAATTTTAGTATGAAATAATAATCATTATACCTATTTTAAAGAATAAATGATTTTTTTTAAAACTTATACCGAAATAAAAGCTGATTACAAAAAAAAATTATTACAGTAGCTCCCCCGAAAAATATCCAAATAGGGAGGCTGTAAAGAGTATGAAATATGACGTAAGTTTAACTATAATTATGTGCTCCTTTACTGCTACTATACAAGTAGTATAGATGATTCGCATTACCTCCATGACGATTTAGTAACTTAATGAATAGGCGGCTTACTGAATGGATTTTCCTATTGCTTTAGATTGAAAAAAAAATTAAAACCTAAACCATAGTTCATCTCATGATAATCATCATGACTCGAAGCTGTTCAAATATAATTATCATAATGATACTTAAAATCTTTTTAACAGTTTTAAACGTCCTTCAATTACGTTTCAGTAAGCAAATAAATAATTGAGCTCATGACAATTATATTCGGTTTGCGCTATGCGGTATGCGATAGGTTGTGGATCCCTTGGGAATTTCTTCTTTCAAGCCATCATATTCGTTTTTTTAGCACTTGTGAGTCAAGGTCCTCCACGTTGTCCATGCCTCGTTTTTATGATTATCTTTGTTGATAATATGGCGGAAATGTTCGTTCCAGATGCTTAATAGCTCTTTCTTTTTCTGCCGTAAGTTTAATAATCATATTTACCTCGCATTTGCGTGTTTAATGCGATCCTATATTCCTTGAAGTCTGTAAAGTGTTCGCATTTATCTCCGAAAACAAGAGAATATAAAATAATAAGAGACGGAAAGAGCATTGATTTAACGTACCAAAAAAATATAGTAATGAAGATAAGAAGGGTAGAAAAATATCGATAGTAAATTAAATATTATTGTTGTTTACTCATTGAGCATAACTTTATGGTTCTATGGCAAATCGGATGCTGTTACAGTGTGGGAGACCAAAATGTTTCCTATCCAGGTATAATTAGGATAGGGATTCTTAACGAGTGCCTGACATCGCACAGGCTCGAGACCTTTTGCGTTCAGTCAAGGATTTTTACTCCCTTTAAAAAATCCTAGGGCCTCTTGTTGGGCTGCGAACCCGCAACCTTGTGCATAGGATGTTGATATGGTAACCACTACACCAGAAGTTGCCACCAGGCAGTGTATAATAATATATATATATATATATATATATATATATGTTATAACAATATAATAATATAATAATAAAAGTAAAGTGTAATAATGAACTGCAATTTATTAGGCATATATTATACTAGTATTAAAAGATATCTGATTTTTTTAATACAAATATACGCCCAGAGAAAATTTAAGTAAATTTAATTTATAAATCTCCTCGATTTAATCAAAGCTCCTCAGCTCGACTATGTTGTTTCCTGATCGTAAATTGCAGTATCCATGGCACCTACGACCACATCACATTAAAGAAAGGACACTTGATCACAGCCTACTCAGAATCGTTTAATTCAAGGCCGAAGTGTTCCTTCCTAGCTCCTATCGTGTTTTCATCTTGAATGAGCACCTTGAAGTAAATACTTAATAATAAATACTTTAACCTGTAAGGTTAGCATACGGGTTCTCTAACTGTCCCGAGTTGAAGCGTGAAACGCCAGTGCCATGGCCTAATTACTCGGGTATATTTATTATTCATTAATATTAATTAGCAATTAAGTCACAGAAACGTAATTTCCTAATGAAATAATTAAAACAATTTTAGGGGCTTTTTCTCAAAAAATATATGTTATGAATATTATGTTAATCTGTAAGTTTGTCAATTTTTTTTTCAACTGATAAAAGTCTTCGTCTAATAAAATAATTTAAATAAAATTATTTACCAAATTTTCAGAGATTAATTGTTATTTCTACTATTTAATAGTGGGCATTTCTTTTTCTTTATAGTAGCGAAAATAAACATATCAGCCAAATATGAAAATTGTTAAATAAATAAATGCAATTAATTTTTTTTAGCTGTTTCTCCAAATAGTTGAGAAAAGAAGTGCACAAGGTTACTGGTAAACATTTTAGCAAAAACATTAAGAGGGAATGTGAAGGGATTTAGTACATGTTTCTCATAATAAATCTGGTTTAGGTTTTACAAAATATTGACCCGGTAATTTTTTTTTTAAAGATCGTAATCAGGAGTTCACTTTGTAACACTTAGAGACACAGAGGAGAGAGGAGTAGCTCAGTTGTGCAGAGCACTGAGGTGCTGTGCTGAAGTTTCTGGGTTCAAATCTGACTTTGGCAGATAAATTATTTGATTTGTTCTTTTTGTCCTGCAGACCCTCCTGGGACTTACCCAGCCTGTATAAGGTGGGTAATCTTAATTCGGGGGAAAACCTGAAGGTTGAGCGTCTTCTTGAACGAATCACTTCCCTGAACAACCGTTGTCGTACAAACAGTACAGTCTTACCATGGACTGAACCGGAGTTGCAGTGATACAGGTCTTATCAGTATCAGAAAAAAGAATATCCTTGTACTTGTTCTGACAAATTTCGCTGCGTTCTAACAAATTTGAAAGGCAATACTACTTTTTTAAATAATCTTAAGAACGTAATAAAAAGAAATGACGTAAAAACCTCGTAGATAAGCGCCTAAACAAAAACCCTAACCCTAACGTAATCAAAAAGATATTCATAAACAATAATAGTTAAGGATGTAATTCCTTATAAGGGGAGGATGCGTCCCTGAGAGGAGATGGGTTTACCCTTGGTAAGAGGGAAGCGGGCTCCACTGACCAACAGTTGAATGCTCGTAAGAAACCCAAGCCAACGACCCAGTAGGACATTTTCGCAACTCCCTTCAAGACAGCTTTGTGCAACTGCCTGGATTATCTGAAACAATGCAAGGTCTGCTGCTGTGGCAACACGACGTTTCATCCAGACTTGTTCACACTTCTCGGCTTCTCCGTTCCAGTACCCCACGGCAGATTTACCATGATTTAGGCCTCAGTTTGTAATGTTGTACCTCAGGCAAGCTGAATCCTATGTGTACGGTTTTAAGCAGATTTCCTTTCGCTGATTATTAAAAGTACTTTTGTTATGTTTGTTTAAATATAACACTATACCACTACATAAATAATAAGTACTACAATGTTTTGGGTTTAGTAGAGACTGTAACTATCCCTAAGGCAACATTTATGTAGGTGAGAGATTTGTCCGGGATCACGCTCAACTACAGGATCCCCCCCCCATTAAGGAAGCCTGATACCTGGTTTATATAGGCTATGTGAACCCTACAGAGTCTCATTAATACAATACATTCATAAATACAATTCATCTACTCCTATTTCTCACGCCAACAGCACAAAAAAACCGGACACTTAGATTTGTTCTTATAATTTTGTTAAATATATATGTATATTAAATCTTGTTAATTGATGGTAAGAATGAAATAAACCCCGAAGTGCATCGTGAATGGTAGACTTCGCTACCCCAAGCACCGGCCTTCTCTGGCCAAGGCATCAGCTCGGGCTGTGTCAACATTTGAAAGAACCATTATTCTGGACCAAAATAAAAAAAAACATGTCTATTAATCACAGAAAAGGCTTGGTAAATACATTAAAGATGTTTAAATGTGCTAAAAACTACTTACAGTTTAGAATAGGTCAGACAGGTAAATCAACTTCAAGACAAATAAATCAAATCTGAGTTTTATCTAATTGTTTACTAATCCTGAAGGGATTAGTTCAATGGACTTAGACCCTACATTCTCTGTAATAACTAGAATACCCACAAAAACAAACAAATTGCTGAAAATTAGCTTTTAATACAAAATATGAAGTGTCCGGTTTTTTTTGCTGTTGAGTGTATAATATTATGTGTGTGTGTGTGTATATATATATATATATATATATATATATATATATATATATATATATATATATAATTATATAATTATATTTTTATATACATACATATTTATGTGTATTTGTGTGTGTGTGTGTGTAAAAACTCCTTAGGTTAAAAGCTGGAACAATGATGCGAACGTCCATGAGTTGATGACGCACTGTCATTTTATCGACTTAACTAGCACAAGCACAAAATAATATAGCAATGTTTATGGAATATATTAAATTTATATTACGCTGATTATATAATATCGTGAAGAAGCTCGAACAAAAAAACTACGGAACTTGTCTTTTAGCCGTGTGTTGTGTGGGATCTTGGTGATTGATCGCGGATACTAACCCTAACATATCCCTCGATGGCCTTTTCAGATGTAAATTTATTTCCTAATAAATACCCTCGCCTTGTGATTATACGTTTCTTTTACTTCACATAATTGATTAGATTAGGAATTCATAATTTATTCCCCATCGTTTTTTTCTGTGCTTTTTACATATCGTTTTTAGTAAGAGATTTTTTCCTAGTTTCGGTCTTGGATAATACAATCTTTACATCTTCATAGGATACCATTAATTAAGGTTGTAATTAAAGTTACTCCAGCGCACATAATATCCGCGATAGAAAAGATCCCTGGGGAAAAATTGCCGGGGTGATATTAATAAATTCAATAGCTAATTATTTCGTGATATTAATCTTTATTTTGATGTTTTGGTTATTCTCACGGAAGATAATCAAGTATAGAGTACATTAAGAAGTTTTATTTGTTTACGTATATATTTTTTGTTTTTGTTTATTCACAACAAAGGTATCACAGTTTAATGATGTCTCTCATTAAAGTTTGATTTTCTGTTATAGTAGAAATAACATCAGATTACTCAAAGAATATACTTTCAAAAGGGCATATTTTATTTATTAGGGTCCAATTTTCTAGCTTTCATGTATAATTCTGATTAGACCTATTCAAAACTAGATTAAACTGCTGCAGATATTTTAAACGAGTATCTGAAATTCGTTTTTTAGTCTGCAACTTGCACTGAAAATAAAACTTATTATGTATATATATAAAAAAAAATGTGGACCTAATAAGGAAATATACAAAGAAGTAAATGTTTTGGAAACGGACATAAGAATAAGAAGATTACAGAACACCTAATAGTGTTACTGGTACTACGCCTAATCTATAATACGAGTATCTATCCAACTAGTTGATTACTAGATCTTAAATGATAGCAAAACAGAACTTGGAAGAACAAATAAAAAAGAGTTATTATCATAAAAAAATACTGATGTTTTCTTAATTTGATTTTAATTTGTAGTCTATTAATTAATTCTTATCATCTCTTGATCATTTTTTATTCATTTGTAAATTAAATTATCTCTATTAACCCTACAGCGGTCGCAGGCCTGATTAAAGATAGCAGTCGTTTAACATCTGTCGTATGCCATCGGTTTTTCTTATGTTCTTATGTTTATGTATACAAAAACCTAAGTAGTATAATCAATTTTAAAATGTTTTGTTACGGCTTAAAAGGGATTTGGTTCTCATAATATTTTAAGGTTTATCTGCATAATTAAAAAAATATATTAAATAAAAAAAATAAAGAAATGGGATATACAAAAAGGGGAAAAAAGAGTATTTTTAACGAAATAAAGCACCAATAATATTTCCATTGCCAATTAATTTTGTATACACTCGTTGGTATGTAACACTATAGAATATTTCGATGGAATTACTCTCTAAAGTGATTTCAAGAAAATAATAGCATTATTTTTTATTCACTTTTTTATACATGTTGGAGCAAGAATGAATTTTGTTGACATTTATTTTGTTGGTTTACAACCTAAGAGTTAATTAATTTTGGTTTGATTTAATGGGAAGAAATAAAATGAGGATAAACTCAAACATAAAACTAATAAGATTTAATTTTGATTATGGTTTTAAATTATTCGATAGAAGTTATGGAGTTTTTTTACGTTGAAAGTGTTCAGACGCATTGTTTATATTACCGCTTAGATCGACTGTTATAATGAGTCAGTACCCGTCTAATTGTTGCCAAAGACGGTCCTATTCTTTCTGTGTGCTATCGTCGAAGTAATTGTCAGTAATCAAAATTACATTCAACTTATATGTACTTATTAATTTCGATCCACCGAGTGTTTTTTCGAAACATTTGTTTTCTCGACCTTCAAACCTCAAGAAAAACCTCTTGACATTTTACTACCAACGTTTATTACGACGTAGAGGATGGAAATTTTTGGGGGGTGCAGTCAAAATATACACACAAATAAGTGGAAACATATTTTTTATTTGTGCCTACGTAGGCACAATGTATGTACGTACATATGTCATCCTCAGGGCCAATAGGAGTGGCTGCTCAGTGAAAAATGTTTATTACGACGATGTGGCTACCACCGGTGATTCACCTACAACGTGGATTCAACATGCCGGGCCCGGTCAACCGTTCAGGACTTCAGGATTCGACCTCATTGAAATTCCATCGACGACCAAGGCACACAGACCTCATAATAAGTTCGTAAAAATTCATATTAATTTCTCCTATTGGACTGAAGGGATAAATAAGCAAGTAATCAAATTCTCTAATGTAAATTTAATCTTTACATGATTGTACCTAAATTTATACGTGAATATACGAACAAGTTATTAAAATTTATTACTTTGCAACTTCATGATTTTATATTATTCCATGGAAAAATTTACTCATATATCCATTTATTTTTGCAATTAAAATTAACAATCTTGAATCCAATTTTTCGATTTAATCAAATAGTTGGCCAGTCGACCAAAGAAACCATATTGCTTACTGTTTGGATTAACGCTCCATCCGCCATTAACCTAAAACAGAAGCGTTGACTCGAAACGAGTATTTGCAAGAAATTTATTAGGTTTTCGCATCACAATTATCGATAGTAATATTATTCATTTTAGTTTTTTGGTTTTTTTAAATTTTGTTAACGAGAAAAAAAAAGAGATTTGTTTAGTTTTAATATTTTTAGAAGAATGAACATTTTTTTAAATATCGATTTTGTACAAATATGTTGAAGTGTGCACCAATAAAATTCGGTAAAATTAATTTCCTTTTTTTTTACTGGTTTCCTCGTTCCTTTTTATTTTATTTTGTTTTTTTATTATTTTTGACCTGTAGTTAAGATTAATAAATTTACAAGAATTAATATATTGGTCTAAACACTAAAGAAAAGGAAGGAAGAATCATCCTTTATCATGTGAGAAGGTTTGTGGTTCATATATATCGCCACTTCCCCCTACAATACATATTTACATACATATTTTATTCTGCCATTATTCTTACTTTATGTAAAAGTAACAAACAGGGAGGTTGAAAATTTGATCACTTTATGTAAACGTAATTTATAATTTTATTGGAATGTATGATTTTTTTCCTTGGGATTTTCGTCCTTGCCAGTATTAATGAATTTAAGTTATTGACCCACTACTAAGTTATATTATTATTTCATAAAATATATGACTGTGTTTAATTTGTAATTTATATTGGTGTATCGGTTGGTGAGAATTTTTCGGAGTCAGTTCCGCAGGTTTTCGCATCGAGTTGTCACAAGTTTTAACTTTTCATTTCTTTCCTCTTTAATGCTCTCGAAAGTAAAACTAATTTTACTACTGACAGTATATAATAACTGTTACTAGCTGTATATAGATTAAAGAACCGACTTGCACATACTGTTCAGAATACATCATCACCTTATCTCGATGAAATGATTACCGAAATATGCACATTTACCTTAATTAAACTTTTTTTTATATTAAAATCCACAATTATTTTTCTCTTCGAGAATATTAAAAGGAAACGAATGAAAAGTAAAAACGTGTGATCCTGAGCAACAACCTGCGGAACTGATTCCATTGTTTTTTTGGTTTTTTTTTGAAAAGTGGAAATACGCAGCAGATTGGCTGTATCGGCATCGAGCTTTTGGGTTCGCTAAGCATATTTTCATTTTTTAAATAAAACTGAGACCACTCCTTGTTAATTGACAGTCCTTTCAGATACTAAAGACGTCAACGTCCGGTCGGATGTCGTTCAGATCGTCGGCCCATTTCCTGCAAGTGGCACGATGTGGTGACGTAGTCTAAGAGCTCGCAGATCGAAGACCTTAAACGGAGTGTTGACGCCATGTCAGAATTAGTCTATGGTAGTGAATAACAATGAGGCTAATTGTGTCGTTAAAGGTGTAATTAATTTGTCTACTGATCACATAATAAGGTCAAGTATAGAACAGCGCAAAGAATAAGGCTGCTTAATGTCATTCAAGACACGTCGCAATCGAGAAAATCTTCCATTATCAAGAATAAAATATACAACATCTAATGAATGTCGGATAAGTAGTATGTTAAATGTTAAAATGTTAAATTTTATTTCTTGCATAAATTAACAGATCAAACAAATACCTATACTAAGGAATATTTTAATTCTACTTACCTTTGCCACTACAACCCGAGAAGGGTCTTGGGTCCAGTAAATTGTAGCGACTGTACTACTTAAAAGATGACGGTTGTGCAGGGAGGTGATTTGGCCAAGATCAGGCATAACCTCCAGGTTTTTTACCAATGAAGGGTACCCACTTTATAGAGGCTGGGTAAGCCCCAGGGGAGGACAGAGACCCCAAGAGACTCCATCCCCGGCTGTTAAAAGATTAAATTATTAATCTGCCACAGCCGAGTTTGAACTCTGATCCTTAGTATAGCTACTCAGCACTCTATCACTAACCTACGCTGCTCCCTACATTATCCTTATGATGTATTTAATTTTTGGTTATTAACTTGCAGAAAAAACTTTTATTAAAAAACCTTTACGATTTTTAATAGAGGCTGAGTCCATAAATATTTTGTTTTTTTTTAATATATTTTAGAATATTACCGCTTTTGGTCACTTCTAACTAGCATTTATAATATATATCTAAAGCTTCGTTCACAATGACACTATAAACGATATACCATAAGCGATACGTACAGACAATTCCTTGAAATCTAAAGGAAAAAATTAAAAAAAGCTTCATAATCGCGTAATTGCGCAACACATCGCAAGTGACATATCTTTCGAAGCATCACTTGTCGGACTCCTCAGTGGTTTGTATCTTCCGATAATTCGAGCAGTAAATATGACGAGAAGAAGAGAAGATAATTTGGTAATTACTTTCATTAATCAAGTGGATGCTCATGGGGTTTCTTTAACTAATCCATTGCCGCAAACAGAAAATAAAATATTTTATTTTTATTGAAGTATTTTCTTATTCAATATTTTCTTTTTCTCCCAATTCTACGTCTGAACTAATAAGCCACTACAAATTTCCCCTCATTTGAGCTAATTTTAGTAACTGAAGCAATGAAAATCGTATACCCACCAAATTTTTACCGCCCAGGTCGTGCCTATTTATTGGCTGCTGTATTGTCCATCCCTTACAATAAATCGCCGCAATATATTCCTTACGACATACCGCTTATCTTATATCGAACTAATAGTTCATATTACTCAAGTTCAGTACATTTTTGAAAGTAACTTGATGGTGTACGAACACGTTAAGATTGAACAACATCCTTCATTGTAAGAGCTAGATCTTGATTTTATAATCACGCTATGCTATTACACTAAGTAGTTTACGAAACAACTTCAGCAATCCATCTCGTATAAAGAAATACTTTCATTATTAAATAGTATTTTTCTGTCTTTATCTCTCGAACTCATCACATTTTCTGTGTATTTCTTTGCGGCCATGTTTTTGATGTACTGTATGTAACTAGCCATGTCCTATAAACACCCTATTCGATTTCAAGATGGTGATGACGTTATATCTTGTTTACTAAATCTCAGTAACTACGTTTGACTTCAGTTGTCTAATCAAAAGCTGTAAACAGTAGATCTAATTTAGTCCATTATTAATTAGGATTATGTAGAATTTATAATTGTCATGACGTAGGTGGAAGCTATTTTCGTACGAAAGTAGCTATTTCAAAGAGCAATTGCCCTGGTCGAATATCTGTTATTGGAAAGAAATTAGTTTGTTGCAGAGCATCTCATTATGATTACAATTACGTGACATTTAAGTAAAGTACTCCTTGAAAATGAATACTGTTCGTAATACGAGTCTTTAAAATTCGAAATTCATTGAGAAATTAAGGAAAATGAAATTATGGTGTTTTCTTTTTTTTAATTTTCTTGAAGAAAACATGGGCTAATAAAACAGAAATTTTACTTGGGAACATACCGTTTGAGGCAACTATTAAGCGCTCCTGCAAAGAATACCCTTTGGAGATTAAGCCTTAAGAAACATCTACATGAGGACTCAAACTTTTTTTTTACATTTTTTTCAATTTGGACTTTTATCCGTATTTGATCCTGAATGCCTCAGCTAATTGAAAACAAAATGTTATATAATTAAAAAACTTATTTAATTTGCCACTTGGCCCATATAACTTGGAGCGGAGTGGCTCACTGGTAGAGCACTGAGTTGCCGTGAAGAAGGTCAAATCACGCTACATGCAGATACAGGCTGGAGATGGATACTATGGGAGTTAGGACCCTTCTGGGGCTCACCCAGCTTCTAGAAAGAGGGTACTCAAAATAGAGGTGAAAATCTGTCGGTTGGGCGTGATCTAGGGGAAATCACCTCCCTGTACAACCATTGTCCAAGAAACAATGCAGTCTCTACCAAGTAAAAGACTCTTCAAGTTTTTTTCCAGGTTATTATTCTTAAGCGCCAGCAGGTGCTACTGGTCTTCACGGGTTGTAGTGTTGGAGGTTTTTAACTTGCTACAGTTGAAATAATAATTTAATATAATTCTAAAATACTGAACAAACATAATATAGTTCATTATCATCCTCACCTCCGTGAGCCTGTTGGCTAGCACACTGCCCGCACTACCAGCGCCTACGATGATGAAGTCGTACTCCTGCTTCGGTTTTTCAGTGTCCGGGGGTTCCAAGCTGGGCATGGACATCCCCTTGGTGATCCACTGGAGCATAGATGACAGCAGCGGAGGGTAGTCAGCGAGGCCTAATGCCAGCACGCAGCAGGTCACTGCAAGCACTCGGAGTGACGGACGAAACATGGCAGTTAATGGCAAAGTTCCTGGAAGGAAAAAAAATACTTTAGTTAATAAATTAAAAAAATAAATCAGGAATTTGTGATTAAACTGAAATGTTGTATCGTTCTCAGGTTCAAATCCGTCTAGGCAAATAATTTAATTAATCCTTTAACAGCCGGGGATGAATCCTGTGGGATCTGGAGACACTACTACGACTCATCCAGCAGCTTGGGCGTGATCGAGGACAAATCACCTACCTGATCTACCCTAGTTCTAGAAATAGTGCAGTATAACAAGCATTGAACCCAAGACCCTTCCCAGGCTCATTTATAGAAGTATTTTACTCATAGAAATAAAAGTGGAAGGATATGAAAACAATAGATCTTAGACGTTAAAGGTTAATTAAGATCTTAAAGAAGAATCGGCTAATGTATAGAACCTTAATGAATATATTCAAGACACTCGAATTACTTTTTAGCCAACAAGAAATAACAATTGGCAGGATGTCGTGTGCCTGGATTAGGAGAAAGGTGAGGAAATCTAGAACCATACGAGAGCAAGGAACCGGGACGGCGTGGACGGTTGAGACACCTCCTTACTGGAAGGCGAAAAGTGTAACAGAAAGAAATTATTCTTTTATACCATACTTGCACCTGCACAGTATCGCATACAGCTAATTCGATCCGAATGGTTTTCCTCCTAGGTTTACAGGAATATGAAATTTTCGATAGATGAATCGTGCATGGTTTCTGAGCAGATCTCTAGGACAATTTTCTTATGCAATCTTCTCATAGGAAGTCCAGGTAACATACAGGAGGGACGAAAGAGAACTAGAGGATTTTGAGGTGTTGTGTTGATGAGTGAAATGATCCGTATTTGTAGTGAATACAAGATTTTACGGTGGGAATGTTCATATCGTTGTGTATAGTGTATTTCGAAATAAACCAAGGAGCTTTTATAATTTATTTATAATATATATATATATATATATATATATATATATATATATATATATACAAGTTATAATTAGTCTGTACCTTATAGATATAATGTATATCTATTAATAAGGATTTATCTATGAATTAGAGAACAGGTGTAAAACATTTATCAATTTATGTTTAATTTCTTTTCGATACGTTTCATTTGTGCATACTTTATCTCCCACATATTAATGTTTTATTTATCAAAAAACCTTTTCAAAAAAATGAATTTGATGAGAAGTCGGTTGGATGCAAAGGTCAACGAATATAGAATTTATATAATTGGAATTTTCATCATGTACTATGCCCGTCTATCTGTTTGATGTGAATAAAAAAGTTTTGAGTTTGTTCACCGTTTCGTGAGCAAAGCTTTAGTAAGTACAGACTCAGACGTAGATTTAGAGGTAAAGGTATGACCAATATAAACAGTTGCCTTTTTGATATAAATTAATAAGAGAGTAGGGTCCAACTTCGAGAAACCTGGAACATTATTAACGTTGAGACAATTTTTTGCCGTTTTGGTTTTCCTCCTGATACTAATGAATTGAATAAAATATTATAGCCCATTATTTTTGATGTTTTTTCGTAAGAATTAATGTAAATTTAATCCATAAGAAACCGCGGCTTTTAGTTAATAGTTTATACCAATAATTAAATAAAATTCCAAAGACCTAGGTGGACACATGGAATGGACCCTAAACAAACATTTAATTGTTTTTAGTGCTTTGAACACGTTTTCCTCTTTTTATATACATGTATACACATGTGTATATCAATAGAATATGAAGGTCAGTTGTTAGTCTGTAATCATCACTCAGTCTTTTCTTTCCTCGCCCATTCTCTAACACAAAGAATGTTCATTGATGTTCATAACAAGCGATTACTCCACGTGGATGGTACTCAACCTCGCCATTGTCTTAGCCAATAAAAATATCAAGGGCCTCCTTGCCGTCCCGTGCCACGAGCTCTGGAGGACCTCAACTTCATTCCTAGACTCCAAGCACTTCGTTGAATTTGATTTTTAATTGCACCACGATGCCTTGAATAGATTGGTTAATTGTATGTTATATAATCTACCAGCATCCAATCCGGCAAATTATTTGAAAAAACGAATAATCATCATAATTACCAACCACTATTAGGCTTAAGAAAAGATAAGATTTAAAACGAAAATAAACCTTCAAACACCTTTAAGGTGAGTAAATAATGATGTTTGGCTTCTTTTAAGACAGTTCCTTTGAAATGTTATTTTGGATATATAATCTAGGTTTTTATTTTCATTCATTCATCATTGCCTCTAAAGCCCTGTGCAGGGCTTGGCCTCCTGTCGAAAATTCCACCATTTCTCTCTATCCTGAGCTATCGTCCACCAGCTTATTTCACCCGATCGTTGGGCCTCTCTGCCAATCTGATCCAGTCAGCGGGTTTCCAATCCTTTTCCACGGCTCTAAGGTTAGCCATCCTAAACGGTATCCGATCCTCCATCATTCGTTTTAGTTGTCCTGACCAGCAATGTCTTTCGCTATTGACAAAATCCACAACAGGAGTATCACGGATTTTGGAGTTAAGCTCTATATTGTGATGCTTTCTCCAGACACCATTCTCCAGTACTGGCCCGTAAATTTCCCTTGATATTTTCCTTCCAAATTCGGCCATCCTTTGCTGACCAATCCTGTTAATTACCCAGGAACCGGATCCGTAGATGAGGATGCTCCTGGCCAGTGTTTTATAAAGTGTGATTATTGTATATCTGGTAAGATTTTTATTTTATTTTTGTATTCAGAAACACTATAACTTTGTTCCAAATCTTCAAGTAATGATAATAATAATACTTTATTTATTTAAAACAAAAACGTCACTATAGAAAAATATCCATCACTCAATTTTCAATGATCACCTGAAAGTTAATAAATTTCAAAAATATACTTCGAAAAATTTAGCTTCCAAAGAAATGTTTTAAATAACAGCTATTATTATTATTATTATTAACTTAGGTCCATTTTTTGTTCTTCCATTAATGTTCATCAATCTACGTTACCTTACTCTTCAACAATTACTGTGCTGTACAAGGTATGTTGCTGAATAAGGTAACATACCGAGCTTAAGCGAGATCTTCTTTCAACTTGACTGCTAGGAATTTTTTTTCCGTTTAACGCCATTATGATGAAACGCGCCGTTCAACATTCTTGAAATTTGTCACTAATGTTTCGTGAAGTCATGATTATTTTCCCAAGATAAAGGTTTATTGGCCTCAAACCGTTAAAAATTAAAAATCGGGATACATTAACAAAATAATTATTGCGCAATCAAGAAATTACTGAATGTATCGTAATTTATAATAGTTGAGTGAAATTTGCTCATTTGTGCTATAGTATAAATGTAATATAAAAGTACAGAAACAGTATAAATAAATATAAACAATGGTGGAAAAAAAAACTCCCGAAGCAGATCTTGGAGGGACGAGGGATCTTTATTAATCTGCAAAACATTGTATTAATAGTCTATGCATATTTTACGTGAATGTAAATGAACTAGTTACTATGTAAGATAATTTGAGCAGTAAACAAGATATTAAAAATAATTGGAAATGTTAATCTCGCTATCATTTAATGACTACATACTTCTCCTCAAAGTACGCAGAAATAACGGGATGGACGCTACTAATCGTTCTTACTCCATCATGAATCCTTTTGACTGTAGAGGTAGATCTGTATCTTTTTCTGCTGAGTATGGGTTGAGCCACATACTTAGTTTCAGACAACTCCTGCACGCTCCATACATCCTGTTTGAAGGTGAGGCTGTTTTTTTAGTGCATCGTTTTAAACGAGACTTGAAGAGTCACTCTGTAGTGGTTAGCATAACAACCTTCTATGACAAAGGTCGCGACTTTGCACCAATAGGTGAACCTAGGATTTTTTTAAAAAGGGAGTAAAAATCCTCAATTATGCCCTCTTTTGGAAGGGCCGTAAAATGGGCTTTCCAAGCAAAAATTAAGATCAGATACTCGTTCTTTATAGATCCTAATTATACATTGTTATAATAAATTTATGATTATTATCCCGGATAGTGAAAATTTAGCATTTCACTGTAGCATCGTCCGATTAACTAAATTAAGTGAAGTTTAAACGAAAAACAACGAGACTTAGAATAGTGAAATAAAAAGATGCAATAAAAATGTTTTCAATAATTATTGAAATAATTATAATTGGCCAACCTTCCTTGTTATTATGAATCGTATTATAATTGATTATTCATCGTAGTTTTTATTAATACGTTTTTACCATTGGAATCAGTCTTTTATTTATTTATTTATAAGATTATTACTTACGCATCATAGGAGATATGTTTGAACAAACAGTATGAATTAGTACTATACATGTTTTAGAAATATTTTTCCAGGACCACTATTATAAGATTAGTTATATAACAGATGGATAAGAATATTTTGAACAACCAGGGCCGACAAGATGAAAGTCGCCTGGTTAAATAAGAGTTTTCTTCTTTCTCATTATCTAACAGTCTGGCAATGACCTACTGCCATTGACCCTTAGTACGTCTCTTCCACTGCAGCTGAGATTGATAGTATTTAAGTCATATTTAAAAAAAATAGTTTTTAACAGAGATATTTCAGATATCATAAACAGACATAACCACGATTTTGTGTCAAATTTATGAGACTGAGAAGGTTGACTTTTAAATAACGAAGTCGTTTATTCCTCTTGATAGTTGGCAGATAAGTCTGGTTTATTCATTCGAGGTTTCAAAAGTTACGAAATTATGCACGTTCAGTAAAAACGATTTATCCCCAATAAAGCGTTTTATTTATTTCCTAAATTCGCACTTCAGCTTGATTTAAATGCACTACTGTAATCAGTCTTATGTAAATGCACCTACTTATATATTGTAAAATATAAATAATCAGCTAAATATTTCCTGAAAGATTTAAAAGCTTTAGTTACTAAGTACACACACAACTTAGTTAATAAGTTCACCTTAGGCCGAAATGTCGGAATTCAATAAAAACAATAGATACATATATTTAAATTTGTGCTACTGGCCTCTAATATGTTGTTTTTTTTTAAGTAGACGGTACTCCGAGCAATGGTTATGTATGGTCCGAAGCATGGAACCTCGGAAATAAGCAGCGTGAGAGACTTCTGAACGAATGGGAGAAAAAATACAAAAAAAAAATATGCCGCAAGATACAATCAGTTAATAAAACAAAAATTAAAACATAAAGATCCAGATTTAGTTTCCTGAACAAAAAATGATGAATACAAAGGTTGGGTCACATACTCATCAAGGAACGATGGATCAAAGAAGAGCACCATAGCAAATAATTCAAGGAAAAAGCAGCCTCCCGGACGGAAAGAGTTGAAAAGGCAGACCACGACTACGATGGTTGTAGGATGTCGAGGCTGACCTTCGGCTCATGGAAGTGGAAGTGGCTCGATGAAGTGCAGCAGAGGATTGTGGTGATTGGAGGAGAATGGCCGAGGAGGCCAAGGCTCTCCTGGGGCCATAGCGCCGACAGAGTTAGTTAATTATTATTCTTTTATCGAACTCCGGGTTATCTTATTTCTACATCTAAAATCTATTTTCCCATCAAGGTTATTATCTAAACTCAGTGGTAAGAATACAACTAAGCATAAGTGCTGCAATATCTCCAGCGTCAATGCATAATTCAAGCAATAACTCCATTTCAAGCCAATGACTGGAAGAATGGCACAATGCGGCTTCCCTCAATACAATTAACTTATTTTGGACAAAATCAGACTTAACCGTTTATTTACCGGGGCTGCAGATGTCACAAGAGTTTTAATTTGTTTAAACTTTGAAATATACCATTATACCTTGAATCCTCTTTTTAATAATAATTGTAATTTATTAGCACCTAATGCCAGCTAATATTAATAACATTTAAAAAAATACTAATTAGCCAGAAATAGCCGGAAAGTTCACTTCTAATATTTTTTACAAACTATCTTGTCTCATCATTCATCACCGATATTTGAAAAACATATTAAAACCCGTTTAGAATGAGTTGTTGACCAACAACAGTCGTAAACTATGTATGTATATCCTACTATAATTGGCAAGCAAACAATATTTAAACAATGCAATGACATTACTAAATTCAATTTAAACAGTCTAGAATAAACCATACAATCTAGGAACGAAATTCTTCAATAGCTGATTTGTCGTTGTATAACATACTCAATCAATATCTATTAATTATTAAAGTTTTATTGTAAGTATACTATTTTTTAAATACATTTAAAAAAATATTTTTCTTTAGATTAAAAGGATTAGAACAGTAAATCATCTTCACTGCACAATATAGATTAAACCTCTCGTAAACGCATCAGTATGTATAATGATTACAACTTAAAATGTAGGAGTCACGTTAATTAGTAATGATTCTTCAGCTCTTTCTAAGGGCTCTTTTCAATGCGAAAGAAAATGACCTTCCACACTATTGTATAATAATATTTTCATTATATTGTATTTTATTTTATTACATTGTATTTTACAAGATTGGACACTAATTGTTATCCGTTTACCTAATCACCTTAATTAGCGATTAGATAATATGATAAAAAATAATAAAAGGAAGAGTAAGAAAAAAACGGATGCTGGTTTCAGTTAATTAAAGGTCGGTATAAAAAACTGGTAGTCGAAAAAACGCGGGCAATAACACGAGAAAACAGAACCATGGTTATTCCGTTATCAACTTGGAATAACTGCTGTAATTGTTGAACAATCAACACGTAAATGTACTGAATAATTGAAATTATTCATAAAACTAAGCACGTTTTACCTGCTGTCTTTGTCACGTTTTACCTGCTACATCTTCTGTCCAGAATCTTCTTCTTTTTCTAGCTCTTTTTCTTTTCAGCATCAAGCTCGAGCTTCGGTCCATCTCCGGCTATTCGCTTCTTTTATCGGCTATTAGTGTTATCTGGTCCCATGACTAACATTTCCTCCTTCCCAGTCCTTGTAGATATTCTCAATAAGTAAGCCTGGGTCGTACAAGAGGTATTCATCCCTCCATTTTCGATTCCATGTACCCTTTGGTCTTCCAGAAGTCCGGAATTTTCCATATGTCCCATACCCACCTTGGTTGGCGTTCCACTATTTTTTCGTTTTACTGAGACTATAACTAGCTCTTCTCTAATATTTTCATTAAGAATAAAGCCTCTCGTTATCTTTCGTGCAATTCTTCTAAGGAAGATCATCTCTGCGGTGGTCACTCTTGAAAAGTATTTCTCTAGACGAATACAATGTTCTGTTCCATACAGTAGTACAGCCAAGTATGATGTTTTGAAAATCACCAATTTGGTTCTTCTGCTTACTTCTATCTTCTCTGTTATTGTGTAGCCTATTTGCTAGAAGGCACTACTTGCTATTGACTCTACTGGAAACTTCCGAATCTATGCATGATTCCATACATAGAAGAGTACTCAGATATTCTTAGGAATCGACGCACTCCATTAATACTCCATTACAAGTACTTTGTAACGCCTCTTCATTTCTTGCATTACTATACATTGAGAAGCATTTATATCCACCCTCTTTCATATTAGTTCCTCTCTCCATTCCTCCACTGCTTTCTGAATAATATCTTTTGAGTCTGCAATTAGCACTATGTCATCTGGAAATACTAAAGTCTGTGCCAAAATGAAATGAGGTTCCTATACCCGACTATTGTCCTTCCTGTTCTCCTATTAGAGATCTTCGGTATTCCGTCCATTAATGCTATGAACAGTAGAGGACTTACGCTGTTTCCCTGCTTGACCCCCTTTTCAAAGGAAAATGGTCCCGACTCCCTCCCACTGTAGTGGACCACCCCCGTGTGATATTGATAGGGCGACTTTACAGCCTCCAGAGATTTTGGAAGGACCTTCTTTACACGCCCAGACTCGTTAAATATAAATATAAATTGACAAAATATTTAATTTACATCGATTGCAATTATGTGTAATTTAATTCCAATCGTTCCCGTAAATTTCCATTAGTAGATTTTTTTTGCTTATTCAATCTTGCATAATATATCCTTATTTTATTAATTTCTGAAATATATACTCCACCAAAAGTGTTCTAAAATTTAAAAAATAAGTTGTTTAAGTGAAAAAATTCAGATTTTTTTAAAATCCCAGTTTATTAGTATTCATAGAAATATTGCTGATTCCTTTGGGGCTATTTAAAAAAGAAAGGTTTTATATTTTGTAATTTTATCTAGTTGTAAACAAATTATGTTTAAAAATGAACGAACAGATACAGATAAAAAACTTCTATACAAATTGAAGGACAGCACTCAGAAGCAGATAATTATCTTATATATTATAATATATATAATATGTATATATCTTATATAATAAAGGAGCGGGTATTACCAGGCGACAATACGAAGAAGAAAAATAGGTTATGGTTGTTTGGCTCTGAACAAAGCATGCAGGAGGAAAACAAGGCATTCATAGCGGGAGTTGGTGTAAGTGAGCCAAAAGATAGACCCAGAAAATCTTGGGAAGGACCGATTAAGGAAGAAGTCGACAAGAGAAGAATGGAATGGAATAAAGGGAGCCAACTCTACAGCATAGACTTAGGAATCAGGCTCAATATTGCTCTGTGGTATAAGAAAGAATGATTAAGAAGAAGAAAAATGAGGCTGATAATTACTCAATAAAATAATACCTATTGAACCAAACAAGATATTTTTGAATAATTTATATGCTGTATTTAGGGTCGCCTGTGGTCTAGTGGGTAGGATAACAACTTACGAGGTGTGGCTATTAAATTACGAGACTGACGTTGCAATAAAATTTATTTTTATTTTATACATAATTACTTACTATCACCTTCAATATACACCCCTTCTCTATCCCTACAACGCTCCATGCGAATTTTCCATTGTTGGAAAACGCTCCAACAGTGCTGGAAGTCATCTTCTGTCAGCTCCTTCAGGACGCGTGCCGCTTTCTCTTTTACAGCTTCCACGGACTCAAATCTCGTCCCTTTTAATGAAGATTTCACCTTAGAGAACAGATAAAAGTCACATGGTGCAAGATCTGGTGAATAAGGTGGATGTTCTAACACCGGGATGCTGTACTGGGCTAGGAACCTCTTGACAGATAACGCGGAATGAGCTGGCGCATGTCTTGGTGGAGAACCCATGATTTGTCCTTCCACATTTCGGGTGGTTTTTTCCTTACTCTTTCACCTAGTTTTACAAGTACCTCAAGGTAGTAGTATTGATTAATAGTTTGACCTTCAGGAACCCAGTGAAGGTACACAATCCCATGGATATCGAAAAAAACAATCATCATTGCTTTAAATTTTGACTTGTTCCTTCTAGCTTTTTTGGCTCTCGGTGAAGTTGGGGTCTTCCAGTGCATGGATTGGCGCTTCGTTTCCGGATCATAAGTACAAAACCACGTTTCATCACATGTTATTACATTTTCCAATCAATTTGGGACATTTTCAATGGCATCCAAAGTGCCAGGACAAACATTTTTGCGAGCTGCTTGTTGTTCAAACGTGGGAATTTTAGGCACCATTTTGGCACACACTTTTCGCATGTTAAAATTGTCATGTAAAATTTGCCGTAAACATTTTTTATCAATGCCTACAGTTTCAGCAATTGCACAAATACTTAATCGACGGTACGACCGAATCAAATTACCGACTTTTTCAACATTGTCATCCGTTTCAATCTTCTTCAACGTCTTCTCGGCCATCTTAAAAACCATTCAAACCATTCAAAAACACGTGCCCGCGATAAGCATTCACTGCCATACACTTCTTTCAGTAAATTATAAGTTTCAGTAGCAGTTTTTCCAAGTATGAAGAGAAATTTCACAATAATTCGTTGCTCTAATATTGCACTAACCATTTTATCAGGCAAAACAGAAAAACAACAGTAATGCGAACGTAGCCTCTGACTAAACAGTATTGTTTACAGAAGCGAGACTAACTGCATACTAAAGAGAAAGCTTCACACTAAACAGCTGTCAGTCAATGGCGGTTGGCGCATGCGTACTAGTTCCGCAGCAACGTCAGTTTCGTTATTTAATAGCCACACCTCGTACTATGCCCATAATCGCTAGTTCAGAGCCTGGCATGTGTCCGTAGGATTTTTTAAAAGAGGCGAAAAAGCCTTGGTTGCCTCGTACTTCAGTGGGACGTAAAATAGTGGTCCTTAGCCTCTGTGATGAGGTACTCGTTAAAGATCCTTATCCCAATTACGCCTGGATAGTCAAATTTATGACTCCCACTGTAGCATTTTCCAATTAACTGTAGCAGCAAAGTGTCGTTAAATCGACATACAAAATACTTTGTATTGAAAATATGTCTCATGATAAATGAAAAATCTTCTACTTAAAGAAGAGGTAGTGGATTACAAGGAACTTAATTCCTTTAAGTCGACAGCACCCACTAATTTACCCGTGGGCATCATCAAAACAAAGCTTTGTTCTATCATTAAAACAATTAATGACCGGATGACAAGTAATTTCTCTTAATGATATGTTCTTAGACAGTGTCCTCGGAGGATCGCGCCGCTAGTGGTAGCGTAACTGGTTACTAAAAGCTAATGTAACAAGGACAATTGGTGGGGCATTATCGAAAATAACTATTTTCCAAGCTCAAGAGAGGTTGAGCGATTCTCGCGACCTCACATCATCCTAAAAATAACGGAAACTTTTAAGGAAACCATAGCAGTTGGTTTTAGTAATTGCTCAGTGCATCTAGTCATTACATTTTATGATAGGAAGTTGCCATCCATAACCTGTTGCGTTTCATGCTTCTTGTAAAATGTGCGTTTCATACTCCTTTCATTTTCTACATCTGTATTTACCGAGCTATTCCAGGATATAATTAAGAAGATTTAATGTTTTACAAACACTGTATCTTTATTATTAACAAATCCGTTACAAAAATTAAACCATTTTATCCTTAGATTTTCATTTCATTGTCTTACTGATTAAAAAAAAAAAACGTAAACTGGTTTCCTCACTGCTAAATATTCTAAACGTATACCTTTGTCTCATAACAAAAGTTTGTGATTAAAATATGAATATTTCTCGGCAATTTAAAACGAAATAAGGTTAAATTTCTTTGTTTGTTGGTGTTTAAAGACATAAAATATGTCATCAAGGCTTATGGTTTGCTTTATAACATGTTGGTATATATTGTAGATAAATAAAATACCAAAAAATAACATTCATACACTTGAGTCTGGACGATGGAGACAATTTAGATGTATATTGAAATAATTCTATGAAGTAGACAGTAGGTGAAAAACTGAACTAGCAACGTGATGTTTCATTAAGACCTCACTGTCATAAATGCCGGTGTGACCTGGGCTCCATACAAAATGTGAATTTACCCTACGAGTCTTGTATCATGATATTGGATTCTAATAATAAGTGAGAGGTTCGAGTACATATCTCTCAAACCCTCTAAGGAGCTTAGCGAATCTGATTATATAAATTGGCAAACTTATAACATTTCTCCTGAAAATTACATTTTTTTTATTCTGATAATTTTATTCCAAACAAAAGAAGTATCTATCTACCCTTGTGAAACTTTAATGCTTATAAAACGAATTTATGTATAGTAAAAATATTAATACTCTTTTAAAAGTCCGACAAATTGCTATGCTATGATTACCTATTTAACTCATCATTAGGGGTAAGTTCAGTGTAATGAGAATTTAAGCAATATAATTTTTATCATATACGACTTCACTATTAATTCAATTATTATTATTATTGGGATGTAGAAAACCTCAAGTCCAAAAAAATTGTATTTCATCAATTTATTAAACGTTTCGACCTGCATGGTCATTTTCAATATATACTGATCCCATTAGTCAACAAGGTATATACTTTTTCTTTATGGAAAATAAATAGTTCCATTGTCATTATTTAAAAGTATGTTTGTTGTATCTCATCCCATAGTCAGATAGCTTGACTAATGGAATCAGTATATATTGAAAATGAGCATGCAGGTCGAAACGTTTAATAAATTGATGAAATACAATTTTTTTGGACTTAAAGTTTTCTACATCCCAAGAAAAATAATGAATTAGAGTCCAGTACCCTTGAACCTAAATTATTATTATTAAAAGTAAATAAAAAAAATACGGAAATAACTGCTCCATGAAAATACAAATGAGGAAGGATATATCTTCTCCTTTTGAAGGTCTCACGAAGCAAAAGGAAAATGCATCATGAGTCCTTCAAATGGCTTTCGAAAGATATTGACACTCATTTTCGTGTAAATACTTCTTCAATATAATGAAGTGTAAGTATTAACTAACTTAATTAATTTCAACATTTAATAAAGAACATCTATGCTTTAACGTGAGAATAAGAATATCTCTGCTTTAAATCATAGAATATTTGTTTCTGGCATTATTTGAATGCACTATACAGCAAATACGAGGTTGCTATGGCGATGCCTTAACAATCTCGATCACCTCGCCCTCTTTATGCACTAGATGAAGAAACATCTTGAATAACATTAGTTGCCCTTATATGTGTTGGGAATAAAATCGTCCGAGTGGAGATTAAAGAAATAATTTCTCAAATAGGGTTGAACAATTTATTTTGAGCCTGCAAATGGGGTCGGAATATTGGGTTTCGAATAAATAGTTCAACTCTATTTAAGAAATAATTTCTCTGACCTCCACCCGCACCATTTTATTCCCCTTAATGAAGAAAAGTCTGTCAACTCATGCACGTTGTATATTCACAGTGAAATTATTTGTAGGTAAAAAGAATATGAGCTCTGATCATTATAAACCTTATAAGAGTGGTGTGAGATCGTCAGGGGGGGAAGTCAATGATTATACAAAATAAGAATGACTTATTTTGTTGTGCCTAAGATTTAGGCCATATTCAGAGCAGTGATGTGATGAGTCAAACTTTAAATAGGGTTGAAGAGTGGAACTCCACACTTTATCATTGACTGCACCCCCTGACCATTCCATACCACTCTTAGAATTATCCAGTCAACTATTTTCCAGTTAAATCTAAACCTTATAGGAAGAAGATACCGCCTTTTGAAATATCATTACTATAAATTGTTTTGATCCATGTAAAATTTAATTAAAGCATAATATTTGTTGGTAGGAATTGTACGAGGACAAAAGGCTAAATACTTGGGGATATATTATTGGTGAAATTATGTTTAATATAATATTAATCTTGTTGTGTAAGGTGCATTCTCGAAAAAAGGCCAGGATGTACAAACCCGGAGGTACATTCGGTGTGTGGGATGTCAGCAACGACAAGGAAGAAACTACAAACAATTGTAAAGAGCAGTCACCTCGCGGAAGGGAGCTCTCAATGACGAACAGTTTTATTTACAAGCTCCTTTCCACATCCTGAATTCAGGAGAACTTAAATTTTTCCTTCTTTCTTTTTTTTTTGTCCAGAAGCCTTCGCAACTCGAGGATCCTTGAGATTCTAAGAGCGTACGGAACCCACCCGGAATGTGGCAACACTTCTTGAATATGCATGTCAAATATTTCTAGAGGCTCATCACAGTCTAATCGTATTATTCTTAGTTCTGACTCTTTGATTCTATCGTACATCTTATTATTTTGTTTTTAATCTGTTAAAAACATTTTTTTTAAATTATGTATGCATTACAAACTATAGTTGCATTCGAGTTATACCTTTTGTATTATAGGTTAAATAAATATAAAGGTTTCTAAAACTATTTTTTTTTAACAAGGAAAAATCAGATGTGGATATCTTACAACTGCCTTCTAGTTTCTTCCATGGTTAAAATAATTGATACTGAATCTGAAATATATGTGCACTGCATCATTTTTTTTTTTAATATTTAAGATTACTAAAAAAATAAATAAAATCTCCTTAATGTGGAACTAATGGAATAAAACCTTTCCGAGAAAATGGAATACTTTTAATTGTCTGCTACACCACGCTGTACTTTTCAAAACGTTTAGTAAGCAATCAATAAATA
Organism: Troilus luridus; assembly: GCA_964056705.1. Taxonomy (NCBI): domain Eukaryota; kingdom Metazoa; phylum Arthropoda; class Insecta; order Hemiptera; family Pentatomidae; genus Troilus; species Troilus luridus. The sequence goes on from OZ057414.1 coordinate 71,332,136, forward strand.
TAGTTTTTTTTTTCAAATAACCATCTCTATATTTTACACGTGTGTTTTTTCAGAAAAACTGAATATAATTATTACTCTGAAGTGTTTTTGCGGATATAAATAGTTGTTTGTTTAATCGTTCGTTAATCCGAGGAGTTAATAAAAGAGGATGTCACTATAAAAAGGATTAATTAATCACTATTACGGATTAATACTGTAACCTAATACTAATATAAAACCTGTAACACTATAACCGGTGAAGGGTCTGGGGTTCAGTATTGAGCATGATCTAGGACAAATCACCTCCCTGCAAAACCGTTGTCCAAGAAACAGTACAGTCTCAACCATGTGCTGAAGGACGGAATAGCTTAGAATTTTTTACTGTTACCTTAAAAAAATCCTTTTAACGGCTGCGAACCCGCGATGTTGGGGATAGCTGGAAATTATGATAACCACTTCATCACAGGAGATCCCAACAACTATTATCTTTTCATAAGCGTGTGCACTGGCATATACCAGTTTCTTCCGGTGAAGAATATAGGAACAAAATTTCACGATCCTATTTGAACAATACTTGAAGGGTCTTGGGTTCAGTAAATAGTACAGAGTGTACAATTTCTAGGACAACGGTTGTCCAGGGAGGCGATTTGTCGAGATGGGACCAACCGCCATTTTCCTCTTCAATTAAGGATACCCACGGAATATAGGCTGGGTGAGTTCCAGGTGAGAATGCAGATCCAACAGGATCCATCAGTGGCTGTTAACAGATTATGTAATATAATTTTATCTGCCACAGCTAGATACGAACCTGGGAACTTCTGTAGTTCCCTAAGTATAGCAACTCAGTGCTCTACGTAAAAAACAAAACAAAATATAATTTACTCTCTTAAATTGCCTTGCCAATATTTTTAATCCACTAATCATATATTTCTAGTTAGCTTAATCTGAGTATGAGTTTTTACTGAGTATGTGATGAAGCCCTGTGGAAGCTAGGAGTCAAAGTGCTTGACGGCACGGTCGAAGAAATACAAGATGAATGGATTAAACATATAATACGTTAAATTAAAAATATATAATTTATTTTTTACAAACTTCTTACTTTGACACAGAATTCACATAGAGAGATAAATGATCAAATCCTTTAGCTTTTTCAAGACATTATAAAATGGTTATTGTATAGCTAACATGTCACGTATTGTTTATTAAAAATCGTTCTCTTTAATCAAGTAAACCGTACAAATAGTAAATTAGAAAACTAATTGAATGAGAGGCTTTCATTTTAATTTCTTTCGATTAGGCTGTGAAGGGAAAACTGGGTCAGCCGTGAAGCGGCGCACGTAGCCCGCGCAGTAATCGTTCCCATTAGGGTGTCATTATGTCTGAAGAAAAGATCCTGTCGAAACTTGCTCAGCCATCAAGAGTTTGCACGTGCTTGCGTTTTTTATGCACACACGCATTCGATACCTGGATCTAAACGCAGTAAATCAAACTGATCTCGATCTTTGGGATGTTTCTACTAAAATTATATTAAGAGAGCGCAAGCTCAACGATTCCGGGTTGTGTTACTTAAGTTCTCCAGTGGATTCGTCTTTTTCGTACTTTAATCACTAAGACTACCTCTAACGAAATATTACCATCCACTACTCGGGCTTTGGGGAGCGGAGTGGCTCAGTGGTAGAGCACTGAATTGCCTTGACGAAGGTCCTGGTTTCTAATCCCAGCCTCTATAAAGTGGGTACTCAAAATTGGTGGGAAAAATCTGGCGGTTCAGCGTGATCTAGGACTAATCACCTCCCTACAAAACCGTTGTCTAGAATCAGTACAGTCTATACCCAGCCAGACCCTTCACGGGTTGTAGTGATGACAGGTTGTTTTTTTTTTACTCGGGCTTGAGATAGATAGATAAAAATAACGAAAAGAACTTGTCCACTACAACCCATGAAGAGTCTAGGTTTCAGTATCTGGTAGAGAATGTAATGTTTCTTGAGCATTTGTATAGTGAGGTGATTTGTCCTGGATCATTCTTAACCGTTTTACTCACATATTTTATAGAGGAGATTCGCAGATCCTAAAGGATCCATCCCCGGCAGTTAACAGATTCAATAAATCAGCTACAACTGTCGGATTAGAACTCGGGACCTTCGGAACAAGAGGTCGTCGATCTACCTCACATCCTGATAGATAGATAAGATACTTATTCAGATCTTTTAATTTTTTTTACATTTTTTTCCAATCTTTATCAAACCAAGCTTAGTTCTTTTTGTTCTCCATTTTCCAAAGATCAAAATTAGAAATTAAAATTATTTCTCATCTATTCTCTACACCTTTGCGATATTCTCCTAAAAATCGTATAGTTTCAAATCAATTTTATGCATGTAGAGCGAATAGGTTTTTAATTGAAGATTTCTTAAATTTGTTTACACCAAAATCTTCGGTACCATTAAGGTATTTTATTTTCTTTATAAGATATTTCTTATATACTGGACTAATCTTCTTGATCTATATAATTTATTTTTTATATCAATCTTCGCCAAATTTTTTCGATTGTTAATTTATAAACTAACCTATATTGTGTTTCAATATATGATATCACGTTAATAACACTACTTTACTATTGGTTTTTACCAAGACATCGTGAATTTGGTTTAGTGTTTGTGAATCCGTTTATTTCCGAACTAAATATGTATTTTCTATATTAAAATTTTTCGAGGTAGCTACGTTTAGTTTATTCCATAACATCCACTTTATTATGAATGTATGATCCCCTTTAATCTTTAATTTTAAAGACTATACGTGACGGCGTATAGTTAAAAATTGTAAAAATTAATCTTAATTTATAAACCGAAATTTTGTTTATAGTGAATCATAGCAACAGTGGAATTATATTGCTCTGTTTAGATACAGAATCCGAAGAGTTACTTTACACTGCACAAACTGGAAAATTACCATGATTCGCTACGCAGCACTCTAAATAAACTAATTTCCTTTTTTATCCATCTTACGTCTCGGTTCCTTTAATGGAAATTTGGCAATCCTTTAGCAGATACTGTTTCTATATGTTGGGATTGAGGCTACTTGAGCTAAACACTTATCCAGTATTATACCAACTTTATCATTTGGCGTTTTTGCAATTATAATTTCGTATTGAATATCATGAGTATAACTATAAATATGATTGTATTTATAAGAACCTTGATGATATGAGCAATAGCTGGTATCAAAAAGAACTTAGCTTTTAGAGTGATTGAATGGCTATCGTAAGTTATATTGAAAGTATAAATCTACATTATGTTAAAGTTCAAACCAAAATAACACCATGTATTGTTACAGATTTTAGTAACATGCTTGTTTTTATATTATTTATATTTTAGACTTGAGACATTACTTAATGATATTGATAACATTTTTGAGTAAAATTCCTGTTTTACTTACGTTCCCTTGCCCACCGGCAACTGGGATTTGACTGTGGTTATGCTAACCCTGGCATAAAATATCTGGTTATTTTTATTACTACCAACATCTTCCATACCGTCGAGGAAAGCCCAGGAACTGGTATTCTTTTCACTCGATTGAAGTTGTCTACTCTATCCATTATTTGGCGGATTTTATTTTCAGCAGGTTTAATTTAAGGTTGTGAAAAAATAAATTTATTTTATGAAACCAAGAAGCATAAATATTTCAAATAATTATCAAAGGAAAGTTAGAAAGGATAATTGAGTTGGTTGAAATATCTTGCTCAACCTGGCAATCACTAACCTAGTATACCAGATTCTCTCCATAAAATTATATTTACATATTTTCCACTCTAATAAACGATGTCTTGAAACATTTCCTTGTGATGTCATCCACTGCAAGAAGTGTTTTAAAATTTATTATTGATATAATCCATATCAATAACATCCAATGGGATGGTCGTGAAAATAATAGTCATCTATTTTAAATAATTACTGAATGTATTAAAAAAAATTGACTGTACTTGTATCTTATTACAGACGTTTACATTTACATTCATTTGTATATTAATTTAATTACATTTCATATTATTAACATGCATTGATATACATAAGAAATTTTAAAAAATAGTTATTTACAATTAAGGATTAAAAGTGTCGGAATTGGAGAATTAAAATCAATTCCAAAAAGTCCCATCAAATTACCTTTACCCTTCGCCGAAAACCCATGACTTCCTGTCCTACTGTATCCTTTAATTGTACTCCACTTATCCCTGTTGAACAGATCCGCTACCTAGGACTCAACTTAGACAAACGTCTTACTTGGAACCCTCACACAAGACTGAAAAGACAAGAAACAGCTAGACGCTTCCGACTACTTCAACACATACTAGACAAACGCTCAAAGCTTCATATCAATTACAAAAGACTTATTTATGTTACTATGATAAGACCTATATGGACTTACGGAATTGAATTATGGGGCTCCACCAAACCATCAAATTCCTCTCGTATTCAAACCTTGCAATCCAAAATCCTTCGCAAAATCCTAAACGCTCCTTATTTTGTCACAAATAAAACCATCCATAATGACCTGAACGTTCCATATGTTACCGATTTAGCCCATTCCAGATACCTATCATTCCATAATAAACTCCAGGCCCATCCAAACCCACTAGTTTCCATCCTTGGTTCCAATTCCATCCCGGACAATCCTCCTAGGCGTCTGAAGAGAAGATGGCCTCGAGACCTCCTATAATAGAAATATAATTAGAGTGCTGCCAATGGGTAGTGCCTCTACACGTCCTTTCATGTATTTATTTATTTATACAGCCCTTGTACTAGATGTATATATTACAGTTGTACAATTCAATAAAATAATTAAAAAAAAAAAAAAAAAAAAGGATTAAAAAAAAAATCTGGGTTGTTTTTTTAGTAGTCGACATTTTTTCGAGATATAAAATGTAGTGATACGTTTAATAGTTTGTGATTTAATCCAACGTGAAGATCATTTCCAGAAAAGACTTTCCACATTGGAGTTGTAACTGTTAAACATTCTGTATTCAAATCATGAGTGAAATAAAAGAGGGCGGTTTACGACTTTTTCAATTATTTTTAATTAATACTAAATTTCGAGTTCGACACTGGTAGAGAAATAGTTTATCTATTTTTATGTTTCCATATCATAACATATGATTTTTCAGAACTACATTAATCGGTAAAAGGATTTTGGTATATTTTTAATAGATAAAGCATTTCCCCCTAAATAAAGTCACAAAACATTGAAATTTACTGTTGGGAACGCAAAACAAAGGCATGATTTTGAATCATGTTCTACACGTTGGGTATAGGGTCCAAAAAATTGCGTTGCTAGGAGTACTGACTGCTCTGTCTTCAGAGAAATTCAGAAATAAAGCTTGGTTTGGAATTCCTTTCGGGAAAATTTAAATAGTGCATACAAAAATTAATATATTCAAGATTATTTTATTTCAATCAATTCTTATTTGTATTTTTGTCGTTTATTTCTTTTACGAATTTTTTTATATCGTTCTATATGAGACAATAAAATATATTAGAAAAATGTAAAAATCGAAGTTGATTTAAAAATGAATATCAGACTCTAAATAATTCTCTTAAAAAATATACTCAAACCAACTTATAAATAACTTAGAAATAGAATTCATAGCTTAAGTGTTTTTTTTAATGTACCGTTAACTATAAAACAATTAAAGTGAAATTCATTAATGACTGCTCATGTTTCACCGTTATATTCTACCTATTGAAAAGAATTCACCCTTGTAAGGATGAACAAAACTCACTCCTTTATGGAAAGATATTTTATATATAATGGCTATTCCAAGGAATTCGTGACTGCTTTAAGCTCTCCAAGGACGCATCCAATATAGCTATACTGGGTAAAGCTATTAATAAATTCAATTCGATAGAATAGAATGTTATTCAAATCGAGTATAAGACCAAAATATTTTCTGATTGATTATAATTATATATATATATTATATATATATATATATATATATATTTATTTTAGTGTGCTATTTAATGTACTAAGAGCTCATGTTTTCACTGTTAGGGCATGAATATGAGGCCAACCTAGTCTCGAAACGTCGTCAAAGAAATTTAAGAGCTGACTGGAACTCAAGAATCAGAATATATTATATTTATATGATTACATTTTTTTACATACATGACTTTATACGGAGCATTCATACCAAACAACCAAACAAATTAAGTAGTTTTTCATTGCAACATTATTTCTCCATAAATTATAGTATTATAATTATAGTAATCATGACATATGTATATTCATTATTAATAAAAACTAAAAAGGGAATGGATTGATAAACGGTAAATGAATTGTTTGTTCCTGAATTCATAGGAAGCTAAAAAACGTCTATGACTACTTTATAATTCCTTCATCCTTCTTCTATATTTATTGTATCCTCTCAGTGTATACCTTAGCGGGAAAAAACCTTGGTGTACCAAAAGGGTATTTGAGACCCATAAATGCGCTTTTTTCGATAGTATTTTCGTATGAAAAAACCTTAGTGGCTCGAGACCCCCGTTTTACGTCTTTTCCGAAGGACAGCATAACCAAGGATTTTTACTCTCTTTAATAATCCACCTCCTGGGATGCGAACCCGCGATATTACGTATAATAGTTTATCATGCAAACCATTAGACCATAGGTGAAGAGTCAAGAGTTCAGTACGTAGTAGAGACTGTAAAGTTTCTAGGACAAAGGTTTAATTCGCTAACAACTACAACAAATCATAAGAGTACTGAGCGATGGCCAATAATACAAGGTATGGCGCAATAAAGCACCACATTTGCTGAAGTTTTCAGATCAGAAACCAAGTTCAAAACTACATCAGCATATCTCGTATTTTAAATTAGATTGTCTTTATCTCAGAATACCTTATAACTTATAACATCAAGTAAACCACATGCACAAGATATGGGAACCGTGACGAATTTATAAAAAATATTACAATTAAACAATAAATAATTAAATAATTATTTTTAATAAATTATTTTCCTTTATATTTAATTGGTATGAGAACAAAACGACCTAATTATTTTCTGACCCAAAATATAAAAATGAAGGTCTTGTCATTAGCCACAAATGTCAACAAAATGACAACAGAATTGAAAATATTCCATCGATTACCAGGTTCCTTTTTTTCTTCAGTCAAAATATTAAATTGTTTGGACATTTGTGATGACGATGTCTTGATGACATGGAGAAATCGGATCAGCGATGAAGAAATGGAAAATGCTCTTTCAGAACCGAGGGAACACTATCGGTACGCAGGCTTCTCGCCAAGGATATCTTGTGTTGGCCAACCTGTGTGCCTGACCTAGCGCGATGAGCTATTGCCACATCTTCTTGGGTGATGATGCGTTGATCACACGTCGGTTTGGTGTTGATTGTCCGGATTTGGTCTGTGTCCAGGCAGCCTTCGACAAGTAGGCCGCCAGGTTGAAGAAAATTCGTATAAATAGTAATTAAACCAATAAAGATAAAAAAAAAAGCTAGAGCGTGTGAGTTCGATTTGGTTCAACGATCCAGAAGCATAATGTAATCTTTACGAAACGAGTGAAGGCTAGCTAAGGATCACTCGATCCTTATTCGTATCGCAATAAGCTATGATCATGTCTATTAAAGGTTCTTATTAACTTGCAAATAGTTTCTAAATTCCCCCTTTCAGATAAACTATAATTACTAACATCCGATACAGAATTTTTATAACACGGTATATTTCCCAAGCAGGCAACGCAACGTAATATGTAAGGCAAGATTTAATATAGTAGTATTTCAAAATACAAGGAATCCAAGTAAAATTTTAGTATACAAAACTTTTTGTTTCGTTATGTATAAAAAAAAAAATTATTACAAAAAACATAGGTTGGCATTTTTAACAAAAATAAACAAAGCCACCATCATGGAATTTATTGACTTGAAGATGAGAAAACGGGTTCTCGATACATTGGAAACATTTTAGATAAATGAAGCTGAGAAAAGCCTTTTTTTCACCCTGTGACCACTTAGAATTACGCAACAAACATAGATCTTTCCATTCTTTTGCTGGATTTTTCTCAGTTTCCAACATTACTTCATACACTGGCATTTATCTTATGACCCTCTGCCCAGCTTTGTCCAACATCATCCTCAAAACCCTTACATATTTTCCACTTTGCTCTTGAATTCACTTCTCTTAAAACTTGTGAGATTCTGTGGTTTTCAACTTTTCTAAATCTTTCCTTACTTCTTTAGTCCACGTTTTAGTGGTCCTATTCTTCCAGAAATAGTCTATTATTGCTCGGCCAATTTATGCTTGTTCGTTCTGTATGGATGTTCGAGAAATGTCAGCATTTTCAGTTTCCGAGATTCTTTCCACATTCTGTTAAATTTCTCTGTTACCACCTCTCAGTTTACTCAGTTTCCACCCATCTTTAGCCATAACATTTTAACATTATAGCTTACTGAGAAGCATTATGTCGCACAGAGGCATCACGTTTTTAGGAGTGTTATAATGTTTTATTTAGGCATTCCTTGCACTTCTAGTTGTAGATGTTCTCCGTTAAATCGTTAATTATAAATAGTTCAATTGATTTCAGCATACATTGTTCATAGGTATTAGTTATCCTTTGCTATCCTTGAGGGGCTTCAAAAATGATAATTAGTACTTTATTACGACTAAAATATATCATGGTTTTGAATCTTTTGAGAAAACCACGCACTACATATCAGTCAGTGGACAAAGTTATATACTCACTTAAAATATACTAATATGAAAATTTATTTTTTCTTCGTTTCCTTTGAAATGAATGGAAATTCCTAATGCCTTTTGCAGGAGCTTCCACTTTACGTACCCACAGATGTTCAGGAAGATATTCAAGAAGTAATAAAAAAAACGTGTTTTTAAAAATAAAATTATTATTGAATACATAAAGCCCTTATTATTAATTAATTAATTGCTACCTATTGGTGATTAATTAAATAATAAATCGGCACCCATACGCTTGAACATGCAATTGGCACAAAATCAAGTTCGGGTCGATGACCTAAACCGGTTGTTGCCGTTCATTGATGCCCTAGATCCTTTTTTTTTTTTTTTTAAATCCCTCAGGAAATATGAAACCAATAATAAATGAAATTAGCAAATATGATCCAGAGGGATTTAAAAAAAAAAAAGATCTAGGGCATCAACAATAATCGGTTCAGGTCATCTACCCGAATGTAAAATGAACAAATAGAACCATATTGAAAATCAGCATGATAGATATTTCTTTCAAAGGATACTGTTGTTAAGATCGTTCCAAATATTTTGAAATTTTCTTCATGAAATGTACCTAATTTATTAATTTTCGAATTTTAAATTAAAAAACAAGAAATAGTTATGATGAAGTAGATAATTTCAAATAAGAGAAAGTGCAGGTCGGTGCCCAGACATCGCAAGATCATACCATTGCCAAGGCCTTGGAAGAAATGTGAAAGGAGAACGGACTGTAATTCGCCACCAGTAGCCTAGTTCAGAGACCCACAGTTTTAATAAAAATGAATAACTAATATGTTGAAATGAGGTTAAAATTTCTAATTTATGTTTATTAACGAAACAAAAATTGATTTATCGACATTACTAAATAAATATGAAAGATAAAAAAATATGGACGCATAGTAGGTCATTATAGCTTTCTCATCATTTCTAATTGATTGAAAATTTTTAAAATAAATGGAGCTACCCGTCAGACGACTTTCTTTACTACTTTGGGTTCAAACTCCATTACAAAAATTGTTTGCTCTGTCTTTCGGTGATTTTTGTCCGATAATATGCTAACATCTTAATTATCTTTCAAGTAAGTAGTGTTTACGGAGAATATGAATATTTTTTAAGTAATATAAAATTTAAAAAAAGTAAATTTCTTTCCACGGGAACATGCTCAGAATATTTTAAAATATGGATAACATGTGAAATAAGTTGTACAACGTTAATTCTATTTCGTTTTAATGTAGTTTGTCTTGGTTTGCAAACATTATTTACCTCTTAAATGAGCTTAACTCACTACTTAATGTGTTTTCAAGTAGCTCAGAGGAGTAAAAAAATGCAAAGAACGGCTGAAAATTCCATATCAAATCTTTAAACAAACTACCAATCCTTCCTAATGCAGACCAAATATTAAATTATTGTTCTAAATATGCTCACACTATGCCTACAGGTTGGGGAAATGATTCTGTTTACAATTTTTGCTCGAACGAAAATAGAAACTTGCCATCTAATTAATAAACGTAAAAAATCCAACGACAGTATGCTTAATCGATAAGATGTAAGTCAATATAATATTTAAATAGCAAACTGCAAAAAGTCCACTTTTCTGAATTTTACAACAGAGGCAAATTAAAGGAATCTTGCCCTGGACTAGTTCCATACCTGCAGTAAACAAAATATTTAAGTCGTTGTAAAGAATAATTTGCGGACAAGTGTCCGTTCTGTAGTAAACGATGACTTCTGTCAAAAGTTTTAAAAACCAACTTCTTTTTTTTGTTTATGTATCCTCCCAACTTGTATTCTCCCTGCAGTCAGTGATTCAACACCAATTACTTTAATATGAATTGTCTAGGGGGGGGGTTATTAAATAGACACTGGATTATTTACCGACAACGGAGCACATCTTCTTCAATGAACCAAAGAAAACCTCATACTTTATTACTTGCAATCTACATAATTCTTCAACATTTTTGTAAGTTTTACCCAAAACATACAACACATGCCTTACTTGTTCCCCCCAAATGGTTTTCCTTCAGGCAGGATGTGTGTGATTGCATGAATAAACCTTCGGCAGTGAGTAACAAAGCCATATATTTATGATTCTGTATTTATTATAAATCACTCATCTGAGGCCATCGAATCATAGGATAATTTGGAATCGCAAATGAATATTACTTCAAAATATTTTGATTACTAAACATGTTTCTTCTCATGTGGCGCTGCAAGGTCTCCCCTTTCCGCTTTCCAATTAAGGACCACTCGCAGTGGCCATCCTCAGCCACACCATCCATCCACCGCAACCTTGGTATGTCTCTTCGTTCTTTATTAATTTTTTCCTGTAGTTGTTTTTCTTTGGTATCAGATCACCGTGCGTGGTTGCGGCATGCCCATCCCATATTTGGAGCTACATTCACTGAAGTGACATTCACATCATTATATAGCTCCAATAATTTAGCAATAGTCAGCAGCCATCAGACACCATTCATAACAGTTTGCTCCTAAGACTGGGTCAGTTCTCTCGAATATCAGTAGATCCCCAGAGGTTGTTTATTCCTCTTTATGATCCAGCATTATCATGTAAAATCAACAGAGTTTACCTCAATAGAGGTATACTATATCAGAATCAGAGTCCAACCTCCCATAAAAAAGACTCTCTATAATGAATTTTGTTAATTCTAAAGGGAATTTCGTTCCCTATTATAATCCAGTTAGAAATAAATCATCCAAAATAATTTATGCGTGATCGTTTCCTTTTAAACGAATAATGTGGCACATTAAATAACATGATTTTACGTGTGGAATCGAACCTTGGTTCAAAAATGAAGAAGAGGTACGGAATGAGGCCAGGAACGTCATTCTGCTTAAACTGGTAATCTTGTATAGAGCTTTAGTTAGTAAATCAAACATCGCGAAAATCTTTCAAATACCATCATCATCTTCATTCTTGGCGCTAAATCCTCGTCATTCCTGTAGAGGTAAGGCCTCCTGCAGCTTGGTTCGCCAGTCTTCTCTATTGGTTGTGACTGCTCTCCAATTGCGGATATCCAAGATGGACCTGGCATCCGCCGCCACTCCATCGACCCATCGGAGCCGAGGTCTTCCCACTCTTCTTGGCCCATAAATCCTTTCGTCTAGGACCATATTAGGAATCTGATCCTGGGTCATACTAATTATATGACCTGCCCATCGAAGCCGGGCTACTTTTATTATCCTTAAAATATCTGGGCTCTTATAGAGTCTTATTAGCTCAGCGTTCTTCCTTATCCTCCAGATCCCATTGATGCAAACTGGGCCATAAATTCTCCTCAAAATGTTCCTCACGAACCTTAGGAGAAGGGGTTCCTGTAAACTGGGTAATATCCAGCATTCGGAGGCATAAGTAAGAACTGTTCTTACCATATACAAATGCACCTTCGTGTTTTGAGAAGTAGCCCTGGTTCTAAAATGCTTCAGTAACCCGAAATAACATTTATTTGAGGACATAATTCTGCGATGGATTTCTGCTTTTATGTCATTACACTGTTCTGCACGAAAATCCTCCTTCAAACCAAAACATGCTTTCTTACTGTTATCAGATGTGCTGAACACGAATTTGAAGTCAGATTTTGTTTATCACGCACAGTTTCCTGAGAAATTCTAGTTTTTTATCGAAAAAGGTGAGTTTTTTGTGGATTTGACGAATTTTTTTTCGGCATCAAAACATAGTGAAAAAAATTCAAAATGATGATTTTGAGCGCAATGAAGTATATTTGAACGAAAAAAATTTGATGGGAATATTACAAGTGGTTAAAGAAATATGGCTAGAAGTGTTTTTTTTCCAGTTATTGAGCTTGAGGCAGGGATTTGGTCTCTACCTGGATCTTTAGAGGAATGACCCTCCTTTATCTTTTATGGTCTTTTATGGTGGTACCCTTTTCATTCAAATCCTTACCTGCCCCCCTTTCACCCTCAATACCCCAACTCCCCCCCTCCCACTCAGCCCCTACCTTGTCACTATTTTCTTCTAGGATTTGATCAGTACTCTCGAGGCTTTCGCTAAACTCACTTAGTTGGATATTCAGTTGTGCTATCATTGTTTTTGGAACAGTTCACTTTATCTCTGTAATGTCACGACAGTGTATAAATAAGCCTGATTCCTTTTGCTATGTTTGTGGTGAAGTCACATTCAAGTCCACTCAGAAACCTCTGACTCCGCTGGTGAAGAAGGCATACGAGTTATACTTTGGATGTAAAGTAAGTGATCAGGACAAATCATGGGCTCCTAAAATATGCTGTAGTTCATGCTCACGTTCTCTGAGTGGTTGGCTAAATGGGACACATAAGTCAATGCCATTTGCAGTTCCCATGATATGGCGAGAGCCTACAAATCACGTGACCGATTGCTATTTTTGCATGACCACAATCAAAGGTTTCTCGTTCAAGAGCAAAAAGAAAATTGTTTATCCCAACATCCCCTCTGCCATGAGACCAGCTCCACATGATGCCTCCATGCCCATCCCACCAAATCCGAGTAAGTTCCGTCTTAGTTCTGAGGAGTGCAGCGATTCTGAAAGCGTTTCACCTCAACCTGAAACCAGTCAACAAGAAGAAATTTCAAGTTCGTCCAGCCCCTCTGAAACTCAGCCACAGCTCATAAATCAGAGCCGATTGAATGATCTTGTTCGTGATTTAGATCTCCCAAAATCAAAAGCTCAGTTGCTTGGGTCAAGGTTGCAACAATGGAATCTCTTGGAAGGAGGCGTGAATATATCTAATAAATAGGATATTAAATAGGATTCAATTAATTATATTTTATCATTGAAAAAGAAAAAAAATCTGTTATAATAAAGTCAATAATTTTCAAATACAATTTTTCATTTTTTCCAAGTTTCACCTCTTTTCTCTCAAAATCAGAGGGTGATAGAATTTTTCTGAGTTCAGATTCGGACTCAGCACACCTGAAAACATGAGAAACAGGCAAAATTGTTCAAGGGAGGGGAGAAAAGTTTTTTTTTGCAGAACAGTGTTATCCGCGTTCACCTGCGATCCAAGATACACAAGTTCCTTCACCTTTTCAAATTTAAATTTAAAGCCTCTAGCCATCAAATGCAATAGCTCATGCACATCCAGTTGTGGGCCTCCATGTATATATTTGGTTTTGGATTCATTGACCTCTAAACCCAATTTAGCAGCTGCTATCTGGAGACTGATAAAAGAATTTTCTAAATCCGTAGGGGTTTTTGCCACAATATCCATGTCATCGGCGTAGGAATAGACATTTTGCCAAACCCTTCACTTTTTTTCTATAATCCATTAATGTCATCCATAATTTATGATAATTTTCCAATACTATTAAAGTTTTTTTATTTATTATTTATTTATTGATATTTACAACTATATTACAGTAATATAACAAGTAAATTGGCTGAGTGATACATAATGGCATGCCTATTAAAGTTTAAAAAACTTTTTAGTGATCAGTTAATAATTGTTACGGGCCGTAAGAAAGACACCACACCACAGAAATATGTTTATTCAAACCCGAAATATTCCACTTTTTCGCATCTCTTATCATTCTATGCACCGTAGCCTGACAGCGAAAATTCCTTTCATAAATTTAAAGATAGTATTAACAAAATAAAGGTGTTAAAACAACCAATACAAGTCGCGAGACCCGAAACGCGAACTACCAACGAGCGCAAAACAGGTAGTCAGTGCTGTTTCTACAATGAAATATGATTCATACTTGTATATATAAATAATGGTGGTGTACCAAAATTAAAATTTCTCTATATTATATAAGCAACTTTTTAGTGATCAACGAGTAAATATTATACATATACCTTGGAATAACAGTAATACTATATGTTTAACTTCTGAAGAACGCAAATAAAGCGGGTTGGTTCACCGTTAAATCTAATGATAGTATCAAATCATTAAGTCTGATGATTCTAATGATATCATTAGGTCTAATGATAGAACATCATCAGGCTAGTAAGTCTAATGATAATATTCTTTACTTAAAAAAAAAATCTAAAGCAGGGTTTTCTTATTTATTCCTCGTTTTTTTAAAGAGAGAAATTAGTATTACTGACCTCTAATATCTACTATGCTCTGCTGAACTGTCTTAGTTCAATTCCGACTGTGAGATAAATTGTTTAATCTACTAACAGTCACAAATGGACCCTGTGGAATCTAAAGACCCATCTGAGACCCACTCGGCATCTATAAAGTGGGTACCCCTAACTGTGGGAAAACCTGGAGTTGAACGTGATTATGCACAATTCAGCCCTCTAAAAACTTTAGTCCTCTAGGAACAATACAGACTGTAACATACACTGAACCCTTCATAGGTTCATGACCCTACCATAAACATTGATCTACAACAAATACTCATGCTTGATACTCATTAAGATATCATTAAGATCCTGGATGGGCGCATCGTTGCTATAATTAATATTTTGGTCGAACCCAATGAATAGAAAACTCTTTCTCAATTTTATTTTAGCTCATTCCATATAATTTTCTTTAATAAAAATATTTATATAGCTTTCAATTAAACATATTATTTCATTTGTAATATTATATATGCATTTCTAAAAACAAGAATCAAGTAACAGACAGCATTGTCGCAACAAATTGTAGTTGTTTGACAAACCGTGTTGGCATCAGCTATCATCGGCTGGACACTACTCGACTATCAATTACCCTCAACAGTCTGAATGAGAATTGAGCCAGACAAATATTTCAAAAGTCCTTTATTTGGTAAAGGAATTCCAGAATAACGATTTTTTTCTTTGTCTCCTGTTACACGTATTTACAGGAATGCTTTTATGCTGAAAGAGACTTGTTGAAACAACATTCGTGCCAAATCATTTGTGATTCAATTTTCGAATTTACAATAGGAAGTCTTTTATTTTATTTTTTAAAAGATGTAACATGTTTACCACGTTTTCTTTTTATTAAAATGATATAAGATTCCACTGCTGTTTTATACTCCCTAGATGTTCGTTGCTTTTGTTTGTTCACTTTAAGTGATATTATGCTTCTATGGCCAAACGAATGAAAATTCTTTATCAATATTTCCACAAATTAAGCGAAAATCAAGACTAAACCCAGAAAATCATATTCAAAACATAGTTAAATTATGTTTTTTATCTAAGTTTCGCTCTTCAAACCTATGCCTCTTTATTTACTTTAAAGAGTTCGACATGCTTTTAAAGTCTAAAAACGACTGTTAAACACAAATGAAAATAAACTAACCTTAAAAAAATTAAGTAGTTTTTGAAAAATTTAAATACGACGTAAGAAAATGTTTTAACTAACTACCTTTTTTCAGATCTTACAAGATGATTCCAACAAAATAATTATTTTCTTCTCATAAATATTTTATTCTATTACTAACCCGATATAGTACAACGGTTATGTAACCTACTTTTTCTCATATTTTTACAATATCTTTGTACATGTACCCTAGACCTCATAACAAATTAAACATTTTAAATGTTCACTGCCTAAGTAAACATTTGTACACAGAAGAAAAGAAAGCTTTTAATCAGGAAAAATATATAACCTTAAGTTTGAAAAGGGATTTACTTGGTTCCTTAATTTGTTTATAGTGATTTTAATGTATGTGTTTTTCAATATGAAAAGTATATAAATTTACGTATTTATTCGTATCCAGTTATTTTTTATGTTTAAGTTATATACAAACTTATATTCAATTTTCCTTTAGGTGTTAGAATAGTCGTTTTTTCACAGATAAAAAATATAAAATCAATAAAAAGTTATTTTAATTTTTTTTATTTTGAAGAGAAACGATTTGCCCTGGCCGGGATTCGAGCCCGGGTCGTCCGACTCTTCGTGGCAGCGCTCTAACCATTTAAGCTACCAGGGGTGGCCTCACAGTCAGGACAAATCCGTTGTCTTCATCGATCCCATATCCCCGTGTTCTCGCAATTTTGCAATGTATAAATGAGGAAGAATGTTCATTGAACATTACTTTAATTTTAGGATCTTGTTGAAGTTAAAACATGTTCTAGAATACTTTTTTTAATCCTCTTCGACATTTTTACTAAAATAAATCAAACAATAATATACATACTGGTTTGATCGTTTAAGAGGATTTTTATAGCTTTATTGCGTATCGTTTTTTGTTTTGTTTTTTTGTTTTTTTTACACCTGTTGAATTAATCAGGTAAAATTTTATTTCCATTATTATTCCTTATGACTTATTCCAATATATTTTATTTATTTGGATTCTGAAATATACAGATAGTTGAAAGATATATACGGAATGATTAGATGATTTCAAACCTGATATATCTCTCAATGCACGTAAAAGAAGGGTTTTAATTATGAAAGATTGTAGAACATTCTAAAATATGAAAAAATGATTACTTCGTTCATTAGTTTTGAATGATTCTAATGCTGATTATGTCAAAATTACCTATTAATGTCGATGGTTTAGTTATATACGAATATATATTCAATTTTTATTTAGGTGCAAAAACGACTGTTTATAGACTGATAAAAAAATATTAAAAATCAATAAAATTGCTAATAAAAACATTTGTATAACTTATTCTAATCCACTCCCACGTATTTATTTAAAAAAAAACCAAACAACAATACATGGTTTGGTATTTTAAGAGGATTTTTATAGCTTTCGACCAACCTTATTCATCACAACTTGTGTACCTTTTTTTTACACCTGTTGAAAGTTTTATAGAAAATTTTATTTCAGATTTGAAGACTTTTTTTAATCCAACAAAAACAATGATACATTTCGTCGATACAAATGCAAATTATCTAAAGCGAACACCACAACTTATCAGGCCTGTGAAAGTTAAAACACTGTTTTAAGGTTCATTCATAATCATATGCATCATCAGAAGTACTTTACTTTTATCATTATACATTGTTTTTGAGCCTTATAATTGGCTCTATATGAATTTTATATCAATTGTCAACCCTAAATCAAATGCTATGGATCAAAAACGAAAAATGTGTTTTTTCACATTTGATATTTTACATTTGTATCGACAGTATACTGGTGTTTAAGAAGACTTTTATAGCTTTCGACCATTCACCTGGTTTATAGTTTTCACCATTCACCTGTTTAATAAGTCATGAAAAATTTTATTTTGAAAGATACAGGAAAACTTCTGCCTGGCTTCTGATATATTCGATTAGATTAGATATATACGGAATAAATAGACGACTCCTAACCTGATAGATCTCTCGATGCACGTAAAAGAAGGCTTTTAATTTGGAAAGAATGTAGAATAATCTAAAATTTGAAAAGGGGCGTATTTTTTTTTTAAAGCTGTTGGATGAGTCATGGAAAATTTTATTTCAAAATAAAACAGTAAATTGTTTGCCTGAATTCTGAAATATACTGATATTAATGATTAGGTACATACGGAATTATTAGGCTCGTAACCTGATATATTTCTCGATGCACGTAAAAGAAGAAGGCTTTTAATCAGAAAATTGTAGAATAATCTAAAATTTGAAAAGTAATGTACTTTATTTGTTCATTCATTTTGAATGATTTTAATGCTCGTTTTTCAATATAAAAACAATCAAAATTTAAGTATTTACACGATACTGGTTAAGGTTGATGTTGATATGATGTTTTTACCATTAGATATGTATGAATCAAGTCTGTATAAGGTCACTTATACATTGATAAAAAATATAAAACCAATAAAAAGCTAATAGAAGAAGACTTAGACGAATCATCTTGGGGTATCTGACACACACACACACACACACACACACATACACATATATATATATATATATATATATATATATATATATATATATATATATATATATCTTTTTTTTAAAGCTGTTGAATAAAACATGAAACATTTTATTTCATATTTCGGAAAAATTCAATAAACTGAGTTATTCTGAAATATATAGATATAGTTGATTAGATATATATGTATAGAGTATTGATGACTCCTAACCTGATATATCTAAAGATGCACGTAGGTCCCTTGGAGCCGGGCGGGGAGGTGTGCTGCCCGTCGGTGCTGAGGTAGGACTGATCAGATCAACTCGGACCTGTTGGGGGTTGCCCCTGACCTTGGTCTGTATCTGTCTGGGGGTGCTCCTCCCAGGATCGTCTGAGTAAGATGGACACCGATACATTTAAATGTATTCATAATTCAATAAAGAATATAATTTTACACGCTAATTTATTAGCATTTATAAGGAATTTTCTAGCACGGGCTATTTGTTATTTGAATAAAAAAATGTGGAGTTAGACTCAAAAAAGATCATTTATTAAAACGTTTATCTCACAATTATAGATAATTATAATTTTGAAATATAAAAATGTAGAGTTTTCGGAGACTAAAATAACAGATTAGTTGATGATATATCGCTCCTTCAAAAGAACTAAGACATAGCGCAAAATTGTTTGGGTTAAGCCTTCATCAGCAATTGTATTGGTTGAAGCTTTTTAATTCAGGAATGCCATATCTGATATTCCATTTTCAATTGAGTTTTATCGTGTATGAACTTGAAGTTTTATGATAATAATGACATAAGTTAAAATAAAAAAAAGAGACAAGCTTTTATAAAATTTCTAATGGTTAATAAAAATGCCAATACTTTGCCTTACCAATACCCAAATTTTTATTTTTTTAGCGCACATGGCACTTTCAAACATCTCCATTAGTCATTTCAACATTATTGAAAAATTAGTTTTTTTTGAGTTATGACAGTTCTTTTGAAGGAGCGATATATTAATTTATTGAAACTTATAAGGAATTTACTAACATGAGCTATCCATAAATATTTAAATAACACTGTGGAATTATGTTTCAACAAGATCATTTTAATAGGAGGTTTACCTCGCAATTATAGATGATTGTAATTTTGAAATGTATAAACGAAGAGTTTTCGGATACTAACATAAAAGAGTAGTTGATGTTAACAATGTCAGCAATACTGACCATATACCAACGAAATGCGAGCTAAATAATTTAATTCCTAACCAATATTTCGGCTTTCGACCTGCACATTCAACAACACAATAAAGTCATAGAGTATTTGATACCATTGCCGTGGTACTTGAAAAGAAGGAATATTGCGCAGCAACTTTCTTAGACATTTCACAAACATTCGATTAAGTCTGGCACGATGGCCTCCTATGCATACCGAAATCAATTCTACCGAAGACATATTATTTTGTCATAAAAGCGTTTTTTGAAGACAGGTTTGTTATTGTTAATCGGGTTGTTAAACTTTCCGACTATTGTCGAATTAATGAGGAGTACCGCAGGGCAGTATTCTAAGCTCAGGTCTATACTCTATATACACGTTCGACATACCATTTACAACATGCTACTTATTAGTTATTATTTATTTACTTATTAGCCTTTAATAATTAAACTTGACGTTAACTTCAAGCTTGTTATATAATTTAATTAACTTTGATTAATTCAACACTCATGAAATTCAGCTAATAATAATAGACCGTCTGACATGGAATATATTAAACATGAAAATATATAGTTAAAATATTTTCGGTTTCATACTCAAGCAGTCATTTTTTTTTAATCTGATTTTCATATATTTTGTCTATATTTTATATATATTATTTTTCTAGATAATAAGAATACTTTTTTCTCTCTCTCTTATTAAAGTTTGAAAACTTAGCAGATTTTCAAAATTTATAAAAATAAAAAAATCTTGTACGGTTGCAATCAATGAAGGGTCCTGCGTTTTGCACTTATTTGGAACTGTACTGTTTTGGGGGTTGTACAGGGAGGTGGTTTGTTCAAGATCACACTCAACCGCCATAATTTCTTCTAAATAACGGTACCCACTTTATATAGCCCGGGTCTCCAAGAGAACTCTGCAGATCCCACAGGGTGCATTCCTGGCTCTTATCAGATTAAATTTCTATATACACATTTATTTTCTGGGTTTCCTGAAGTCCTATCAAATGACATTAAATCAGTCCTATACAACTTTTCTCAGCGAAGGAATAATAGTCACGGAAAAATATAATATCGCATTGATTAAGATAAACGGAAACATCTTTTCAAAGAACTCTCAACAGTTGTCTAACGAGAACAGTTTTTTTTTATCTGAAAAAGTGGATCGGTAGGTTTTTCATAGCTGCGATATATTTGGGCCCAATTATAGGCAGTGTCCTCACCCGTTGGGATTCAAAGACACTGACAAATCGGCCAAGATCCACAGATTATGGCCGACACATTAGGCCGTATTTTCTTCGAAGCGGACCGTTGACGGAACAAGCCTCTAGAAGACATACAGGCCTTTATTTATTGTCTACGGTGGTGTAATTAATACTAGAGTTTATGGTCTAAATTTTGAAACACCATAATATTTAAACGGTTATATTAAAATTACGTAAATTAAATAAAAAATACTTAAAGTATTAGTCAAGGGAGAACCCGGTCTGATTGAGTTGACGACATGAGGTTAATGAAACACACTCGAGGACAATTGCGTGGAAAATCCTTTCCCAGCGAACATCGCCCATCCGAGTGTTCACCGCGCTCGATTGTTACTCAACTTCCATTAGCTATTGCGAGTGTCATACCTCGGCTACCTTGGCCCCTCGTATTTATCTGCACATTTCAGTGAGCACTTAGCCATTACCAAGTTGTTTGTAACCATATATTTCAATGACTTTACAAAAGAAACGGAGAATATAAAGTTTATTCAGTATATAATAGGTAGGGATAGCTCAGTGGTTAGAGCATTGAGTTCTTATGCCAAAGGTGAGTTGAGCTTTGAGTTAAATTCCGAATGAGGAAGATGATTAATTTAAACTGTTAAAAGCCGGAGATGGGGCCTTTGGAATCTGTAGACCCTCCTGGGGCTCACCTATCCCTCTATAAAGAGGGTACCCTTAATTGGGGGCATGGCTAGGTCGTTGAGCCTGAACTAGGACAAACCACATTCCTACACAACCGTTGTCCTATAGAAAGTACAGTTTTTACCACGTACTGAACCCAAGAGTCTTCATGGGTTGTTGTAATTATTAGAGGTTTTATTTTCTTTTTTTAACTAGTTTACAAAGTTCTAAAGCTATTATAATTACTTCTTTTAAATACATTTTTCGTAATATAACAAGTTTAATAATCATATTTTCCTTTCCTTAAACCACAGATAATACTCCCTCCTCTGCCATTTTCAAATTTTAAAAGTCAAATATAAATAAATTACAAAAATAATTTATGTAACTGTCTTTTACTTTGTGTACTGTGTGTTGTGTAATCCAAGTTTCATTAAAAAATCTATTTTTTTGAAATTTTTGTATTAAATTTTCATATTCTCAATTCTTCAGGTCGCGACGTTTCAAGACTAAATTGTTATCATAATCATGCCCTAACAGTGAAAAAATGATTTTAGTGAATTTTATTGAATAACAAACTAGTCTAAATATTATTATATAATTATTTATTATCGCTATTTAATATAATTCACTATAGCATGGTTTTCAATGTGCTAGGTCATGATTTTGAAGACAATATAGACTCGAAACGTCGCCAGAAGGAAGTTTAAACAGAGTGAAATTCAGGAACTGATGGTAAAACAGTCAAGGAAAGTTAGATACCGACAATGTAAGTTATTGATGTTAACTCAACCTTGAAGAACATGTTGTTGAACGTGTTTCTTCCAGAAGTACTAGCAGCCAACCCACTTACATTAGCCATAATTTCCTATAGTCCAACCAACTGAGCCCAGAAGTTTCAATTAATCTGGATGAACTTGCATTGCACTTACTTGCACTACCATTGCGGTCTATATTTCTCATTTCTATGGTTGGTAAACCACTAATCATATGTTCCTCACCTAATAAGTTTCCAAATGACTTCTTTCACCAGCTTTTAATTTTCGTAGTGTTATGATGTATATGGCCTTGTTTTCTATTTGAAGAATTTCGTTTTATCTTGAATTTACGGGAAAATTTCTTAAGCTGTAGTTTCAACTGCAGATTACTTGTTATTCAAACTGTAAAGTCATTAAACGAAAAATAAAACCACATAATATAATATAAGAAATATTAAAAATGTAAACTCCAGGTTTTCCTTCTTCCATGTTCGCATCATTACGAGACCTTCAATAATCGCCTTCTTAGTTAACATTATAATATTATTATCCTTTTTGAGCGATCTTCACACCGGTGCCCTTCAAAACGCAATGATCGATAACAAAGTCACTCATACAATATCCAGGGTCAACTATCAACGAATATTTACCATCATGATTATCGCTGTTCTCAGTACTGCATGAGCACCTACAGTTTATTTGTTGTCGGCCTTTTTTTCTCAAACCGCAAGTCCAGTATTATACTGCTAGAAAGGTTTTCACTCATATATAAAAAAATTAAAGACCTGCAAAGGAAACGTGATGCTGCCCGTAGACGCTTTAGACGCACTAGGCTCACTGATGACTACCAAGCGTTCAGGGCTCTTCGCAATTTGACACAGTCTACAATCAGACAAGCAAAATCCAAATATTTCCACGAAGCCCTTTCCTCGGCTCCCGATCTTAAATCTAAATGGCAACTCCTCCGAAAACTCTCCCTCTGCAATTCAACATATTCCAGAGCCTTTCCTGCTTCGCCAGATGAAATGAATTCGTATTTTTTGTCTGCCTCAACTAACACATCAAAATCATCACCCTCCGTCTTCTCACTTACTCCATCTTTCAACCCCGACAATTTTTTTTTCTCTGACATTTCACCTACCGACATTATTTCCTCAGTTCTCAAATCCTCCTCCAGTTCTACTGGCTTTGATGAGATACCCGTCAAACTATGCCTCATCGATATCCTACCTGTCCTTCTTTTCATTTATAATTTCTCACTACAAAACGCAATATTCCCAACTTCTTGGAAAAAAGCCCTAGTCCATCCTATAAATAAAACCTCTACCCCCTTTTCTCCCAAAGACTACCGGCCAATCTCCATACTTTCCAACCTTTCCAAACCTCTCGAAAGAATAGTCCAGTCGCAAATATCAAATTTTCTCGAACAGTCCAAACTCCTGGATCCGCTGCAATCAGGTTTTCGTCCTGGTTTTTCCACTCAATCTGCCCTTACCAAAATCACTACGGACATACATAAAGCCATGGACAACAAACAACTAACGGTGCTAATCCTATTAGATTTTTCCAAAGCTTTCGATTCGTTGGACAATTCAATCCTCTTTTCCAAACCAAAGTCATTGTCCTTTTCCAACAGCTCTATACTATGGTTCCAGTCCTTCCTCTCTGGCAGGTCCCAAGCGGTTTCTATGCCCAACCAACCCCTTTCCTCTTTCCTAGCCCTATCCTCAGGCGTGGCACAGGGCTCAAGCATCTCTCCTATCCTTTTTAACTGTTACATCAACGATCTTCCTAAATCCGTTCACCACTGTTCCTACCATCTGTATGCTGACGACTTCCAAATCTATTTATCCTTTCCTCCTTCTGAGCTATCATTCGCGTTCGCCAGTATTCAGCAAGACCTCGATAGGATCAGTGCCTGGGCAAAGCTGAACAAATTGAAATTGAACGCAATGAAAACCCAGGCCATTGTTCTAGGTTCCAACTCCCTTCTTGCAACTATCCCTACCCTCCCAACATTGATCCTAAACGACAACCCTATCAGTTTCAACTCCTCCGTTAAAAACCTAGGCATTACCATGGACAAAAACCTCTCCTGGAAACCACATGTCGCCCAAATATCCCGACGATCAATTAGTTCCCTGAAATTATTCCATCGATCCCGGCATCTCCTTACACAATCTACCCGGAAGCTTCTTGTATCTTCCCTTATCTTCCCCCACTTTGACTACTGTTGTGTGGTATACGGGGGCCTCTCGAAATTGCTAGAGGATCGCTTAAAAAGAATTATGAACTGCGCTTTAAGATTTGTCCCCTTAAATCCCGTTTAAGATTTGTCCCCCCGTTCCCGGGTGTCACATCATTATGATGAGTTAAAGTGGCTCTTCCAACCCATTCGTAGACATTATTTCCTTAGTGTTTTTCTATACCAATCCATTAACTCGCAACACCTTTCATATATCTATAGTCTCCTTCAATTCAAATCCACTGTCCAACACCATCAAACAAGATCCCGCCTCTCCGATCTCTACATTCCATCCCACAGGACTAAGGCATTCGACCGTTCCTTCCTCGCCCGTTCCACCACTGTGTGGAACTCAATCCCTCCTTTCATCCGCCATTCATCTTCACTGGCCTCATTTAAATCCCTGCTTTTCCATCATCTCTTGGCATCCCAAAAAAATGCTCTCCAGGCAGGCCAATCTTCCGCTTGAATTAATGTGTGTCGAATACTCGATCTCGTTACCTACGTGTTTATTTATTTTTCCAACAACAAAGAAGATACAAACTTTGTAAATACTTTATCGCATGCAATGCAATTTATTTGCTTTATTTAGTAATTCCGTTATTAACTATTATATTAATGTTATTTATTATTATTTTGTTAATATCAAACCTTTATATATATGTTTTATTTTTATTTTTCTAGAAAATTAGTTAAAATCCTGTAAAGTCTCTTACTTTTTAATCAGTTATTTATTTATTTTTTTTCTTTCTCTATTTCTATTATGTTTTGTCACTCATGATTACTTCATGATTTGTATCATTATGTGCCTCCTGGCCAGATGAATATTATGTTTATTTTACTTGTTCTTTATTGTTATTCTAAAGGGGCTTGGTCCCAGAATAAAGTTTGTTTTCTATTCTATTCTATTTCTATTCTAAACCGTTTAGGGATAAACATTTTCAATATTTTTTATATAAATAGGAACTTCTCTAATATTAAAAATATAGGGTTTGCTAGTGGTCATTCTTATTTTTCTAGTAATTAAATTGAAGAATTATTAAATCAGTTAAGAGTAACGCCTTAGGTTTTACTTCAACTCACGTATTTTCTAGATTTTTTAGTTTTCAACAACTAATGCTGTCTTCAAACATAATATTCGGTCTTTAGAGAATTTCGGAGATTACACAAAGCAGTATTGCTGTAATTGAAATTACATAAAACTTTACAATCCCATCGCAGCAATTGAGACGGGGTTGTAAAGTTATTAGCCTTAATTAACAAAAGAATCATTAATAAGTTAGTAAGCGTTGAGTAGAAAGGGAAACGACCGACGGGTTACCCGTGGCGTAGGTGGGAGACCCCGTTAAGGCTGATTTCATGGATTTGGGTTTTGGCGATAATCTATGGACGTAGATCGGTAAATAACTGTTGACAGAATCGGCATCGAACCTTTTGTTCTGCTGAGAATTCCCTAATTTTATTTCCTTTCAGAATCCTCTGGTTTTACACCATCTTCCTAGAAAAAAAAATCAATGAAATTGCAATAGGTTGTCTCCTTCATCGAGTTTCCAATTCATATATTAACTAATAAATATATTTTTTTAGCTCAATAAAATTGCGGATTGCTCATAACAATTGATTCTCTCTCATAAATAATAACTCCCAGAGATGTTTGGATAATAACTGATGCAGAATGTTTGGGTGTGTCATTGAACTTTAATTTGGCGATTTAACATATTGCTTATAACCCTGAATGAAAAACAAAAGTCAAAAACATGCTAAAAACCCCACCGACAAAAAAATAACAACTGTAAAGTGTTCACCTTCAATGAAATAAGGAAGCATTCTCATTCTAAAAGTCCTATTAAAAGCATCGGAAACGGTTTCTTCACAACCATATTGAGTAGACTGATTAATTGGAAATGTTCCTTTCCCAGATGCTATGAAAACCACCTTGAAGTTCTAAATGACTAGTCTTTAAATATCATAACCGGAAGAAGGAAGAAACGACATTCAACATTCGGCAATCATGGTAAGATCATCAAAATCTTCTGATTCGGGAATTATAAAGAATGTGGAAGAAAACTAGCCCGTGCTGCCTACTGAGGTTTTAAGAATTCCAGACTAAATATGAGACGAAGAATACCTCTGTAGAAGAAAGGGCATGGCTTCCTCTAGAAAATTTAAGTTTAATGTACACGTCATGAAAGTAAATACTAATAGGTTAAATTATATATATATATTTTTTTTGCATTGTACGTTTTTGTCCCAAGCCCCCTCATTAACCAAGGGTGCAGTTATGGAAGAGTGTATATGTAGGCAATAATTTCATCAACAAATTAACGTTTCAACTAACAATTCGAAGTATATATGATATATGTCTGCGATAACGAAAACTTCAGTTAGGAGAAAAACTTCTATGAAAAAAGGTTATGTTCCGACCTATACCTAAATTACTTTTTTCTAACAGTATCAGTTTACTAATAATACAATTAATTATGATTACATAAACAAGGTAATTTAAAAATCACTCTTAATAAATCAAAATAACACTTCATATATTTTATAAAAGAAACACAAAACATACAAAAATATTCTGTTAATATTTGTGAAGACAGTAATGGCAGTACACAGCAAAAAGCGAGTCCTCTTAAAATGTAAGAACGCAATATAAAAAAATTAAGGTTATAAGGTTGAAAAAACTAAAGTAAAGAAACCGTTATAATTAATTGAATAAAGAATTTGATTTATCTGAATAAAGAATGAGCATATCGAAAAAATGCAAATGAAGTGTTCAGGATAAAATGCGGATAATTCCAAATTTCAAAAATTGACTTAAATTCACTTTCGCTAGTTTAGTGTTTTATTTTTCCAAACTTGAGGTTCAGAACTTGGACTAAAACTATGCCAAACATGTTGACAAGTGATGTTAGACAAAATTGCTTGACAATAATAGCGAAAAATGTGAAAAGTCAGATTTTTAAATGTTAGAATTATCCGTTTTGGATTCTAAACGCCTCTAATGAGAATTATCCTCGATAAAGATATTTTATTACGTGAAAGAATATTTTTCTTCTCTTTCAACTGAAATTCCAGGATATTCAACTTTAATTATTTTCAGCACAATTGTGGCCAAAGACGAAAACAGCCCGGGAGTCATTTAAGTATCAAGGCCAAATAACCACTCTTCCACCTTCCCAATACAAAATTAAACAATGGAGTGCTTCAAAAACGATTTGTTTTCCTAGAAAACAGTTCTTTTTTTTCTTGGTTTCGCTGATGCACGAGTTGCCAAAACCTTCTCATTATTTCTATTTCTCTTTGAGGTTAGGGTCAAATAGTACTGAACCAGTGCTGTGATTTAATTGGGTTTTCCCAAAATTAATGCTAAGACTTGTTGATGCCATCTTCAATAGCAATTCCATCTAATGGCACCGTGCAGATAGTGGAACAGTGGTGATTAGAGTTCCTTGAGACTAACGTGTAATTTAAAGTAATCTTAGTGCACCAGCTACTGTGAAGTTTGAAGAATCATTTATTATTTTTGGGGACGTAAATATATTCTCATTACTTGGATTGCTAAGTAAATACTTTATATATATACGGAACAGGTTATGTACATTGGCCGATAAACTAATTATCTTCTAATAATTCCAAAAATTTGCTTATGGCACTATGATATCTTGGATTTCTTTCATACCTCAGGCCAATTTTATTCCTTCCGAAATCAGAGTGGAAGTGGATAGAAGCAGAATTATATTGTTGCTTATTAATTTAACTTCCCTTTATGTATGACCTATTATATATTATGTGAAGGAAGAATTATATATTACAGTGGGAATCCTAGATAGTTTATTTAGATATACAATTGCAATATTAACGAATGAAAACCTACATTTTCCAGCCACTTTTAATTCATTGAATTTTTTATTGATTTATTTATTACTGGGCTCTACAGTCCTCGGAGAACCACGACCTCTGCTAATATCTTCTGCCATTCGCCTCTATCTGCCGCAAGGCGCCTCCAGCGGTTTATGCACATCGCCTTCACGTCACCCTCCAAATCGTCGAGCCACCTGAGACGAGGCCTCCCTCTTAATTCAGATTTTTAATCGCCACAATGATTAACCAGGCTCAGAAAAATCACAAAAATATCTTTAAAAGGGTTCATTAATTGTTACACTTGATTATGTGTACCAATAAAAAGTTTCATGATATAGGTTATTATATCTTATAACCATTAGTATTATATCTAGAATTCTGATTTAGAGTAGAGTTATATATACAATTGCAAGACAAACAATTAAAGACCTATCTTTTAAATGCTTCTTCAGCGCTAATTGAGTAAAAATAATTTAAAAGTCCTGTTCACGATGGCAATTGCATGATAGACCTGTGATTTTAAATATTTTTTCAAGTAATTCATAAGTTATAAAATTTTGCTATTTATGTATGAAACATAATGAAGGGAGATCAAATTAATGGGAAAATCATGAAAAGCATTATCAGAAAATTTAAGATAATTAGTTTAAATAAATAATTAATTGATTATGGATTCAACCAACAACAAAGTAATTCATTTACATATAAAAAAATCGGTTTTTACAAGCACTAGAAAAAAACAACTTATTAATAAAAAAAAAAGTTCTTTTTTCCCATAGTGATATAATAATCCATGCATTTTTTGTTTGTTTATGTAAATAACATATTGAAAGCTAATGAAAATAACTGAAATATATGATAAATAATCGAAAGCAGACCTTTATTAAGGATGATAAAGCATATTGAACTTTGTGCTAATTAAAAGGCTGACAACTTGGATAATGTTTTTATTATTATTACTGTTATTAATAATTATTAATGTTTTGATGATTATTTTATTACTGTTTAAGTATTCTACTGATTACAATAAAGGAACTAAATAATTGTTCACTCATTTCTGTTTTAACTCGACATATCCAAAATCCAAATTGTAATCGAAACTGCAACACAATGATACATATAAACTAAATCAATGGTCCTCATCACTCCAAAGTATATTTTGTATTAATGAATAACACAACAAATTATTCGCACTCACGACCTATTACTTCAGAATGCCCTTTTAGGTATATGCTGAACATGCTGAGATGTCTGAGAATCATTACGCAAATACCAACCTTGATTTTTTTTTCGTTTGTATTCATCCTCGTTTCAACAACCCTTTATGGAAATAACCACTTTCCCTGTTTATTATTTCCATTAACCGAAAATGACAGTCATTCTCCTTAAGAAGAAGAAAGATTAGAGGAATCTACTATTTTTATAAATTATTTTAAACTATAAGGTGCTAAGTTATTATAATACTTATGCTATACCTTATTTACACTTCCAGGCAAAAAATTTCACCCACTTGATTTTTTCATGTTTTTATCTAAAAATATTTCTGCATTGGATTGGTCTATTATTTTAATGAATAAATATGTATTTTTTTTTAATTAGGAATGTCAATATAGAGGATAACAACCCTTAATCCTTAATTCAATGAAAGGACTGTAGATTCCAATGCTCACTTTCTATGGAATCAAAATATTTATTCAGTGACGTTTCTTGCAGCGACTTTAAAAATGCCTCTTTTTGCTGAGGATGTTGCGCGTGGTGTGGCACTTATTGATGATGGATGTTCCATTAGATATGCAACTAATGCCATCGGAGTTCCTTATGAAACTTTACGAGACGCCATAGAAGGCCCGGTTCTGGACGGCCTAAGGTAATAGAACCACAAGATGGCCGTTTTAGACTTCAAGAATTTTACGAAACCGGCACCTTACCTTTGTTCAAACGAGTCATAAGCTCGAAGAAGTTCGAGGTGTGCAAATTTCTTAACGTACTGCTCGGAGAAGATTAAATGAGCATGGATTAATGGCTTTTCGCCCAGTAAGAGGACCAGTGTTGACCAAAACTAACAGAATTACACGGCTGGCTTTTGCACGTTGAAAAGACTGGCTTTGGATAAAATTACAGGCTGCATATCTTTCATTTCTTCTTCTCCACACCCTTTCATGCCCGTCTGGAGATCGAAGAGCAAATCCTGATTAATCTGTAAAAAGTACAGATTATAGTACAGTTCTGGTCAACTCTGGTCCTCTTACTGGGCGAAAAGCCATTTAATCCATTTAGCCCATGCTCATTTAATATTCTCCGAGCAGTACGTTATGTTAACTTTTTTCTGAATACATAAATAATAATATTTTATATAAAAAATATTACCCGTTACGTAAACGTATGCACGCCCAATACACATGGCACAGCCACACCACATTTTTTTGTTTTAGAATTGGGGTAGAGGGTTGAGCGGTGAGTTGGTATGCTAAGGTAGTTAACATTAAATCTGTATTAAATAATTTTTTGAGTTCGTTTCAATAAACTCTTTCGTAAGGTGAAGTTTTATGGAAATCCAAAAGGGTCCATCCGTCGCTGTTAAAAGACTAATAAATTTATCTGCCAACCGGATTTTATCCCGGAACGATTTTAACCCTCCTGGGACTCACTCAGCCCCTATAAAGTTGGTAACCTTAATTGAGGAAAAACCTGGTTGTTGAGCGTGGTCTAGGACAAACCACCCGAGTGATGTGGTTAATATTTCCATAGTTATGTTGTTTATGGGTAACTGAAAGCCTAAATTGAAAGTAAAGGGAACTTACCATGAAAACTGAATTTTAACTTTTTAAAAATGTAGGTGTGATATGTGCGCACCAGAGTTTTACTAAGAATAAAAATTTGTAAATCGGAAAGGAGGCGATCTTTTTCCATTCTGGTTTTAATAGCCAGATCCACGGGACGATTATGTTAAATTTAACCTTATATCTAAATGTAAATTAAATATTCCAAAAATTTTAATTTATCAAAAAATTGAACTATTAACTATTTTTTAAATGCTCAAAATTGTATTAAAAAAACTTCACCTTATGTCATATTCCTAATACAGTCAGCACTGGCAGTATCCATGGCAACCAGGCCTGGCCAGAAGATTGCAGCAGTTGTTAGGCTCATACTCTAACTTAACCTTACTTAATGTTTATGGTTTAAGTGTAATTGTTATTGATTCAATATAATGTTCAATCATATAAAGTGATTTTTATTTCATAATAGTTGGCGACGAGGTAAAAAAGTAAAAGTTTTTTTTGTCATAATTTTATTCAAGCCCTGCTGATAAATACGATACAAGATGGATCCAAATCAATTCAAGGAATTTATGAAGAACTTCAATGCCACCATGTCAAATCTGATTTCATCTATCCAGCAATCTACACAGGAAAGTAACCCTAGTTCTAGTCTAAATCCTTTTGAACATTTTGATGCAGAGAGAGAAAAATTTACAAATTATTTGGAGAGATTTCAAAACTATTGCTCTCTGAAAAATGTTACGGCTGAGAAAAAAGCACAACTCCTGTGCGCATCCATTGGGTCAGAACATTATAATAATCTGGCAGCACTATTGGGCCGGTCAACAAACTGCCATACACTGATTTGGTCTCGTCTCTTAAACAAATGTTGTTACCAAAAAAGAGCACGGTAGTATCACAACATTATTTCCTTAACATATATCAAAATGATAATGAGAATATTCCACAGTATGTTGCATCTCTACAACGTGACATTATCGACTGTGAATTCAATGTTACCTGTCCTTGTGAGAAATCTCTCTCCATTGCTGATATTTTCCTTCGTGCACAATTTATTAGAGGGCTTAAAGACAATTGGATCCGAGAACAACTACTACAATCAAATGAAACATCATTCAACAAAATTGTGGAAAAAGCAACATCTCTTGAAGCTTCCCGGATTGAATGTAAGGAATTAGCAGCAGCGTCAACCAGCAGCACAACTTCTAGTCCTCAGTTCGAAACCCTGGATATTCACAAAACGTCCAGCCGCCCTACCTACCGCAACAGCCCAAGGTCACGTGAGTCTTATAAATTGTACAATAAGTCTAACACAGGAGCTAGAAACTCACATTATGTCAATTTAAAATCTTTAGGTTTAGATAATTGTTGCTTACGTTGTGGAAGAAATGACCACATATCACCTGATTGTCGTCTTGATAGACTTAAATTAAAATGTAATTTTTGCAACAAAACTGGTCATATTTCTAAAGTTTGTATTCAAACTAAGATAAATAAAAATACAAATTCAATTCAAAATGAAAATCAAAATTCAAATGTTCAACACAAACCTTCTACTTCTTCATTTACATATGGTATTGACAAAATTGATTTGGTACATATTCAAAATTGTGAAATTATTGACCTGTATGAAATTAATACCGACAGTGATAAATACACGATTACTGTTCTCTTGAATGGGTAACAAAAAACATTTGAGGTGGATTCAGGTGCCAAGTATTCACTTCTTTCTGAGAATGAATTTAATATGCTCAACCTAAACATTCCTATTCATCCATCATCCTTAGCTTTCAGATCATACACTGGGAACATTGTCAAACCACTTGGGAAAGTTACTCTAAATATTCAATATGAAGGTAAACAAATAACAGGTGACTTACATATCGTACCTGACGGTCATGATGCACTACTTGGTAGACAATGGATACGTGGACTTGGAATTGAACTTCAACGCATCGATAAGAAAACTGCGAGTAACCCTACTCGTTCTTATTCTACACATCAAATTCATTCTATTCAAGATATTTTTGAAAAATTTCCAAAAGTTTTTGAGGAAAAAATTGGTTGTGTTCCGGATTTCCAAATACATTTGCAATTGCGCACTAACGTGAAACCAGTATTTACTAAAGAACGAACTATTCCTTGTGCTCTTCAGGAAAAAGTAGATAAAGAGCTTGATTCATTGGAAGCTCAAGGTATAATTACACTTGTACCTACCAGTGACTGGGGATCACCCCTTGTTTGTATTCCAAAACCTGATGGCCAAAACCTTCGCCTATGCGTTGATTACAAATGTGGGGTTAATGAAAGATTAGTTCAATCTAACCACCCTATACGTAAGATAGATGATGTCATTCATAGTTTACGAGGTTCTAAATATTTTTGTAAACTTGACCTTTACAAGGCCTACCTGCACCTTAAAGTAGACGATCAAAGTGCTCAAATTCAGACCATATCTACTCACAGAGGTACCTACCTAATGAACCGTTTAAGTTTTGGCATTAAAACTGCACCCTCTGAATTCAATAGAATCCTCAGTCAGATACTCAATGGCTTACGAAAAGTTGAGGCTTATTTTAATGACATTGTAATTCATGGTACGACAATTGAAGAATGTACTACTAACTTATTAGCTTGCTTACAGAGATTATCTGATTACGATTTACATGTTAATAAATCAAAATGTTCATTCTTTGTTAAAAAAATTGATTATCTTGGTTATGTTATTGAACACAATAAAATTACAAAATCACCTGAAAAAGTACGTGCTATTCAGGACATGCCTAGACCCACAAATACTGACGAAGTAAGAAAGTATCTAGGTCTTGTTACTTATTATTCAAAATTTATACCTCATTTTTCTTCTATTTCATATCCCCTGCGCTGCCTCTTGAGGAAAAACAAACGTTGGCTCTGGACATCTGATTGTGAAGCGTCATTTCTCAAACTGAAGTCCATCATGTGCAGTGAGAAAGTTCTTGTACCATTTGACCCTCACTTACCCGTAGTCTTAACAACTGATGCAAGCCCTTATGGAATAGCTGCAGTTCTTAGTCACATTATTAACAACATTGAACACCCTATAGCTTATGCTTCACGCTCTCTTACATGTTCTGAACAAAATTATAGTCAATTAGATCGCGAGGCGCTTTCTTTAGTATTTGGGGTTACATATTTCTATAATTATCTATATGGGAAACATTTTACATTGATCACTGACAATCAGCCTCTTACCAGAATTTTTCACCCGAATAAATCTCTTCCCCAGATGACTTCCGGTCTATGTCAATAATTCACCAATGTGGCACTTTGGTGAAATTCTCAAGAAACTGGGAACTCGTCATTATCTTGTGAAACTTGATTCTGGAAGAATTATCAAACGACATATTAATCAACTTCGTTCTTCATTAGTTCAAAAGAAGACAGTGATATTTGATCCAGCCCCACCACAACTCTATAGTGTACCTCAAGCCCCTCAAGCTGAGACCAGTGCTCAATCTCCTGTTCAACTAAGTCCGCCTCCACTACATTTCTCTCGCCCTGTCCGCACTCATAGACCTATTGAACGTTATGGGGATCCGGTACTATACCGGGTATCTAGTGAGTGTTTTCTTATTAGGAGACTGTCATATTCCTAATACAGTCAGCACTGGCAGTATCCATGGCAACCAGGCCTGGCCAGAAGATTGCAGCAGTTGTTAGGCTCATACTCTAACTTAACCTTACTTAATGTTTATGGTTTAAGTGTAATTGTTATTGATTCAATATAATGTTCAATCATATAAAGTGATTTTTATTTCATAATACCTTACGAAAGAGTTTATTGAAACTAAATTAACTTTGAAATTAACTTAACTTAACTTAATACATATTTAATGTTAACTACCTTACGAAATAATTAATAACTCGTGAGAAATATATAGATGACCAATCGATACAAGATGCTAACAAAATATATAGTTTATTATTAAAATGACAATATTAATGAATTTATATATTCAGGCCTATGGCTGTTTCACTCAAAGTGTTTAAGACCTATCTGGTGTTACATAATGTTATATGGAGGTCACCTATGGCGTAGTGATTTGCATAACAACATAATATGTCCAAAATCGCTGGTTCGTAGCCCGGAAGTTGTCCCTAGGAATTTTTTTAATGAAAGGGGAAAAAATCCGTGGTTGAATCGTACTTTGGAAGAGACGTAAAATGGGGCCCTACACTGTGCTGTCAGGTACTCTTTAATGATACTTATCCCAATAATAGCTGGATATGCAAAATTTAGGACATCAACTATAGCGTCATCCGATTAACAATTGTAGCATGTATTGACGTTAAATGAAACAAGATAATCGTTGTTATTAAAGTTTTTTATAACAGATAAAAACAATTAATCGCTTGTTTTATTAATCTTCACAACACTAATAAACGCAATATGTATTTTCCCACTACAGTGACAGCCTGCTTAAATTACTCCTCAAAGTAACCGACGATACAAAAATAAAATATGATGGTAATTATTCCGCAGGTTGTCGCTTCGAGTCGAGTCACAACAATTTTAACTTTTCATTCGATTCCCTTTTAAAATTTTCTAAAAATACAAATCAAGAACTTTAGTATCGAAAAGGACATATAATTATGGTAAATGCGTATACTTCGGTAATCATTTCATATAGAAATGAAAGTTTCAACAAACATATATCATATATACTTTAATTATTTTTTGATGAAATAACTACCGAAATCTTCTCTTTACCCATTCTCTTCACCATACTAAAGCTCATGATAACTTGTATTTTTTTAAAATATTAAAAATGAAACGAATAAACAGTTAAAACTTGTAATTAAACTCGAAGCGACAATCTGCGAAACATATACAAAAATGATTAAAACCGTTTTTTTCACAGTGATGATTAGTTCCCGCATCATTTATTCAAACGAAAAGGTGAATAACTTACATAAAGTAACGCTAAATGAATAAACGGACTGCACAATCACAATATTTAATTTATCTATAGATATAATTGTTTTGATCGAAATCTTTAGATCCTTCAGAAACTTATAAGAAGTTATGTATTCGAAAAGTCGAATTTGGGGAAAACATTTCTGTCCCTTTCAAGTTACACGTGTCTTTCTTGTATGATTGTATATGTAAATTGAGTACATTAAATATAATTGTATTACCGTACAGCCTTTCTTTTTTGAACTGGACCAATCTCATTTGCGCAACTGGACACACACAATAATAAACCATTTTGTAAGTCCTTGCTAATGGGACTTAAAGATCTGAGGAGGTACTCGGTCAAGTCTCGAATTCGAAATTTACATCGCAATATCCCTCCCTCTTACTAATATTTCATATGTAGAATAGTGAAAGTGTAGGGCATATCAATACGAACATCTTCAGCCGCAACCACTACCTCTTGCGTCAGTTCTTCGTGTGCACAAGACGAGGACCACAGTGGGATGACACCACAGCTACGTGACAATTCAAGGACAATCTTCCATTGGAAGACGTTGGTCTGACCTTGTCAAAAAGAGTCGCGTGGAGTAGAATTTTTATGAACGTCGGACCACATTCGTGAATGATGTGGAAGAAAGTTCAGAGGAAAATGTAAAAGGCTTATGAAAACCAACTTTTTGTTCAAACTTTGTTTATAATTTATTTAATAAAATTTACAATTGTATAATAATTATACATAAAGTAAATAGATTGAGAGGTTAGAATGACATGAAATAAAGACAAGTGAATAAACTGCCCCTGGTAGTATTCGAATAACAAATATCTTCCTTGTTATTTCCTTGGTGTGAAATTCATTAATCTGGATTTTTCATTCTTTAGCAAACAATTCAACTGACTCATGGAGAAAGCTATTTAAATACTTCAAAAAAATGTAGTGACCATCCAATATCACATCCAAACTATATATTAGGAGAAAATAAAATTGGGAATCACATAGATTCCAATGTGGAGTACACGACAGCACTAAACAACATTAGGTATCATAGAATTTTCAACAACAACCCTAAATAATTATTTTAATAAAATCCGTGTTTTTGTTAAATTTCAACAGCAACTTTTGAAAATGATTATTGATTCATTATTAATTGAAAGATCGGTTAGGGAGAAGGCAATCATTGGATTTAGTAATTATGAATCTAATGACTCATTTTAGGAGTCATAGAAGAAGAATAGCCCTTATTATGCGTCCAATGATGAGAGAAAAAAGCATCAAGAAATTCAGACTTTGTCATGATTATTTCCTATGACGTTGGAACCAGCTTCTTTTAATAAAACTGAACAATCCAACTGCCTCAGGGAGTTAGATAACAAATAAAGTAAGATTAACTTATGTAAAATCCTACCCAATTACTTCTTTACTACTTTGGGTGATTTTTTGAGAGAGTGCCAAATCATTTAAGAAAAAAGTTGAAGCTTGAAGGTCGTGGCATATCTGATCAACATGTTGTTAAATAAGACGAGTTTGTGGTCAACTGGTTTGACCAGAAAAAAGTGTAAGAAGGTAAGAATAATATAAGAAAGGCACTGGATAGCAAGAGAAAAATATAAACAGTCTTTTTATATTGTAAAATAGAACAATTTTTTTGAGGGGAATTGATTGATTTGACAAGTTTTGAACACAGTTAAGATTACAGACAAATATACTAATAAAAGGTATTTGCCGTGCCATAACATCTCAATTCAATTAGTTTATATGTCTTTATATAATTACATTAATAAAATTTACCTGATTTCAATTCTATCCATCATTAGCATAATGATATCCTCCACTATTGTGGGCGAGCTTGATTATGCAGGAATACTGGTTTGTATGTTATTAGGAAAGCAGAATTCGCGAGATTCATGGAGGATAGGAATTACCCCGTTTTTTAATATGCATTGGTGACGGGTGACTCGGTAGTAGAGCGCTGATTAGTGGGGCCTTTGGGTTAAAATCTGGCTGTGGCAGATAATTTATTTACCCTGTTAACAGCCGGAGATGGATTCTATGGAATCTATAGACCCTCCTAGGCCTCATCCAGTCTTTATAAAATGGGTAATCAAAGCGAGGGAAAACCTGGTTATTGAGCGTGGTCTCAGACACATCATCTCCCTGTACAACCCATTGTCCTAGAAATAGTACAGTCTCTAAAACGCACCGATTATGAGATATAGGCCAACAACTGAAATAACCCCGACAATTTCGAGGTTTTTCGCTAACCAAAAGTTTTCTTATCCGTTTTTTTTCGGTAACAAACTTGGATTTCCACCAGTCAGACATGCCCTTACAACATATCAAAAATGCAGCTCTCTTCAATTTACTGCGACCTTCAAGTACCTGGCCGCTGGCCTACTGATAGTTTTGCTATTTGCATATTATCAATCAAATTACTCATAACTTTTTTATATGCTGATGGATAGAACTACAAAACTATAGAAAGTAAACGGGAAAATGAACCGATTAAAAATAAGCACATCAAATCTATCTAAATCCTTTAGATCGATACCCAGAAATGCATGATTTCAGCACCAACCAAACATTGTAACAAAAATCATAAACTACATAAAGTTCATAAATTATTACACATCGATCAAATGTAATTGTTTTGATTATCTTGACTAAAAGGAATTACGATTTTATAAATAAATTTTAATATTTTATAATAATAAATCGATTTGTAGTTCCATGTTTACTTTTTAGCCAAGCAGTTCCTCAACTCGGATTTTCCGCAGTCCCCAAAATTAACCGTTAAGGTTTCTAGATCCGGTTCTCTACTTTAGATCTACAGATGAATGTTAAAACAGAACATATCTAAAATTTGTGATTTATAACCGAATTAGTGATGAAAAGCTATGTTATCCGTCTAACGGTTGCTAAGATTAAAATTCTATGATCATAAATCTTCAGGTAACACGAAACAGCCAACAAACTATGGAACATAAATTAAGCCAAATATCTGTTTGTTTATTCTTGAGGCTTTATGCTCCTATGGTTAATCGGACGTTGCTACAGTGGGATTCCTAAATTCTGCCTATCCTGGTATAATTAGGATTAATTACTCGTATAATTAATAGGACATCGTACTGGCTCGGGACCCCCATTTTACGTCCCTTCTGAAAGGCAATTACCAAGGTTTTTTTACTCCTTTTAAAAATCATAATCATCTGCATGGCTGTGAACGCAAGAACTCGGGCTTAGAAGCTTGTTATGCTAACCACTAAATCACAGTTGTTCCTTAAGTCAAATAAGAACATGATGGTACGAATAAACATTATTATAAATTATTATATTATATTAATATTATTATATATCTTTTATAACAGATAAGTGACATAAATTTCCGTAGTACATATTTGCAATTGTTGCAAAATGGGGATTTAGTGGAAGTTTGGATGGTTACGTATCTGAATTGCAGGGAAATGAAACTTTTCTTCGTAATGAAAGAAGTGCATTAAAGTAGTCAATGTTACAAACTTTTGATCCCTTTTAAGAAAAAAAATCAGTTAATCACCACATTTTCTGGTATATAAACATTTTTTTCAACAACGTAATATTATTCTACACATTTAAAAGCTGCAAATTATCAGGGATTTGTAATGTTGAACTATTTTGGTTTTTGGACATATTGGAATGGCCTTCCTTTCAATTATTCTGGAATTGTTTTTCCCTCTAAGAGCTGCTAACTTTCTGGTATTTCTTCCCACAATTCCGGGAATTTCTTATTCGACTTCTCATGAAGATGATTCTCTAGAAGATAAATGTGAAACATCAAACATCAAACTTAAATCTCCAAAGATAAAAAATACAAAATACTTAAATTTATATGTTCTTTCCACCAGATCTTCGTTTAGATCGATCATCGATATATGACCGAATAATAATACTCGGTATTTATTACACAGGCCAACAAAAAAAACAACTAACAAACTTTAATAGTTTAATAGTTGATCTTTATAGATTTTTATGTGCTGAATCTAAATCTGGCCTTAGTTTTTTTTTTATCACCCATAGTTTTCCAGCAATAAGCTTTGCATTATATAGTATAAACCCGTTTATAGGTATACGGGGGAATTGATGAAACACTATGTTTCATCATAAGCATGATTTGTATTTACGGTGGCTACTTAAAACAGTAATATAATGTGCTAATACAGGTTTCACTTATTAGCTGGAATTGGTCTATACTTTCTTTCTCTTTTTTCTTTGAAAATTCTTTTGTAGCTTTTTGTTCGATGAGTCACTTGTTGAATTTCTCGGAGGAGTGACCAACAGCAGTACCCCATCATGTTGGTGTTCCAGCGGCCCTGGTAGCGTTTTCCCATCACTTTAGCGTCCTGATGAAAACGCTCACCCTGCTCCTCACTAACATATCCCAAATTGTCCGGGATATTATTATTATCTATTACAATGAAATAATTACACATGATTTGAAAATATTTATGTTGTGAAGAATTGCGAAAACATGTACAGCTTTTAACGCCCTCTGAATAAAATTAACTAAGCCTCTCAAAATAAGTGTATGTTTTTTTTTGTCTCAATTATTGTCTCTATGTATGTATATGCTATATATATAACTCTTAAAACTTAAAGTTGTCTGATATTGAAATTATGTATTTAGATAGATGCATGAATGTAATCGACATATATGAATTATTGTTTGTATCTTTGGTTGGCTTTACGATTTGTATGCTCATCCTGAAAACGTCGAGGTGTGTAACGAATAATTTAAATGTGAATATGTAATGAATAGGAAATAAAGAATGAAACAATCAAAAATATAGTTGTAAAATTGTGTAAATATTTATTTGGGATTATAATGACAAGTTGCAGAAGATCCTAGAAAGGCAAAGGACTAAAAAGATCCTTTTTAAATTCATAGTCTCAAGGCAATCTTCTTCTCGCCTTCGATGTCGATATTTCGCCACGTCTTGTTGTTATTTGGGTATTAAGGAATTTACACGTTTAGGATTTAGCATATGTATTTTATCTTACCCGTAACATTTTGAAGGTGACAATCCAAATTGTATTTAAAAAAACCTGTACCACAGCAACCCTTGAAAGGGGTCTGGGGTTCAGTACATGGTAGAGACTCCACTGATTCTTGGACAACGGTTGTGCAGGGAGATAATTTGTCCCAGATCACGCTCAACCGCCAGGTTTTCTCCTTATTTTGGCTGCCCACTTTAAAGAGGCTGGGTGAGCCCCAGGAGGGTCCTAGATCTCATAGGATCCATCTCCGGCTGCTAGCAAATTAATAAAATTCTTACCAGCAGCAGAATTTGAATACAGGACCATCGGCACTCTGTGGTCACCACTGAGCCACTCCACTCCTTGCAAATTTTATCAACTATTAACACAAGCGAACGATTAAAAAACCTTTTTACTGAAAATACCTATAGTTTTTAGGGTGCTGAATCCAAATATGATATTAAAAAAAAGCTGTATCACCCAGAATTTCTTCACATTTTATAGTTAAATTTATTAAATTAAGCTTTTTTTAAAGAATTGAACAGCTTTAATATTTAAAATAAATAACTGAAAAACTAGGTCTATTGGTGTGGATGAAGTTGGTAGCACTACTGAAACATATTTGCTCGGTTGATTCTTTTTTCTGTTAACAGCTGATGTTTTATTTACCGTCAACCTAACCTCACTTTCACGTTTCCTGCACATGTGCTCAGTACAATGTCTAGTCGCGGTTGTAGAAACTTCAAAGAAACATTATAGACTTTGTCAACAACATTTATCTATCATACTTTGGAACTAAACTTGGTGATCAGGATAAATCTTGGACACCGCATAAGGTATGTTTGTATGTGTCGAAGATCTAAGAAAATGGTCGAAAAAGGATGCTGTTCCTATGATATGGAGGGAGCCAAGAAATCATTCCGATGATTGCTACTTTTGCAGTGTCGATATTACTGGTCATAACTCAAAAAACAAGAAGGTAATAAGCTACCATAACCTTCCGTCCGCCATCCGACCAATTTTTTCTTGGGAAATGAAAAAGACCCAGAGTATGTTTCTATTGTAGCTAACATGTT
Source organism: Troilus luridus (assembly GCA_964056705.1). Taxonomy (NCBI): domain Eukaryota; kingdom Metazoa; phylum Arthropoda; class Insecta; order Hemiptera; family Pentatomidae; genus Troilus; species Troilus luridus. The sequence goes on from OZ057414.1 coordinate 71,374,381, forward strand.
ACAGAAGTTTAAAAAGTTAGGATGTTTGATGAGCCTGAAAGTTCACATTTTGAACAGCCATTTGATTACTTCCTTTAATCCTTTGATTAAATATAAAGAGAAAACAAAATTACGAAAAAAATAATTATAGAGATTAACAGAATATAATTATTATCAACTAATGTTGATTACTATTATGTTGCTTATTGTTGATTATTGTCTTGAGCTGTAACTATTTCAAAGCATTCATGTGATTTTTCTGAGTAATTTGGGCTATCAATATTAACAATCTTAAAAATTCTAGAACCCATTTTAGACTCCAAACAAAGATCAAAAGCATAACTTCCATTTAAACAATTGTAAATAACGTTAATTGAAAGAAGAACGTTAATGTGGCTTCTCATTGCACATTATGGTGTGAATGAGGTTAAATCTCCTTAATCTGGGCATTTCATGTCTTACGCGAAGAATCGTTGGGAAGGATATTTTATTCTCAATTTTAATATTAAGAAATGAGAATGTTTTGAAATACTTTAAATTGTTTAGGAGCCAAGATACGCTGATTCGCTCATCGGTGAGAAATTTGTTGAGTCGTAAACAGTGGATAATTATGAAATATTTTTCAACTCATTTAGCAATTTAGGCAACCAATTTGATTGTGAATTTCACTAAAAAAATTCTAAAAAAAGAGCTTCACCCTCAGGTTACCCGGAAAAAACTTCAAAAAACAACCGAATTCAGAAAATAAAGAAGTGCGATCGGCCACTAATCAGAAAACTCTGTTTTGGAAGAATGTTAGCAAACTAAGAATACTGAACGAATATGAAGCGAATGGATGGTGAAAGATTGAAATGTGAATTAAAAATGTCAAGGATTTGAATAAAATAAAATAAGAAAAAACGAAACGAACATTTCAAAAACTAAGATTTTGAAGAATGAAGGACTCCCGAACGAACGGTGACCCGAATGAAAATGAGGCATGGGGAAATAATAAAAGGATGGTAGAAAGAATGTAAGAAAAATAAGGAATAGCGAAACATATTATTACAACGTGATCGCTAGACGTCATTAGAAAAGAAGACAAACATAAGACTCAAAGGTAGAGTATAATCGTATAAAAAAAAGCAAATAATTCTGTTTAGCGTGTATTACTGATAATCTTTATCTTACTTACTATTTTGTACAAGCATTATGTGCATCAAATGTAAACTTAAATATAACAGAACACTTCAATGGAGAAAGAAATGACCATAAATGATAAAGTGAATCAACAAAAAAATATATGATAAGAGGAATCGAGAAGTTTTAGTCGATATTATTGTTAATGAAACTGATGAGGGACAACGAAAAAAATTAATCCCATCTACGACACCAAAATCAGTTCTGAATGAAGAAACTTTTTGGTTCACCGTAAAATCAATCTAACCTGACCTGTAACCACTACGACCCGCGAACGAGTCTGGGGTTCAGTACATGATAGAGACTGTACTGTTTCATGGACAACGGTTCTGCAAGGAGGTGATTTGTCGTAGGCCACGCTCAACCGCCAGATTTTCCCCCTTATTTTGAGAACCCTATTTTTATAATATTTTATAGAGGCTGGGTGAGTCCCAGGAGGTTTCTAGATCCCATATGATCCATCTCCCGCCGCAAACAGACTAAATAAAAGTAACTACCTGCAGCGGGATTTGAACCAGGATTTCCGGTATGGCTATTCAGTGCTCTACCACTGGGCCACTCCACTCCCGTAACACAATCTATGCAGTAAAAACAATCTATAATATAGTAAAACTATTTGGTACATTATAGTTTTGCAAGATTAACCTAGTTCTTGGTTTTATTAGCTTTTTCACTATGTTTCACGCTCACAAAAATGTTTGAGGCCTATCCATAACTATCCAAACAAGTGATACCCTTTTGATAGGACGGTTAAAATCTCCAGAGTATACATTAGACACCAAAAATTAGTCAATTTCAACGTAGGATATTTGGCAAATGGAGTGTTTATAAAATGGAACTAACCTTATTATTTACTGTAAATGAAAAATTAATTTAATATAAAATTCCTTAAGATTTAATATCATTAAATCGTCCCATCTCAAGGTCGCATTATTTTGTCATTTGTGTTAATAGGGAAAAAATACATATACATGATGAATCGCCTATCCAGGAGAAGGGATGTGATGCTGATGAAAACGAAGATTCTCCAAAATTCGTTTTTACTTGAGTCTTTAATGATTAACTGTTTTCTATGAATTCACTGAATGTGAATAAAAATTGAAATACAGCTTGCAACGACAGTTAGGATGTTGTATAGAAAGTATTGGATTGAGTTGTTTACTAAAATTAATTAAAAAGGGTATTTGGGTTACTTGCCGAAAGCCTGACGGCCTTGCGTATTGCGACAGAGGTGTGGGCTACTCAGTTCAATAATTACCATCAAGAGAGGGTCTCGGGTGCTATCTACTAATCGGCTCTCTTCGGAATCCTTACCAACCGCTTTTAGAGGACAAACAAATGTCTGTAAAAACTTTAGGTAAGGATTTGTTTTCCTGTCAGAATATGTATTCAAACCCCAGCGTTGACAATAGTAAGACCTGAAGACTTTATGACCAATGATGGGTGCTTAGCAAGGCTCATTGAGAAACATTTAAACAACCTCTTCTCAAGTAAAAGTAATTGTTCTGAGACCTTGTTAGATGTTGATATTTTAAGGCTAAAAATAGAGTTTCTTCTGTTTTTACACCATGTATTCCACTAGTATTTCGAAAGTAGCATAAGTCAAAACCTACATTTTTGGAAAAACGGAACAAACTAGTAGTGATCTGGGGATAGCATTAGGATACTATGAGTGACGAAGTCAAACCAGTTCTGAAGCAAGGTTGATATAAAATTGATGAGTGATAAAGTGATATTTATCCATTTCTTTCATTGTCATAGCTCCACCACCGAAGAGACGCTGATTTTTGATTTGTCACTTTAGAAAAACTAGAGTGATATAATTTTCAACACTTCTACCTTCCCTCCTTCACTAGTTTAGGTAAAATAATTTTAGTAAACACCATTACTTTATTTAAATTTAGTACGCCCAAACATCTTAAGCCACTCTTGTATGACCTCACAAGAAATAACATACGTGACAACGCTTGCAAAAGGCTGAAATATAACCGAATGAGCGAATACCTATAATAAACAAAATAGGAGAGATGCTACTGTGTACTATACCTTGATATCAACATTTAAGCAAACAAGTTCTGTGGTTTACACCAATTAGGATGCATTATTGTTTGAGTAAAGTAAGTAGACAAAGTGTTGAAAAACAAATATTACGTAATGATCTATCTATCAGACGGCGCTACAACCCTGCGATGGGTCCTGGCCTCCTGTATGAGCCTCCGCCATTCGGCTCGGTTTTGGGCTGCTGCCTTCCAATTTCGGACTCCAAGCAGGTCTCGTGCGTCTTGTACCACTCCATCCATCCACCGGAGCTTGGCCCGTCCGACTTGGGCCTTCTTGGACGATAAATTTCCTCTTCCACGACCCTTTTAGACATTTCATCAGAACTCATGCCCTGCCCACCCAAAGCGTCTCAGCCTAATAAAGGTCACAACATCTATATCCTGGAGCAGCTCATAGAGTTCCTTATTTCTTCTTCTTCTCCAGCCTTCCTCGTCTCTTATCGGCCCATAGATTATTTCTATCCTGTGTGGGTAGTGTCCTGTCTAGGAGGCGTATGTTAGGACAGGCCTGATCTGAGTTTTATATAAATGGACCTTTGTTTTCCTGCTGATGAGTTTGCTTCAGAGCTGTTTCAACAGACCAAAATAGCATCGGTTAGCCACTGTGATCCTTCGCTTTATTTCAATGGAAACATTATTAGTTGTTGTGACCTGAGATCCAAGGTAACTGAACTCCTCCTCTCATAGGTACAGCTTCCTACTACGACATGTCTTTTTTGAGGTCTGGCTCCTCCGGTGTACATATATTTTGTTTTATTTTCATTAATAACCAGTCCCATACGCGCGACAGCTCTCTGTAGGCTTAAGAGAGATTAAGTAAGAGCAGTAAAGGTACTTAATAATACGTAACATATTCTACACCAAATGAATTATTTATGACTGCCGCGGATTGAATGTCGAGTTCGGCAATGGAATATTCCGAAACCAATTCTCTAAATGTAGGGTTCTTTATGCCATGATGATTTTTTTCAAAAGTTATTACATAAATAGGAAGCTGGTTAGGTTATTGTATAGAGCGCTGAGTTTCTGTGCTGAAGGCCACAGGCTCAAATCCGGCTGTGGTAGCTAAATTCTTTAATGAATTAACAGCCACCCGTGTAGGATCTGTAGAATACTATGGGGCTCACCCAACCTCATGAGTTGTAGTGGTAAAGGTCTAGGTCAAATTACGAAAAACTAACAGGGTCATCCATATACCTTCTATAATATAACTACATTTAATGGATTTGCGAAAGAAAAAAAAAATATGAAACTGGCAGGAATCGCCCCAGATAATCTGCAGACTCAAAATTCATAAATGGCTTCAAGAGGAGAAGAAGTCAAAGAAGAAGACTGAAATAACTTGGTCTCAATATTGAAAGGAAGCCCAGAATGAAAGAAGTAAGGGCACAAAGAAAGACAAATAAGCACATGCACGCCTATAGTTACCGAGCATAGTCCTAATGGGCTTATTCCCAAATGATCATAATAATAGAAAAAATACGAAAATAATAATAATAAATACATTTATCTGACGCATGATACTAGGTCGTAGTCCTAAGTATTATCTATTATTCTATGAGCTAATGTTTACTCATTGACTAAAGTAACTTTAAACTATAGATTTAAATATGCCAGTTAATAATAAGGTACAATACTCAAGTCCTCATCAACAAATTAAATAAACGGTCGGTTGGTTGTTATTATTATCACATTAAAAACTAATACGTCAACTTAATTACTCGTTTGGCTAATAAAGTACAAAAAAGGATGATGTCGCTCTATCCTCCCAAATTAAAGGTAAAAAATTTCAAAGTAAATATTATAATCCAATTAAACTAATTATTTTATTTTACATACTGAATCAAGGTCAAACCAATATAAAATAAGATAGAAATATTTGTTAGTTAATCCAAAGAAATTGGCAAATTTATCTGTTTATAAGGGGCTATGGTGCAAATTGGTAACAAAAACAGAAGTCAAATTGTTTATTCACGTTTAAGCTCTGTCATACGTTGTGCAATGGCAGAAACATGGTTTTCCCGAAGTGGTCTTTCCTGAAATCAACACAATTAAGTTTTAATGAGTATCAGATGAGTAATTACGGAAAAAAAGGTAAAAATATTATTCAACCTTCAGAAATAAATACTAAAATTTAAGATCTGAGATATCACTCGTAAAACGTTGATAATTTGTGATTAAATCTTGCAGTGCTGACACATGTTTCCTCGACTTAATTTTACCGAATACACCATGTTACTCATTCCCATAATAAAAGGGAGCGGAGTGACTGAGTGGTAGAACCCTGAGTCGCAGTGCTGACGGTCTTGGGTCAAAATCCCGCTGCTTGACAGACTTTTTTATTCTTCTGGCAGCCGGAGATGGATCTTAGGGGATCTAGGACCATCCTGGGGCTCATCCAGCTTCTATAAAGTGATACCCAAAATAGAGGGAAAATTTGGAGGTTGAGCGTGCTGTAGGACAAATCATTTCCCTGTACAACCGTAGTCCAAGAAACAGTAGAGTATAGTCTCTACAAAGTACTGAACGCAAGACCTTTCATGGGCTGCAGTGGAACATGAAAAAAAAAAAAACCGTGGGGATCTCGTACGATGACTTGATCAGGACCCCAACGGAGGATGTAAACCTTTCGTACCGTCATTCCCTAATTGATCCCTACCAAGGGCACGATCAATTTGATTTGTTATCCTATATAATGATCTTTGGCCGCGTAGTAATGTGTAGCTTAAGACATATATTGCTTCAGGAACACAGATAACAAGGAACAGACTCAATGTCATGCTTTGTTGAGCCATGGTTTCCTTTGGGATAGGCTACCTTTATCTTCACAACCTTCGAGGCTGATTCAACAGTGTCGATCCAATGGATTAACCCGTGGGTTCAACGATGGTGACAAATCAGTCTATGTTCAAGCATAAGGGCTTTTCTAGGTCAGAAGACGCAGGAAGACCTATATTTCTTCCCACTAAGCATACTATCGCTGGAAGAAAACTCTTGACGGCTATTTCACATCCTGGATAACCGCAATACGATTCCTTAAAGAATTACACAGAGTAAAGTCATCAACCCTACCCCCGGTCGCTGCGAATCCGCTCCTGTTAAGATTAGAGGAAGAAAAATACTTAAAAATGCGAGCTCACTAGATTCAGGTTTGTAAAATAGGTGTACTTTTGCATGATAATGCAATAGCCCCTTCGTCCATCTTGACAAATACAGTCACAGGAAAACGTTCTACCCAATTGATTTTTTATTTTCTCGTCTAAAATTCTCCTTCTATTTATCACTTAACTTCCATATTCTAGGTTTTAATTGATCAATATAGGCTGAACCATATAATTAATCCTTCGTTCATATTAAGTATTAAGATGCGTAAATTGTTGTTCGTGAGGTACATCGGCAGCAACTCGCTCTGTGTGAAACTTTGAAATCCTTTACGCTGGCTTTATTCGACATATCTAGTAGAGTAGAAAGTATGCCGAGGCGTCTTCAAGATGTAATTAAGGTAAGAGGAGGCAGCACGCAAGATTTAAATGTTACAAATCAGTTTCAATGTAAGAATGATTTTTTTTTCTTCCTTCTTTATATCAAATTCTTCCTTCAAACATAGCGGCCAATGCGCAAACGCATATAGAACAATTGGAAGAATAACAGTTTTATAAAACTAATTAGTATTTTACGATCCGTCCTTGGGCCCTTTTTGTGAATTTGACAAGTATATGTGAGGTAGTAAGAAAATTAGATGTAGACCTGAGGTTCCTCTTTTAGACATTGTAGACACCTGGAAAAGGCTAGGTGGGAAAAAAACGTACATTCAAGGGCACATATGGGAAACAAACCCAAAAAATCCTCAAATATAAAAAAAACCAAAGATGCACAGAGCAACTGTCAAAATTCATAAAAGTCCCAGTAACAATAATAGATATAATCTAATACGATTCACACCCCCATCTATTTAGTGATTAAGTCGTTACAAAAAAACACGACTCAAAAAATAGAGTCATAATTGCTCTATCATCAAATGAAACTACCATCTTGCTACACCCAGAGTCTAGTCAGACTATACTAAAAAGAAGCATTCCTACCTTCGGAATATACCTTTCTTCCACTCAGATGAAGACACACCTTACTAGACGTACCAGTCTTCAATCTCTGAATTATTTGAATCAGCTAGTTATAAACAGTTATTCCTACTAGCGTAAATATACTCGTTACACTCCTGTACGCTGCTGTGCCATAGTGGACCCATTCTACATATTTCTTTCGATGTAAAATGGATATTTTATACAGAAAAATTCTCGCAAGGAATACGATTTTCCATTCTCTTTTTTATATAAAGTTTTTGTCGAATTTTCATAATTATTGATTCATACTCTGACCCACATATTGTCCAAAGTAGGGACCTTGAGTTTATGATAATATTTTGTTAACTGTGTTGTAAGATGTGATCAATTTGATATTTTCAAAACCGGCGATGTCATATAAACTAATAAAAATCCTGCCTAAACGTATTATTTTTATTAATACGCTTTTTTCACTATACGTATTGGTTGATTCCCAATACGAAATTAAAACTTTCTTCATCCATCTCTGGATAATGTACTTCTCAAGGAGCTTATAATACAATGGAGTTGACAAAGTGGTTTTAAATTGGGACCGAGTGGTGGGGGTAGAAGTTCGAAGGCGGCCATATGCAATAGCACAACCGTCCAGACTTGCCAGAGCCACTTGTTGCGTTCTTTTATTTTATTGTTTTGAATTTTGATTATATATATTTCTTTTTGTGAATGTTCTAACGGAACAGACTAAAAGAAGTAAAGCGGAGTTTCATTTCACAAGTATGTTGGCAATTATTTTATTCCCAGCATAGTTGTTGTCATATAAATACAATTTGAATGTCATGATTAAGATTCAAATGTTTCAATATTGTTTTTTGACAATAAAAACTATTATTATTATTATACTACCATCATAATTCATAATATTATTAACTATTAAGTGAGTAAAAGCTGTGCGGGGGGAAAATTGGACTCTAGGTGCCTATTCAATTTGCTCAGAGCATTTTCTTGAGAAATTTATCAACCGTACATCAGCATGCGATAGAATGGAGTGGAGGGAAAATGCTATTCCGACTGTATTTCCAAGCTATCCATCATATTTACAGACTCAAGACAAGGTATGAATTTTTAAGAGGTGTATTCTATATATATATATATTAAATAAATATAATATTTATGTTCACTATTTACAGAGGCGGAAACCAGCTTGGCCCCGTGGAACAATTTCCTCGCCTAAATCTTTATGTAGTAAGAGCGAAGAACCTAGAATGGAAGAACCAATGGATATTTCTGAGCCATTCTCAAAAGAAGTAGCTCTGCAGGTCATTTTTAATTAGTCATGCTTTAGATAATACTATAATAATATATGGATATAAATTTATTTGTTTAGGCTAATGACGATACATCAACTAAACTTACCAAGATTGAGAATGAAAAGAAACACTTGGAGTGAAAAGTAAAACAATTGACAAGGAGACTAAATAAAAAATCTGATTAAAGACTTGCATTCAAAAAACTTAATTGATAAAGACTTTGAGTTGCATATCCAAAACATGCCAGACATTCATAAAGAATTGTTTCTTTGAAATGTTAACAAGGTAAAGAAGACTTTTCCACCCAATCTTCGAGCTTTCGCCTTGAATGTTGATTTTTATTCTCCAAAAGCATTTGAAAATTAGCTTTAATAATGATTTTATTCTTTTATTTTTATGTTTAAGTAATACAGACATACAAATAAACAAAGTTATTATAATTATTGTTACAGATGTGATTTAAGAGAGACATTCAACTTGTGCCTCTTGTTGTTGATGAGATGGCCATAAAAAGAAAGTCGAGTGGGATGGCCAAACATGTATGGGGTATGTGGACCTTGGACATGGGATTGGTAGTGATAGGGTAGCCAAAGAAGCATTTTTGATTTTGCTAGTTTCTCTGAATAGAAATTTGAGGATACCATTGGGATACTTCTTAGTAGACGGTTTAAACGGGGAACAAAGAAGTTTGCTTGTTACACATTGTTTAAATTTATTAAGGGAGAAAAACACAAGGGTTGTTAGTTTAACATTTGATGGTGCAGTTGTCAATATCAGCATGGCAAATCACATTGGCTGTTAAATTTCTAAAACCAAGTTGCAAAAGTCTTTTTCTGGTAGTGAAATCGATCGGTAATATCCATACAATTTTGGACCCTTGCCACATGATAAAATTGGTAAGGAATACTTCTGGGGAGCACAAAATTTTATTTGATTTAGAAGGTAGAATTATTAGTTGGGAATTAATACAAAAATTAAACAACCTTCAGTCTGAAGAAGGCTTGAATTTAGACAACAAATTGAGGAAGTCGCATATTCAATATCACATGCGAAAAATGAATGTCAAACTAGCTGTCCAAACGTTAAGCTCATCGGTAGCTGACGCATTTCAGTGGTGCCATGACAAGAAAATTAGAAGTTTTGAAGATGTTAAGGGGACTGTTGTCTATATTAGAACACTTAACAGATTATTTGACATTTTGAACTCAAGGAGCATCATTCAAAAATATGACAAAGCTCCTATGCAACAATCTAACATTTTTAGAATTAGAAACTTTTTAGACGAGGCCGACAAATATATAGCCGGCTTAAAATTAGGAAATAATGTATCAGTTTGCAATATTGAGGTGGACTGGATAAGTTGGGTGTAGAGTTAGTATCAAAAGTGTTTTAAATATTTGTAAAGAATTAATAGAAGTCGAAACTCCTGTTTTAAAATATTTACTTATATACAAATTGTCTCAAGACAGTATCGACATTTATTTTGGTTACATAAGGTCGAAATTCGGATGTAATAATAACCCGACTCCCAGACAATTCATAACAGCATTTAAAAAAATCATTGTGCATAAGGCTATACGCTACTCGGAAGGAAGTAATTGTATTCCTCTTGAAGAAATGAATATTTTAAATTTCCGAAATGAGAAGGAATTAACTGTTCCACGTCCCCTTTATAAAGTAGCGGTAATATTGTGGATAATAATGCATTGACAATGAGCATAGTTATCCTATACTCCAGTTAACTGAAAACAACCTCAGCCTTTTCGCCCATGAAGTTATCGGATATATTGCCGGATTCGTTGTCAGAAGCATTGAGGCAAAAATTAAATGCACTTTGTGTCAGTGCACTGAGGGAAAGCAAAGAGTGTCACGCCTCCCTGATTCATACCAAAAATCGTGGAGGCCTAACATTTCCGTCCAGAGATGTGATAAAAGTTTGTAATACGGTGAAATTGGCAGTAAGGCACTTTTTAACTGATGAAGCTTTGGGCCGATTTAATAAAAAAGCTGGTGACAAAATTTATTTAAAAGTGCTATCTTCCCTTAAAGAGAAAGAAATTTTTTCTGGTTTAACAATACATACATTCGATCTATCATTCGAAGACAATCATGTTTTTTATCTTATAAAACTAATCGCAGAAACTTGCATAAAAATTCGAATCCATCATTCTACAAAAATATATTAAGAGAAACTGCAGAAGCAGATTATAAGGGAGCACAATTTAAAAACTACTTTATTTTTAGGGAAATGAAAGAGTTATTTAGTTAATAATATTTGTTAAAATATAGTATTATGTAAAAATAATAAAATATGTAGAAATAATAAACCTAAATGTGTTAAATTTTATTTAAAATTATCATTTTTCCTTGTATTTTGTATTTTTTTTACTTCACATTAAATGAATTTGACTTGGAATTTCCGAATCCCTTGTGCTGAAGAGGCGTGGCCGTTCAAGTTAGCCTCATCTCTACCAAGTTAGCCCCATTTTTTCTTTGCGATTCCAAGAGAATGTCAACTCCATAGTATTATAAGCTCCTTGCTACTTCTTCCTTTACCACTTATATATTCGGGGCTCTAATAATTATTATTATATTATAATATGTAGTTCCCTAGCAGTTTGGCATATACTCACTGTACTTCATCATAAAACTTACATTTCATTTCAGAATTACTGTCAGAAGAAAGATTTATCTTTATCGACGTGATTTCAAAGCAACGCCAATGCAATATTTTTTTTTCTCTAAGGGTTTCCTCAGGTTGAAGTTTCCTTCAACCAAAACTTTCCTCTAATTCATATTTTGACTTTTTTCTATCTTGTATATCTTCCTCCCTCAGACCATGGCCATGCATACTTCCCTCAATGCCTTCTAACCATCTTTAACAACGGTTTAATAACAACGGTTCTTAAAGTGTTTCTTCACTGAACATAAACCACAGATAATCCTTGCTTGTTACCAAACGCCTATTTCTTTATAATTCATGAGAGCAATACTCCTACTTACTACATTTCCACATACAAAGATGTGAATTTAAATACTTTTGATATTTCAAATTATGCATTTAAAATATTTACTATTTGTTGTAATTATATTTATAAAAGATTATCATCCGTCAAATCTAAAGATCTGTTCCATACTAGTTTTGACTATCATGAAACTTGTCAAGTGCAACACATAACTGACCTAACTAGTAACTAGTAAAATACATATTTTTTTTCTCTTATAGTTATTTATAAAAGTTATTCACAGTTTATATTAATCCCGTTTTTATTCTCTTAACTATGAAACACGATTAATTATTTTAAGCAATAAAAACTATAGGCACTTTAGAGAAAGTCATTATTCCTTGTCTCCATTATAAGGGATATCGGTTATTAAATACCATTTAATTCTATACATAGATACAACAACAAAATTACTGTTACTTAATGAATGAAATACATTCAATGGAATAAACAATTTCGAAAATAAATTGTTCGATAGTGTAAAATTATTGATTTAAAATGAGACTTTCCGTAAGCGGATTTAGTAAAAAAAATCCTCTGTAGCATTCCCGATATAATATCAGAGAATAGTAACTGTATTGAGTATATCGGACTATAGTCCAATGTTATCATCATAGCCATATTTCAGGGCAGTTTACAATGTTCCAGAACTCAATTTACCTTTGTGTTTCTAATTAACAGCTGTGGTAGAATGGTCACGGTGAGCTAATTATCAGCACGCGGAAAACAATAAGAAATTAGAATATTAAAGTCGGTGCGTGTATGAAATTCAAGATTTTTTGTTATGTAATTAATTGTTTTTAAATTAATTCATTCATTGAAATTTACAACTGTATTATAACAATACATTAATTAAATGGCAGGAATGATACATAATGGCATGGATAAATACAAGTAGAGAAACTAACCAGTGGTAGTACTCAAATAACAAATTTAACCTAGAAGGTCACCTTCTTTTCAGACGCCTCGGAGGATTATCAGGAATTGAAAAGGTTGCTAGATTTGAAACGAGTGAGTTTGAGTGGATATAAAGTTTGCAATGACAAAATTGATATCGGATTCGGGCCAAATCAGCAACAAATGGATTACTTTGTTCGTAACAAAGTAAGGAGCATTGAGGATTTTACGAAATTTTGGATTGTAAGGGTTGCATACGAGACGAATTGATGGCTCCAAAGCTCTACTCCGTAAGTCCAGATGGATCTAATGACTGTCATGTATATGAGTTTTTGGTAATTGGTCTAGTGAATGCTGAAGTAGCCTGAAACGGCGAACTGTTTCTTGTCGTTTTAGTCTAGTATGGGGAATTCAAGCTAAGCGTTGGTCAAGGTGTCATAAGTCATTGTAGTCGTAAGTACCGGACCTGTTTTACAAGAATCAGTGGGATGTTATTAAACGATACAGAAGGACAGGAAGTCATTCGCTAACGACGAAGGGTAAAGGTGATTTGACGGGATTTGTAGGAATTTATTTTAATCTTCAACTTTTGGAAACATTTTTCAAGATCAGTAATATAGGATAGAAGATTATAGGATGCTATAGCAGGATCAGTGTTGACTGATAATAGACATGTGACATCCGCATACTTAGTAAGAATGGTATTAGGATGAGTTGGGATGCCAGCTGTATAAACTGTGTGTGTTGGATTGGGCCGAGGATACTCCCTTGAGGAACATCAGCAGATTGAGGAAAGAGGGGTGAGTAGACATTATTATTCTTTACTTTGAACGACCTGTTGGAAAGATAGAATTGGATTATGAAAAAGAATTTAGGAGGTGGGAATAAATGGAATGGAATTTATTTGATTTATATTTCCTTGCTATCTTTTGTAGGTTAAATAGACAAGATATTTATTTAAAATCTTTAAGATTTACCAAAATTAATATTAAAGTATAAAGCTATGATTTTAAAATAAAAACAGGAAGAGTATTAGAAATAACTTAGTAACTTCGCAAATTCAGTAACTAGTGCCAATCAAACTCCACTCAGTCGATCTTAATGACGATGTGAAAGCTCCGCCTGTTGGTAACACTGGATTCTAAACATTTCAAGAAGTGTTGTTTAGAAAATTCCCAAAGACCTTTACCGTAACGACCGTTGCTGAAACATAAATAAGTAGAATGTTTCGATATTAAATGAAGAACTTAAAACTTTTGCAGTGCAGTTAGCCTTAATAAACTGAGTCTTATAGTGAAAATGATATGGACCAATTAATTTTTAAAAACTCAATAAACTTTCAAATGCAGGGTCTCAACAAACACATTATGAAGGAAGAAGAAAGTTTGAGTTAAGGGGGTACGAAATACAATGTAGGAACGAAGTGAAGATACTTATTAAAAAAAAAATCTGTCCAGTAATAAAATAACAATAACAAGTTCCTAAGTAAGACACTGTTCCTAAGTAAGTAAGAGTTTAGACACGCCAGGATTTCATCCAATTAATGGAACTCACGTTGTAGAGACAGGTTAAGCCTTTGTTGTCATTAACATTATAAGCCCCAGAAAGATCTGCGAAACCCATAGGGTCGATCTTGGGCTCTCGACAGATTAAAAACTTTATCTGCCATTTTTAATTTATGGATTCAACTCCGGGATCTATAGCTCAGCAACTCAACACTGTAATCTAGTGGTAAAAACTACTTTACATCATTTAATTAAATTATATATATTTATTTTTTGTTGATAAAGACATCCATCAAAACAATATTTAAACAAATTATCAAATACCCTATAACCAGTCAGTAACATTTAATAAGCGGACTATATATATAAATCAAAACATGCATATGTTGCATATGTTTATTTAACGATAAATAAATAAACATAAGCAATGTAACAGAAAACGGAATTAAACAATAATATACAAAATATTAATATAGAAAAACATCCATATCTATAACACATACTTGAGCATATCTTATTGCAAACATCTAATGTGGGCCAACTAATTGATTACCGTTTTAAATACGTGTAAAATACAACAGTTATTTGTAGTGGCAGTATTTTTTATTTGGCTTATCTCCTAGCTGTTAACTCATTAGTTATGGTCAAAATATCAAGGTATAACCTCTTACGGTACGATAATGTATAAATATAAAAAATTAATCAGCAGTTGTTGCCATACTTTTATATTGCACAGTTCTATAACACTTATTAACATTCTAAAAGTATTAATATTAACTTAAACACTCACTCACTTACTCGCTCACTATTGGGTGCTACAGTTAGGATTGCCACATGTGTTCGAGAAAAAAAACCGGACAACATTTTAATTATTTTTTTAGCACATAAATATTACAGAAAATGACAAAAAGCATACAATCTACTTTTGGATACATTTAGCATTCGATGACACTGCTTTTAACAACTGTTAGTTGCAAGAAATGGCATCTTTGAACTACAAGCTTTTATATTGACAAGCGCTTATATAGGAAAAAACGCATAAATCACTTTTTACAGTATTTACAGCAATACGATTTGTTTCGTCAGTCCATACATTTCCCATGACGCTAAATTTCTTTAAAATCAGACATTCTTTTGTTCGGTTTACCCAGATTTTCTTGACCGGACAATCATACAAAAACCGGACATCTGGCAACCCTAGCTACAATCCTTGCCGGACCTGGTCCTCTGCCATCATTCTTCTCCATTCCTCGCGGTCTCCATCGAGGCGCCTCCAATATCTTACCCCTATCCTTCTGAAATCTCCTTCCTCCAAATTATCCATCCACCAACGCCTGGGCCTACCCCTTTTTCTTTTTCCTCCCCGTGCACCTTTCAACATAATTTTAGGCAGCCTGTAGGGCTCCATTCTTTCCACGTGCCCTAACTATCTTAGCCTGCTCATCTTAAAAGCACAGAGGATATCAGGCTCACCGTACAATTCCATTGGTATACTAAAATTAGTGTAGCCAAAAGTAGGAAGCAACTACTATTTAAATGTTTTGATCACAAATCCATTGTTTGGATAATGCCATAGAATGCCATTCTGGGTTTACCCCCACACACCCTCTCCTGCAGTGTTTTTCAGCGATTTTTCCGTTTTGGATGGAGCTAGCTGTTTGTTCTTGATTAGGACCCTATTTCGCTTGGGAGCTTCACTCCCTCGACTGGTCCCAGGAGACATCGCTTTGACGTGGCGGACCAGCTTGCTCGTACTGAGAATGTCTCAATCGCTTTTCTTTATTCTTTTCTTTTCACGTCTGGTTTTTATATTGGTCATAGAGACTGTGCCTGTTGTCGCGACTTTTGTTATGGTTTAAACGTGAGTTACATCAGCTTAAATTCAATATTGTTGCCCAACGAGGGGTCATATTGTGATATCATGTCATGTTGTTTCTCATTCTCCTTAAGAATATTACCTTATAGCGCTATATTGCTGAAAACCCACGAAGTCATTGAGTATTTAACAGAATATAGTTCCAGGTAATTTTATGGTCACGAGCTAGGGACGTGATCTCCACAAAAATCAATTGGAACGTAGTGATACTATATGTGGCATTGTTCAAAATGTTTAAGATGTCTATATATATAGCTGATTGACTGTTTACACAAAAGTCTCCTAGAGTCTTTACCTGAAGAGGAAGGGATGAAACAGTTGTAGGCAGGAGGAAAACGCTCAAGATGTAAGCACTCACAGAAAACGAAAGGGTTTCCCTTTCTGTAAGTAGATATATATTTTTGTAACCACGATCACCACATGAGAGGAATATGTTTTTTAATTTAACATCATATAACTATTGATATGGTACTGCACTTTAGTTCTAACGCTCTCAAGGTGGTACCTCATATTAATACTTAAAATTATTCAGATATGAAATATTTACTTACATTGGCACTTAAAAGAAAAAAAAAATATACAGAATATTTAACACTAGCTGTGATAATCATAATGAAGAAAATCCTGTACTTCTATAACCTACGAAGGGTTTCAGGTTCAGTATATGGTAGAGACTGCACTGATTCTATGACAACGGTTGTACAAGGAGTTTTTTTCCACAATGAAAAGGGGAAATTGTTATTATTTAACTTAAAAGAGGCTAGGTTAGCACCAGCAGGGTCTATAAATACCACAGAGTCCATCTGTGGCTGTGAATAGATTGAATAATTTATCAGCCACAACCAGGTTTGAACCCGGAACCTTCAGCATAGCAATACAGAGCTCTAGATAATGAGCTATAACCTCCCCAATAATTATAATGATAACATTTTCCCTGAGATCATTGTTTGGACAGTGAAGAAAGCATATCAATAAATTTCAGTGGTAAACTTCGGAGGAACGTTTGTGAAACCAATACACAAAGCGAAAAAAAGGTGTATTTTTTTTTTTTTTTAATTATTTTATTGAATTGTACAACTGTAATATATACATCTAGTACAAAGGCTATATGAATAAATAAATACATGATAGGACTTGTAGAGGCACTACCCACTGGCAGCACTCTAATAGGTGTAATTTTAAAAGGAAAAATCGGATTTTCGAATCTGAAAGAAAAAAACTAACAGTTTTCTATGGACTATGGAAAATAGAAATCGCACCAACGAAGAAAATCATTGAACTATATCACGATATTCCACTCCTTTGCCCATTCCTTTATTCAACCACATTCGAATGCCCTCATTAACTCTATAAAAATATTCCATATTTAAATAAGATTTATTTGTTTACATCTTACCAGTGGTGCAGAGTGATTCACGTCACTCCTTTAATATCAATTCAAATTAAATCAAACTGGTCGTTGAATCCAGGCCTTAGTGGTTCTTATTGCCAAGTCACTGTCACCGCAATTTGTAATGCAACTAAAAAAGGTTGGAAAAGTTTACCAAGGTTGAAGAAACCACTTATTTCCAGCTGGGGTAGAAGTAGCATAAAAATATTGAAATGAATGAAGCTTAAAATTATAGATGTTTACTATTCTAATAGGGTGTATAAGAAAAAATGACCGTTTTTCACCCAAATATTTGTATTATTATTTCTTTGATATAAAATACAATTAATACTCAAAGTATAGTCCATTGTTATCTACCGACATTAGCCATCTGGTAGCCAATTGCACGATCTCACGCTAATACCATTCCTTGGGATGGCTGTCAAATAACTCTTGGACCGCAATTTTAACTTCCGCAAATTTTTTCCCTTGAAGAAAATGGGTCATGGATCGAAACAAGCAGTAATCAGATGGTGCGAGGTATGGACTATATGGTGGATAAAAAAAAACACATATCAGAAGGATTTTTCAATAAATTTTCACAAATTTCTAACCTCTTAGCTGATTCTTGAGGAGTAAATTCGTGAGGGACCAATTATTGACGACCAATGGTATCTTTCGACACACCACTCCCTGGCAAGTTCGTGAGTACTTGTGGGTGGATTTGACTCAGCAGTTTTCTGCAGAACCTCATCAATATCCATTAATGTTCTCCCGGTGCCCTTCTTCCTTTCCGCGTTGTATCTCCACTACCGATTTTTTCAAATCAACGCCGCGCAGTGCGCTGATCAAGGACACCTTCTCCTCCATAATTTCACAAGTTGCTTCAGCGGCTGTGTAATTTTTTTCATAATAATAAAATTAAGAGAATTTCGTAGAACACTGTCATGTTTCTTTGAAACAAATAACTACATTGAGGCTTTTTTTAAAGAACACTGAGAGTAAACAAGCTTAGAGAATGCTCTAAAGGGATTATGAAGTATTAAATAGGATTAAAAAAATTACAGTCTTTTGCAATCTTGAATTTGTAAAAACGGTCATTTTAATATATATACTTTATTATTTAAGAAAGATCAAGGTTTGTTATCTACCTATCTTGTAATACAGTTTGCTTTTATTCTTTCAACTGTTTTAGAATGTTTTAAAATTTAATTGTCTATTTTAAGCCACCTAAGGCTTATTGTAAGATGCTACTTAAAGTTCGTGTTTGAATAGATTAATGAATAAGACATGAACTATTTAATACTAAACACAATCTGCTCAAACAAAAGCTAATTGCATCTGCGGTTACTAAATGATTGCGATGTTTTGTAAATAGTAAACACATTCCCCACGCCATCTGTCGTGCGCTCGTGACTGGAAAGGACCTTCAACTTGACCTGTTTTCGAGCCTATTGCATCAGAGGCTGCAAAGCTGCAGTGAGGTACTGTCGCTCTGAAGAAGATATCTCAATCAACGACAATATTTTTAAAATCATTGATAATAGCTGCAATAAAAGAAGATTCTAGATTTTTTGTGAGGTCTACAGTAAAACACTGGTGTCAGTATTCGCTAAAACGACCGATATCAAAGATGGGAATTAAAAACTAAAGTTATTTCAATATTCCTCGGTTTGACCGATTATATGGAACATTTTTTTCAAATTTGTAGATAATCGACCGCCGTCTTTGATCGTGAGAGAAAACGAAATGCCTGTGGAAGTGTTGTCTGTATGAAACATGAAAATAATATTTTTTATTTAATCTTAATTAATAAAAAAAATGTTTAGTCCAGTATCAAATTATTTTCTTATTCGGTTACTCGTAGCAGATCATTTCCAATGTTGTCTGAATCAATTTTAAGCCTTGTCGTATTTTACAGAGCTGATGTTAGCGTCAGAATATATGCTAATGCTTAATATAAATATATAGTGTCTTAAAAGTGCAATGTAATGTAACTTAACTTACACGAATATCCCGGTCCAATCTAAAAATTGTTAAGTAATTATCATTAGGCCATGAAAATTGACTACTTATTTTACTAATAAAATACTAATATCGTCAAAAGAAGCAAACGTCACAGACTTAGTGATTTATTAATTCCGGAACAACCGTTATGATTGTATTTGTGATCAACTGAGTGTACGTTCATATATATCTGGCTCCGTAGAGGGGCTGAAGTCCCAAATAATAATAATTATTATAATTATATATATATGTGTGTGTTGTTTTTTTTTTTTGTTTTTTTTTCTGGGTAGGGGAAAAATAAAGATTTTGAAAGTATTGATGATGAAAGCATAAGACGAAGTGTAATAACACAACAGTGTGAGATTCCTACTCACTAAAAAACCACCTCCCAATTCTCCTTTTACCATCCCACGGAACAGCCGTCAAGCATTACTTCGTGGGGTGGCGGAAGGGCTATGTGCCTATTTCTTCTTTGGACAACTTATGTCGGATTAGCCAGAACTTGGCCTCTCCTTTCTCGCTCCTGTATTCTGAGCCTTCTTCCGATTTGCGCTGCATAGTCTGCTGCAGCACTCCAATGCTCCTGCCTAGCCATCATCAAAGTGACAATATTTTCCGGCGATGACTTCTTTCCTAATTTTATGTCAAGCTCTTCCTTTTCTTGAGAAAAACCTGGACAACAGAAGAACGAATGTTCCACTGTTTCCTCTACGGGATCACAAGTAGGACAAGATTTTCGGTCTTCTATTCCGAAGCGAGCCAAGTAGGCCCTAAAGCAACCATGCCCTGTGAGCAGTTGGGTGAGATAATAAT
Source organism: Troilus luridus (assembly GCA_964056705.1). Classification (NCBI taxonomy): domain Eukaryota; kingdom Metazoa; phylum Arthropoda; class Insecta; order Hemiptera; family Pentatomidae; genus Troilus; species Troilus luridus. The sequence goes on from OZ057414.1 coordinate 71,394,439, forward strand.
CTACCTCTCCATGTTTGCGGGATATCCATTTTGATATATCGGGTATCAGACGGTGTGTCCATCTTCCAGAAGGTGAGGCATTCCAGCGTCTCTGCCATCTTTCAAGGGTATGGCTTCTTTCATCTTTAGCCAACGTTACCCAGTGCGCATTCGGCTCTTCTCGTTTCCTTCGAAAAATCCGACTGCGTTCATCTGCCAAAAGATCTATCGGAGGCATATCTGCTATTATACCAACAGGAGAGGCGAGTGTCTTCTTGACACGTTCGCTGCTCTTGATGTTGTTCTCCTTAACACCGGTTCTCCTCCAACGTTCTCTAAAAATGGCAATTCCTCAATAATCGATTTGACTCTTGTTAGCGCAAACCTTTGCTGTCGGGACAATTATTGGCACGTCAGTGACCGATATACTCATAGTGACCATCAGGCCATTTTTTTCGAAGTCGTTACCCCAAATGGCGCAAGAAAAATGATTAAAACGCAGCCAGCAGCAGGTTGGAACCATAAGTCTTTCGAAAGAGATTCCTTTGTTATCATGATGCAGGAAAGAATCGAGTTAAAAGGAACGGCAGAAGACAGAGCAAAGCAACTGATGGAGTTTATTACTGTGGCATGTGATGCATCAATGACCAGAATTTCTAGAAGAAATCGGCACATGGCAGTGTATTGGTGGACCGAGGAGATTGCTGTTTTACGACGAACTTGTCTTCGTACCAGAAGATTAGCTCAGCGAGCGAGAGGCCGCTTATTATACGATGCTCGAAAGCAAGAGCATAAACAAGCTAAAAGGAACCTAGTTAAGGCAATAAAAGACAGTAAACGCAACTGCTGGAGGAAGATGTGTGAGGAGGTAGACAAAGACACGTGGGGAAGGCCCTACAAAACAGTCATGGCAAAACTGAAAAGTTCAAACTTGTCGCCCCCGAGCTCTTCAGAACTTTTAGAAAAAATAGTGGCAGTGCTATTTCCAAGGCGCCCGGAAGTCCACTTTGACAAGATATCTATGCTGGACCTGGAATCAGAAATCACTGAGGACGAATTAGATATATGTGTGTGTGTGTGTGTATGATGTGTTTTTTTTTTTTTTTTTTGTTTTTTTACGAGAGTAGGTGGAAATCTTCGAAAGACGCTAATAGGGCCCGTACCTATCCGTGTGTGGGATTTTTACCCACTAAAACCAACCTCCCTACACCTGTTTCTCACCCTCCACGGGACCAAGCGGTATTTTTATCAGCTAGCTGCAAACCTACAGACGCTACCCAATCTCGAGTCAATGCGACACAATGGTTGGCCTTTAGCACGATCTCTTCTTTGTACTTTGTCTCGACTACCACAGCGATATCGTCAGCAAAGCCCACAATTTCAGCACCCTCTGGTAGTTTAAGCCTAAGGACTCCGTCGTACATGGCATTCCATAAAAGGGGTCCAAGCACTGAACCCTGGGGTACCCCGCCAGTCACCTTAAACCTTCTGGAGTCCTGTGTCGGACATATCATGGTCCTGTCCTTGAAGTAGTCACAGAGTATACTTCTGAGGTATTCAGGTACATTCATTGCCCGCAGAGCATCCAGAATACAGCTCCATCTCGCTGTGTCAAAGGCGTTCCTTACATCCATCGTGACTATTGCACAATAGCACTTAGCGCCTCTCCTCCATCTCTTCCCCGCTATAGCTTTCTTGGCCTTTTCCACCACCAACGCAATAGCGTCTACAGTGGATCTTGTTTTCCGGAAGCCAAATTGGTTCCTGGAGAGGCCTGCCCCACCTTCCGTGAACTCTTGCAGTCTATTTGCTCTTATCTTCTCCAAAGCCTTCCCAGTTGTATCCAACAGGCAAATCGGTCGATAGGCCGAAGCTTCTGATGGTCTTCCTTTGCTCTTCGGAATCAGAACCAGGCGTTGCCTTTTCCATGGTGGGGGAAAGGACCCCTCGCGCAAGCAGGAATTGAAGACATCCAGAAAGAGATCTGGTCGAGTTTCAAAATTGGTAACTACCACAGCTCATAGAAACTAGATTTTTAATTACCAGCTTATCAATAAAAAAAATATTTTTTTTTACTTACTACCTTTTCCATGACTCAATCTTTCAAGTAATATTTCATTTTTTAGTACACTTATCTCTATCTATAAAATAAAAAATCAAATAAATAAAAAAGAAAGGCATCATAACTTAAACATCAGGAGAAAATAAATTCAAGACAAGACCAAAGCAAATCACCTCGCTTTTGGTGTTCTGTATATCAGTAAAAAACTATGGGTATATTACGAAGATATCACTTCAATTCGTTGTCGGCGGATATAATGTGCACATTACCCTGATTAAACAATAAAAAAGGTAATTTTCCTGAGAAGGACAGAGAAGATACAGAAGGTATATATTTTTCCTAACTAATACGGTAACAAAGAGGAATAACAAACCTGACAGGTCATCGCACTTCGGGATTCATGCGTGTGGTATCCAGCACACATTGATAGGTAGGCAGATAGTGACCATAAATATCAAGAAGCCGGTCTCATTTAGTTTAAATATAATTAATTTAATGTCTTTTCAAATAATTAACTTTTTATCCTGTAGAACTACAACCAATGAAGGGTCGTGAGTCTGTCCTAAAGGTGATTTGTCTTAGATCACTCAACCACCATGCTTCTCATAGCAGGTACCCCATTTCACTCACTTGTTTGGTGAGCTCCAGGAGGGTCGTTGGATCTCACATACTCCAATCAAGGCAATTAACAGGTTAAATAATTTATCGGACTAAGTCGGATTTGAACCCGGAACCCTCGGCATAAGCAGCGCCTTTTCCACTGAGCTACCCCCATACATTTTTTCAAATAATTATTGGAATAAATAAAAAAATAGATGGATTTCAATATAAATCAATATTTAATCATTTATGATAAGGTCAATAATATATACTTCATATATTATATTCATAGGTCATCCGCTAATCAGAATAAACAGAAACTTTTTACGGATTGTAGAGGCACACGATAGGATGTAATATTTGATACCCCAGAAATACACAACTACTGCTTTTAACAGAAACGAGAAACACCTATTAACAACTTGTAAGCCCCTAATAACAATGTTTATGATAAAAATATTCATTTGAAAAGAAATGAATGTTTTTATGATTAAAACATTGTTGCAAAACGCAGATCCCTAAACACGACGATATTGAAGCACTTTTTGTCTCTACCGCCTAATGCTTTATGTCAGCAGGAGGAGTCAATCAACTAACGGTATTCAAGGTTCTCTTAAATGAACAAAAAACGCACATGGTTCAGTTAATCAAATCAAGGAAGACAACTTACTTACCTTAGATATATTATGCACCAAGAAATGAGTATGTGTTCGCAAAAATTACAGTCGATAATGGATGTAAAAATAAAGGGTGCTTTAAAGTAGAAAAATAATTCATGGCTATCTTCAGTTAGAAAAGGAGTAACCAACAGAAGATGGCCGAACCTTACTCGGTGTGACGTATTTGAGAGATGCTGCAATGGATAGAGACAACTGGCGAGGCTAAGGGTCTATAGAGTGGCTGAAGGGCTAAATAATAATAATAATAATAATTATACACGCACACACACCCACACATTCTTTCAATCCACAAGCTTTACGACCAAATGTCCAGAATAGACGAAAGCCCAGAACGGGCACTACAAGGAAACAGCTGCGGAACTCAGACCAGGTTGAGTCTGCAAGCTCTCCATGAAGAATCTCGAGAAAAAACTTCAGGTACTCGAGGGAAGACCAACGAGAAGACAAATATTAGAATTATCCTTTCAACTATTTTCCACTCATATACATCTATATGAGTATACATTTATATGACTATAACATTTAATAATTTAAAACGAATGGTATTACATATTCGATATAAACTTACTAATTTTGTATTAATTTAATGATAACAGTTCATAAACCGGAGATGATTTAAAAAAGAAGAGCAACCACATGTTGAAACTCGGGTAGAATCGTGTTTTATTATAATGCTATTTCCATAATTATAATAAAAATCAAAAATAATTATTGTTCAATTTTATAAAATACCATTTCCCAACTATCAAAAGGATAAAAGTCATTTTATCGAAAAGGAAGTAAATTTTTCAAAATTTTCTTTTTTACCTATAGAAGATATATTGGGTTAGTATGGAAATATCGATGTTATGCATTGATTTGGCCTCTCTCAGAGATGTTGTTGACGTTTATAATATGTTCGGAAAAGTTGGATACTAAATAAATAATTTGTATATTTTTTTTATGATAATGCAGCTACGAAGTATGTTAGAAAATATATATTTGGTATTGAAATATGCTGTAATTGAAACTTTGCATTAAAATATAATTACGATTATATCTGCAGCCCCAGTGAATAAGTGGTTAAGTCGAATTCAGTACGAAATAAGATAATTGTTCCGAGGGAAGCGCGTCATTCTCTCAGTGCTTAAGTGACCAGGTTGTGCCAAGGTTGAAATGGAGTTGTGGCTTATATCATAACTCCATTTAAATGCAAAGACTACGAGAAAGACAAGATGCCGCTCCCCTCTGTTCAATGAACTCATATTGGGCAAAAGCTTAACCATTATTCGTCGGAGTGGCTGATAGCTTGTTCTAACTGATTATAATACGCCTTCTTATCAAATCCCATTCCGAAAAAAAAATCTTCATAAGCTATTGATTCAAACATAATACTTTTCAAACAATTATACTGTAAGTTAATGCAACAAAATGGGATGGGAAAGAGATATAAAATTCAGAAAAATCGTACTTGGTTTAAGTACAGTTCTACTTAATTCAACTGTTCGACTGCTTGTTTAGACTGGCATTTATGATATTACAATACAACTATGGCATGAATATAATTCTAATTGACAAAACAGGTATTCTCTCTTGTATTTATGAATTGTGTCAATCACCCTTGACTTTCTTTCGGTTTTGTAATTATTAGCATTCGGTTTCCAAGGCATCCAATTACAACCGGGGCCAACATTTATTTCATAGCAGTCTCACGAAATATATCTTGATACTACCACTCCAATACATATAGTTTGTTATAGTACATATAAAGAGGATAAGAAAATACGTTGCGGTTGGTACATTAGGTAGTTCGAAAAACAAAATTTAATATTTTTTTTTGTGATTTAATCTTTTATATTAGGTTTTTAACTGAGCAACATCAAGCAAATTCGATGTTAATGATTTTTTTCTTCGATTTTTAGGAAATTACTTTTTTTCTTATAAGTGGTTAGTCGTCCATGAGCAGCCAGTAATAACAGAAATATCACAACTGTGATATATGGTTGTGATATTTCTGTTATAGTAAATAGTATCTGTGTAAATGTATCTTCCATCATTCACTATTACATATATGTATTAGCAATGCTTCCTTGCTATTATTGTTGCTGTATATCCAACAAATATCTGCCCATCTTGTATGATGCAGTCAAACAAAGAAACTCTCCACTCGCTTCTACGAGCGATCGTTTGATGTCTTTGATTATAATCGATACAGAAAATAGATTAGTAACCATTTTTTTATCATACCAGAATAAATCGGAAAATATATAAAAGTTTAGTATTGGATAATTTCATAACAAATAATATTTAATTGTTATATAGTTTAATCTGTGTCAGATGTAATGCAATTTTGGTATTGCCATTTCATTGTTCTTCTCCATAGCGAGATTTTTATTAATTCTAATACATTCTTTAATTTACTGATGTTTTGATTAAGCAAAAATCTTTGAAAAATTTACCATTGTATTGTGTTGGAGGGAGGGGGTTAACTTGGTGGTAGAGTATATGTGCGGAAGATCCCGGGTTCAAATCCGGTTGTGGCAGTTAAATTATTTAATCTGTTAACGGCCGGGAAGGATCTTGTAGGATTTGAAAACCCCCTTAGTGAAGTGGGGTACCCTTAATAGAGGGAAACCTGGCGGTTTAGCATGATCTAGGAAAATCACCTCTCATCACAAAGATTGTCCTAGAAATTGTACAGTCTCAACCACGTAATGAATCCAAGACTCTTCATTGGTTTTAGTGGTACGGGTTATTATTCTGTTGAACTGGCGAATGATTATAGCGGGGATGAATAAATATTAAAGTGGACTTCTTAAGTTTCATTAGGAAAACTTTCTTTATCCTATTTTTCTCAACAATTAACATCTGGTTAGGGTTGTAACATAAATCAAACTTCACAAATTTAACTAATTGGCTATTTAAATTAATGGAGAAAAGCCATGTTTATATTACGTACACTAAAAAAAAAAAAAACTCATTATCAACTCTCCAAGGGTGACGGAGGTAAAAACATTAAATTGAATTACAATAAAGAAGGCTGAACATTAATAAAAGATTATTGTGATCTTTATTTGGGAGTACAAGGATCCATCATGACAAAGAACACAATGCCCCAATACCACAGCCTCCAACTTGAACAATAAAAAACCTCCCACTATAAAAAACCCAACGTCAATATCTTCCTTGTTAGACTATTCAAATATATATTATATCCTTCAAATCTAAAGGGGGAGCGGAGTGGCTCAGCGGTAGAGCACCGAGTTGCCATGCCGGAAATCCTAGTTCAAATCCCTGTTTTGCAGCGGGAGATGGATCATATAGGATCTAGGACCCTCCTTGGGCCCACCCAGCCTCTATAAAATATTATAAAAATAGGGTACCCAAAATGAGGGGGGAAAATCTGGCGGTTGAGCGTGACCTAGGACAAGTCGCCTCCTTGCAGAACCGTTGTCCATGAAACAGTACCGTCTCTACCATGTACTAAACCCCAGACCCTTCATGGGTTGTAGTGGTACAGGTTTTTTTTTAAAATCTAAATTGAATCCTGCGAAAGGATATAGTATTGCAAGAACAATTGTAATTTACGTTTCGTAATTGAGTTTGATTAAACTGACATGGGACCAACTTCAAACCATTTTATTTCTTTAACTTTCTCTTTCTATTACAAATACCTCATTGTTGTTTGTCAATTGAACGTAACTTTATGCTGTTATGTCTAATTAGCTGGTAATAACAATAATTGTTTTTGTAAAGATATCCAAATGTTTTTCTTCGACCAATCCCATCGAAATTCACTGCAGCAAAGCAACTTAATATTAACCTTCGCAGGACATCCAAACTTACTGGTACAATCTTTACTGAACCACATTATCACATTACCACAGAATCCGACAAGGAGACTGTAACGTTTCTGGAGCAGGGATCTATTACAGTGAGATGAACCAAGCTAGGACTGGCTTCATTGGGAGGTTTCTCCATACACGTCTCCAAGAAAATCCCGTAAGTGAGGTTTTCAAAAGGATATCGAAAATACAATATGTGCCAAATGGCATTTGTATAATTTCTGAAATAAATATTTTTATTATTATTTATTCTGGATTTCTCGGCTTGTGCCGGATAAATACACCAACCCGGACCAAGGTCAAGGGTATGGTACATTTTATAGTTAATTTGGAATATTTTTTTTTTTTTTTTTTAAATGATTTTATTGAATTGTACAACTGTAATATTATACATCTAGTACAAAGGCTGTATGAATAAACAAATGCATGAAAGGACGTGTAGAGGCACTACCCATTGGCAGCACTCTAATTATATTTCTATTATAGGAGGTCTCGAGGCCATCTTCTCTTCAGACGCCTAGGAGGATTGTCCGGGATGGAATTGGAACCAAGGATGGAAACTAGTGGGTTTGGATGAGCCTGTAGTTTATTATGGAATGATAGGTATCTGGAATGGGCTAAATCGGTAACATATGGAACGTTCAGGTCATTATGGATGGTTTTATTTGTGACAAAATAAGGAGCGTTTAGGATTTTGCGAAGGATTTTGGATTGCAAGGATTGAATACGAGAGGAATTTGATGGTTTGGTGGAGCCCCATAGTTCAATTCCGTAAGTCCATATAGGTCTTATCACAGTAACATAAATAAGTCTTTTGTAATTGATATGAAGCTTTGAGCGTTTGTCTAGTATGTGTTGAAGTAGTCGGAAGCGTCTAGCTGTTTCTTGTCTTTTCAGTCTTGTGTGAGGGTTCCAAGTAAGACGTTTGTCTAAGTTGAGTCCTAGGTAGCGGATCTGTTCAACAGGGATAAGTGGAGTACTATTAAAGGATACAGTAGGACAGGAAGTCATGGGTTTTCGGCGAAGGGTAAAGGTAATTTGATGGGACTTTTTGGAATTGATTTTAATTCTCCAATTCCGACACCATTCTTCGAGACTTGATAAATGTGATTGAAGGGATTGGGATGCAATATATGGGTCGTTATTAACTGATAACACACATGTGTCATCAGCATAGGTGGAGATGAAGGTGTTAGGATGGGTTGGGATGTCAGCTGTATATACTGTGTAGAGAATAGGACCGAGGATGCTACCTTGAGGAACACCAGCAGACTGGGAATAGAGAGGAGAGTAGGAACCATTATGATTTACTTTAAATGTTCTGCCAGTTAGAAAGGAGCGAATGATCAAAAAGTATGTAGGAGGAAGGAATTGTCGGATTTTGTAAAGGAGACCTGGGTGCCAGACTCGATCAAAAGCCTGTTCTACATCGAGAAAGGCTCCCGTGCAGTACAATCTACGCTCCAATGCAGAGGAGACAACATCCACCACACGATGGCATTGCTGGATAGTGGAGTGGGATGTTCGGAAACCAAACTGGTGGTCTGGGATTATGTGGTTACTTTCTAGGATGGGATAGAGACGTTTTAGTATGAGCTTTTCGAGGATTTTGCCCATTATGGGTAAGAGGGAGATAGGACGATAGGAGGATGGAAGTTCTGGAGGCTTTTTGGATTTTGGGATCATTTTTACTATAGATAGTTTCCATGTATCGGGAAAATAGGTAGAACGGATTACAGAATTATAAATGTATGTGAGGAATAGGATAGCTTTTCGAGGAAGGGATTTTAGGATGCGAGCTGTAATTAGGTCATGTCCAGGAGCTTTACGGGAAGGCAAACTATGAATAACATTGGATATTTCTGACGGATGAAAAGCCTTAGGTGGGAGACTCATTTGGAGTGGGATATCCAGTTCTGCTTCAATACACTCAATGTGAATAGGGTTGAGGATATCAGGGTGTGGATTAAAGGTTTTGAAGAGGTGTTGGGCGTATATGTGAGATTTTTCTTCGTCAGATCTGGACCTTTGGAATATTTAAAAAATTTCTAACGATGCTGGCAGTTCCCAGCATAACTGCTTCTTATAGTACAGAATTATTAATACAATTTCTTGATACTTTCGAAGTTGCTCTCCAGCAGTTGAATTCACATTATTGTCGTTGGGGATCGCAATATCAATTATACTTGCTTTCCTCTCACTCGACTTTATAAGGAGGATATCTGGTCTATTATTATGCACAATGTGGTCTGTTACAATGGATTCATCCCAATATAACTTTAGGGGACCTTTTTGTAGAGGTCTATTGGGATGATAATTATAAAATGGTGCCTTACATCTAGAAGGTTGTAGTTCACCGCCAGAGCTTGATGCAAAATTTTGGCCACATTGTTATGCCTCTGGAGATATTCAGTGCCGGCCGACACTGCACATCCACCAGTGATGTGTTGAATTAACTCCAATGTAGCTGAGTATAGCCGACATTTATCCGGCGTTGATGCATCTTTTAGAACATGCCTTCTATATGATCTGGTGGCAATAACTTGGTCTTGAATGGCGATAACTTGGTCTTGAATGGCGATAACTTGGTCTTGAATGGTGATCATTTTTCTCTTTCCAGTTGGCTGGGTTTTAAGGACTTTTCGTAACCTAATTTTGAGGATTGTAAGAAGCTCTTGTTGCATGTCTTTTCGGGCAAATTTAAGATGCTGATGCATTCCTAAATACTTATATAATTTATTGGCCTCAAGTTTCTTGATGTATTTATCCTCCTTGACCAGGATATTTAGCTTGCTAACGACTTTCCCCTTGATTACATGGAGCACTGCACAATTGTCGAGGCCGATTGACATTCCTATGTTTCTAGTGTAAGATGTTACTGCCTCATCCATGGTTTATAGCTGGTCTTTGTTTTTAGCATACAGTTTGAGATCGTCCATGTACCTGCGTGGCTGATTGTGGTCGCTTCGTCGTTAATGATCAGCTTATATCCCTCCTTATTTTTTCGAAGGATCCTGCTTAGTGGGAACAACGCCATACAGAACCACAGTGGGCTAAGACAATCCTCTTGATATATTCCCCTCATTATTTTTATTTGGTTGGCCGTACTGATAGCTCCGATTTTCAGGTTAGTTTTCCATCTGGACATTAGGTTTGAAAGTTGCCTGCTTACTTTTAGTTGAATCTTGTAGATATCCAGTACCTTTAGAAGCCAGCTATGAACAGAATCAAAAGTTTTTCTATAATCGATCCATTCATGTTATTATTATTATTATTACTAAGTTATTAACATGTAATCTTATTGCGTTGCGTGGAATGGTAAAACAATATATCGTGACATGAAAAAAAACCCTTTAGGAACCATTCCAGGTGCGAACACGAAAGCTGTTAAATTTAAAATATGCATCCGTTTGTTTTATGAAAACATCCGTAAACCTATTGATAATATCTGAACGAAAAAATACCTCGCGTAGGCAATTAAAATTTATGCTAATATATTAAAATAAAAATATACATATTTCATTAGACGAATTTCCATATAGTTATTTATTCTGACCAATAAAAAAAGGATTAATTAATTCTTGCGATTTAAAAAATATAACATGATGGTTAAACCTGATTGTAAATGCACGCAAAGGAAATATAGTCTAAGGTTTCTCACTAGTTTTAGGACTTCGTGTCACTATCCTATTACAATATCCTATCACTATTTAGATAATTCATGATCTTATATTAGTATTCATTACTTATTGAGGTTGATATTGCAACAAATTTTTTATCAACACCCATTTACCATTAAGTATCATTAAATAATCCATTTTTACAATTTCTCTAGCTCGTTTAGGATCATACTTGTCAATGGTTATGACCTACTGAAAGAAACGAAATTCATTTTAAAATATTCATTACGATGATTTAATTTATTATAAAATCGATTACATTAATATATATATATGTGTTAAGTTCATGTAAATAGACCGTAGGTTAAGTTAATAGTATTAGGATTAAGATTGTTATTAAATGTGTGTAAACAATTATGTAGCTATACATACTGGAGAGCAAGGAATAAAGTTTAGTTCTATTCTGAATACTGTGTCGTTACTCTGCCTGAAAACCCTTTTTTTTACATACTCACTCAGTCTAATTGTAAGTAGTGACGAAATCCGGGACTTATCAATTACGGGATTCAGTCGCGGGATATTTTTTTTAATTCAACGTGAATAAATTGATAAAATCATAAACATGGACGAAGGCGAGGAACTAGCTAAGTTAGAAAACCAAATGGTTCAGGCAGCAGTGGAACGCTCGAAATTGGAGGCTCAGTTGTCAAAAGCGACGGAAATGACCCATCTGGAGCTGCTGAAAATAAAAACTCAAGCTCAGCGTTCATCCATGAAGTAATTAGCCAGCTGGAACCATTTACAAGAGTTGTTGGTGATCTGGAGCATTTCATCAAAGGAGGGGACCAAATTAAAAGTCTTATAGTATCCAGGAAAAATACAGGTGCATTATTAGAAGCCGATGTAGCGCTTGTGGAGGCATCTTTAGTAAGCAGGATCTCGAGGAGAATTTTAAATGCGATCCAGGGCGACTCGACACATTCCTGGGATACATTCCAAGCGAGATTAAAAAAGCTGTATGGCGGAGGGAGGTGGTCTCGAGAAGAAGACATCTTTTACTTACTAAAATAACGACGAAATCAGGGCAAATAGGAGGGTGAATTTGCCGAGAAGATGCTAGTGATGTACAACAGGCTAGTTGAGAAAATGATGGAAACTTTCGGCCAAGCTAAAGGACCCCAGCGGGTAGAATTTGTGAAGGGCATTATAAAAGTGCAGTTGAACCTCTACATCGACCCGACTCACTTCCTCGCGATCGAGACTTCCTGGATTGCGCGCACGAACTAATAGAGGGACACGAGCGGAAGGAAGGTCGCTTGGACAAAGCAGAAGGAGAGTGGGTAGAAATAAAATCCCCAAGAAGGAGGTATAGAAGCCCGCTAAGACAGAACACCGGCGAAAGAAGGTTTGAGAAGTGACACACAAGAGGTTCTGAGGAAAGGAAAAAAAAACCAGAACGACGTTGCTAAGAGTGTATCCGGACGGGACATGTAGCAGTGCAGTGTCGTTTCACACGATGGTTTGAATGCGGTAGACAGGATCATGTAACCCAACCTTTGACTGAAATCTTACGGAAATGAAAGCGGTTTTGTATAGGTTTGTGCCAAGCTGTGAGTATCCGGAGATGTCCCGAAATACTGACCACGAGACCGATACTGGATTTTCCGGATTTTCAGAAGCTGTTTAAAATCACGACAGACGCGCGCGAAGTTGGTATTGCGGCGGTGTTATCGCAGGATTTTTTAGAAGGTGAAAAACCGATAGCATAAGTGAGTCGTAAGTTGAACGGTGCGGAATAGAAGTACAGTGCCATATAACGGGAACTCCTAGCGGTGGTGTGGGCAGTCGAAAATTTTCCCACGTATGTATATGGGTGAAAGTTTGAATTAATCACGGACCATAAACCACTCAGTTATTTAGGAACGCTTAAGGAATCCTCGGCGAGGGTGTCGAGATGGAAAGAACAATTGGTGCCTTATATCTTCCGCATTATCCATAAAAAGGAAGTGGAACCCTGTCGCGGATTGTTTATCCCGGGATCTTGTCATCAATGCCCAAGATGAGGATGAGGGAACGGCTGTTGAACCTTTCGCGCTGCGGTATTTGCGGGAATGGTAGGAAAGTGGGCCGGAAATTCCCTTGGTACGGCAGGTATCGGAGGAAAGTGCGGCGTCGACAGAGCGTCCCCAGGAATTATCAGAGATTGATGAACTTTATCAACTTATATTCAGGCCTAAAGAGGATCCCGGTAAAGTCACAAACGCCAGTTTGCATGAAGGGTTATCAACAATACAATTTTAGTCCGCACCACCGTGACGATCGAGGACAGCGAAGTTGAGCGTATTTTCACGGAATTTGGCGTTCCGGGTCGTAGTTGTTACGTCTACGTAGGGAATAGGGTCATTGTCGAGAAATTAAAACGGTTGTGGCGACAGGAGAGGATTGGGGTGGGGTACTCGTTGAAGCTGTGCTTACGGCATGTTGAGACGATTTCCGACCCTTCCGAACAACGACAAATTGTTATCGACGATCACGAAGGCAAAACGAATCACCGTGGAATTGAATAGACCTTGCGTGCACTCGAATCCTTATTTTTTTGGAATAATATGAGTCGTACTGTAAAGGAACGTATAACGTAATTCTCAGTTTGTCAAAGAGCAAAATACGATAGGCAACGACGCAAGTAGTTACGCCCGCTCCTTTAGAACCTCTTGGAACGATACAGATTGACCTCTACTTCAACGAGGGACAGTCATGGCTCATGGTAATTGATACCTTTTGCAAACTGGTGATGGCTTACCCCGTCGAAGGGAAAACTCTGGGAGCAGTAAGGAATGGGGTTCTTCAATGGCGTGCGACTTATGGGGTACCCGCGGAGATTGTTTCAGATTCTGGTTGTAAATTCGACAACGCTCTGATTCGGGAGGAAAGCAGAGTGTTGGGGATTAGTTGGCGCTTCAAAACACCACATCACGTCAAGGGCAGAGGTGCGGACGAACGGCTCCACAATACCCTGGGGGAGTAACCGGAGGTGCTGGGAGGGAACCTGGAACCATACGACGCCATGCCGCGAACGGTAATAGCGCATAACATCACCATGCACTCATTGACGGGTTTGTCTCCGGTAGAGGTTGTTTTGGGGCAAACGCGTCGTGATAGGGGAGTTTTGGTTACAGTCAATAATAATTAGCTCAAAACTCTGATTTCTCAGACACGTATGCAGCGTCAGGCAACATGGGAACGAGTACGCGTGAAGTTAACTCGGGAGAAGGAAGCCAGGGTGCTCAAGGCTAATCATAGGACTAGGGTATACACGAAGGGACGGTTACCTCTGGGGACCATAATATACCGCAGGTCGGCTCGGACGAAAACAGAAGTGAGGTACGAAGGACCCTATAAAATGATTGCTGTCAGAGAGAATAATTTATTCACAATTCGGATGTGAATTATCCGTCCAGGGTACGTACTGCCCACCTAGAAGAACTTCGAATTCCTCACAGAATTGTCTCAACTAGAGCCGGAAGGCGTGGCCCAGTAATTGTAGTTGTTGTTCAGTGTATATTTATGACTTGTGCAACCAAAACTCTGTAATACCTTATGTGGTTCTTTTATTATTTTATTATTTTACCTCTAGTTGTTGTTTTATTGTGAATTGTCCTACTAGACTTTATTGTAGGGTTTAATGATTTTCTGTTCTACATAGGTTACCTTTCATTATAGTTATGCTATTATAGTAGTAATATTATTTTGTGTTTTGTCGGGTTTTTTTGTGTGTTTTAGTTCCTCCAGGAGAAGGAACTGGAGGGGGGAGTTAAGTTCATGTAAATAGACCGTAGGTTAAGTTAATAGTATTAAGATTAAGATTGTTATTAAATGTATGTAAACAATCATGTGACTAGATATACTGGAGAGAAAGGAATAAGGTTTAGTTCTATTCTGAATACTGTGTGGTTACTCTGCCCAAAAACCCTTTTTTTTTTACGTATTCACGCAGTCTAATTGTAAGATATATATATATATATTTATTTTTATTTTCTACAAATTTCACACCAGCAGTTAGATATTTTTAAAAACAAGTTATTATAGTTGGTGTTGTTTGTATTTTTCTTTCATTGTTGATGTTTTGCTTTGCATAAAATTTGTATATACATGTAACTGCTACATCATTGAAAACCCAGCCATTGTTCTAGGTTCCAATTCCCTGCTTGCAACTATCTATACCCTCCCGACATTAATCTTAAACGACCACCCCATCACGTTCAGTTCCTCTGTCAAAAGTTAGGCATTACTATTGACCGAAACCTTTCCTGGAAACCCCACATCCCCCAAATCTCCCGACGGTCAATAAGTTCCCTGAAGTTATTCCATCGATCTCGGTATCTTATTACACAACCTTCCCGTAAGCTCCTCGTATCATCTCTAATCTTCTCCCACTTTGACTACTGTAGCGTGGTATACAGGGGCCTTTCGAAATTGCTTGAGGGCCGTTTAAAACGAATAATGAACTGCTCTCTAAGATTTGTTCTTGGTACTCTGAGGCTATGCCGTGTGTCGCATCACTATGATCAGTTAAAGTGGCTCTTCCCTCCCATTCGTAGACAATATTTCCTTAGCCCTTTTCTGTACCAATCCATTAACTCTCAACACCCTTCATATATCTACAGTCTCCTCCAATTCAAATCCTCAGTCCAGCACCACAAAACAAGATCCCGCCTCTCCGATCTCTATAGTAGTTCTCACACAACCAAAGCATTCGGGCGTTCCTTTCTCGGCCGCTCCACCATATTGTGGAACTGAATACCTGCTTTTATCTCCCGTGCTTCTGCACTGACTTCATTTAAATCCTTGCTTTTCCAGCATCTCCTTACTTCCTAAAAAGATAATCTCTAAGCAGGTCAATCATTTGTTTAAATAAATCAGTATTGAATAATCGAGTTAGTTGGTTTCATTTTTCTAAAGAAGATATACACTACGTAAATGCTTTATTGAATGCGATCCCATTCATTCATTTTATTTAGTAACTGCTGTTATTAATAAATTTATTCTCTTCTATTGGTTAAAATCCTGTAAAGATTCGTACTTTTTAGTTATTTCGTTTCTATTTTTATTTTTCTTACTTGTTTGTCACTTTTTGAATGCTTCATGATTATTATGTTTTATGATATCATTATGTAGCCTTCTGGCCAGAGATATAATATGTTTATTTTTCTGTTCATGTTTGTTATTCTAAAGGGACTTGGTCCCTGAATAAAATTTGTTTTCTACTCCATTCTATTCTATCTATCAATTGTTTCTCTCAATAATTATTGTTATCTTATTTCTATTTTTTCTTTTGTTTTTTTAAATATCGTTATTGGAGGTAATTTTGTTTTCATTCGTTTTTTTAATTTCTTCATATTTATTAATTTATTAATAATTAATGCATTTCATTATATTAAACTCTAAGAGTTAATATCTTATATATTAATAGTAGTATTATTATTCTAAAGGGGCTTTTCCCAGAATAAATAAAGAATTTATTATTAAATGAATAATTATTACACATTAAATTACAATTAATAAAATTATGATTGATTGTTATTGTTAATTTTTTTTAATTATTATGTTTTTAATGACTTAATGAGGCCATTGAGTAGCGTGTGTTTTGAACAGGAATATGTTGCCAAGACTGACTAATCAGATGACCTCAATGATTATTTTTCGCTAAAGATCATGCCAACGCTATAACTGAATGTTGAAATAAGTGTTTTAATTACTATTTTTAATTACCTGTTTCTATTAAATTACAATGAAATCCAGGCATTGTCTAAAAAAATAATGGAACCTTGGATCACAACGGAAAGGAACCATAAGGTGAGTGAAAACGTACCATAAAACGATTGAGGAATCGTGAGGATGAACAAAATGGATTTTTTACAGATCATAAAAAAAATATATATTAAAAATTAGTGTACAGTTTACACATTTCACAGTGGCTTCTTAACATATTAACATATCTAGGCATTCTCTGGGAATGGCTGCTCCTGCGAAACTTTCGTTGATGCTGAATTCTAATCTGGTGACAGGTTTCTAAAACGCCGAATGTCACCGATGTAATGAGGTAGATGCAATGATTTGCAAATAATCACTATCTGTTGTTAAATGAGTTAACATAAAAAAATTAAATAAATAAAACTGTACCACAATAGACCATGGAGGGTTTTGGGCTCAGCACGTGGTAGAGACAGTCCTCTTTCAAGGACAACAGTCTTGCAGGGAGGTGATTTGTCCTAGAACACGTTCAACCACCAGTTTTTCCCCAATTAAGGGTGCCCATTTTATAGAAGTTGGGTGAGCCCAAGAGGGTCTTCAGAGCCGACAGGATCCTTCCCCGGCTTATAACAGATTTAATAAAAGTCTTCCACAGCCGGATAATACATACAATTAAATACTATTTGTTATCAATTAGTAAATATTAGTAAGTACTATTTGTATTTCGATATATTCTGTAATAATAGAAAAATGATTACGCCTCTGTTTCCGGCATTGTTTGTAATCAAAGACTCAAACCATCGCTCGTCGGCTGAAGCATTGTCGGTTTAAGTAATACTGATGACAGATATATTTAAACTGACTGCCTTTATCAGTAAGTCACTGATTTACTGATTACTGGGGCTGGGTGAGCGCACTAGGAGGGCAAAAATCCCCAAGAGTCTACCCTCTGCTGTTAGATTAAGTAAATAAAATGCCACAGCCAGTTTGGTACCGGGGACAGTAACTCAGCCACTGAGCTACCGCGCTCCCTAAATTACTTAGGTTGGTCGGCGGAAATTCCTTGAATGTTCCTCCCGGCAAAGGTCGATGTGCTCGCTGACCGACAATGACAGTGTAGTTCCTGAGGCTAGTTAGAGAACGTGGCAGGATCGAACGGCTTTCTCGCGTATCTAAACACAAAAGTAGTCGTGGATTTTTCCGAGATAAAACGCTCATTATCCTCAGTTAAAATATCCTACATTAGGTTGAAACAGCCTATTAATAACCTATTCCAACGCCAGGTACCCAGTCCGTGACCGAATAAAATGAAACATTAGCTCGGTTCAAACTTATTTTTAAACACCAACTCAATTCAAATTTTCAAACCCGTAATTCCATTCGAAGGAACTAGGAAGTTGGAAAAACCTTTAACTTCACGAAAAAAGGTAATAAGAGCCATAGTTTCGACTAGTATTGTTTCTTGTTACTAAAGGGAACAAGAAATAATATGGAGCTGCTGCGCCATAAATAGTAATATGTAATTATTAATTAACTAAAGGAAAACGAACTCAAACTGTTGTGTCATCCCATTAGTTATGCTAGCTTATGGTCGTGACAAACACTCAACCTGTCCCGTTCACAGCAGATGTGTGCCTACGTAGTATTTCCTAATCTATCATAGATTCTTCAAGTTTGAAAAAAAAGAGAAATAACTTGTTTAATGCTGTAATAATTTTTCGAAGCTTTACACAAATATGTTTTTCTTCAGACTTGGATCCTCATATAAAACTTCTACATAACATAAAAGAGATTAGAATTTTTCAATATTTTTTTATTTATAATCATCAAAAGACCAGTTATCAATCCAGTCTACTGTAAAATTGGCACATTTTTCTTCAGCGCAATGCGTTTGGTTGGCATACAAGGTTCTTATTATTAATTATACACATTATTATTTATACAGAGTAAATACACAAAATGTTGTAGTAGGTTGGAATGCCACTTGTCAACAAATCACCATAATCATCTTGTTCTTTCTCTTTCCAACTCCATGTTACCTGGACTGCCTATGAGATGACTGTAAAAAAAACCTGTACCACAGCAACCCGTGAAGAATCTGGGGTTCAGTACATGGTAGAGACTATACAGTTTCTTGGAATACGGTTGTGCAGGGAAGTGATTTGTCTTAACTCATGTTCAACCGCCAAATTTCCCCCTTAATTTGGATACCAAATTTATAGAGGCTGGGTGAGCCCCAGGAGGGTCTTAGATCCCGTATGGTCCATCTCCGGTTGCTGACAGATTAAATAAAAGTCTTGCCAGCAGCGGGATTTCAACCAGGATTTTCGGCATGGCAACTCAGTGCTGTACCACTGAGTCACTCCACTCCCCTATGAAAATACAATAACCTTGAAACCGCTCAGGAAACATTAATCAGTTCCATTTTTCAAAATTTAATATTCCTGCAATCGGGGGGGGGGGGGGTAGAGATCTGGAAGACCCGGATTCTAGTCCCGGTCCTGGACATTTCTTTTCAAATAAAAATATTTTTATTTTGAAGAGAAAAGATTTGTCCTGGTCGGGATTCGAACCCGGGTATTCCGCATCTCTAGGGCGGTACTCTACTAACTAAGCTACCAGGGCTCGTAACTAGGCCAGACAAATCCATTCTCTTCACCGATCTCACATTTCCAGCACTCGCAATTTTTGCGAAGTACATATGGGGAAATAATTTGAAAATTCCTTTACTACCACTAATCAGTATAAGAGCCCCGGCTATAGGGCTTGGTCCATCTCTGGACCTGCCAGAGCTCTCTGCTTCCATACTTTTTCATTAGCATTCACTGTCATTTTGGCTTCACTACCTCAAGAAATGACCTCAGGGAAAAGTCAGATCCTTTGATCTGAACAATATTTAAAAAAAAAAAATTTTAATGATTGACTTGGAGTTGTTTAGTTAATAAAGAACCTTTTCAATCCATTAAATAATATTATATTTATTGTGTTCTGATCATAGTTACAATTTAACATATATTTCTACTTACAAAGAGAGAAAAGGGAGCCCTTTCGCTATATATCTGACAGTCCTACATGTTGAGTTGTCCGCTACTTGCCGACGACTGCCGCACCTGTATCTTAAGGGTATAGGACATTTAAACTACTGTTCCATGCCCCTTACCCTATTTATTTAGGTACTCCTAATGTTGCAAATAGTGTCGCATATAGCATCACCTTGGCCTCTTCCCCAAGATTTTGGTTTCGAAAGCGATCCTCATCACTCTTTCTCTGCTATTTTAGAAGCCGGCCAAACAAGGTGGAGCATGTTCTTTGATAATCTACTTAGCTGGCTTAAGTTCCATATTTGACCTGAGATTTTTTTTTCCCTCTCGGCTTCTTCTGGTCTTCCATCATTCTTCAATACCGCAATCTCTATGACTTGAAAATGGGTTCTGGTAATTTACTGTAATAATTCGAAAGATTCACTTGTAAGAACTGGATAGAAGGCATTTCTATAAGTTGCTTTTAATTTTGTTTACATTCTTTGACACTTATTTTATAAAACCTACCCAGCCATATTTGTTTATGTAATTGCGGATGTAAATTAATAAATATTTAAATTGTCTCCACAAAATATTTATTAAGACTCCGCTAGTTGCAGTACCGCGATTAAAGCCTAGCATGCAAGTATTAGAGCTAATTTTGCTGTCAGTTATGAAATGGGAAAGGCTGACTTTCATCCTTTCTACCAGCGCTGTGGGGAAATTGAAGGATTGCGCTATTCTTATTAAGCAAATCGGGCTAAGCAAATGACCTGGGTTCCTATATAATTTTTGTTGTTGGTATATTATATATTTTTATTTAATGATGAGTTTTTGGTTATTGGAAACCGGCCAACAATGGAACAGGCAGATTTCATGTTTTTAGGTCTTTCTTCTCTTCCAATAATTCTTCATTCTCTCCGAATGTTGCCTTCTCTCTTCCGTCCATGCTCCATACCCATGCTTCGGTCTTTCTTCTACAAGAAGACTAATGTTTTTCTGTAGGCTCCTAAATCTCTCTCTGTCCTTTCAGTCCTCATCAGTAATGTCAAGTCTTTTATCTTTCGTCTGCTTAGCATAACTAATCTGGCTTTCCAGAATGTACATCATATTGACTATTTGTTTATTCAACCTTGTGGGATCCATCCTGACCATGTCCAGGAAAAAACTTAATCGTTTTTCCCTCCTAGTTGTATCCTGTTAATCTGTCCTTTCGTGTATTTCTTTATTCGATCTCAATCTGCAGTTCCACTGTGATATTCTTGGGCCATAAATTTTATCGAGAACTTCTATATGGAGTTTGCTATATTTATATCTGTTTAATAATATTTGTTTAAATACAACGGAATACCGATTGCGACAATTCTATACATGAATACAATACGGTGAAGGTACCGTCCAATGAAAGTATATCGTTAGCATAAAGGAACTTTTTACACCACCAAAACATTGGAAACGGAAATAATGTAACTGTTATTACATTTATTTTCATACACACACACACACACATATATATATATATATATATATATATTTTTTCTGTGACTTCTCTATAGTTACTGTTTATAAAAATGATAGCAATTACTTAAACCAGTTTTATTATTTTCGTAATTGTCCAATGAAAACACAAGAATTAAGAACCAAGTTGGTGAAATTTTAATTTGTCTTAAAAGTAAAATAAAAAGACAGTTATTTTTGGTCATAAAATGTTTCCTCTTTGAATCTGGCATTGGAATGACTTCAGTAGAGATTTATTATGGTATGCCGTTACGACATGTCTTGATATGGAATAAAGGAATGGTAATGGCTTTAAGTAATAAACGTAATAAAAAAATGCATAACTCTTTCTTGATCAGTTTAAACGTATTCAAGATTAGGCAATCTTTATTGTCCTATCAATGCCATTATAACAATCACGATTATTTAATCATTTTTAACTCACCCATACAATAAAAATTAATTGAACAAATTAATAAAAAAAAACTTTAGTCTCTAAAATACTGAAGTATAACTAACCAGTCAACGTTTCGCCGATTCAGGAATCATCAGGACGTAGACCAAAATAAAAATCCACATTAAGAACAAAAGCAGCACATCTCACATCAACAGTCTAAACAGACAGCAACCTCATTCCAAGAGGTTCAGTAAAATACTAAATCTTTTGGAAGGTAATAAACGAACAGCTGGGGAAGTTATATAAAAACTACTCTAGGGGAAAGATATTCGAGGCAATCATTCTCGCTCTGAATAATTTTAACTCTATCAAAATCAAAGAGGTGTCTGTGTTTTAAATTTCTTTTTCTCTATTTTTTTGCAGAGCATCTGCATGTAACTATTTAGTTAGTTTTTCATTGAACGTCTTGGAATGAGGTTGTTGTCTATGACTTATAAATCTGTTAGGAATGTTGATTTGAGAAGTGTCTCGTCGATCTTTGATGTGAATTTCAATTTTAGTATGTGAGCTGATGATTCCTGATTTGGCAAAATATTTATCGGTTAGCCATTTAGTTATCAGTCATAGGTACTTAGAATTGCCATTCCGCTCTTGAAATCCATCCTGCTTTGAAACTTGATAACTGGGACGTCTACCAGAAGAGAATCTTCGAGTATTTAACAAACTCCATGTCGTATAAGATTAGAGAGAATAATAACCTGCAGCAAAGGATGCGTCAATACTCCTTACAATGACTAAAGACATTCAAAGCATCCCTCGAAAGGTCCTTGAACGATGATGATGCAGTAGCGGCTCCTCAAACCAACGGCACTTCTCGATTTTTGAACAAGCAATGACGAAACTGAAAACCGGTTGTAAATATCGCAACTTGGCAGGTTAATATTAACTTTCACCAATCGATATAGGGCAGAAATGACATCATTTTGAGATAATTGTCCATCATCGCATCTGTCAACTTCACAATTGAACTATGGAATCCAGTTAATTGTGCACAATTGACCTCGACGAGTGTTAGTTAAATTAACACATCCCTTAATGATTAGGAAATCGAGACACAAAAAACTCTTGCTATAATACATATCTATAATTTATGTGTATTTACTTAAAGCGGAAATCCGTCGAATATGGATTAAACGAACGCTCAAATCTGAACTGGCTTTGCGGAAAAGACACAAGGAGGGGTTGTTTATTCATTTACTGTCACGGTAATTTTCTGTTATCATCCCGTCTATAAATATAGGTAGTATAGTACTATTAAATAATACATATCGTCGCTGTCAAAACAATACCGCCTGTACTTTGTACGGTTTTACAGGAGAGGAAAAAAACCGAGCCATATGTTATATTATCTTATGTATATCGGTTATCTTTCAATTACTAATTACAGCACCTTGCGTAAAACCTTGAAAACTTTTTTTAATAGTGTGTAATTCAACCTGTAGAATGCCTGCAGAGAAGACCTGCAGTTTCCTCATCAAAAATAGTCCTAAAAATATTTTTTAAATTATAATGATAAGCAACCATATTTAACATGAATAATTTTCCAACACAAATAAACATGTGTTTCATTTAAAAGTAATATACTACCTATATTAGAAATATTTTTTATAGACAGGACAATAACAGAAAAGTACCAACGTCACTTTATGCTGCTATGGCAAACCGGACGATACTACAGGGGGAGTCCTAAATTTGGCCAATAGGGATCTTTAACGAGGCTTGGGGACCCAAATACGGCCAAATCATGTAGTAGATTGGTATGCTAGCTACTGAACCGCAGGTGATACCAAGGAGTTGTCGACATTGGCATTTCTAGAAAATAAGAAAAAACCCTGTACCACCACAACCCATGAACGGGTCTGTAGTTCAGTACATGGTAGAGACTGTACTGTTTCATGGAAAACGGTTGTGCAGGGAGGTGATTTGTCCTACATCATACTTAACCGCCAGATTTTCACCCTTATTTTTGGTACCCACTTTATAGAGGCTAGATGAGCCCCAGGGGGTCTTAATCCCATTTGATTTATCTCCGGCTGCTAACAGACTAAATATAAGTCTTGCCAGCAGCGGGATTTGAACCAGGATTTTCTGCATGGCAACTCATTGCTCTACAACTAAACCACTCCACTCCCCAAGATAGAAGAAATAATGTTTCTAAAATTTTATTTCCTGGAACTATTATTCAATACTTACTAATATACTTAGTAAGAGGCCCAGACTCGCTAAGCGGGTTGTTGCGCCAATCATGCGGACGATAATGATGATAAATTTACTTAGAATAATTAGAGACTAAGCTGACACGAGGAGAAATTTTCGTTGTACAATAACTTCCATAAATCATGACAAATGAAAAAACGTGCATACTTCCATTGAAGTTTATTTTTTATCTAGCTTATAACTCACTATAGTAATGATTTGTTAATACAAACGTGTTTCAGATTGTACAGAATTTTCTTTTTTGCGACATTATTACGGATAATCGACGCTCTACTGCATTGTTAGTTATATAGGCAATTTTTCTTATATAATTTGCTACAATTCACAAAAATTACATGCTGTACCAAATAGATCAGTCTCAAATTAAAAACAATATATAGACAATCATATTGCTAAACTGTGTGAAATTTTATTTTCAAATCTACTTTGAAAATAACCTGCTTTTTAGACGCCTCGGATGATTACCGGGAATTGAAGGAGAAGCTTCGTTTGAAACTAACTGGGTTTGAGTCGGAATGAAAAGTAAAATTATTGTTTTCTATTCTTGTTTTCGTCCTCATCTTCACGATCATCTCGCTGTATTTCCAATGAAAACCTACCGTCTTCTCCTTTATCCCAGGTTGTAAACCCAATGTTTCCCATTGTACACGAACGCTTCTTAGTATAAATGGGTTGCCGTCTTTAGTAACAAGAAGAGGGAACTCTGGTTCTTGATGGATACTAAGTCATCGAATCCATCTCGTATCCAATCCAAAATCCCCAGTGCTCCTTATCTTGTTACGAATAAAGCCAACCATAATGACTTAAATGTCCCATTATTTGCTGATTAGCCCCGAACCTTCAAGAACAAAACTCCAAAAATTGACTTTTTCCTATTTATCGCTAGTTGAGTCAAGCAATATTGAGTAACACAGCACTTATCCGCCTTATTTTTGTTGGTTTTAGTCCGGTTCTTAACCCAAAATTTCGGGAGCAAGCGACAAATGTGAAAAAGTCGATTTTAGAAATTTGGAGTATCCGTTTTTTATATTGAACACATAACATTATCTCACCAAATCAAATGAAATTCCGGCTGTAATGAGGGGATTAACGTATTGTAGTGAGAATTATTAAAGGCTATCAATTTGGTATCCGTTTTATTTAAATATATATATGAAAAAGAAATTCTCATTCTTGGAAGGAAAAACCTATGCTAAAAGAAGTTATACCAAACACACCATATGTATATAAGTATGTATGCAAGTATATAAATACAGTCATATCGACAAATATTGCAGAATAATAATATACGTAATGTAAAAATTCAGATTCAAAATAATACAAAGGTTGGTAGTTGCATATTGGTGCGAACGAATGAGTACAACAACGCTTTTTATTTCATTTATTTTTATATTTTATTTCTTCCGCCAAAATAAGCTGATATTTGCTCAATAGTATAATGTTCGGGAGTAAAACTGATCCTCCTCAAATACAATATTTGGAGGAACGATATCATTAAAATTAATTAATTAATTGCCAGCCCAAGCCAACGGTCAACTTACTTTTGATATTTTCTACTTTTGTCAATAGAATCAACTACAAAAATAAGACCTAAAGACCAAGAAAACGTATCTACTAGGAAACAGAATTAAGTTTTTAAGGAGAAAATTTTTAGTCAGAGAAAACCCAAAATCACCTACACCGCTCCATTCCAAGGCTAACTTCGCCAACGAAACAGCCAATACCAGCTACTCCAGAAGACCCGTCCCGAAAAAGGAGCCCTCGGCGCCCCTGACCCATTGAGATATCGGTGGAGCAACGCGGTCAAGAAGGTCAATGGACTGGAAGGAAACACGTTAGGCCCAAGGCTGGAATGCCAGACACGTCAGGCTGAAGAAAGTAATCTACGATGGCGAAGTCAGGTATCAGCTGTAGGCGCTAGGGCCGGTTATCTCAATCTTACAAGGACTCAACAGCTAATAAGGACATCGTTTGAAACTCCAGAAAGAATATAATCGTAACTAAGTAGCGCACATAGTTCTCTTTTTGAATGAAGTACAGTGGAGCGTCGATTAGCCGAACGTCAATTATCCGTAATGTAATTTTAATTAATTTGATCAGATCATCCAGTTACTTATTTGTATTGTTAAAATTATTGTTATTTTAAATAAAATTTGACGAAAAATATAATGATTTTTTCCATGAACGTCAATAAGGGGGGCCTAATCATTTCTCGGAAACAGCACGAAAATGAACTTAGATTTCAATACGTATTTGTTTAATAAGATATGTAAACCTAATTAGATAATTTCATTTGTTTCTCTGAATCCCTTTATATTCATCTGGTTGATATTTAATTTTTGATTATCCGAACCACCGCTGGACAACATTAGTTCCGATAATCGACGTTCCTCTGTACAATGAAATAGCAAACGTCTTGCCAAGCGCAGACGTCAACAGAACAAAAAAAAATGTATGCTATAGTAATATTATAAACACTGAGAGGAATGGCGCATTAAACCAAAAACTTTTGCAAGGGTGATTTGAAAATTAATCAGGCGTATTCTGCGCATCAAAACATTTTCCCTTATCATAATATTTCAATATTTTTTTTTTTAAATGGCCACTCTTACTTTCTTTCATTAAAATACAAAGAAGCAGCTCTTTAGACAATTGTATTATGACTAGAACTAGAGGCCATGTAGTATCCCGTTCTTTGTCAAGGAAGCACCCCACTTACAACTCATTAATCTTCCCAAAACACATTAAATTGTACCCCTTAGTATAATTATTTACTAACGGAATACATTATTTTCGTAGAATAAATACAATGTAGTCTAGGTATGGAACTTAATTTAGGAAAAGTAGATGATAGTTTTATATCTAGATAAAAGACTAGAAGCGAGTGCCTGAAGTAAATAAATGCCTCTTCGGGATAAACCGTTATACAAAAAGCAAACTTGTGTCGTCCAATAAGAAAGTAATCCTCTATAAGACGCTCTATAATAGAATTCGTCTATAATAAAATGCTCCTAATTTTAGAAAGAAAAAATCTAACTACTAAAGAGGGGAGAGCCTGGAAAAGACGAAAAATCTATTCGAGTCACCAGACGTCGTTAAAGTGATAATGATGGCCATGTGGTCAGAATAACAGGGGTCGAAGTACCCAAAAGGGAAATGGAAGAAAATGTGCAACGTACAAGATGAGTAGGGCGACCCAAGTTGCTCAGATTGTATGGGGTTAGTGAAAACACCCGGATTGTATAAAATGCACGGAATTGGAAGGTAGTAGTAAGGTTGGACACGTAGAGGACTGGCGGAAACGGATCGGAGGCCAAAGCACACTGATGAGTTGTAAAGCCAAGAAAGAGTCCTCAGATATGTGAAAAAAAACTTATAATTTTACCTCGTTTTATAAAAGTATTTTCATATTTTTTCAGTGTTAATACAAATTGAATTTTCAATACAATTTTATAATTTAATTGATATAACTGAGGGATCTATTACCATAAAAAATTAAATCAAGCCACAGGAGAGGTATCGCTGGGTACTTCTTCTGCTGTACTGGGTGTTCTTCTTCATGCCTTTCACGTCATTCTGTATTTTACTGTCAGCCAATCTGCTGATTGTCAATTATTTGTATTTGACAGGTGTGGATAAAAATATAAAGAAAAAAAATTGATACAGCATTAACCGACCAACGAACCATTTTTTATAGCTGTGCCAACAAAAATAAAAGAGAAAAACACAAAATTTTAGATTGGCATTTCCATCAAGGCCAACCTCCATTTTTTTGGTTCGGTCTCCGACCTTTAAGATTAGTTTGATTTGTAACTCTGGTTGATAAACGGCTTCAATTTTCTCAGTCAACTAACAAAAATATTAGCGTATTTTATAATGATGTATCAACTGAAGGGTAATTTTAATCTAATACTTTCAAGCTTTTATTCCCTTGTAGAAGTTTTTAATTGCTATCAAGGTTGAAAAGAAGAAATAACAGGCTTCCTACTTTTGAAGCTCAAACAAAATATCAAAAAGTTATAAACTACATAGCTAAAGTGGACAGTTGACTGTTAGTAATGCTCGTCAGTTTTCTAATAATGTTCAACTCTAAATCCATAAAACTGGTAAACTAGACATTGAACTTAGAAGTTCTAAGATGGATTTCTTGCTATTATTTTAGTATTCTCGAAAAAATATTAATTATTTATCATCATTGAGAAAAAAAATAAACACATCTAAACCGTAGTTACCATAGTACATTGGTGGTGAAGATAAATAAGGTAAATTTAAAAAAATATAAATATTATTTTTCTCTTGATCTTCAACACATTTTTTTTTTTTTAAATCAATACCTTTTGGAAAAAGTCTAAAAAAGCTTTCTAACATATTTTTATAAATAACTCTTAAATCTGAGCGTCCTTGCTAAGCTTGTGAGGAAATGCTTGTTTGACTTTTATAATGGTTTCTCAACATTTATAAAAAAACAGTAAACTACTCCTAAGAATATTGTAATAACAGGTTACACCAATACGAGGGCTATTCAGAAAGTAAGGGAGGTTTTGGAATTAAAAAAAAAAAAACAAGTACAAGAAAAACATTTTATTATATACAAGTGATAAGTGGCAGATTGTAATATTTCAATAAGTGTATATATTTAAAAAAAAAATATATATATATATTACATTCATGTAAAATAACACTTTTCAACATAATCACCATTCAAATTCAGGCACTTATCATAGCGGTGGACAAGCTTTGAAATTCCTGTCATAGAATTTTGCCACCTGTGATCTCAGCCAATTATTGGCGCGTACCTGGAGCTCATCGTCGTCAAAACGCTGTGGTGCTAGCCAACTGGTCCAAGTCTTCATTTTCGGGAACAAGTGAAAATCGCAATTTTGCGATGTATACACGAGGAAGAATGTTCATCAAACATTACTTATAATTTTAGGATCTTTTTGACAAACGTCATTATATTATTTATAATTTATTAAACATTGCTTTAATTTTTAAATATTTTTATTTTGAGGAGAAAGGTAGGGAGCACCTTGGTAGGGAGCGACCCCGGTGCCTCAAATGGTTAGAACGTTCCACGGTGAGGCCCCGGCTGGAAGCAAATCTTTTTTCTTCAAAATAAAAATATTTAAAAATTAAAGCAATGATTAAAAAATTATAAATAATTTAATGACGTATGTCAAAAATATCCAAAAATTAAAAGTAATGTTCAATGAACATTCTTCCTCGCGTATACATCGCAAAACAGCGAAAACACGGGGGATATGGGATCGGTAAAGAGAACAGATTTGTCCTAGGTAGGGAGCGACCCTGGTGGCTCAAATGGTTAGAACGTTGGCACGGTGAGGCGGAGATCCGGGTTCGAATCCCGGCTGGGGGCAAATCTATTCTCTTCAAAATAAAAATATTTAAAAAGTTTTAAATATTAATGGAGGATTTATATTTATTTTCGATTTCAAGAGATTATGAGAGGCAATTTATTGTTTATTAAACAACATAATTAACTCAAATAAAGATAGATGACTGTTGACAGATGAATGTTTAGTTTAATTTCGTAGCACCTTAATAATTGAAAGCTGAAAGACAGTTGTGACTGACAATTCTTAAGTTTGTTACCGCATTAAGATTACTGCACACTGTTAACTTCACACAAGATTTGGTCCATCTCAAAGTTTTCTTAATATTAGTGAAAGAAAATGGTATGGGTGGAGGTCAATAAATTCTCAAAAGTAGGTAGAAACATCATTGGTGAGTGGGGATGAAAAAATTATATGCAGCTGGGCACAGAAGTCGAATTCAATTCTCTTCAGTTACTCTTGCTCCATCAGAACTCCTCGATGCTATTGGCAAAGTCATTATCTAGACAGAGATTGCATTAGCTCTGTTGTAGCCTGAGCAATTAGGCAAATATTGTGGAATTACATTTACTGTTACTTGTATTTTTGGATGAACTTTTACTTTCCTGAGACTTAGAGTAGTAGGAAAATAAGTAGTCAGGAGATACGTTTTTCCTTTAGTTTTTATGAAAAATTCCAGCAGAAAAAGCCTTAAGGCCCATGTACAGTTCTGATTGGTTTATTAATGACAAATCCAAAGAGTATGTAGATCTCTTTTCTATAATAATTGGCAACAAAGGGTCTTTGCACCAATCATCAGAAAAGAATATTCGGAATGCAGAGATGGCTGTTGGCCACTAATATAATGACAATGGTGAGGAATATTTCCAGACGCAAACAAAGTAAGGAGCACAGGAAATGACTCCTTTTTAAACTGGGACGTTTTAAATTTGGGTAAAATATTTTCACACAAATTATTGAAATCTTTTGAAACTAGAACTTGGTGGCTGAAAAAATATTTGAAAAAACTCATTTGGCTACCCATATTTTTAGGGAGGAAGAATATTATAAATTAGGTCCTTGAAATTGGTCTTTTGCCAATCCTTGAAAAGAGGAGCTAAGTAAAATATAAAAATAAATAAATAATACAATAAAACAACTCTTAAGAAAATAATGTTTTATTCACTATATTCTAATGATCAAGTTTATTTATTTAAATCATGATTATACATAATGTATCCATAAAAATAAATTTAAAA
This sequence comes from Troilus luridus, assembly GCA_964056705.1. NCBI lineage: Eukaryota > Metazoa > Arthropoda > Insecta > Hemiptera > Pentatomidae > Troilus > Troilus luridus. The sequence goes on from OZ057414.1 coordinate 71,424,738, forward strand.
GGAGTAAGGGTATGCATTAAGTAAAAAAAAAAAATATTCCAATTGCGCATAATATTTAGTTATCCATAAAAGTAAACAAAAAATACATTAAAACCTACAAAAGAAATTGAAATATATATATGTATATGTATATGTGTGTATATATATATATATATATATATATATATATATATATATATATATATATATATATATATATATATATGTATATATAAACAATTGGTTATTTCACTAAATTGAAAAGTTGAGAAATAACCTATCAGCTAATATGAAGAATTTAAATTATAAAAATTGGCAAACAAACCTGCACTGTATTTGATGATGGTTTTTCTTTCTTCAATTTTTTTAAACATGATTGTTTTAGTAAAGAAAACCATTCACCACGCAATACACAATGGAATTTTGAATTAAAGGCATTCATTAGAAAACAAGCTAACTCGATGACAGTCCAATAACATGTATTTGTTGATTAGAAAGTAAGAAGATATGATGGGAAGTCGCATGTACACCAAGCACTCTTTCCTTGTTTGCGAGACCCAGCAAGTACTGTGTCCCCCAGGTAGTCTTTGGACCTGGTCGTAGCCCTCCTTTATAAAGGAATATCCGTCCTCCGGCATCTACCACTCCAGCATAACTCATATCTGTGGAAAATGAAATACTGCTTTAATTATTTTTAATTTTTAAATTTCTTAATAAAAAAATTAAATCATGAAGCTATACTAAATCCAATAGAAAATACGTATAATATGAAGTACATAAATATCTGTTGACAAATAAATCTTACTTTTGAGGAAAACATTATCAAAATATGAATGAGTGTATAAATACTGGGGATTGAAAGCAGAAGAGACTAACCTATAAAATATTTGAATATTTTTATTTGAAAAGAAAAGATATGTCCAGGACAGGACTCGAACCCGGGTCGCCCAGGTCACTAGCCTGGAGCTCTGCTAATTGAGCTATCCTGGTTTGCCTCCCGGTCATAGACATATCCTTTCTTTTCACTGATCCCATGTCCCCGTGTTCTCGCAATTTGCGATGTATACGAGGGGAAGCATCTTCTTTGAACATTATTTTAATTTGGATCTTGTTGACTTACGTCATATATATATATATTTTTTTTTTCCACGAATCAGCCAGCAAGGACCACACGAATATCATTCAAATCTTCTTCACACTCTCCGCCTTCCGTCTATTTATTTGTTATTGATTGTATTAATTTTCAAATAAAAGTATTTAAAAATTAATACAATCAATAACAAATAAAATAAAATAAATTATAATAATATATATATGACCTATATTTTTATATTAATATTTATGGACCCGAAGTAACACAAGAGGGGTATAGGCGAAAATCCAATGAAGAAGAACTATACAAAAATTTGGAAGATCTTGAAACAGTCATCAGGACCAGGAGACTGAAGTTCTATGGCCACATGGTCAGAATGAACAATGGGAGGCAGAACAAAAAAATCTTTAATAAAGTATTAAGCTACAAGGGTATAGGTGGATATGTGAAGCAAATAAAAGAGGAGCTGGTTAGGCTAAAAATCAAGGATAACGAATGCTTGGACAGAGAGCTTTTCGGGAAAAAACTAAAAGAGGTTGGGATTCTTGCGGGAGGGAGGAAGAGACGAGGGAGAAAATGGACTAGGGAAGAGCGAGAGGAACAGTGCAGGAAGATGAGAGAGTATTGGAGTAGACGGAAGGCGGAGAGTGTGAAGAAGATTTGAGTGATATTCGTGTGGTCCTTGCTGGCTGATTCGTGGAAAAAAAAAAAATATATATATATATATATATATATATTGTTACGGTCAGAGCGGGAAGTAGGTCCGGCTTCTGATCTGCCTAGAGCGGATTAGGCAAACAATGCGATTAAGCGGAAGGGATTATAGAATGGCGTAGAGCCTTCTAGATCGGTCTAGGTGGTCCTCGTCCGTGTTCCGAGTAATTCCCCACCACGACCTACCTTGCCTATATAAAAAGGACAGCGTTTTCGGCCGCGGCAGTGAGTAATAAGCAGTGAAGTAATAAGCCAGTGAGTAGCAGTCGTTAACTAGTGATAGTGCGTGAGTTACAGTGAGTTAGTATCAGTCTGTAATAAGTGCTTAGTGAGCAACAGTGACAATTAGTGGCCGTGTAATAAGTGTAATAAACTGTGTGGCAGTTTGTCATATTTGAAGAGTCTTACGGTCGGTGGACTTTAGTTAGCGAACTGTAAGTGTTAATTTGTAATTGTAAACTATAGTGTAATATTATTGTATTTGTACAAATTTATATAAATAGTTTAGTTACTTAGTATAAACAATATCTTATATTATTTGTATATTATCTTAGAAATTAGATAACATTTAGTAGAATATTATTATTGTATATTGATATTAGTTTAATAATTTAACTGTTTTAAATAATCTCATTGTATTCTTTCTAATTTGTTAATAAATATTAGATTCTTGAATTAAGTAATAGTTTAGTCCATTTTACACCCAGTAGCCCGTAACAAATTGGTGTCAGAAGTGGGATCTTGTGTAATTGTTATTTTGTCTTGCATTTTTGTAATTATTGGGCTACTGTATGAAAAATGGCTTCTCAGAGTCTTAAATTAATGGATTTAAAAGTTGCAGATTTAAAACGGGAATTGGAAGAACGTGATCTGGATTCTTCCGGAAATAAAAGTGTACTACAACATCGCTTGCGTCAATTTTTTGTAGAGTTAGGGGAAAATCCAGATGACGTCCTGTTTGAAACTGATTTAAGCAAGTTGTCTGCAACTTTTAAAAATGAATTAGGTACTGTTAAAAATGAGTTAAGCAATGTAGAAAATAAGCTAGGTAATGAATTAAGCAGTGTTAAAAATGAACTAGGTAATGAATTAAGCAGTGTTAAAAATGAACTAGGTAATGAATTAAGCAGTGTTAAAAATGAACTAGGCAATGTAGAAAATAAGCTAGGTACTGTAAAAAATGATTTAATGGATACATTAGAGTCTAAGTTAGGCACATTAGAGACTAAGTTAATGGAAAATGTAGATAATAAGTTAGCCGATGTAAATAATAAAGTAGCAGATGTAGAATCTAGGCTAGGAGAAAAAGTGAACGAAATTAGGCTAAGAATGGAAGCTCTCGAGGGACGTAAGAGCAACCCACCGACGAACGACACCGACCGTTCCTCCGAGGGCAGCCATCGTAATAGCATTCTACCCGCCTATGCTGGGGCGCCGCCAACTCACAATACCATGCCAGTATTCGACGGGAAGACGCCGTGGGAAGACTACATGACTCTCTTCGAGACCGCGGCTTCGATCCACGGGTGGTCGCAGGAGACCCAAGCTTCAGCATTGTGCCTGGCCTTGCGTGGAGACGCCTTAGGAGTGCTGCAGGGGATGCCCATGTCGGAGCGGTCCAACTACGGGGAGCTGATGAGAAGACTGGAGATGCGTTTCGGCCACCGCCACATGGACCAGCTGTATCGCTCACAGCTGAGAAGCAGGATCCAGAAGACCAACGAGACTTTACAGGAATTTGAAGCGGATATTGCCCGGCTAGTGAGGAACGCCTACCCATCGGTCACCGACGATGTCTACGAAAGCTTGGCTGTCGACAAATTCCTCGATGGACTTCGGGACCCAGAGACACAACAAGCAGTGAAGCTCGCCCGGCCGAAAACTTTAGGAGACGCATTATCCCAGGCCATGGAGTTCGAGGCTGTTAGACAGTCTGTACGGGGCCATGCGCGCGTACGAGCAGCAGAAGCGGAGCCAAATGTAGTCCCCAGCTTTGAGGACCTAGTGACGAAAGTTTTAGAGGCTCTCAGGACCCGTAAGAAGGAGATACGCTGTTGGAGCTGCGGCCAAATTGGACACCCTAGAAGCAAGTGTCCATCTAAGAAGCAAGAAAAGCCACAGGAAAACTAAGTAGGGTTGATGGGAGGGGGCAACTGTCAACCCGTAACGTCAAAGGCCCCAGGAAGACCATCAGGATTGCGTCAATAGGAAGCAGAACGAACAGTTTCTACGTTGATGGGATGGTGAACGGGCAGCTGCGAAGTCTGCTAATAGATACCGGCGCAACCATGACAATCTTGAACTCGAAAACATTTCCAGCTGAGAAGATCTTACCAACAACCTGGGCATTACGGACTGCCACGGGACAGCCAGCCAAGGTTTACGGGGAGACAGTTGCCACCTTCATCATCGGGGGTCAACATCTGAAGCACCGCGCTCTCGTGGCAGAAATCGATGAAGATGTCATATTGGGCATGGACTTCATGATCGCATACGGGATCAAGCTGGACATGTCGAAAGGTGTGTTGACGATGGGAGACGAGGAAGTCATCCTTCGGCAGGGAAAGGATCTGTATGCACGAGTGCTCTTACTAGAAGACACCACTTTACCTGCACAGAGCCAAATCGTGACGCATGGGACGGTCGAAGGACATCTACCAGAGGGTCAATGTGTACTACTGGAACCCGGAACGCACGAAGAACAAGAGATCGGACGCGGCGTACTGGTTGCTAGGTCTCTCATCAAGGCCGGACGGACCACTCCAATCCGGCTAATGAACCTGAACAGCTTCCAGGTAACGCTGAAGAAAGGAACACCGGTCGGGGAGTGTACAACCGCTACCTCAGTGGTTCGTCAGCTGCAACGTCGTCCCACCGAGCTCCGAGGACTGCCAGACGAACTAAAAGGATTTGTTAACGAGTCATGCCGCGACCTTTCACCTGAACAGAGCGAGGAAGTGAAGAACATGATTATCCGATGGCATGACGTCTTCGAGATCGGACCAGGACCACGGGGCAGAACGGATATCGTCCAGCACAGGATTGACACCGGGGATGCGAAGCCCATCCGACAGGTCCCGCGGAGGCTGCCGTTAGCCAAACGGGAGGACGCCGAGAAGATCATAAAGGAGATGGCGGCCGATGGTGTCATTGAGCCTTCGAGTAGCCCCTGGATGTCTCCTGTCGTATTGGTGAAGAAGAAAGACGGCACAACGAGGTTCTGCGTAGACTACCGTCTTCTGAACAACGTCACCAAGAAGGACAGTTATCCGCTTCCCAGGATTGACGATACGCTGGACACCCTGGAGGGGTGTAAACTCTTCTCTACCTTGGATCTCCGCAGTGGATATTGGCAGGTTGGATTGGCACCTGAAGATAAAGAGAAAACGGCGTTTTCAATTGGCACTGGGCTCTGGCAGTTTACAGTAATGCCATTCGGGCTTTGCAATGCTCCTGCCACATTCGAGAGGCTGATGGAAAACGTGTTAAGAGGTCTCTCTTGGGAGGTATGCCTGGTATACCTAGACGACATTATTGTGCTGGGAAAGTCCTTCGCTCACCATCTGAAGAATCTGGAGAAGGTCTTCGAACGACTGCGTGCAGCGAACCTAAAGTTGAACCCGAAGAAGTGTAATCTCTTCCGAAGGCAAGTCAACTACCTGGGGCATATTGTGTCAGATAACGGAGTTGCTGTTGACCCAGAGAAGATAGCAGCGATCACCAACTGGCCAGTACCTCGAGATAAGCACCAGGTGAGAAGTTTTCTCGGGCTCTGCACCTATTACCGGAGGTACGTGAAAGGATTTGCTAACATCGCAAAACCTCTTACCAGGCTAACCGAGGAGAAAAGGACTTTTCATTGGGATCACGAGTGCCAGGCATCCTTCGAGGAGCTGAAGAGCAAATTGAGTAGTGCTCCTATTCTGAGCTATCCACGTCCCGAGGGCAAGTTCATACTTGACACAGATGCCAGCAACATCGCCATTGGAAGTGTCCTCTCTCAGCTTCAAGACGGAGAAGAAAGGGTGATTGGATATTTCAGCAAAGCACTCTCAGCTCCGGAACGCAACTACTGTGTCACAAGGAAAGAGCTTCTGGCAGTAGTAAAATCCATAGAGCACTTCCATAAATATCTATACGGAAGGAGGTTCCTGCTGAGAACGGACCACGCGGCTCTAATGTGGCTGCTGCGATTCAAGTCACCGGAGGGACAAGTGGCGAGGTGGATCGAGCGCCTTCAAGAGTACGACTTTGAATCTGCTCATCGTTCTGGAACGAGCCACAGGAATGCGGATGCGCTTTCAAGAAGACCATGTGAAGATGAAGAATGCAGGCATTGTTCCCGACAAGAAGAGAAGCAGGGAACAGTATTGAGGACAACGGTTGTTATCGACAGTTGGCGGGACACAGAGGTGTCAAAGGAACAGGACGAGGACCCGGACTTAAAACAAATAAAGGAATGGAAAATATCGGGGCGAGGAAGACCGACCTGGCAGGATGTGGCTCCAATGTCGAAGAATGTAAAAACGTACTGGGCCCAATGGAACTCCATTGTAGTGGACAACGGGCTGCTGAAACGGGCATTGGAGAACGCGGAAGGAGATCAGCGTAGGCTACAGCTCATCGTTCCAAGGAATAAAGTGCCCGAAGTGCTTAGGGAACTACATGACGGTGTAACTGGCGGCCATCTTGGAGTTCACCGGACATTGGAAAAAGTTCGTGAACGCTTTTACTGGGCAAACCTTAAGGACGATGTGTTGGACTGGTGCAGGCGTTGTGCGACTTGTGCGGCTTCTAACGGACCAACAAGAAGAAAGAGGGCCCCTATGAAGAAGTACAACGTGGGAGCACCGTTCGAGAGGATAGCGATCGACATCGCTGGCCCTTTCCCTGTGACGGGCGAAGGTAACCGATATATTCTCGTGGCCATGGACTATTTTTCTAAGTGGGTGGAAGCGTATGCCCTTCCGAATCAAGAGGCAGTCACGGTTGCAGACGTACTTGTGAAGCAGCTCGTCAGCCGGTTTGGAGTACCCATGGAACTTCACGCTGACCAGGGAAGAAACTTTGAGTCTGCAGTCTTCTCCGGAATGTGCGAAGCACTGGGGATACGGAAGACCAGGACGACGCCTCTTCACCCTCAATCGGATGGCATGGTGGAGCGCATGAACAGGACAATGGGTCGATATTTGTCTAAAGTGGTTTCCGACCATCAGCGAGACTGGGACCAGTATCTTCACTTGTTCTTGTTAGCCTACCGGAGTTCAGTCCATGAAGCAACGGGGCAGACCCCCGCAAATGTGGTGTTCGGCCGAGAACTTCGTTTGCCTTGTGATCTGAAATTCGGGTTCAAGCCAGACGAGGAAGTTAACGGAGAGGAATACGTCACAAATCTACGGAAGCGGATGGATAATATCCACGAGAAGGTTCGTGCAAACATCCAGGGAGCCAGTGACAGAATGAAGGAGCGTTACGACATCAGGGCAGAGAAAGGTGGCTTCCAACCTGGAGATTTGGTCTGGCTACATAACCCTCGAAGGAGGCGAGGCTACTCACCTAAACTTCAGAACTCCTGGGATGGCCCGTTTGAGATCATCAATAGGATAAACGACGTCATCTATAGGATCAGAAAGCAGCCAAAAGGAAAACCCAGGGTAGTCCATTTTAATAGACTGGCCCCATACAAAGGAGACCATGGCCCGACAAAAGACCAGCAAGTCAGGTACCTCAACAACGTGGAGACCAGTAAGGTATCAGTTGCACAACCTAAGGTACAAGGTTCCCGTGGAGTAACTCAGACAGTATACAGAGATATCTTCTCGTTACCCGCGGACTATTCTCTGGCCCATTGTGTCGCCGAAGATCTGAGGACTTCCCGAGGGATTGCAACGGTCTTCAGGAAGAAGTTTGCTGGAACTGAGGAACTGGAACACCAAGGACCAAGCGTCGGAAAAGCACTCCACCATACGCACGAAGGACGACACCTGTTCTACTTAGTCACCAAGTGTGCTACTGATCAGAAGCCCACATATGACGCACTGCGGCGAAGCCTCGACGACCTGCGGAGTAAGCTTCTGAGACTGCGTGTCACCAAGCTCGCGATCCCTAAGTTGGGCTGTGGATATGACGGCCTGGAGTGGAAGGTTGTCAGGAACATGCTTGAACAGATATTCGCCAACTCTGGAGTCGCCATATTGGTGTGCACGTTCAACCCCTGGAAAGGAAATGCGTCTCCATCGAGGGAAGCTCATGACCGCCCGATTTCTCCGGACTATGCTCTGGGGCAGAGCACTTTTAAGGAGGGGGCAGTGTTACGGTCAGAGCGGGAAGTAGGTCCGGCTTCTGATCTGCCTAGAGCGGATTAGGCAAACAATGCGATTAAGCGGAAGGGATTATAGAATGGCGTAGAGCCTTCTAGATCGGTCTAGGTGGTCCTCGTCCGTGTTCCGAGTAATTCCCCACCACGACCTACCTTGCCTATATAAAAAGGACAGCGTTTTCGGCCGCGGCAGTGAGTAATAAGCAGTGAAGTAATAAGCCAGTGAGTAGCAGTCGTTAACTAGTGATAGTGCGTGAGTTACAGTGAGTTAGTATCAGTCTGTAATAAGTGCTTAGTGAGCAACAGTGACAATTAGTGGCCGTGTAATAAGTGTAATAAACTGTGTGGCAGTTTGTCATATTTGAAGAGTCTTACGGTCGGTGGACTTTAGTTAGCGAACTGTAAGTGTTAATTTGTAATTGTAAACTATAGTGTAATATTATTGTATTTGTACAAATTTATATAAATAGTTTAGTTACTTAGTATAAACAATATCTTATATTATTTGTATATTATCTTAGAAATTAGATAACATTTAGTAGAATATTATTATTGTATATTGATATTAGTTTAATAATTTAACTGTTTTAAATAATCTCATTGTATTCTTTCTAATTTGTTAATAAATATTAGATTCTTGAATTAAGTAATAGTTTAGTCCATTTTACACCCAGTAGCCCGTAACAATATATATATATATATATATGACGTAAGTCAACAAGATCCAAATTAAAATAATGTTCAAAGAACATTCTTCCCCTCGTATACATCGCATATTGCGAGAGCGCGGGGACATGGGATCAGTGAAATGAAAGGATATGTCTATGACCGGAAGGCGAACCAGGATAGCTCAAATGGTAGAGTCCCAGAATAGTGATCTCGAAGGCCCGGGTTCGAGTCCCGGTCCTGGACATATCTTATCTTTTCAAATAAAAATATTTTAAAATTAATACAATCAATAACAAATAAAATAAAATAAATTATTATAAAATATTTGGTTTATTTTAGATGCTGAGATTTTATGAAGATACAAATAAAAAAAAAACTTTAATAATGGGAGAAAAAAGTATTAAAGCCAACCAGTATATTTTGAATTAATAACTAAATTAGATATCCATTCAAATTAACTAATAATAAAAACAGAAAATTGACAGTTTAGAGGTATATTTTATGTACTAAATAAAAACTAACAAACATTGCCTGTTAGTAAAAATGCAGAGGTAAGTTTCATGTGTTAAACATAAACAAATGAACTTTGTATAGTAGTTCAGAGATAGGATTTTGTACTGATAATTTTAGAAATTAAAAAATATAAATAAGATTATAAGAATAAATATCAATAATTGTTCAATACATTGTTTTTATAAATACATAAACATCAGTAAATTATTTTAAATTGTAGCAAATTATGTTGTTATGCTAATTATTAATTTGCAATATTGATTGAGATAAATTTCATATTTCTAAATTAATTTTTTTTTTCCATTTTTTACTGAAGTATTAACGGTAATAATACAAAATGATAGAAAAATTGTGTATTATTATAAAAAACAAGATGTGGATAAATTTTACCATGATTTTGAACAATTTCAAACTTTGACATTGATTGCATAAAAAATAACAAAATTAATCCACAATTTAGTATAATGAATTTGTTTATATGTAGTATACATTTTTTACATAGAAAATTTTTGGTCGCATAACTTATTTTATTAATGAAAAAAAAAATTTGAATATACTTCTGATTTATTAAGGTTTTTTCTTGATCCTTAAAATTCTTCTTTCTCTAAAATTTAAGAGTAGTTGTTTTAACATAAAGCATTTAATAGAAAAATGGTATAATTTAGAATGTTTTACCTGCAGGAAAAAAAGAAAACATCCTTGGAGCCTTAGAGGCCTGAATGAACCCAAAAGCACAAATAGTTGCAGCATGAGATAGCTTATGTTCTTTTGTTACTTCACAAACAATGCCATCAACATCCGAGCGTATGCAAAACCGAGGTGGCCCAGTCAACAACCTAGGACCATGCATTAGCCACTGTCCACTTCCAATTTCTACCTAATAAAGAATATTTTATTGATTCATTTAATGTACAAGTAGTCAGCATAGAAGATTTGGTAACGTGCTGTGTTGACTAAAATTTAGAATTAATTCTAAGAAACAACTAGAAACTGCAGCCTAAAACAGCAGGATACCACAGAAACTTAGGTTGTAATCCATTCATCGATTCATCCCAGGCAATATACAATTTTACTGACTCGACATTTTTATGACAGAAAATTATTAAAATTCAGAATACCATAACATTCCATATAGTTAACATACAAAGTTCTTGAGAATTTTTTTATTTTATTTTTATAAATACAGTTAAATCCCTTACTTATATTCTCAATATATATTTATATATTTACAGTTGAGTTGCGAATTACAAAAGACGAAGCGGTTGAGTTTTCGGATTTGGATCCATCAGTATAAATTAGAAAATGACCTGGGATGTTTTTAAGGATGCGAGACAGCTGTATTTTATATTCTGAAGGAGTGGTATTGTTTTTTGGAAACTTGGAAAGATTTAATATTGTTCTAGGAGGTGGTAGGGTCCAAGGTGGATTTTGGATTTCTGGTTTAGAAAATTAAATAGCTTTAAGAGCTGAAATAAAAGTAGAAATTCTTTCTGATAGAGGAAAGGTTGAATTTGTTTTTTGCTGGAATGCTGTACAGAATTTCGATTGAAAGATCTATTTGTGCGTGGGATGGCGATGGCTGGGGAAATAATTTGGAGATGTAATTTATTGCTAATTTTTGTCGTCTATACAACAAGGGAGGTAGACCTGGTTCTTTACATAGACTGAGGATAGGACTTGTTCTAAAAGTGCCAGTTGCAATTCAGATTCCAGCGTTATGGACAGAATCTAACTTACCTAGTGTTGTGGCGGGCAGAACTGTAAATAATAGATCCATAGTCTAATTTGGCACAAATCAAAGCCCGATATAGTTTTATCAATGTGAATCTATCTGAACCCCAAGATGGGCCACTAAGAAATGGAGAATATTTAATTTTTTCATTGCAGTTGTTCTTAATGATGTAACGTTTGATTCCCAATTTAATTTTTCATCAAATATGAGGCCCAAAAATTTGGTATCAATGAATTTCCCAGATATAATAGCAACAGTTTGATCCCTTTTGGTTGGTTGAGCCCAAGATCATTTATGGCAAGAGGGAATAGAGTTGGGCTAAGTACACAATCCTAAGGAACACCATTAATCTGATTATGATATTGGGACAGTTCACCGGCGACAACGAACCCGGAAATGGCGATTTGTTAGATATTGTTTTAAGAACTTGTACATTAGTCCGTGGATTCCAAGCAATGACAGCTTCCGGAGGATGACATTATGGCTTATGCTATCGAAAGCTTTCATCATGTCAAAGAATACCGTGACCGTCTGCTGTCCTTTTACAAATGCACATTGGACTTCGGCCTCTAGACGACTAAATGATCTAATGTAGATTGTCCTTTGCGAAACCCGGACTGGAAAGGTTGAATTATACTATTCTTTTCTATCATCCACATAAGTCTCTTGTTCACCATGCACTCTATGATTTTGCTCAGACAGCTCGTAAGAAAAATAGGACGATAAATGTTAGTTAACCATTTGACTTTCCCGTTTTCAGAATTGAAACTATCACTGAGTCACGCCATGGATTTGGCGATTCCCCAATGCCCAATATGTGATTTTAGTAGTCGAGGAGCCAATTTAAAGTAGGTTTTGGAAGATTTTTTAGCATGCTGTAGTGAATACTATCAGGGCCTGGCGAGGAACCTTTAACGGCATGCATTTACAGTACATTTTGTAGTTCCCACGTTGTAAAAGGAAGGTTATAGTTTGGTACAGCACCATTAGTAACCTTTTAATATTCAATCGTTGCAGGGTAGGGATTTGAACTTTGTTTTCCAGGATTGTAAATTTCTGAGAAAAACTTGGTAAATTCATTAGAAACAGCTTGCGGACAGTTGTCCGTTAACTATTATACTATAACGGTTATAGGATGGGGTTTTAGTAATTTTACGTATTTTGTTCCAAACATTAGCGGAAGTTGTAGATCCATTAATAGAACTTAAAAATTGTTTCCAGGATTCAGTTTTCGATTGGTTAAATGTTTTTCTGCATATGGTGCGGTGTTTTTTGTATTCCATAAAATTCTCTGTTGTCATGTTTCTTTGGAATTTTTTATAGGCTTTCCGACGGTCCTTGAGCGCTTTTTTACATATATCGTTGAAGCATGGGAATGGTGGTCTGTTTGGGATAGGCAAGGGACGAGAAAAGAGGCCAATTGGCTTTGTCTATTATCCAGCTCGGCTTACACAATCAGCTTGCATTACACAAAACTTGCGTTACAGGTTCTATTTACGTTTGTGAATTTAATGAGGATTGGATAATGGTCACTAACTGTAAAGTTCCGGTAGAACGGTCCATTCTATTGTGTTATGGATGTTTGAACTACAGAGAGAAATGTCTATTGCAGAATATGTTCCAATACTGGAGATAAGAAAAGTGGGTTCTCCAGAGTTGAGAAGAAGTAAATCAGACAGGTCAATGAAGTTTTCTATAATTTTACCTCTTAAGTTAGTGTCTGGTGAGCCCCTTAAGGAATTGTGGCCATTGAGGTCTCCAATAAATAGAACTGGCTGTGGTAATTGACTAAATATATCTAATTAATGCTGTGATTCTATTGAGCGATCTTGTGGGAGATATAAGTTGCAAATCGATAATGTGAAACCACGGTGGATAGTGACTGGTACAACTTGGTGGGGGGAATTTATTAAAATTTCTTCAGAATACACAGATTTATGAACTCCAATTAAAACTCCTTGGTAGCTATGATTTTGGGTTTTGACCATCCTTTCTATAAATTTCGAAATGTTATAATCTAAAGTTTTCATGTGCTAAGCGGTATGTCTCTTGAAGTACTACAGATTGGATTTATGTCATTTATTTCACTGAATTAGGGCCATTTAATTAGATTTACACATACATATACTACACACACACACACATATATATATATATATATATATATAAATATAACTTATTTATATAAATTATATTATATTATTATTATATATAAATATTTTTAATATATATAAACTTTAAATATTTTTAAGTTTTGGTGTTTCCTTTGCTTGGAAATTCGTTATGGCATCAAATTTAAAAAATATATCTCTCTGGGTCCCCGTTTCCTGTGTTTTTAATATTTTTTCTGATTTTGTTATTTCAGAAAACAGTCTATTAAAATTTTGAGGATTTTCTAATTTGCATATTTTTTTTGCCTCGTTATACAGCACTTTCTTAGTAAATTGAATACATTTTATTTCTTTATTCATTTTGTAGATGGGGCATGAACGGTCTAAACTGATATGTTCACCGCTGCAATCAATACATTTAGGGTGTTTAGTACATTTTTCATCTGTATGTTTTTCCTCGCGACATTGAGAACAGTTAGTTTTAAGGTTGGTACATTTCAAAGGGTGGTGAGAAAAACTAAGACACCTGAAACATCATTATTATAGGGTTTGGTTATTATTATTATAGGGTTTGGTGTGTATTGCTGAACTTTGATGTTTTGATAACCAATTTTAAGGATTTCGGGAGGGAATGGCGACGGCAAAGTCACAATATCCGAATTAATAAAATTTTCATTGCCTTTTATTTTTATTCTTTGAATGTCTGTTATTTTTCCATTTAACTCGGCTATTATTTCATTATTCGATAGGAATTGTAAATCGAAGCATCTTATAACTCCCTGACTATAATTTAATGTTGAGTGTGGTTTAACAGATATGTTAAATTGATCTGCAAATTTTTTGCAGTCCAAAAGTTTTATTGACTGTTTACTATTTGAAGTTTGGATAAGGTGATCTCCGTCTTGTAATTTCTTGATGTTTTTAACTTCCCCAATTAAGTTATTAATAAATTTATTAATTAAAAATGAGGATACCTTTTGGAAACCCTCATCTCCTTCCCTGCTAACCAATAAATAAGTGTGTGCGTTTTCTGAAACCTCATTTAATTGTATCGGATCTGGCGGTGTCCGACCACGTTTACGTCGTTTTTTCGAGCTAAGAAATAGCTCATCCATATTAACGAATTTAACTATTTTACAACAGTAGAAGAAGAAAAAATAAAATAAAATAAAATTATATAGTAAAATATACTAGAAGATATAGAAGAATAAAGAAAGGAATTGAAAGTTTTCTTATCTGGTGTTCCAGTAGTAGGTAGCTGGGTCAATCCTCTAGAGCTCTGTACACAAGCTCTCTCCTTTGAATCCTAAACCTAACTGGAGAAACATAGTTTACCTCCAGTTAATAAGCATTTTAGTAGCTTGAAGAGGTCCCTGACTATTTTTAGAACTATAAACTATGGCAGTAAGGCATACAATACTTCACGGTCTCCCATAAGACCAGAATCAACTCTTGTTGTTGGTCAATGAGTACATTAAACTACATAAATTCCAATAAACAATTTATGAAACATCACCTTATTAATAGAATGTATAGATGCAGAAGAAAGGTCATAAGCAAAGAAAGCTCTTCTATCACCATCATTGATATCACATTCTTCGAGCTGCCCAGAATTCAAAACAGTTGCACCACCAACATCCTACACAAAAATAAATAAATGTGTACTGGTAATATAAACGTAATTGTATTTTGCTTGTTGATTTAAATAATTTCTACAAAAATGTTTTTCTTATATTCTTATATTGCTAAAATTTTTTTTCTTATATTGAGCAAATAAAAAGTAACTCACACAAAAATAATAATGAAATAAATATATATATAATTGTGCTAACAAACTCTGACGTATATTAACCATGTGTACTATTAGTTTTCAATATTGATAAATGAAAAAATATTAATTTAGTATTAATAGGGAACAATTTTTATTAATGAGTAATTGGCAAACTACTTAATAAACAACCTTATAAAGCAGATACATATAATAATTAAATATATAAAATAATCTTTTAGCTTAATTATTGAATATTTAAAGAAAAGTTTAATAACAATCAATTATGAATTAGTGCATATGGCTGAAAAATCTTAATGTTACTAAAAAAAAAAAATCAAACAGTGTATACATGGCACACTATTATACGAATTTCTGTAAGTGGAAGATGCCATTAAACCTACAATAAGCAGCTAGGCTATAATTGTCATACAAATATTATTAATTATTAATAGACATTAATACTTCTGTTTCTGAAGTGAGATGTGCCAGTTTCGAGTGAATTTCAGCAACAAGATCAGGATCGTTTATTTCTTTTCCATGCCAATCACTCACTTCAAATATTTTTGGCCACATAGTTCCTTCATCTCTTTTTGACATCACAATTTCTAATCTGGAAGGTGAATTATCTGTTTAAAATATTTAACAAGTCAATTTTTAACATAATGCATAGCATAAACTCAAGTAAAAATATTTAATGTAGGAAGGTTACAGTAAACGTATGAGGTGAAAATAACTAAAATTAGCTTTAATTTTCAAATTTCATTTTTAGGCATTATCATTATCCCTAATTTGTTTCATAAATTATCTATTATTTATTGTAAATGTCTGAGGAAACGGTCATCACCAGTTATTTGAAACTAGAAAAATAATTAGATTGAGCTACTTTTCAAAATAAAATGACTGACATATTGTTGGTGACAGTCCAAACAGTAAGACCCTCCTCGATTGGTCGATATAGCTGTCCCTTTAGCAATATCTTCTCTGGAATAGTAACTGTTAACTCGGATGTTGACACCTTGATTGTGGGCTGCTTATCACACTCAATACCCATCCACAGTTTAACTTCTTCATAATTTTGTTGCCACTCAAATGATTTGGACTTTTCTAGAAAAAAAAATTATTGATATTATAGGTGTAACCAATGCCTATTTAAAATAAAATTATTAAAATTTAAACAAAAATAAACCCAATTACCCAGATAATGTCAGATTCCTAGTTCATTATTTTTAATGAAAAATAAAAAAACTTACGAAACACACGACTAATTTTAAATTTTAATTTTACTACGACCTATTTGGACTACCCAGCAGAACTTTGAGGTCTAGCAAAACTCGCTGATATAAACAAGATACAAACAACACAACCCAAAATTCTATGAAAAATTGTTAATGCTTCTTGGTTTATTTTGAATCACAGTTTACACAACGACATGAACATTCCCACAGTAAAATCATACATTCACAGCAAATATATAAAATTCCACTCGTCAACACATCACCTAAATCCCCTTGATTTTATACTTTTTCCTTCTCCCTGTTATCTGGACTTCCTATGAGAAGATTACAAAGAAAACGGCCAAGAGACCTGCTCAGAAACCATTAATCAGTTCAAAAATTTCATATTCTTGCAAATCAAGAAGAAAAAAGCATCTGCGCAGTTGAGAATGTAACATAAAAGAATAAGAAGAAGAGACAAGTGAAAACAATAGTTATAGACTTATTTAAAAATTCAGAATATATATTATCAAACCTATTGCAGGTTTCTTTTCCTCATCAATAACTTCCTGTGATTTAAGCTCCTCCTGACTTGCAACATACATCACTGAGCAATCTAATGCTAGAGCAGCATAATCTAGTGTACTTTTGCCGTAAATTACTCGTTTCCTCTCAAGTTTCCATTGCTCTCCTTCACCTTGACATACCAAGTTGCAATCAGAACTTAAGTTTAGCAGTTTCTTTAAAGCAAGCTAACTATAAATAACTAATAAAAAGAGAGTACTCTCACTTAAGAAACATAAGGGAACACCAGTTTTAATGATGTAGAAAAAATAATTCTTCTGGAAACACAGGAATTGCTCGATTAATCCATCTCGAGTTTTCTACTAATGCTGCATTGCTTAAGTTTTATAACTGAATCATAATCTATAGCTGTAATACAATCACAATTCTGTGACCTAGAAGCATCAGCATTTTTTACATCATTCAAACATTTATTCCCTTATTTATTTCTTACATTTTGGTGAAAATCGGTAAGGTAGGTTTGGTTTTAAAAATAAACGGATTATCATATGTAAATCAGGTGTTAAAAATGATTTCACAAACTATAGCTAACAATCGTAACAAATAATAGCTAAATTCCAAGAGATCAGTCCGAACTTTATTTTTACATTATTCTTAACACCCATTTTACAATTTATATTGCTTTTTAGCATATTAATTTCTCTGACCCCTAGTAGATTTGTGTTTTAAGAGATCTTACTTTTTGTAATTATCTCTACCCTGCAAGGAAAAAGAGATTATTCTATAATAAGAAGAAGACTTTATAAATATACTTTTTACAAATTAATAAATCCAAGCAATTTAAAAATAGATTTTTCACATTTGTTAAACCTAATGGCAGAAA
The DNA here is from genome assembly GCA_964056705.1 of Troilus luridus. Classification (NCBI taxonomy): domain Eukaryota; kingdom Metazoa; phylum Arthropoda; class Insecta; order Hemiptera; family Pentatomidae; genus Troilus; species Troilus luridus. The sequence goes on from OZ057414.1 coordinate 71,442,261, forward strand.
GAAATGGTGGCAAATAATGTTAAACTTTTTTTTAAAAAAATATATCTATTAAAAACATAATACATACTTGTTGTTAGATGTAAGTGACTAAGATATGTCTGTTTTGAGTCGACATAAACATATAACAGATGTATTTCTCCTGGTGTAGGAGATTTAGCATCGACAATACGGCCTGACCTCTCCATTTCTTCAGAATGCAAGGACTGGAGGAAATAGACACATACTTGTTAACAAAATGAAATTCTTTATACCTTCAAAATTTTGCCTTTTGGTCAATTAAAAACTTAGCCTTTTCGATCATATTTTTTAATAAGTTTAGAAAAATAAAAAGTTAATAGAAAATATTACATTGTTAATTGATCTAATGACAAAATTTTAAAGTAATACTTATATTATGAAAGGTCAAAAACTTCATATAAATAAAGAAATTCTTTATATTAATGAATAAGATACATTACTCAAAAACATAAAAATATTTAATATGAAAAGGGAAAAAGAGACCTTAAATAAATGTTAAGCTAGTGGAAAAATATTTATTTACGTTTAAGTTTCTAAAATATTTAATTCCTTTTTTACTAAGACTTACTTTCCACTTAGAGTTCCCTTGGTTTCTATCCCCACTAGAAAGAATAAAAACAGTTCCTCCCCCATCACTAAGGGCGACTAAATCTTTTGATGCGAAACAAATTGTTGCATTTGATCGTCCCACTACACTCAGTTTATTTTTTGGTATGTTCCAAACTTCAAACGGCCCCTCAACATCAGTCGATTCCTAAGGAATATTGAATGTCATTATATGCAAATGTTAATATTTACCAAAACAAATAAAACTTAAAAATAATACATTTTACCTGAGAAGGCACAGTAAGACGTTTGATTTTCCACTCTGAATCTATGTAGTAGATGGATAAAGAATCCCATGGATCACTATGAATATGATCATGGATACTATATTCTCTTTGCTGAATAAAGGAGTACTGATCATCACTGGGATAGACAATGTCAATACCTATTTTTACAAAATTAATAAAATAATCATACCATCATAACATAAAAAAATAATAAACTATTATTTAATATATTAAAAAATATATTTGTACAATACCTTCCTGGATACTTTTGGAACAAAGTGGAAGAGAATCTATATTTAATTTATATCCTTCAAATTTGGTATCCAGGTAGTTCCGGTTAATCACGAAATCACCACTGACAGACATATTATCAGTATCAGAGTAATTGGACATATATTCAGCTAACTGCTTTATTTAAACTGTTTACTATTTTTCCGTAGAAACATTGTCTAATCTATTTTCAAACTTGCCACTAGATTATGAGAGATCAAGATCGGCTAGTTCGTTTAAAACCGTAGTTCCCAAAGAGGTCCAGGTGAACACCCAGGGGTCCACGTGAGACTCGACCGGGGTCTATGTTGGCGTGACAAAAAATGGGGGTTCACAATCGTAAGCGGAGGTCCACGAAAATTTATCTGCTTTCGATAGTGAAGAAGTAAAATGTTGGCTTGACTTCAACTATCAATGTAGACAGATAATATTTTAAGAAACTCAGCGAATGTTACTTGTAAAAACACATTCCATATTACAGGACACATAGTACAGGCCGCCGCCGCCTGATGTGTGTGCTTGCAAATCTTGCATGAACTTGTTTGAATCTTCACCAATATAAATACGAATGCCAAGGATAAACCTTACTCATTTGTTTCCGGAATTTCGAAAAGAAAATTAAAGAAAAATGAATCGATGTTAGTGTTTGCCACACTTGCAAAAAGGAAGTATTTACCTGCCTATTTGTTATACATACTTTTATTTTATGTTGAAATAAGTATATTTGTAATGTTTGCGTGTGGTACGTAAGCATTAAAAATTAAATACTGAACTGAGTCATTATTAGATACTTCCATAAAAGAACCGAAAGCCGAAAAAGTAATTTTTATTAGTTTTTTTTTTTTACCCGACTGTAGTGGTTCACTGTAAGGGAGATATATTATGATTGACTTGTATTTGTACAATATTGACATGATTGTAAATATTTCAGGTTCCTAATGCTAAATGACTTAATTAAATATGTTTTCATAAATTGTGCGAGTCTTTACGTACCCGTAACGTGCATCAAAATAATAAATGAATAATTAAAATCGCGGAGTTTTGATATCAAAATATTATTTTAAAGTATTTTCTATCGAATTTACAGAAATATTTCAAAATATATTTATGAAAAAATTTTGCATTAAAATCGGCTAAGCCGTATTCATAAAACTGGATCTTGATCCATAATAGAGTTTTACGAAGCAATTTATTGCTTTTAATAATAAGAATCAGTTTGCCGTCGGTACTTTGTTTATTTACTATGTTTTAACAGTATTAATTAGGTAATCCTATTCTGTTAAAATAGTCATATCTTGTTGAGTTAGACCGCCTTCTGATTACTAAAACAAAGTTTTTTTTATTTACAAGTAGGTAACTGACACGAAACATGGCTGAATCTAAGAAGAAATGTCGACAGTATAGTGTTGATTATATAAAATTAGGCTTTCTTCCATCAAAGGCAGACAAGCGATTGCTCATATGCCTTTCATACAACAAAGTTTTGAGCAATGAATCTATGAAACCATCGAAGCTCGAAGATCGTCTAAAAAGGTGTCATCCTGATAAAATAGAAAAGATAAAAGATTTGATAATAAAAGATTTGAAATAGTTTCAAGCATTGGAGGAAAAATATGAAAAGATACCCACCGTGGACAGTATATTCGCTTTAACGTCTGAAAGTAACGACGATGTCTTGCAGGCATCTTACAACACCTCATTACTTATAGCGAAATCTGGAAAGCCGCACACCATTGGACAACACTTAATTTTACCCGCTGTTGAAAAGGTTTTAAAAACTGTTCTGCATAAATCTCCATTTGACATACTCAAAAGAATTCCTTTGAGTAACAACATTACAAAGACGTATTGATTAAATGAGCTCTGATATTGAAAGTTTCTTGTGTGATTATCTGCAATTTTTTTTTCTATTCAACTGGACGAAACAACTTTACCTGGTAACGAGGCATTATTATTGGCATATGTTCGATTTGTTACGGAGGAAGAAATTCATGAAGAGAAACTATTCGCGAAAACTTTGGAGACGGACACTGTAGGTGAATCAATATTTAATGTCCTGAGTGATTTTTTAAAGGAAAATTCGATTCCATTCACAAACGTTATTTCGTTGGCAACAGATGCAGCTCTTGCCATGGGTTTATAAGCCATCTTAAAAGAATTATACCAGAGATAAGGTCATTCACCAACAATACCTACTAGCGAAAAATTTAAGTGATAAATTGTACCAATCGCTTCAATTTGTAATTAATGCAGTTAACAAAATAAGAAGCAACGCAAGTTTATTTGCACAATTGTGCGATAAAAATGGTTAAGACTTCCAGCGATTGCTCTTACATACTGAAGTACCTTGTATGTCGAAAGGTGGATGTTTAACAAGATTTTACTCACTTTTTGAATCAGTTTTAGAGTTTCTGGAAAGTAAAGATCCAGATTTAAAAGAAAACCTTATCAATTTGAAAGCAGACGTCGCGTAATTGACCGATTTGTTCAAAACGTTTAATGTCATTAACTTACAATTACAAAGGGACAGCCTCAATTGAATAAATGCAAAGGGTGTAATTTCAGCTTTTCTTGGAAAATTGAAATTTATAAAGCAAAACATTAATCGGCGGGAATTTTCCCAGTTTTCAAACTTGTCATAGGTAGAATGCCTTGATGGCGATATTCAGACATACGTTCAACATTTGATTGCCCTGCATGATGAATTCAAAATCAGATTTGAAGATATTCTGATGATGGAAATACCACTTTGGATCATAAATCCATTTGATGAAACGGAAGTGGAGAATGTGATATTACAAGAGGAGCTACTCGAGCTTAGCACTAATGAGGAGCTGAAGATGAAATTTAAAAGAGGGTATCTAACATTTTGGCTGCAGGCAGAAATACCCGAAAATATCCTGGACTGTGGGGAATTGCGAGAAAGCTTTTGGTAGCGTTTCTCTCGTCGTATCTTGTCGAAAAAAGTTTTAGTGTCGATTACAAACCTTTTAACAAAAAAAAAAGGAGCAGATTGAATATCACGGAGATTTGCGGTTATTCCTAACAAAACTGAAGCCAAATATTGATAATTTGCTGTCAATCCATCAAGCACATCCCATCCATTAAAATTATGACTATTTTGTGATTGTCATTGTAGAAGTTACGTTACGTTATTAATGTTTAATTTTAAATACATTACGACTGTTATCATATTACAATGTAATATAACAATAATAATTAATAGTGTAATAATTACATATTTGAATAAATACAACACAAAAAAATATAATATTTGAATACTACGAATTGGGAGTTTTCAAAATGAAATAAGTGAGAATTGATTGGTTCCATGTGCTGTGAGTAGATGTCCAAAAAAGTAAAGTTGGATGGAATCACTTATTTGATTCTCCAACTTTACTTTATTGACATCCACTCACAGCACCATAAATTAATTAATTAACCAATAAATTCTTACTTTTTTTTCAAAAACTATTAATTCGTGGTCGGAACTCAGCCGCAACGCAAATTTTCATAGTTAGATCGAATCTTCACATTTTTTGTCGTGTTTTGGGAATATGGTAGAAATGTAGCTGCAGGGGGTCCACCGGAACCAGCTAAATTTTGAAAGTGCTCTAAAAAAGTCTAGGAACCTCTGGTTTAAAAGATTACTGGCAATAACAATTTTTGCATTGATGATTGATAGTGAAAAGCGAAATAAATCAAGATTCCCCCACAGTTGCGGTAAACAAATATGGTAAAATAGTAATAAATAATTGGAATAAAACAGATTGTTACAACTATTTCATTTTATCCTTGACTAACATCAGTAACAACACTTTTTTGTTCATCAATTTTAGTTTCAGTCTGTGTAGTGATAGTCGCCCTGTCTCAATGCTATTTTTTAATTTACAGGATAAACCAAGTTGTACTCAAATCGAACCCCTAAGGCTACACCTACATTGGATCCGGTGTGATACGGTGAGCGTCGCTAGCAAACCAAATGACTGAAATATATCGAGAGTTATAACATTTGGTTCTTTAGATTTATAAAATTAAGATTATTTATTAATAATTTTTAATACATTTATATTTTACTATAATGTATACTAAAACTATAATGTATAATAATGTATAATGTATAGTAAAATATGTATAATGTATACACCCCAGCATCGCATGTGATAGAATCACGTCGCACCGAATCGGATCCAATGTAGGTGTAGCCTAAGATTATTCATACTAATTTGAGTAAGGTGTACGGGGAGTAAGGTGTTTGCTGGGATCTCGGTATCATGCTGGGCTGCTCAGAGTTTTGGCATCTTAACCTTACCATATGCACTTTGGATATTTATAAAAAATCGTCTATGTGATCAATTTATGTAGTTACATTCTATATTTGACAGTTCTATACTCCTATGAGCTAATCTACATCTTACATGGGGTACCAATTGCTAATCCTGGTAACCAACGGTCTAAAAAGATAGACTGTGAGTAAAAGACTACTATATGTAATATTCAAATATATTATTTGAAGTTTTTCTATAACTATTCCCCGTTTAATTGCTATCGTTTTTCATATCTCAACCTTTGTGTGAATTAAGTCCCATCAAAGTAAATCCTTTGGGTTTATCTTACATGTGTTATAATTCATAATAATATGTTATAATTCACAATTTTCCAGCTTTGATGAAATACATTTATAGACGGTAGTTGCTAAATTAAGCTGAATGCTGAATGGCTGTTGTTTGAGCAACCTCGAAATAGTTATTGGACCTTTCGATGAGAGCTCCGAAATGGATAAGGAAAATAAATGTCTGATTCAATTATACCAGATCGCATGTCATTTTGAATGTAACCTTTTATTAAACTAATAACATAAATCAATTTTCATAAATTAAATAACTAATAATTTTGAGAATGAAAAACAATTAATTAAATTAAAGAATAATTTAAACGCTTTTATAATGAGAAATGAAGTTACTAATAATAACTAAATTATCAACAACTAATTAATAACGAAAAGAAAACAAATATTATTTAATCTTACGATAGTAAATTTAACTCTATTAAATTACAAATAAAATCTATTATAAAATGATGAATGTTTATGCGGTTTTCTGATTGCAATGATATAATAATGAAAACTCTTATCTGTCTGTCGAAGTAGTTTTCAGTAGATGGTAGATTCTCGGCAGGGCGAGCTGGATGTTGAGACGACAGAGGATTTTCGTCGGCAGGGCGAGCGAAGATGGTGAAACAATAGAGGTTGTGATGATCGACTGGGTCAATTCGAATTGGTCGAATCTATGACGAAGTTTAAACTAATTACACCTGCAGGTGGGCAGCAAATTAGTATCTTCTTCAAATTCACACAAAACAATTTTGGGCTCCTCTAGAGCATACGATGTGCACGTCAAGAGGCTCGTGGCAACACTGTCTTAAAATTCACAAAAACAACTTTGGGCTCCTAGAGAGCATACGATGTGCACGGCTAAGGGCACGCGTCAACATTGTCTCGCTCGGTCTAGCCGGGCGAACAAAAGCAGATCGACTCCGCTTTTGTTTTTCTCTCTTCTTTTGTAACATATGTTTTCACACTTTCTACAAATATTACACTTATAACTAAACAAATAAAATTACCTTTTAAAGTTAAATTATTCTAAACAACTATGAAATAAACGTTTAAATTATTATATTAAATAAAAAATAAGAAAAGATAATGTTCTTTCTTTTACGAAAATATGATTTAATTTTTTATGATTAAAACTAATAATACTTTATAAGGTTACTACTTCATCTGGCCTTAACAGCTGTGATAAAAAAACTAATTCTAGGCAAATTTGTGTTTTGAACTGAGAACAATATATAAATGCGTTGGTGAGTGAAGCTCCAAATTTTTGTACTGCTCCACTGCTCAATTATGAACGTACAAATGTCAGAATTTTGCCTATTGCCATTGGGTTGCTAAAACGATTTTAAAAGAAAACGACCACAATATTCTACGCTAGTAATGGCATACGGACTTCCTGGCTCAAATCTCGACGGAGGGAGATTGGCAATTGGAGGAACGAAATTCTCCGAACGATGTCGGTACGTACCATCTTTACATTTCTGGACAATTTTATGGGGAATAGTTCTACAATTTGGCACAACCCAATCATGTCGTTTCTGATGTGAATGCAAAAGTTGCGGGGTAGTGTGGAGATACATTATATAGTAATGGTAAATTAACTGATGAGACACATGTTTAAAGTAATATCGGAAATGAAAAAGTAATATCGGTTTTATAACAGTCAGAAACGATACAATTCTTACACTGCTGGGCAAAGGACTGCTGCTAAAGTGACCGCCCACCCTGAGTATCCCTTGGAGATCTTTGAATGGCGATGGTGAACGGACATGCATTGTAACGGATGGGGAATCCGTATCGAAATAATGCTGCTGGGCGCATTGGGCGCAATTTATTCCGGAAGGCCGGTAATCTATTCAATTGATACTCCTAAATCGGTTGAGAAGTACCTTTGCAAAATAGAAATTGGTGGTAAGGTAGGGCATTGTGATGCACTACTTCCTGAAAAACCCTTTGACATAACTCCGAGGGCGGAACAAATCGAAAGCGTCTGAAATTAAGGGACGTGTGCCTAATATCCAATTGAAGCTTAGGCCCAATCAGGAAATGGTCATTTAGAGATCCAACCTCCATAGGCGAAGATGCGTCGAATACCAATCGAAGTTGTCTTCAAATACACAATGATGATGTAAAATATCGACCCTTACCAGCGGTTGACAAAACATGGTAGTTGTCGCCCAATTTGGAATAGTTTTCTGTCAATAAGGGAATTTTGCTAATCCGGTGTTCTAATTTTGGGAACCGATGTAATGGAGTGTTATAAGAGCAACTCAGATCTGGTGTAGAAAACTCTTTTAATGGTGATTGGACCTTGTAAGGCCCGCTGTACTCCCGAGCGTGAGTTGAACTAAAAGGTCTCTCTGTCTTAGCATTTGGAGGATTTGGTTCGACTACTGGAGTAATCGTTTCGATTTCCTGAAATGTTTTAGTTGGTTTGCCCAATGCTCTCTCTTGCGATTGGTCGCAAGATGACAAGAGTGAAATGGATGTATTTTGTACTGAAGATGAATATCGTATAGGTCCCATGATGACCCAACCGAAAATAGTTTTGAAAGCGCTAGGATATCCGTCACGTCTCACGCATTTACCCATTAAGATATGTCCGAACAAATCGGCTCCTAAAAGGAAATCGATTTGACCTGGTTTCCCAAATGAGTTATCCGCCAATGGGTATTTTTTGAAATGGTCATTTATATAGACCGGTACTGGACAAATGGGTACCTTTTCTGTAATCTTGGAAATTATTATAGCGTTACTTTTAAGCCGAGGCTGTTTACGATCTCTAGGCACTAGAACACACGAGGTTTCGTACTTCCCTCCTTGGACTATTCGTATTGGACTATATCGGACTATCCCCAAAACCCCTCATAGACTGAGAATTAAGTCTTGTCCCAAGTCCTAATCTTCGTACGCAACCCGAAGAAATAAATGATCTTTGTGACCCACTATCGATTAAAATACGAATTGGGACCAACTGCCCATTACTGTCTTCTATTCTAGTCATTGATGTCCCCAAAAGGATGGAGACATCGGTCTCGGATGACGAGGATAAAACCGAGCCGATCAGAGATTCGTTATTGTCAGTATTGATATATATTTTTTCTTGGGTTAACGCACTCGTTTTCAGCTTACCGTTGTTCACTGAATTGGGAATGCGGTCTGAAGATTGACTATCGGACACACCTCTCGATCTACTTGTTGATGTAGGGAAATGCAAGAGTGAGTGATGCCGTTTTTTACAGTGGTAACATGACCTAGGAGAGGTGCATTTACCAACATAATGGTTTGGCGACAAGCAATTAGAACAAACCTTAAGTTGCTTTATTTTATTAAAACGTTCATTGGGCTCTAGGGAGCGAAAACGGGGGCATCTATATAAACGGTGTATTTCCTGACACAGAGGACAAATATTTTCTGGGCTAGAACTATCCGTCGACATAAAAACATGCTTGGTAATATTTTGGGGCCTACTAACTGAAGGGCTTTGAGAATTATGCCCAAAATTTGAGGTTATCGAATCTGCTTGAAGTTGAAAACATTGCCGATGAATAAACTTCATTTTGAAGTCAGCTTTAAAGGGTCAGGCACTTCAAACCATTTCGACAATAGAATTGACCTCCGAAGGTTACGAACAGGCGTGGGATGCTTTACAAAAGAAATACGATAATAAGCGGATCCAAGCCACACACTACCTAGTCAATATGTTTAATTACAAACCTGGTACCCAATTCGATCTACGATCCTTAGAAATTTTCTCCGAAGTTGTTTTGGAAAGTGCAGTCGCTTTCCGAAAATTGAATCTTCCGGACCCTTCCGGATTCATGTTATTCACATATTGCTTGAGGCTCCTCGATGCGAAAACTCGCGAGCGATTTGAAACTGAATTTGGATCCAAATCTGAAGTCCCAACTTTCAACGATTTTTTATCGTTTATTCATCGGCAATGTTTTCAACTTCAAGCAGATTCGATAACCTCAAATTTTGGGCATAATTCTCAAAGCCCTTCAGTTAGTAGGCCCCAAAATATTACCAAGCATGTTTTTATGTCGATGGATAGTTCTAGCCCAGAAAATATTTGTCCTCTGTGTCAGGAAATTCACCGTTTATATAGATGCCCCCGTTTTCGCTCTCTAGAGCCCAATGAACGTTTTAATAAAATAAAGCAACTTAAGGTTTGTTCTAATTGCTTGTCGCCAAACCATTATGCTGGTAAATGCACCTCTCCTAGGTCATGTTACCACTGTAAAAAACGGCATCACTCACTCTTGCATTTCCCTACATCAACAAGTAGATCGAGAGGTGTGTCCGATAGTCAATCTTCAGACCGCATTCCCAATTCAGTGAACAACGGTAAGCTGAAAACGAGTGCGTTAACCCAAGAAATCTATGCGTGTAATTAGTAAAGATAAACAGATTCGATTGCATATAATTTGAAAATGTTCTTGTTACTATAAATTCAAGATACGAAACAACTCTTCGAATATGGTGGATGTGGGATAACAATCATATTTTGAACGCTGATCACCTCTGAGATGTTATTTGTTACAAGCTTAGCTCCTTGGTGTTTACTTTTTTGGAGTTGTTTATTAACGAAACCTTCCTTGCAGTTATAACACTCGTTACTAATGCCGACTAATTACTAAACAATCGGCTGTTTATTACTGTATTTTTGAAATGTTTAAAAATACATTTCAGAGTGGATTTCTGTCCATCCTGTACAGCATTGGTAGCAAGCCTCTACAGATATGGGATAAAAAGGTTAGGAATGGACACATAAAGAGAATTACTGACAATGATATTCAATCATTGGTGCTGGAAATTGTTGGAACAAATGTGAGTACAGCATATCTTACATGTCCTGCAGACCCCAAGAAAACTCTTGGAATCAAGTTGCCATTTCTGGTTATGATTATTAAGAATCTGAAGAAATATTTTACATTTGAAGTTCAGGTAAGCAACCTTCTTTATTTTGTTCAATTACTTATTTTGTAATTTTAATTGCATAATATGGTTAAGGGAATTAACAAACTCCTAGAACACGTTCAAGAAAAAATTAATATTGTTTATATAGTACCAGCTCAAAATTAAAATTGTGACAATACCAATATTACATGCTAAAACTAATACCTCTTTGAATCTTTTCTTTTTATGTTTCAATGCAGTAAACATTTTTATATATTAAAATAATTATATATATGCTGCATGTTTTACAAGGTAAAAAAGAATAATACTAAAAAATATTCCCAAACTCAATCATTAATTGATATAACTTAGACTGCTTTCCAAAAATTGTTTTTGCTTATTTAAAGTGCTTAATCTTCAGTTCTTGTTGATACATTAGTTTCCCTCCTATTGTGGTCAGTTATCTAGAAGATTTCATTACATATTTTTTTATTATATTTTTAAACATTTTATGTTTTGTTTATTGCAGTAAATTTTCATATATATTTAAAAAATTGTTTGTAGGAGTTTGGCCTTCCTGTTGTTTATATATATTTTCCATCCATTGCTGAAAAGTGTTTTCCCATCTCTTCAAAATGAAGTTATGGTACTTTTCTTGTTTTGCTATTCTTACATGGAGGCTGCCCAGAAGGATATATTATTTCACCTCTCTGTACTTCTCTAAACTAGCCAAATTTTGTCTAATTACTAAATTTATCTTATATGTTGGTTCCATCCTGAGGAGAATTTATTAAAGTGTTTTCTTTAATACAGCTTTGGTCTAATCAAAGCAGTAATAATTTTAGTAATCTCTATGAACATCAATTTTTAATGCTGCCGCATAAAATTGCCTGGATGTGGACCAGGTAATAATCTGAAGCTGACATACGTATCCTTGTTTATGTATAAAAATTACCATTTCAGTCCTAAAATATATTATCAATATACTTACCTGCCATGTTGAGGAAGTGTAACTGGTTTCACCTACTTAAAAGAAAAAATCTCCATGATCTTTTAGGGTATCCTTGTATTAGTTGTCATTAAATATCCTTTTTTAACGAAAAGTAAAAGTACATATTATTTGGTTTATGTTGAAGCCATACTTTATATGTGTATATAAAGAATTTTAGAGAATTATTAGAATATATTTACTATAGTATTGCTTTGTTTTTAAAAATTTAGATACCTATTCTTGGCATCAGTATACCTCAGGAATAATATATTTTTATAAATGATTGTCATCATTCATAATATTTTACTGAATGAAGTTTTTTTTAGGTACTGGATGACAAAAATGTGCGCAGAAGGTTCAGAGCAAGCAACTACCAATCAACAACTAGAGTGAAGCCCTTCATTTGTACTATGCCAATGAGGTTAGATGATGGCTGGAATCAGATTCAGTTTAATCTCGCCGATTTTACTCGTCGAGCTTATGGTACCAATTATGTTGAAACTCTAAGGGTACAGATTCATGCTAATTGTAGAATACGAAGGGTATATTTCTCGGACAGACTGTATGCTGAAGATGAATTACCTGCTGAATTCAAATTATTCCTACCAATTCAAAATAAGGCTAAGGTTTAAGATTTTAACATTATTTTTATACTGTAAAAGTGCCTACACTAGATGACTAATTTTTTTAATTGATGTAAGAAAAAATGTCAATGCGAAGTTGTACTATGTACACTGCTGTATTGTTCTTATTTAAATATAAACATGATACCATATCAATATTTCTTATATAAACTGTAACATCCATTCTAAATTAAATCTAAGAAATTATAATTATTTATTATACTATAATGGTTATGTATTTTAGCATTCAGTGTTCATTTTTTATTTATTTTATAATCGGAGGCAATATATAATTTTAAAATTAGAAAAGTCATATTAGTAAATAGTTAAGATTAAGATCATTATATGTACCTATGTATATAAGTTTTTTGTAAATTATATGCACATGCACATTTCTAATTAGAACCTGCAACTAGGTTTCAATTGTATAAACTTAATTTTTTATATTTAGTGAACTCTTCAAATGTTCACATAATGTGTGTTCTGTAATATTTATAAATATTTGTTTTTAAAAAATATAACAAATTTATAAAGCCTTTTTTGTTATTCTTAGTTTATTTGTTTTTATAATTGAGGAATTCAGGATAAAAATTAGATAACTCCTATTATAAAAAATTTACTTTTCACTAGTTTAGTCAATCAATGCTTCATACTTTCGAAACTTTAGGTTCAGAACCCAACTAAGACCATGAGAAATAAGGCAGGTACCATTTGACTAAACCTGCGAAAAATATTAAAATGTAAACGTTCAAAATTTTGGAGTTATGTGCTTTTTATCCTGAAAGCCTCAATTATTTCATGGATTTAATTTAATGGAGGTAACCTCTTAAATTTACATACTGTGTATATACAACATTCCCAAAATTATATTGATTTAAATATTTTATTGTGCTTTTATAATAAAAATGCTCCTCAATGAAATAATACTCTTGTTATACATTCCATTCCAACAGTGAACATCTTTTTGAAGGGACTTTCATAGTTTCAATTAAATTTTCATAACTTTGCATTATTACTAATAATTTTCTTTTTCTCCTTTGGTATTTTCTTTCTGCCATTTAAAAAAAACTATCGTTACAATTATTTTTAAATCATCACTAGTAAAAATATATTACCAGAAAAAAAACACCAAACATATGTCAGAGTCCGTTAAGTTTTTGCAGTATTGCATTACTGTGCTAGGAAAGTATTGGTCTAATATTACCGAAGCTCTCAACCATGATCACTACAGAAGGTTATAATTTAAAAAACAAATTTAATCACATATCCATATTATGGATTAAAAAGCTGATTATTATAAAATATCATAAACCCGAACTTTTCTTTCATTTAGTAGTTTAAAAAAAAAGAGCAATTGGCAGAGTCGGAGCTCTAGAGCTATGCCATTTTGTTAAAAGATTAATACAGATTGAGTGAGCAGAGGGGTAGGGGTTATTAGGGTGGATGCCAGTCAATTCCTGATGATCTGTCGATGCAATTGATAATGACTGAAGGAGGAAGACCAGAGTGAGATATGGCAGCCAAAGCTATTTGATCACTTTTCTTTTTATATTGTCTTACTAAGGACCACATCATTTCTACTGCCCTTTCTTAGCCTTAATCTTTGCCCTGTGCTCCATTATATGGTGCCAATGCCTTTCCTTTCTTTCTCATCTTCAACTTTGGTTTTTTGGTGAAAACCCTGGAGGGCAATTTTACTTATTACTAAAAAAAAAAAATACATTCTAACTGAAAAAAACAACATAACTATAATATAGCTGTGCAGTTTTTAAAAGAATCATTAACGACAAGCATTATATTAAAACTGAAAAATTCGTAATAATTAAACTATTATTTACTTATTTAGCAAGTGTGCTTGGCTAACTGACATCAGATAAGGCAATTTTATACCTTAACTTTAAACACCCTCCTATTAACAGAACACAGCAAAATAAAATATATTATAGCCTCAGTATATAATATCAGTTTGGTTTCTTCTAGGGATTCTCTTTTATATATTATGTACCCTCTTTTCATTTACAGTGTCAGCTAGGTGAATATACGATTAGATACATTGATTTTAACATAAGGCAACAGACAAAACAAGAAACATTATATAAAAATACTTTATTTACAATATATACAACATTCTTAAATAAGAAAGTTCAGTCATACGATTAACTGAACTTATTAAAACCGATACCAACGCCAGATACAAGGACTTTGTTGGTTCCTTTCTTCAATTCCTCATCCTCTTCTCCTTCAAAATATGGTTCCAACTTGAACATGATATTTAAAAAGGTTCGAATATGCCTCATCATTTCAATACTGAAAAAACAAAGTGATTTACTAATATTATTACATTCAGTGATTAATAAAGTACACAAGAATTTAGGTGTTGACATGGAACTGGAAGTAAAAAAAAAAAAAAATTCAAAGAAAAGATAGTAATTAAACATAACAATAAATTAAAAAAAGAGGAGTAAGTCAAAACTGAGAGTGGTTTAGTTTATATGAATGTATGTAGTGTCTAATTTGAACTTGAAACTTTCATTTTTTTGGTGTCAAAACAGAATATTGCTTCTCTTGTAAAATTACTTTTTCCATTTCAACACCTCATCTGCTTTAAAAAATAAATAAGGTTCAACACACTAGACGTAATTTTGAAGTTTGGAAGCCATAATTTATTTATATTTTTACTCAGATATTTATTTTTAAATGAGTTCCGACCCGACCATAAATACATAAATAACATACAACCAGATATAGTATAAAGGAAATTCCTAGCCTACAAAATCATATGCCAAATATCTGATTTAAAACTTTTATAATTAAAAACTGCAATTAGTAAAGATAACTTACCCATACATCGAGAGAGGGCCAAACAAGAGCTGGGAGACATCTTTCTGACCAAATGCCATGTATATTAGAGCTAACCCTTGAAAGCTTGAGTCAATTACTCCTCCTCTTGAAATTTCTTCCATCAGCAACCAGGCAGCTTGCTTCCCCAGGTCTTCAGGTACTTGCCTCTCCTTGGGCAAGCTACTTTTCTCAGCAGTAAATATTATGTCCTTAGTTGTTTCAGCAACAAGTGTGCCTCCGAAACCTAGAGGTTTCAAAAAAGACAAAAGAAAGCATTATAGAAATAATTATTAAAAGAAATTAGATTGTAATAGAGGGCCTATAAGTATCTGTTCTGTAGGTGATCGCTTCCAGTTAAGCCATAAAAAGTTTTAACTTTTCGTTCATTTCCTTTTGAATATTCTCGAAAATAAAAATAGTGGTGAATTCTAGTGTGAAAAATTGTCCCAAAATGGGAAATGTGTATATTTCATTATGAAATGAGCGTTTCAATAAACATTTCAAAGTATAGATGCTCATATAACATAAACAGAATCTGTAAGTCGGTTCTTTCCTCTAAATGCTAGGTATGTATATGTAGTTACAGTCAGTAATAAAATTATTTTTATTTTTGAGAATATTAAAAAATAAATTAATGAAAAGTTAAATCTTGTTGTGACTAATTTGGAGGAGACAACCTGTAGAATTGATACCGACACTTAAAATAAAAGACTTTACAAATTTAATAAAAAAATAGCGACTAAAATATTGAGTTTCTGCAGAACATACTATTCTTCATGCTCTATACTTCGAAAAAATATATAAGACTATTTTACAGTTTTATTATTAAACCAACATAAAATATTTATGAAAACTGCTTAGAGTCAGTAAAACAAAATTGATGTATATTGTAATTACTTAAATATATTGTATAGTAAATTTGCAGGTATTCCAAAAAAATTAATTTTCATTTCAAAACAATAAAACTCATCACTTTGTCACAGCATTCAACAAGTCACAGTTAATAATGGGGTGTATAAAAAAAAATCACCGTTTTATCAAATTCCAGAGTTCAAAAGTCAGCAAATATTATAATGCTATTTATTATTTACAAACACTTAATAGTCCCTTTAGAGCATTCTCTAAGCTTGTTTACTAACACTGGACTTCTTCAAAAAAAGCCTCACTTTAATTATTTATTTCAAAGAAGAAACATAACAGCGTCCTACGAAATTCTTGTAATTTTAAGACTACTGGAAAAAAATTTCACAGCCACTGAAGCAACTCGTGAAATTATTAAATATGAAGGGGAAGGTGTCCTTGACCAGCACACTGCGCGACTTTGGTTTTAAAAATTTAGCAGTGGAGATACGACGTTGGAAAGGAACAAGGGCTCCGAGCGACCATTAATGGTTATTGATGAGGTTCTGAAGGAAGCTGTTAAGTCAAATCCGCCCACAAGTACTTGCAAACTTGCCAGGGAGTGTGGTGTGTCGAAAGATACTGTTAGTCGCCATCTTCTCTCCATGGGGAAGGTGAAACGGTCATTTTTTTTATACACCCATTAGTTATCTTCCTGTCGATTATCAAAAAGATTTTATAAGCATATAAGAAAAGAATAACAACATGGGAAAAAAATCAATTCATGTTATCAAATCAGCAATAGCTATGTTCTTAAGGATCATAAATACTCAAGCACATCAATATTTTTTATTTAATCTCATTAGCTTACACTTTTGTTCTTTATTCCCTATCATTAGTGTTCTCAATAATTTGATCATCAAGCTAATTCACATTTAACTCTCAAGCATTAGGTAATATAAATTATCAGGTTAAAGTAATTAAAACCACAAGATAAAAAAAAATATTTTAAACATTAAAAAGAAATTTAAAAAAAATCAGTACCTGGAGATTTCCCAGCACGTTGACCTTTTAAATGATCACTTGTAATAAATACATCAGGAATAAATTTTAACATTTCACCCTTCGCTGCTTCAATGAATCTGTTGGCCATTGAAGGTGAGACTTTTGATGCATATGCTATACCTCTAATTTTTTTTATTTTTCCCATTTCCTTTACCTGAGATAGAAAAAAAAAAATTAAAACAATGAATATAAAAGTATATAATAATTCGAGCTAAAATCTGCACCATAATAGAGCTAAGCCTTTCTAGGAAATTTTAGGTAAGCATGTTTTGACATTAGAACAAAACCTAAAAGTTTCATAGAAAAAACAAGCGAACATAAATATTTTTCTTCGGCATTCAAATTAGAAGAATAGGAACTCCAAAAAAAAAAAAGAAATCTTATTCATAAAATACGGAAGTGAAAAATGCTAGAGTATGTGGATAATTAATTAATGCTAATGTTGATAAAAGATAATTAACTACGTGGCTAAAAAACTGGTGGAGTTTCAAAACTATTTTTTCTTTTTTCAATTATTCATTTCATTTTTCATAATTCAATTTGTGTCCAGTACCAGAGGTTTATTTATCATCTTTTTATTTGAGCAACTTCCAGGAAGTGACAATGCAAGCCCATGTGCTACATGGAAAGTCTATCATAATATCATAAATTGCATTATTTAGTTCATTTAAAACCAATCATAAAATAAAAGTACAAGTTTAGTAATATATAGATTTACCTGAATAGGTTTCAATTTAAGAGATGGACAAGTAAAAGTAATTTCACCACCTCCATCCGGTTCCAATCCACGTTTGTTGATTTTCAGATCAATCCCTGGATCAACAACTATAAACTGTTTCAAAACTGAAAGACCTCCATGTTTAAAAGAATCAACCGACGGATCATTCTAAATTTAAAAAATCAAAACAATTAACACTGCATTGAATAGGACATAAAGAAGAAACCATTTACAAATTAATCTTAAATATTACATACAAAAAAACAATTTTTGGAAAATAATATAGAATAACAGGTCAATAAGATGTAGCTTGAAAGAATCAGACAGGATAGGATTGTCAATGGGCCAATGGCCAAGTTAGAGACTTTTTTATTTATTTTAAACATGATACAATAGTCTGAAATATAAATAAGTAATGTTTTTGAGCTCCTGCGAAGAACGGTGAAGCAACATGTTACATATTCCGATTATTATAAAAAGTTCTATCAATCACAATTCACCACCAATACACTAAAAATCTGGGGTACAGTTTTAAGAAGGCGAGTAACATTATTTTTAAAACAAATATAAAATAAATGTTTGAAAAACGAGATAAACGAGGATCTAGTTTAACAATAATGCAGCGTTTAGTAAAATTTCATGGCATTAATAATATTAGAAATCACAGATGAAGCCAGTAAAAAACATTACCTGATTATTTGTGATGCCTCTAAGAGTTATGGTGATAGGTTTCTTGCAGAAAGGTGCAAGGGCGAAAATTACTTCTAAATAGTAACCAATGCCACGAAGTTTGCAACATTCGTGGTCTATCTGCCCACCAAGTAATGAACCAGGGGTGAAAGAAAAACTTGTTCCTGTTTCACTTACTTCCAGCCACATTCCATTCATCAGTTTATCCAGTAAACGGAGTAGATTAACTTCATATTCTAAAAAAGCATAATAGAAGTCACGATTACGATAAGCCAATAATACAATATTAACCAATCAAAACAATAAAACACAATGACTGTACCTTTAAGTCCTGGGTCAGTATCTTTGTTCCGAATGTCGGATATGTAAATTGATTTTCCAGTCAAGATAGAAAGAATAAGCCTTTGCCTCATGAAATTGCTTCCTTTGAAATGAAGAACATTAGCGTTATGCCCAGGCATTGTAAAAAATTATTCCGAACACGCCACAATATTTGAATGAGAGGAGGTAACTTTGCAACAGGTTAATAACCACAATTCCATACATAGAGCTAGGAGCAATGATCGGCCCTCGGCAGAATTAGATCCCATGTGGTGCGACTATCCTGAACAATTTCCTCCTGGAGACAATAGCTAGGGTGTGTACTATTTTCTAGCTTTAATGATTTATGATTGTTGAGAAGACAGAACTAAAGTTCTCTGGAAATTATACTTACCAGTTAAAACTCCTCTTATTTGATTATGTAAATGAGTGAGTATGAACACTTGTCTTTGAAAAAATACTATGAGAAGTAAGTATTCATATTTGCGTCTTAGTCGTATTATTTAAATATAGACAAAATATATCCACTATTTTCGATTGATTTAAGTCCCTCCCTTATTCTAGATTGTTTTCTAGAAACTTTGTTTTATAGGAGGCTCTAAACAAGCATAACTTAAATAATGAAACCTCGTATGCAATGAGGCTATAGTGTTACAACGTATTGCTATAAATAAGATCCATATTAATTTAAAAAATCCTTAAGCTTTAGAAGCTTAAGATAAAGATTGTGTGTATTTATGAAAACTGTTGGTATCAATAAAAACATATATTTATCTAATGACAATGCCGATTTCAAAAGTAAATATTAACATCTGTTATTATTTTTTCTTTAGTAAGCCAAGATGTGAGTTGCAAGTAACAACTAAAAGCACTGCAGTAGGCCATCAAAATTCAATTGTAATATTATTTTCGGCCCAATAAATTTACGTTTCAGAAAATAATTTGACTATGGCTGGATTATTGTTGCAGAAGCTATCGCTGAAAAAAACTGCGAAATTTCTCAAACCTAACCCTAAGGTACTTAATAATATTAATATATTAGTGTTAATTCGAGTCTATTTTTGATTATTGATGGCGATTAAAATTCTCATACTATTATAAAAGATATGTGATTACAAACGAATATGCTGCTCAACTTTCGATTGAATTTATATTTGTTTAATAAACTTGCAATTTTTCATCAATAAGATACCTGTAAAAATTAAACACATAATTATTTTTCTTACTTTTTCATCATGCGATCCAACTAAAAAGCAGTAAACGACTCCCATAGTTTGAATAATTTCCGAAATAAAAATGAGTTTAATTTTTTTTAAATAATCATAGTAAACAACGGTAAGAATACACCATCAGGAAAAGTTTGGGTACTTGTGTGTTAACGCCACCGCTGTTATTTTTCCCTACTTGTTCGCATACGCGAGCGGTTACATTTTGTAACCGTTATATTTTTAAAACATTTATCTTGCATGTTTTTAAATCTATTTATTGGGGTTAGAATTTTAAATTTTTTAAATAATCATCAATTATAAATCACAATAATTTATTTACAAATGGAATATATCATGAACAATTAAAATATAGGATAATATAGTAATAAATAATGGAATATATCACGAACAATCAAAATAATGAAAAATCAAAATAATGAAAAATCCAAATAATTTATTAAAAAAGAAAGTGGTTAATCGGATTTCGGTGGAAAATTGGTAAAATATTTCGCTCCTGGAAAAATACAATTACTTCTTCGGTTTTTGTCAAATCCCAAAGGCTCATTTTCGTAGCAAAAAAATTGGCAAAATAATAACAACAAATCTAATAATAATAAAATAAAATAATAACAAATCAGAGTCTAGACAAATCAGCAGACAAACAATAAATCAGTAACAAACAAAACTCAGCAAACAAGAACGAACATAGAAGAAATCAGGTGTTAGAAATATAACGGTTACAAAATGTAACCGCTCGCGCATGCGAACAAGTAGGGAAAAATAACTGCGGTGGCGTTAACACACAAGTACCAAAGTTTCTAGTAGATATTCTATCTTAATAGTTCCCAAATATTCATGCACTCTGAGTGTATTCTATTTAATATTTCAATCTGGCTAAAGAGAGGTCGTAAAGAATGTGTTCCATTATTATGTCCTTTTAATTAAACACATAACACTTTCAGGAATGCTCTTGGCTCTACGGCTTTTCTCCTAGCTGTCCAACGAGGAGGCTCATCCATGTTACATCGTCACGTTTTAAACAAAAAGAAAAGGAGAAGGAAAACAAAATGGAGGATGACAGTTGTCTCGAAAAATGCCCAAAAAAGCAGCGTGAAGTGAAGTATGCCTTAACTGCTGTACAGAACCGCTACCTCCAACCAAGGAATCCAATATTGACCGGACACAAATTTACTATGTCTCCGCCGACTGTGGAGCCTTACGTGAACGTTTACATCGAAGAAGCTTGCCGTATCAGAGAGGAATGTCGTAAGCTAAGAGAAGGGGGCATAAAAAAGAAAACGTAAATTAATAAATAAAAATAAAAAATAAAAATAATACCGTGTTTACTTTTATTGTGATGTTCGTTGTGACAGAAGAGTGGTCGCAACATACTGTTTTAGATCAACTCAATTTATACATTTTTTATCAGGTATTAGGATATTAGAGAGTACAAGTAGAATTTATAATAACAGTTACTTTTTGTTTTATAAAAAAATATCACGTTTGAAAAGTTTAATAAATTTAGTTTTCATAAAATTTAATCATTTTATGAAAACTAAATTTTTAATTTCGATTTGATTGTTTTAAAATAAGATAAAACAAAAAAATTTGATGCTGCCTTGAGGTAATACGATTTAACCTAATGCAATGAGATCTGCTCATCTCACAATAAAACATCGGCACATCGCCCTCTCGAGTTGAAATTGAGTAAAATACTATCTAGCAGGTTTAGAAGTATAACTATAATTGGGTTTTAATTGAATTCACTGGAAATGTTTAATTTTTAATTTTATTCTAAAAGAAAAATCTTAATGATGACAATTTTTAATACTGAATCCAAGCAATTGATATGTATATCAGAACAAAGAGATCAAGAGGCTAGGTCCATCGGGATCGATGGAGTGATAAGGTGGTTGGTGATGTTAAGTCCATATTAAATGAGATGTAATGAATAGCAATAATACTGGTTAGAAATAATTAGTAGAAGCTGGAATACGAGGTGGTCAAGTCAAGACCTGAGTTGGGGTTGTAACTCTTAATAAATAGAACATATTATTTATTAGTAATTACAACAAATTAATATTTACAAATTACTAAATGCATTATCATATTAATCATAAAAGCCTTGACGTGTTTCTCGAATTTTGCTAAAAATATTTTCAGTAAGATAAACACGACTACAAATGATGGTATAAAAACCACCCGCATAGAAGCTGGAAATCACTGGCCAATGATTGATCTTTCATGAGATTAAATAAATATTTTATAAACTTATAAGTAAGAAACTACTAGGTCCAATGCAACAAGAAATATTTCTATTAAAACTATTAACTTCAGCTGGGATTGGTTAAAAATGTTGGAGTAAATATCTGGTTACTTAACAAAATTTTAAGGTTAGCACACAAACATAAAAAAAATAAGAAACAACAATGAAAAATTACTTACGACACAATTTCCGAAGACCGTTTGTATTTGGAAGATCAAGAGTGAGTTTTGACACTGTAACATATACTTCGTCTTTTTTCTATATTTTTCCTTTTTATTTTGGGTTGAAATTATGTACATAAATTTTCCCGTTTTCATTTCCTTGCTTATAATACAATTTAAATACATCGGCGTAATATTTTCCAATGAGAAATTAGGGATTTGGTTAGTGCTTCAGTCGCTTATCCAATAAGCAAGGAATTGACAAGTGTTTCTTAATATCTGATTTTAATAAGTACTAATATGTTGGAGATAGAAAACAATACTAAATCTTAAACAATACTAAGTTTTTGAGGATTTAAAGTAATAATTTATCTAGCTGTTAGTTAACTATATCAAAAATTATCCACAGAGTAAATAACTGATTTGGTAGTTGTTTTCAATAATTAACCGACAGGTTGAAATTGAAATAAATTCCCGCACTATGCTCTATGTGTAAAAGGAAATCATACACTACACAGAATGTTAGATCTAAAAAAGCTTTGCATCAAGATTTTATATCCTCGAAGTCCAATAACAGTCATAACAGAGAAATTCTTATAATCATGGATTTGGTAGTATCTTTTTGGAAGTAGGACCTTCAGCTTTCCGAACAGCATCTTCAACTCCCGCATCTTCAAAATCTTTACCTCTAAATTCTTTCAACCCACAATGCCTCTATCAATATCAGATTTCCTTAATCCCTACTCAGACCTTGCAGGTGTCAATAAACTGCACGAATCTTTTTTAAAAAAAATATAATTCCTTTGTTCAAATATATCTTCTTACAAAACTCATGTTTTATTTCATCTCTCCTTTAAAATACCTCAAAAGACTGACGAATCCTATAGTGTCGTTAGTGTTATAA
Source organism: Troilus luridus (assembly GCA_964056705.1). Taxonomy (NCBI): domain Eukaryota; kingdom Metazoa; phylum Arthropoda; class Insecta; order Hemiptera; family Pentatomidae; genus Troilus; species Troilus luridus. Next base: position 71,465,524 of record OZ057414.1, read on the forward strand.
ATCAACAGTTCGTTAGAGCTACAAAGAAGTGGGATGCCCTTCCCATTTTACTCTTCTAGTACCACATTGCCTCTGCACAACCAGCGCTGCTAGATGTTCGAGGTCAACAAGACAATATAATCCACCATTTTTTAATGATTATGATCTGAGTCAAGTACATTAGGGGTTAATATAGTGTCTTGAATGCCTACTATAATACACCCAAACCTTGAAGATAATGTTATTAATTATTAGTTTAATACTTAGGGTATTCATCCAGTGACTGTCTTTCTGAACTAGTTTAGTCAACTCTATTGGCTGTCACTTTCGTCGGACCTAGTGACAATGTAGGAGAGGGGGTTGCTGGCTCTTGGAATCACCCTTATAAATTTGAATAATTCCTGTGGGCAATGTACCCACTCAATCGAATGAACGCACAATTATCGGATGGGTTTGATGACCTAAGGATTTTTGTAACATTGTGAATTCATAACACATAGCTTCCGTGTTTACAGTAATAGTCATATCCTTGACTTTCTTTTATATTTATACCAGCTCTAAAATATTTTAAGACAGAAGGGAGAGTAGAGATAAGATGGTATGACAGAGTAAGGATAGGGAAGATAAGTTAGCTATAATGTAAGTCCATAACTAGATTGACAACTAATTACAATTAGTAGTTAGTTCATATCAGAAAGTATCAGTGTACTTATGTTATAAATTTCCATTTGACAATAAATCCAATTCTTTCTTCCAACTCAAGTCTTATTTTCAGTAACGTTTCAGTCATACAAACTTTTTCAAATCATATATTTTTTTTAGATCTCTATTTTGGGAACACAAGACATAAATAATTCTACAGTAAGAAATGTTTTCTCAGGATACATTCCCGAAAAGAATCAAAGGCCTGTTGTTCCAATAGAACAAATTAAGGAAAAAGAATGGAAATCTGGTTGGCTGAACAGTTTGTTTATGAATCGTAATGGTGTGAACATACTAAAGGGGGGCCTATTAGAAAATGAATACGTGCCCTTAAATAATAGCTTCTATGCTTTTCAATTTGGTAGTACTTTGAAAAAAAACTTTTCGGAATGCAACTTCTTTGATAGAAATAAAATTAGTTGCAATAACGAAAATTTTGAGTCTAGAGAAAATACTGGTGTCTATGATTCCATTAAATGCAAAGAACCCATAGAGAAGCATAAGTTATTTCGGCTTGATTCTATTGTACCCATTGTGTCAAATTGTTCCCATAATGCGCCTTGTATAGACTGGATGAGATCTAGGAGCCATAGTAATCTTTATTTACGAACCAATTCCTTAATGTCATGCAATGAAGTTCCGGTTAATGACAGTAGGAGTTTTACTACGCTCAGTTCCAAGACAGAATGTATTAAAACCGCTATTCCCGAACCATCAAATGTTCCTTGTAACCTTCAACATCCAGGAGAAAACGGAGTTCTTATAGATGACAGAAGGCAAGAGACGTCTACAGCGACTGATGACCCATCAGCTGCTGCTGATAAGATAAACCTATTTTCCAGTGAATGTAAATGTAATGCTACCATAAAACAACCTAATGCACAACAAATGAAAAAATCTGAGGGGCTGGATAATTTCTTTTGTAATCATAATGAACGGAACGCAATGATAGGGAGTTTATTAGAAGACGCACCCATCAAACATAGCTCCCATCCTTTTAATAAATTTGACAACCGTTTAAAAAAATACTTTTCCGATTGCAATTTTCTGAATAAAGATAGCATAAGCATCAATAAAAAAAATCATAACTCTGTCGAAAATGTTGGTTTATATGACTTCACCAACTCTGTAAAACCCTCAAAGAAGCTTAATTTAACTAACGAATTTAATTCTTTTGCCCCCACTGCAACTAAATGTTCCAATCCTACACCTTACTTTGATTGTAAGAGACCAGGAAACCAAAGTAATCGTTATTTACGAAACAATTTCTTAGGGTCATGCAATGTAGTTTCGAATAATAGCAGCAGGAGTTTCACCACGCTCCGTAGCAAATCAGAATCTTCTAAAACGATAATTCTCGACCCACTGAACGCTCAACGTTTAGGTAATAAAGCTGACAGCAGACAAATAATGTCCAAAGCTACTGAAAGAGACTCAGGAATCTTTTCCGAAAAATTAAAGAAGAGAGATTTGGATTGGATCAACTCATTTTCCAGTGAGGCAGTGATCCTACAGCCTTCGAGGGGAGAATTTAGCATTAAAAAACTCATTAATAAGACTGCTTGCCAAGAAAGACTGTGGGGATTACCCGATAAACAGACTTTTGCTAAAACCACAGGCCCTAGGATGAATGATAACTTGATTCAATATATGTCTTTAAAACATAAAATGGATTCAGAGTTTAAAAAAAATAACTTCATTGGTGAGGGTGCGGAAGCAAGTCGAAAAGTAAAAATGTTAATAAAATCAGCTGAAGAAAAAAACCGGCAAAACGAGCTTAAAAAACCGAAGAAAGTTTCGACTAAATCGAGAGCTAGGAAAATGTTAAAAACAATTAAACAGTCCATAAACCTAAAACCTATCGAGATTTTGAAAATGAAAGAAGAAACAGCGAAGAAAAACGAAACAAGATATCTTCAAAAAGCACAACACAAGAAAAGGAGTATACTGAACATCAGACTGCCCAGTCTCAAAGTACAGGATACACCAAGCTTATCGCAAAAAGAAATCCCACCTAAAACGGAGTACCAATCATCAGCTTCGTATAAACAAGTATTTCAAGAAATATTTAATAAGGCCAATAAAACAAAATTACCCTCAAAACCAGCAATACCGTTGTCGGTTTTCAATCGGCAGGTTAGTCAAATTGTTTCCCGATCTGTTAGTAAATTATCGTCAGATAACTCGATAAGAAATAAAAAGGTTTTGAAGAAAAAAGAAAAGAGTAGCACATTTCTAGAACTGAACAACACTGGTAATTTAAAAAATCAATCTAGAACACCTTTTCAAAAACCTTCTAATACCCAATTAACAAGTAAATCAAAAGCCAGTTTTTCAACTGTGTCAAAAATCCCGAAAACGCCCGGATTCCCTATTGTTAGCTCTCCAAACCTTTTAAGGAATACTGGAGGCCAAATATCTACACCAAAAGTAAAAACTACCAAACGTTCAATCTGCACTAACCTGAAAGTGAATGAAGGGAATCAACCCGTAATTAAGAAATCATTATATAGTACCTTGGGATACTTACCAGCAGTTCCTAAAAGGATGGTTATGAAACCTAAAAAGAAACTCAAAAATATAACACACAGACCTAAAAAAAATGAAACTAAGCTGGAATTTAAAAGTCATACTCGACCATCTGACCCAAACAGTGGCTATTTCAATCAACGGAGATCCCTCAGCAGTTTTGGAGTATTGGTTGGAAACATGATGGAATCGGATGGATCACTTAATACCCTTACAGAACCTCTTAATGAACAGATTTTCAAGGAAGTAATGAATCTGTGCAAAGTGCGGCCAGAGAAAGAGAAAAACGTTGTGAACTCTGAAAAAGAAAAAAAATTGAAAGAATATGGTAAATGTTCTCTTCAAGAAAAGAAGAAGCCAGAAAGAAGGAGAGGGTTCGTTTGCAGAGTTGCGAGCATGCTCAATATTGGCTGTGGTCGAAGAAGAAGGCACAACCAAGGGTGCACGGAATGTGGAAAGAAAGCAGGATAATATGTAAGTCGTCTTTCGTCTAAATATACAATGTCTTTGTGTCTTATATGGTTGCTTATATCAAATAATATGACAACTTACATTCATATAATTACTAACATTAATATGGCTCTAGAAATATTGATTAATAATCAAATATCAAACCAGAAAATTGCGAATAAACTATTAAATGGTCATAAAGTCATAATAATAAAAAAAATGGTTCTAAAAGAAAATTAAAAAAAAAAAGAAGACTTGTAAATACTTTTAATATAAGACACTCCTACTTTCTTGTTTTTTAAAACAGACACATTATTTTTAAGAAATTATTAATTATTAAAAAGTGATCTGAATTACTTAATCCTGAGGTAACGGGGCTTTTCTTGTTGGGCTAATCACCCGTAAGAGAGTAGATTTGGTTCAAAGAAACTCAGCGAATAGCCTCCAAATGGCTAAACGCTCCCCTACGCTGAGAGGCACATAAGGGTATCGCGAAAGATCTGAATTAACAAAAACTATATGATGTTATTATATATTTTTTAAATTATATAAATAATGACCTATCATTCCGTCCTTTACTAGTTTAATTTCCATTACAGCAGAATACCGATTATTAAATATACAGAAGGAATAAGTTTGTTATATTCTTAACTTGTCACATTCCGTTTATGTCTGTTAATTGATATATCGCTACCATAGTATTACAAAGTTGTATGATACACATAAATGAAAATGAGAAAAACAATATCAAAGATTCTGAGTATCTTTTTATTTTTGGTATTTGGATTTGGTCACGATTTTTTGACGTTTTGAAGATCTATGGTATAGTTTTCGATCCACTGGACCCGTTCGTATCAAAATCTTTGATTTTTCGATTTTGTAACATACAACCTTGTAATAATAAGGTAGCGATACACCTTTGTATTTATGGTCTTTGGATGATACCCGGTCCCGATTTTTTGACGTTTTGAAGATCTGTGTATAGTTTTCGACCAACGGAACCATTTGGGATCAAAATCTCTGATTTTTCAGTATTGTAACATACAACCTAGTAATACTAAGCGATATATTTTTTAATATATACGTATATCAATTAAATAAATGAGCGGAAGCAGTCTTACCAGTACTGACAGAGGGTTCCGGGCAAGAGAAACTTGCTAAATCGACGTTAATTAGTTTTTTACAGAAATGTAATTGTATTTGGATAACATATTACATAATAATAACAAAAACCACGAATTTTTTTATTGTTTTTGATATGATAATTCTGATACTGTTTAGAATGTATAACTAGGTAGTTATGTGAGGTAACCTGTATTTGTAAAAAGTTATTCCAACACTGGATTGTCAAAAGTGACTTCATCATACAGAATTTGTTTCATAGAAAAGGATTGTATACATAATTTCTGTAAAGAACAAATTCTTTACTGACTAAATATCTACAGCCCCGGCGAATAAATGGTTGATTCTAATTTTCTCAAAAATGAGTATCTTAAGCGGAATCGCCGTATTTTATTAGTGAATAAGAGGCTAAGTAACCCATTAACTTGAAAAGGAGTTATTGCTTATATTACAACTCTATTTCAAGCCAAAAACTACGAGAATGATGCGATTCCGGATATCTGAAAGCTGTTAACTTTCTTTGGACAGAATCCGGCTTCTCCACTTATTCACCGGGGCTGTAGATATTTATAGCTAAATCCAAATCAATAACCAGAATCTCAAAATCGACGTCCAGTTTAATACTGAGGGGTATTCTAATCTAATAATCTATATTTACTTGGGAACACGACACAAGGTGTCCAAAGAAGTGTTTTATTTTTCTGAATCGAGTGTAGGTATCTAAATATAGATATTACCTAATACTATAAATATTTAGGTATTTACATGTACATAAGTAATCTCATCACTAATCCAAAAATGTAAAAACTAGGAAGTACTGATTTAAATACCTCGATATTCGTAAGTTGACAAGACTAGCTAAAATTAAATATAAATATACATAAACACAAATAAGAATTAAATAATGGTTATAATTATAACCATTATAATAACATATAACATTTACAAGGTTCATTTTCTATAGCAAAATCCCGGTTTTAACAAAACCAGCAACCAGAGAATCGTTTCGCAGTTTTTATTTTTTCAACAGCTGAGTTCGGAATAAAATTGGGATTTTCCTGAAAACAAAAACAATAAATCATTATTAAACCATTAATAATTAAACTAAAAAAAAAATTCCCAAATGGTACCGAAGAGAAGTATCATTGAGTAATTTTTAAAACGGTACCTGACTGTAGGATTTCCTGACTAAGTATCCTAATTCGTAACACTTCCAATGTTTGCATCACAAGGAAAGCCATAATTCGTGTTCCATTTTAATATGTAGATAATATCATAATCCTGCCCGGATTTTCATGGCAACTCTGGAACAAAGGAAGAGTGTTGTACTGACGTATAAGAGTACAAATATACATTTTAGAATCAGTTAAATAATGGTTAAACATAGAAACCAAGCCTCGCAAAGAAATCTACCATCTGCTACTTGTTCCAGTATTTGTTAGAGAATTGACCAATATTGCCAACGATTAAGAAGCCAACTAATTGAAAAGAAATGGGTGGCTTCAAAATGTGGCTATACCGTAGAATTCTCAGAACATCCTACATAAACAGAGTCGGCAAATGAGCTATAAATCTGAAATGTGGCAATATGAAACGGTTTTTATTGTTGGATATATTTTTAAGTATATCCCTAAAATTACAAAACGTGCTATTTCTTCATATTTAAAAACTAATAAATGCTTTATTATAGTATAGAAAATCTTGTTAACTATTACAAAACATCATATGTTACACATATGGAGTAACAATGTTGTACACTTCGTTACTTTTTAGAAAATTTTATTATTTTCTCAGGCCATTTAACTTATTGAATTTAATTAAACCATTTGAAATTATAGGTTATTCAAACACATTCTCCCAAATGCCTCCGGCTTGGGATGACGATTTATAAAATTAAAATTTTACTGTATTTCCCTTTTCCATCTATAAAAAAAAAGCTTCTCGCTTATTTTGGAGGAGGGATATATCCAAAGCATATAAAAATATGCTTCCCTACAGAAAGAAAATTATTATTGGTTGATCTTCAAGCAATGTACATATGTCAATGTACATGCTCCTGCTTTACAACCGTCATAATCATAATTCTTAAAACTAAATAAACAAGGTGGTGTAAATGTAACAGATCTAAATAATATACATATAACATAAATTGATCTACATTTTGCAAACAATATAGGGACAAGAAGAGAAATCGAAGAAAGAATGAAAATTTTTTTAATTAAAACAATGAACTAATTTGATAAATAACTACCAACGGACAAATATCATCTGATAATTATTCTTAAGTCAAAGAAGCTAATAAAATGAGGGTTGATAAACACAAGTATCGCAGAATGGAATGGAGTACATCCCCTACCACCGAACTTTTTTAAAATATGGTTTCAATCTACAAAATTCGAGATTTGTGTCAACATGAGATTTTGAACAACAAATAAAATTTAAGCAATAAAATAACAAATTACTAAATCGATAGTTAAATTCAAATAAAGCATGAATACGTATAAAGACACTTGTGATCACTCGTGGTAATTTGTTTCCTTTTAAAAAAAATTGTGTATACACTCCTCATCTACATGAACCGATAATGGGTGAATTGTCAATTATCATAATTAGTAAAACGTTTTGAGTCACCAGATTATTGATATAAGAAAAGTAATAATCTATGTCCAACTCATTACTGTATTTCCTTTATCGCAGAAACCATTTATAAAAATACGCTTCCCTACTGAAAGAAAATAACTATTGGTTGATCTTCAAGCAACGTACATATGTCGATGTATATGCTCCTGCTTTACAACCGTCATCCTTCTAATAGGCATAATTTGAACAAAAAATAAATAAATTTTTGGTAATATCTTATGAGACATACAGCACCTTCAAAATAACGACATAACTCAAGATGTGGCATCTTTGAGCTAAGAAAGGAACTTTGAACGATCACATAGAACTTTCAAAAACCTCTATTGAGTTGTGACATTGTTCTTTTGAAGGAGCGATATGTACAACTAATTACTGTATTTCCTTTATCGCAGAAACCATTTATAAAAATACGCTTCCCTACTGAAAGAAAATTATTATTGGTTGATCTTCAAGCAATGTACATGCTCCTGCTTTACAACCGTCATCCTTCTAATAAGCATAATTTGAAACACAAAATAAATAAATATTGGTAATATCTTTTGTTATATATAGCACCTTCAAAATAACGACATAACTCAAAATGTGGCATCTTTGTGCTAAGCAAGGAACTTTCAACTTTCCCATAAAACTTTCAAAAACCTCTATGAGTTGTGACATTGTTCTTTTGAAGGAGCGATATGTACAACTAATTACTGTATTTCCTTTATCGCAGAAACCATTTATAAAAATACGCTTCCCTAGAGAAAGAAAATTAATATTGGTTGATCTTCAAGCAATGTACATATGTCGATGTATACGCTCCTGCTTTACAACCGTCATCCTTCTAATAAGCATAATTTGAACACAAAATAAATAAATTCTTGGTAATATCTTATGTTATATATAGCACCTTCAAAATAACGACATAACTCAAAATGTGGCATCTTTGAGCTAAGCAAGGAACTTTCAACTTTCCCATAAAACTTTCAAAAACCTCTATGAGTTGTGACATTGTTCTTTTGAAGGAGCGATATGTACAACTAATTACTGTATTTCCTTTATCGCAGAAACCATTTATAAAAATACGCTTCCCTACTGAAAGAAAATTACTATTGGTTGATCTTCAAGCAACATACATATGTCGATGTATATGCTCCTGCTTTACAACCGTCATCCTTCTAATAAGCATAATTTGAAACACAAAATAAATGAATATTGGTAATATCTTATGTAATATATAGCTCCTTCAAAATAACGACATGACTCAAAATGTGGCATCTTTGAGCTAAGCAAGGAACTTGGAACTTTGGTTGATCTTCAAGCAATGTACATAGACAATGTATATGCTCCTGGTTTACAACCGTCACCCTTCAGATAAACAAAATACATATATCTTGGTAATATTCCATTATAGATATATATATATATATATATATATATATATATATATATATATATATATATATATATATATATATGATCATACAACTGAATCTCAAAAATCTTATAAACTTAAATAAATAAAATAATAAAATAAATGATGAAATCGTTGAATATAATGGGTTACACATGTGTACTAAATGGGTGTACACAATGGGTTAAGCATAAAAATCTTATATTGTATATCTACAAATATATCTACTGCCCCGGTAATAAGTGGTTAAGTCTAATTGTCTCCAAAATTAATTTCTTGTACTTGGGTAAGCAGAATCGAGTTATTTTCGTAGTGAATAAGGGACTAAATAAGGCATTGGCTTGAAAAGGAGTTATTGCTTATATTACAGCTCCATTTCCAAAACGGTAGATGCATAGATAGATATAATGCAATCTCATATGAAACAACATTAAAAACTAGGCTCGTTTTGTTATACTCACTTAACAGTCCGTCAAATATACCAACTTTAACTAACTGGTGCCACAGGCCACCAAGATTATAAGCTTGCTAATAGTTTGAACAATAACCGTACAAGAAAGTAGGGATCTATATATGAGTATAATCTCCTGTGGGATCTTCAGATGGTATAAAGAGTCATTCATGAATACTTTATGGATTAAAATAACCCTGAAAACATAACTCTCCAAAATTATAAGGTACGTGGGAAGGCAACCCTAACCCAAACCTTTAAAGAAAGTAGTTTTGTCTGGTTCGGATTTAACAAGTAAAACTTCCCTAGTGTACAAAGATCTTTGTATAATTGTAAAAATTATATATTTTGTTTATAACTTTAATTTATTTGTAAAATGAAAATAGTTTAAACGGAAATTAACTGCTGACAAAATAGTTGGAGCAGTAGCATGTGGATAGGTTAGTCCGTTAAACTTCCGTTAAATCTAGTTAACACGTTTGTGATTGTGATTGTGTAGATTTGTTCCAGCTTGGCGTTTGCCAAGGCTTGTTAAGTTCTAAATACACCTTTTAAATGCATTGTGATAGCAATAGTTCTAAGGATATAATAGAAAAGAAATTGCATTATACTAATTAAAACTAATATGTACTGAGCCAAAAAAAAAAAGGGATCGAATACGATTTCATATCTATAACATACAAGTACCTAACTTTGATTAATACCAAAAAAATACAAATATTCATTTTTATTTTTTACATTTTTAAAGCCAGATATACAACATTACTTCAATACTTATTAACTAATTGGCCAAAAATATGTTACTAACTCAATGAAAAACGGCGTGTGCTCATAAAATTACGCACATTGCTTCTATAGCCTTATTTTCATTTAATGCAAATGCAATACTTTTTTTAATTTACAAATTATTAAATAAATTTAATTGTGTTAACTATCTAATCGATTAACTAATTTCTGCATTAATACAAGTTGTTATTAATCAATGTAGTGAAATCACTTCGCTGATTTATAATCAAATCTAAAACTAATTTTATAAAATTGTAATGGAAGTATTTGTCTAATGGTTCTAATGGGCGAGAAATTTAATAAATTATAAAGAAATACTTAACTGAACTAATAAAGGATCTTCATCACTGTATTGTTTCATTGCACTAACAACCGAAGCCAAAAACTGAAGACACTAATATTATTCACTTGCAGGTTGTTTTCAATGCCTTCCTGATCGAATAAACATCTCTTCAGTTTTAAATAATTGTAATTTTTAATATTTTATTTACGCTTTTAAAGGGTACTAAAATAACGCTTTAAAATTTTCAAAGATATATATTATTAACATATCGAAACATATAAAATTTTTTTTTTTTTTAATATAAAAATAAAACAGAAAATAAATTTTTATTTTCTGAAGTTTATAAAAACTGCGGGTAGGGGCATACACTTGCTTCTTACTTGATATTGGGTATATTTTAATTACTTTAAAAAATTTTCTTTTGTATATTTACACTACGGCCGATTATCGAATCATAATTGCGGTTGACTTTTGGTGATAAACTTGAAGGCTGGAAAAGAAAATCCTAAAATTAATTTTATGACCTGTACAGTAAAATGAAGTTCTCTGTCAAAAAAAATAAATAATAAAGTCGTCTTAATGTATGAATATTTATCTACCACTTGGTTTGCTCTAATAAAGCATATTAAATTTTTTGGTAATACTATTAAAATCAATTAGTCATAGAAATCGAGAAGGCTGTGTTAAGAAAAGATAGGCAATACTCGTTTCCAGGACTAGAGTCTAGGGAGTTACGAACAAGTATCAAACCAAGTATCCAGCTCGGCTCCCATCGGATTCCCGAATCCCTATCCGCCAACTAGTGTCTTTCCGTTTCCTATCTTTTAATACCTTGTGTTTACTATCTTTTAAGAAATTACTCTAGAACATATTTTTGGGAAATATTTTTTTCGTACTGTATTTTGATTTCATGTAACTTAATTATTCTCTTTAAGTAAAAGTGTTAGAGCAATTTGATCTTTTTCCACTTGAGTTTGTAGAATATATTTTAATAACAAATCGTTATTTTTTTTTTTGTTGACAAAATGTCATTCATATCATGACAAAATCATATTATTTTTCTTTTAAAACAACTAATTAATAATAAATCACGCTATGTAATAGTTATTTTGGATTTGTGTAATAGTGATTTATCCGGAAACCGGTCTTGCAGAAGCTGCTGAATCACGCTTTTTTGTTATTTTAGCCAATGGCGCTAATTACTTCATTGTTGTCTCGGCAAGCGTCCCTTATCGATCTATCCTACAGCAATTGATATGAAACAATCATTCAGATATGAAACAATGAATAAAAAATCTGGCAAGCTGGACGTTTCATACACATAGGGTTACCATTCCGGCATTTTGAAAAAAAATCCAGAGATTCTTTTAAATACAATGTTAATGTTGTTTGGTGAGAAAACGAAGCTAATTATAGTATTTTCTCGTGAGAGTATGTAGTATGTGTATATATTCAATATATATATATATATATATATATATATATATATATATATATATATATATATATATATATATATATATATATGTATATATGTGTGTTCAAAATAAACAAATTTCTCATAATTACACTCTTTCTTCCATGCTAAAAGTCACAATTATTTTAGTTTTCTATAATATTAGAGAGGAAACGAAAGAAAAGTTAAAGCATGTCGTGACTTAAGTCGAAGGGTCAACCTGCGGAACTGGTGTCATGCTTTATTATAATAATATATTATTGGCAAAAGTAATTGGAGACATTGGAGACGACTGGCACTTTTTCATTTCTCTCTTCTTTTTTTTATTGATATTTACAACTGTATTACAATAATACATCAAGTAAATAGGCCTAAGCGATACATAATGACATGTGAAAATGACAAGTAGAGAAACTACCCACTGGTAGTATTCAAATCACTAGTTCAACTAAGAAGTTCACGTGGCCATCTTCTTTTCAGACGCCTCGGAGGATTATCGGGAATTGAAGATGAAGCTAGGTTTGAAACTAGAGGATTTGAGTGGGAATGAAGTTTGTTATGAAAGGACAGATACCGGGTTCGGGTCAAATCAGCAACAAATGGGACATTAAGGTCATTATGGATGACTTTATTCTTACCAAAATAAGGAGCGTTGAGGATTTTACGAAGGCTTTTGGATTCTAGGGATTGGATACGAGAGGAATTCGATGGCTTAGTGGAGCCCCAAAGCTCTACTCCGTAAGTCCAAATAGGTCGTATGATGGTCATGTAGATGAGTCTTTTGTAATTAATTGGGAGCTTAGATCGTTTGTCTAGTAAGTGTAGAAGTAGCCTGAAACGTCGAGCGGTTTCTTGTCTTTTCAGTCTCGTATGAGTATTCCAGGGTAATCGTTTGTCAAGATGCAACCCTAAGTATCGGATCTGTTCTACAGGCATAAGTGGGATATTATTAAAGGATACCGAAGGGCAGGAAGTCATTGGTTCACGACGTAAGGTAAAAGTGATTTGATCCGATTTTTGAGAATTTATTTTTGTTCTCCAGTTTTGACACCATTCTTCAAGATCAGTGATATGTGATCGGAGGCTTAGGGATGCAATAATTGGATTGGTGTTGACTGATAATACACATGTATCATCAGCATACGTGGTAATGATAGTATTAGGATGAGTCGGGTTGTCAGCTGTATAAACTGTATAAAGGATTGGGTCAAGGATACTACCTTGAGGAAATTTCTCTTTTTAAGTTAAAATTTTTGTTTTGTCTGTTCGTTGTTCGTTGGAAAATAAACACACAGTAAATTATTATTAACATTTTATATGTACAGAGATTTTAAGACTTTATGACGACAAGATAAGCACAGTGGTCAAGGTGACTAATGTTTGATGATGTTTTACTTCAAAGTATTAGTCAAAGGATAAAATGAAGTTAACTTTTTTCCCCTTCGTTTTGGCCAACTATGGACCTCGTGACATTTTGAATTCCTTCACATTTGTTGATTTCTTTTCCTGCTATAGGGGAGAGTGGGGCAAGATGGGATACTTAACATTTAGAGGTAAATAAAATAATAAAAAACTCAGATTCATGAAATACACATTGAAAGATGTAATGGTACATAAGAAGTGAACAAATTTCAGTATAAAAAAATACACTTCCATGAAGGTAAGTATTATTAGAAATATTTTTCCGTTTAAAGAACAAAAATTCATCTTACCCCACCTGGTGGGGCAAGATGGGGTTTCCAGTGGGGCAAGATTGGGTTAGTCACTGACAATGTCCACAAACATGAACTGCTTCGTCATCTTCATCTTCCTCTCCTGCACAAGAGCAGTGAGCCCATCGATGACATACGGAACACTGAATCCAGCCTTCAGAAGACTGTGAATATAAATAACCGCAGTACAGACAATCTGCGTCTGAAGCTTCCGATAAAGATGAACTGTTCCGTTTCCGCTTAGGACTGGTTTTGGTCACTTTAGCTTTATTTTTTTCTTGGTTGCTCTTATCATGGGTTGATGTGTGTTAATTTTTTTTTATAAAATTTATTTTGTTGAACAAATCTTTTAGCCAAATTTTGCTTAGCTTTTTCTTTTTTCTTAATTTCTTTTTCGATCCTTAATCTAAGTTTTGCTTGCAGCTCATTCTTGTACGGAGACTCACTCAAAAGCGCAGACTTGCCATGTTTTCTGGTGCCTCTTCTTTGAATGATGGCCACTACAAGATGGAATGGGAAGAATATCTTCTGGAGCTGTATTTCCAAATATTTTTTAAATCGGATCCAACCTGTAGTTAATTTATTTTCCGAGAAATAGTTAAAAATCTGTTTTGACAGCCTGTTGTCATCCATTCTGTATAAATGTCCAAAAACATCAGTGAAGTTAGCTTTATTAATACGTATCTTCAGAGAGAGTTTGAGAACTAATGTGTGAACGAAGAAAAATGATGACCATTCTCCAGTAACATCAATGCTGAAGGAATCTCGCTAGGAGGCGCAAATAGTTGATCTTAATACAAGAAAATATGTTTCTCACCTTTTGTCAACTTTTTATTGTTCTAAATATGTTGTCATGTTATGGTTTGGTTCAGACCAGTGCACTTCAGCTGGTTAAAAATACTAATGTCCTTGCCAAGTCCCTCCAGTCACCATGCCCAGTGAAACCAAGACCCTCTACGGATTTGCATTGGTACAGATTATAATCATGAGAAGTACGCTGCAAGAAGTAGGTATATCACAAGAACAAGTTTTTCTTAGGTCTATTTCTCATCATCATTATATATAATATATAGTATTATAACTTAATGATGGCTATGGACATGGATGAAATGTTAAGTGGTTTTTATTTGATCAGGTTTTCACAAATGCTCACGTGCAGAAACTAAAGGCAGTGCTGTGTTTGATAAATAGAAATTTCCCAGAGCGATGAATTGCAGGCTACTTACACAAATTTGTTTGTTGATGTTCATTTAACATCACTTTATGCTGCAAGGGCTAATAGGACGATGCCTCGTTAGGAGCACTACATTTTTCCTACCCAGGGTTAATTAGGATAAGGACTTTTATAGAGCACTTGACATTGTACAGGCTAGGGATCCCGTTTAAGTCCCTTCCGAATGACGGCATAACTAAGGATTTTTTACTCCCTTTAAAAAATCCTAGGACCACCTGCCGGGCTACGAACCCGCGATCTTGGGCTTAGTAGTTTGTTATGCTAACCACTAGACCACAGGTCACCCCCTTACACAAATTTAGACCCTCAGAAGAAATTACTATATTTACTAGTGCATTCTTGTGCTTCGTAATTAGACGAAGTACCTTGAAACTGATTTACTCATAATTTGTTTTAGGATCTCCACCCGCGACATTTTCTCCACCAGAAAAGAAAAATAGCGGACAATCTACTGAGTTTCAAGATACTTAGATTAATTACGGAAAGAGAGGATTAGATTTATGAAATATTAGTAATAGTATATGCTAGCCGAGAGCGAGTTATCGCTCTGGTGCACTTCTTATCGGAAAGCAAACACTATAAGGCCGCGTTCACAATAAGAAGATATAAGATCAGCGATGTATCGTAAGCGATATACGATACGCCAGACAGTTCCATGAAATCTAAAGGGAGACGATAAAAAAGGTTCTTACCGCTACGATTTGCATCGTCTGATATTTCGAGCTGTGAATATGGTGGGAAGAAGAGAATGCGGCAATTACTTTCATTAATCCAGTGAAAACTCACGAGTGCATCTAGAACTGTTCCATTGCTGCAAACAGAAAGAAAATAAAGTACTTCCTTGGACTTTTATTTTCATTTTTTCCTCTCATCCAACGTTTGAACTAATAAACCATTATGTTTTCCTCATTTGAATTCATTTTTGTAACCGAAGCGGTGAAAATTGTGCATCCACCGAATTTGTATCACCCAGGCCACGCTGATTTATCGTCAAACCTTGTTATTGAACCTTTCTAGCAAAAATCCCATGCGATTTATCGTTATACTGATTTTATGCGACACATAGCCTAATAGGCGCTGATTTTAAGCGATCACACTTATGTTTACTTGCATTATCTGCCTGTTTTACAAAAATAACCAGTATTTTAAGATTTTATTTATTTTTATCAGAGGAACATTCATATTTCATATTTTGTTTCTTTCTGTTTAATTTCTAAAAGGAGGTACATATTGAACATAAAATGTATATATAACTGAAGAGACAAAATCACACTAAAGCATTAATTGTACATCAGTTGTAAACATTGTTAAATTTTGAATTTACAAGCGTTTTAATTTATTTATATTGTATTTGGTAACTCATAAAGCTACAAATGAAGAGTAAGGAAACTTCTCTGTCTTCGGGGAGAATGGAACAGCCAATCAGAAAACTCTTTAGGAGAGTTTGGTGATGATGGTGATCCAAAAAATCTGAAACAGAAAAGGGAAAAAAAGACATTTCTTATATTACATACCATTTTCAATTATTATAACAGGATTGATTCACAATGAAACAGACTCTGGGTATTAGTTTTGAACCAATTTACAAAATTACAAATAAAATCACTAATTCCAGTGTTAAAGATATGTATTAAAGTAAGTCTCATAAAAAATCAGAATTTGAGTTATTTGCTGAAGCCTGACTAATAAAAAAATTGTTTTTCTTTAATTAAGAAATATATCTGTAACTTAATTTTATTTATTCTTAACCAGGTACCTAAAATCTTGAATATTCAATATCATAGGACATTAAATAATCTAAATAAAAACATTGTTTTTACTAACCTTGTTTGGCGTCAGGATGTTAACAAATATTTTTTTTTTTTACGTTACTCTCTTTATATTAGGCAAAACACCTGGCTCAAAGATATTTAAATTACTAGTTTTTTTTTCATTAAACCCAAAAGTTCAAAAGAGAATTTATTATTTTAAACTAGTTAATCATAGTTTCAATTAATCACCTTGCATGAATTTATTATTCAATGAAATGTCTTTGGTCATTAGTTATAGTTAATGTGATAATTTATTTTTAAAAAATAATATTAATAATAATACAGATATGAGATTTCATTTTGAAATATACTTCTTACCTGTAATATATAGTTTTAATGTTTGGAAATTATTTTTATTGGAAAATAGTCCAAATCTATATAAACTTTGACTTCTTTTTTTCTAGTTGTTTACTTTATCTATATATATATATAAAAGAGTTTGACCTGACTGAAAGACCATTGCAGAGCCAAAACGGCATAAGCTACAAACCTGAAATTCGAACAGTAGGTACATTTTATAAGGCCGACGCGCACTAAGAAAGGATTTTTGAAAATTCATCCCCTAAGAGGGTGAAAAACTTTTGTAATAAAAATTCGTCATTTTTGAAGCAAGCACCATAAAATTTTAGATTTAGCTTCTACACTTAAAATAAAGAATTACGTGATTTTTTATTTTTTGAAAATCAACCCCTAAAAGTGTAAAATAGGGAAAGTTGCAACATGTTAAGTTAGAGATGTGAAAATAAGTAAGCAGGATTTACTTTTAAACATGATGACAATGGTATTCAAGATATTCAAAATCAACCCCCAGAAGCCTGCAATAAGGGATGAATGTTTGTATGGGACTTGCATCATTTTTAATTTTAGATTTCATTTCTACATTTAAAATAAAGAATTACGTGTTTTTTTAATTTTTTGAATTTAACCCCTAAAAGTTTAAAATAGGGGATGAAGTAATACTAAAGGGATAGAAAATAGAGTGCATCTAAAATCAATGAATGCTACTAGAGGGATTGGGAGGCGAGCTGATTGAAAACAAGTCCATAGATTCAGTTGTCAAAATTGATGAAGCCCTGCAATATCCCACAGAATTTTTGAATATTTCAAATCCATCTGCTCTGCCAGCACATTAACTTTTGTATAAAGTTGGGGCACCTGTAATGCTATTCCGAAATTTAAAATCTCCAAAATTGTACAATGGGACTAGACTGCAGATAAAAGTTTTACCAAAAATACAGAAGCTACTGTAATTAGGGGATGTGGTCAAGGAGAAACATTTTTTCCTACGGATACCTCTAATACCATCTGGGTACACATTTTAATTCAAGAGATTAATAGTTTTAGATATTACATAGTGGATTTCAATCAAAAACACATGGAAACTTCTGTAATTATGCTATTTAATATTTAATAGGAAAAAAAAAAAAAAAACCTGTACCACTACAACCCATGAAGGGTCTGGGGTTTAGTACATGGTAGAGACTGTACTGTTTCATGGACAACGGTTCTGCAAGGAGGTGACTTGTCCTAGGTCACGCTCGACCGCCAGATTTTTCCCCCTTATTTTGATAATATTTTATAGAGGCTGGGTGGGCCCCAGGAGGGTCCTAGATCCTATATGATCCATCTCCCGCTGCAAACAGACTAAATAAAAATCATGGCCTGCAGCGGGAATTGAACCAGGATTTCAGGCATGGTAACTCAGTACTCTACCACTGAGCCACTCCTCTCCCTATATTTAATAGGACATCTTATAAAAATTTAACAACAAAGGAACAAGAATTAGTAGGCTGGCTGAATTCACAAATGCTTTAAGACATTATGAATAATATGGAGTACAATTTTAATTTAAATTGGAGTAGGTAGTTAGTTGACTCACTCTCCTTTTAAACTCAACTTACGTTTTTATTCAAAATCAATGCAGACGAAGTCGCGGGCAAAAGCTAGTACTATTTATAAAGAATACTTCATCTTTCTTTGACCCAAATGCTTTGTTGCTATATAATTATTCTAGCGATAACAAGAAATGGAGTTTTTCCTTAAAATTACTAATATAGAACATGGGAGAGTAATTGTTTGCCACTGTGTTGAATTGAATTTTCATGATTATTTCTTAGCTTAAGCAGAGATATATAAAAAAAAAAAAAAAAATCAGGATTTCTTCTAATATATGTAACAGCTTTATAACTATCTTCAGGTTTAAGAATTATCAATTCGATCTTTCAGAAAAAGATGATATTAAACCCATAAAGAATATTTTCTTAATTCTCTATCCATCAGATCGAGACTTCAACAATATTCTTCTTTTTAAGATATTTTAATGGTTATGAAGCAAATAGACTAGTTATTGTTGTTAACTTGTTCCTTGTCAAACTCCTGTGTTATCCTATGATCAATTTAAAAAAAAATAAAAGATTCAATTATTATCATTCTAATTTTTAAAGCTCAGTAATTATATTTCTTTTTAATTTTCCAGATTAAGATATTTGATTTATAGCAGACAGTATGGGTGATATTTCTGTGAATCCCTTATGATATCATTAGTAATATTGTTAAATCTTATGTTCCTGCATCCACATGAGGGTATGTCTGCTTACTTCACATTTGTTTAAAGATACCTAGAAATGATGTATATGAAATATACACTTCTAGTGATACCTGAGCATACAGTAATTAGATTTCATATTACCCTCTTTTCAAACTTAATCACTTTGGATGATAAGTTCAGATGTCCACTAAATAAACCTACCTACCATCACTATTCAAGCACTGAGATTATTTTGACATTAATTTTAATTGAAAACAAAAAAATATGAATTATTTTCCAAAGTATCAACACATTTATATGCATTAATATATTTCTTTAAGACCAAGTAGTTTGAATATAAGGAACAAATATTTAACCATACATACAATACATTTTATTCAACTATGAACAACAATATTAAATTTATAAATAAGAATAAAATAATTATTTTAAAAAAATGCAGCAATAGGCTCCGAGATGCTGACAGCCATAAAATCATGGTAACTGCATTAAACAGACTTTTTATTTTTATTCAGAGCATAAGCTCAGCATAAATCTAAACTTAAATTTATAATGACTATATGTTTTACAACACTGCTGCTTTATATCAAATGCTAAACATAAAAAAATATACTTGGGTACTCTTGCATTTATGCTATTTGGTTTAGGATAATAGCAATATATAATATTACTAAAATTATCAAAATACAAAATTCAAAGTAAAAATATCATCTAGGCATGAGTAATGTAAACATTTTACAAAGCAAAAATGATAAAAACATACTTAGGACATACAAAAGTTACAATAAAAAAGTATGTAATAAAATATTATAATAAGGATTCTTTGTTCTAGTTGTTTTAAAATGCTCAATCGATAAAAATCCTTTATCGATACATTATAAAAGTCAAGCTAATTATTTATAATATTATCTCCCATTCGGAACTGTATTCAAATTTTCAAAAATTAATGTTGTACATTGCAAGACTATTCTAAAATGTTGTTATTAATTAACATTTATCATAGAGTCAGAAATATCTGATAATAATAAGCATGCGATACACACATTAACAAATTCATTAATAAAAGCTAATTACATAATATAAACTTTCTTCGACACACGACCACAAACAAAAATCAGCAAAAGGTGTTAACAATTTATTAATTCCATAAGCAGGGTGTAAATTACAAGAAAATAGATAACAACAGGCTCCATTAAAAATAAGGAATCATTACAATATTTCTGCAAAAACAGATAAAATGTTTAAATTGAACAACAAATTTGAAACCGTTAAGTTTTGCTAGCAAAAAAAAATTAATTTCTTTAAAATAAATTTAAATTCCTCCTACATTAAACTGTTATAGGTGGTGATAGATTTCTTATTTTTAAAGAATGAGATCAGAGTAAAACATAAAAAAATAGCAAAATATTTCTACAACTAACCGAGATCAGCCTTCTAGCAATGCAGCTTTTTTTCCTTAACACATCACTGAGTGGAAGAATTTTCACATACCAAATGCATATCAGTAAATACATTAGGAATATAATTTTCACATGTTATATACCATGTTTATTACTGTTAACTACTTGAGCACAATTACTAAATTAATAACTCCTCAATATAAATTTAAGTAACTTTCTGTATGATCAGCGGTCTAGTGAACATACAAATGTTATACAGTCACAAGACT
Source organism: Troilus luridus (assembly GCA_964056705.1). Taxonomy (NCBI): domain Eukaryota; kingdom Metazoa; phylum Arthropoda; class Insecta; order Hemiptera; family Pentatomidae; genus Troilus; species Troilus luridus. Next base: position 71,486,289 of record OZ057414.1, read on the forward strand.
AATTAACCCCGTTGCATGCTCAATATGAATTATATAATATATAAATGGCAATTATTTATTTGGCAAGACAAATAAAATAAAAATAATATATGTATTAATTTCATTAAATACACATTTACATGCACACACCTATGCAAATATGAGTATGTCTGTGTTGATTTACATACTTCAGAAAGCTAAACAAAGTGTGGTCATTAATTTTGTTATAAAAAGATAATGCTTTGAACTCCTTTTTATTACTTAGGAGAGTATGTTTGTATTTGATGCTGCAATTGGAGTAAGCTTCTACCTAATCCACTTGCTATTGTTTGAATATTCAAATAAATGTTTCTATTTCCTTTAAAAAGTGAAATATTTAAATTAAGCAGGAGCTAGTGATTTACATTAAAAAGACAAAACAATAACAAAATCATGTCAAAATAGAAGCTAAAAGGCTATCTAAGTTTTAAAAAATAACCTGTTGATGGATTATTATAATTAAAACAAAATTGATAAATTCCAGAATATGAATAAGGGATTATAACTAGAATAGAAATGTTGCTTCATATGTTTTAAATGTTAAAAAAGTATAAAACACATTTTTCAAAAATACCACCTACATTCAATGAATATTATGATTCTGCCCATTTACAATAAAATAAATAAACAAGTGAAGTTGGAGGACATAAAGTTTATCCAAATTTTGGTAAATTGAAATTAATCAATCCAGTTACAAATCACCTAGTATGTTTATTCTTATCTGTTATTATCTGTATCTTTCCTTTCTCTTCCTTATTAAAGTTCAGTTTTCGAGCGTTATTAAATTATAAAAATAATGATGTTTTTACAAATTATTACATCTAAATCTTTCTTATTGTCCCTTTTCCCGAAAATTCTAAAAAACTTTTAGCAAATAGATTTTGATGAATAATATATTGCATAATAATACAAACAAATCTTTAGATGAAGAAGAGGAATAAAAGAATTCATAACAGAAACATGTAAATTAATCTGGCAATTTGCTTGTAAACCAATCCACTCAAGTTGCTTTGGATGGTATGTAACATAAAAATGAAGTCAAAATAATGTTGAATAGAAAAGAAGCAAATAAGAGATACCTGAATTTTGATGAGCAAGAGACCACAGCCATCAGATGATAAATGAATACAGTGAAATAAATTTATGGTTTTAAATCTAATATTGAATTGAAAATAAAAACTTTCAATATGACAAAAAAAAACCTATTACAGTTAGGCTTCAAGGATTCTGCAGATATTTCTTACTTCCACAGAAACATAGAATAAACCTAAACCATTAAAATTAAACTAATAGATGAGATACATGAAACCGAGCTTATCTGTACTGATAAATGGCATCATTAGATAAGGTTTTTGACAGAGAACAAGGATATGTATAAGTTCATTATGGAATGAAATAAGTGCATAATAACTAATATATTAAAATGTAATGAATAGCTACAACCCGGCTGAACAATGGAACTCACATAACAATTATCATAAATATTTCAGTAATTTTTTTATTTAAAATTTTTGTTTGCATTAATCATTAGTATCATAAAAATCTAGAGTTCACATTGAAAAGCAATGATTTTTGGTTGCATAATTATCAAGGCAAACGATAGATCCTAAAATTTACCAGACATTTAAACATTGAGAGGAGTATTTGTTGTTCCATAGAAAACTATCTTCATTTAGTATTCAATAATAAAAAATTACCTACATCATATCTGTTGTCCTTCGCTTTAGTGACGATTTGTGGCAAAATGGAAGATATAGAATAATTTTTCAACAAAAAATAAACAAGCAAACTATAAAATTTTATAACCCATTTCAGATTTTTTTCTTATTAAATTTTCAATGTTTACATACTTATGTATAATTTTTTTTTTTGTATTTTCAGAGAGGATTAATACATTTTACCATAAAGAAAATTTGTTATTACATCTATAATACAATTTATCTCTATTAACTTGTTCAAGAAGCAATGTTGAAATACATTTCCATTGAATAATTAAAAGACAGATGAAATAATTCTTATTGTGAATACTAAAAGATCATATGAATAGATCTGATTCAATTTTTGTAAATAAAATCAATGCATTCAAGGCGACTTGATTAATTACAGAATTAATACATTTATATCTCAATTTGATTGAAATTTCTAATTAAAATACTACTGAAAATAGTAATAAATAATTACAAATAATACTAGAATAAAGGCAAAAATATAAAAATTATATTAGGACAATGCATGCACTGCAATTGTGTCCTTCTCTCTCCCCTTCTCCCCACTGTTTACATATTAAAGGAACTTACCACTATTACGAAGGAATACACTTTTAACTTATTAAATTTATCAGCCAATAACCAATTTAATAAGTTAAAAAGTCAGAAGTAATTCGATATAAGTAAAATCATTTGTATGATGAAATAAAAAAATATACATAAAAAAAAAACATTCAAAAAAATAATATTCTATAATTCAAATTGTATAAATATATTTTAATTATAAAATAATAGTACTAAACTAACTGGTGTCTACAAAGGATTTCAACAAAAAGAAAGGTAAATATGCAGGCAAAAGTCCATTCCCAATTGAATTCATCTTGTCACGTGAAGACTGTAATTTGTCCAAAAAAATGTTTTTTATTAAATCGTGTAAACTTCTGTTCAACTGAAAATAATGGTCAAAAATCCAGGCAGAAGGAAATAATTACATATCCTTTGTATTCTGAACATTCCATCCAAGAGTAAGTCTGTCGAAACCACAAGAAAATAAATTGCAAGAAGCAGAAGGTTCATTTAGCCAAGCAACACTGCACACCATCCTTTGATGACCCTGAAATAACATACAAATTATTTTATTATATTTGGTAAGAAAGGAAAAGGTATTATCAAGTAATGAAATAAGAAAGTAAGATAATCAGTTTTTTTCTGCTCTAGTTGAGTAAATAATCTGAAGAAGGTATTTCTTGGTAAACAAATGTAAAAGCACTTAAGTTCAAAATAACATTTAGAAATATATTTATTCTAGTAAGGTTAAAGATAAGGAATAAATAACTGAAAATTCCATTTTAATTGTTGTTATACATACATAATAGAATGTATTTAATGAATATCAAAATTAAACCTTTAAAAATCTTCTTCATCATTACCATTTGATGGGAAGATTTGTAAATGAATAAAGCATTGCAAACTAATACCACAAAAGACCACTTCTTAGCAACAGTTGATGAGAAAATTATAGATATATATAATCATTAAAATATAAAAATAAATTACAGAATAAGATGATAACATTTGTGCGTAGTTATACTATGGCAATATATGATTTATAAGCAGTAAATAGCAATAAAGCTTCTACCTGTCTACTACTTCGACTCAATCGAGCAATTCTTTGGCCGGTCACATCATACAAACGAATCTGCCTATTGTCATGAGGCACTGCAATGACACCTGTTAGTGATATGTCAACTTTATTCACAGGAGAGTCTGATCTAATGGTTGCAAGAGGAGACCTCATATTTCTTAAATCCCAAACCTGAAATATAATTAATATGTATAGAAAAGTGAAATTAAATTAGCTTTTGAAATAATGTTTAGTTGAGCATAAAAATATTTAAGTATGTAGCAAATAAATGACCAAAAAAGGAGGTAAGGTAGTTGGAAGAGAGTTTAGAAGTTTCTGAAAAATGTTGGATAGGAAGTAGCTGGAAAGTAGGATTTTTTTAATGTGTTGAATCTTGGTTTCAAGGAGTTGTGGATTGGATTAGGTTCTTGGAAAAATTTGTTTTTTGGTGGCAAGGATGATGAGAAAAAAAATTTAAGGAGTCTGCCTTAATATGTAGGTTTGGTGCACCAATCTAATGCGTCAATACAAGCTCCAAATACATTTAAGCAAGTAGATAGTGAGGAGATATAAAAATTATAGCAATGGTGTCTAAAGGTTTCTTTTTAACTAGTTTGAAACAGTAGTTGTTCAATATAATAATCATCAGAATGGCTTGTTCTGTGCCTAATAGTCTTAGATTGTTGTTTAGATTGAATAAGCTCTAACAGCTCTTGAAATTACTTGAGACTGTACTACTTCTAGAACTAAGGTTGTGCAGGAAGGTGATTTGTACGAGATCAGACTCAACCGTCCAAGGGTTCCCCCAATCAAGGGTACTCACTTTGTAGAGGCTGGATGAACCCAAGGAGGTTTCTCAGATCCTACAAGATCCAACCATAGCTGTTAACAGATTAAATAATTTATCTGCCACACCTGGATTTGAACCTGGAACCTTCTGCATAGCAACCAGCACTACACCACTCTCAAACATTTTTGTATAGCTCAATGCAGTTTTAGGAAATTAAACTAATGCTTTGAAATAACTTTGAATAAATGAAGGTTTAAGAGTTAAAAGGATAAATCAAAATGGTTTTTAACATTTTAATAATAAAAATCTCTTTAGAAAAGAAAGGAATCATGAAGATTTAATGGATACAATTTAAATAGAAGAGACTTTATAAGGAAATAAAACAAAAAAAAGTTAAACATTATCAACAACATTTTAAAAATTAGATAAGATAAATTGGAGTTTTAATATAAATACCTGTTAAACAAATTAAAATATGAAAGTGCAGTTAAAATAATGATAGTTACCTTAACAGTTCTGTCATCAGAACCAGAAACAACTTTGTCTTCTTTTTTTGTAAATAAAGCAGACGTAACAGTACTGCAAAAAATAAATCACATAAGATGTAAAACCAAATAAAGCTAAAATGATATTTGTAACCAAATAATTAGAAAATTATAGTTAAAAAAACGAACTCAGTGTGCCCTTGGAAGACAGAAACTGAATGGATTGGCTCCCTGAAATCCCATAGTCGGAAAGTTGTATCTTGAGATGACGTTACAACAAGTTTTTGTGAATGATGGGCACAAGTATGAGTCAATTCTTGATCATGGCCTAGAAATAAAAATGCATTTATAAGAAGAAAAAATTATTTTAAAAACAATTTACACAGATTGAAGGCAATTAAATAAAATAAGCATATAAAAATTCAATGACAAAAAACCTTTGTGATGGAAAAAAATTATTATTATTATTATTTTGGCTCTATGGTCCTGCAAGAACCCGGGCCACCAACACCACAGCTGACCAATCTCCGCGATCCTGTGCTGTTCTCCTCCAGTTTCGTACACCCAGCAGTTGCAGGTCCTCTTTGACATCATCTAGCCATCTGTACCGAGGGCGTCCTCTGCTTTGTTTACCGTCCGGTTTCTCATTGAGCATTCTCCTCGCTATCCTGTGGTCCGGCATTCTTTCCACATGTCCCATCCATCTCAGTCTGGCTTTCTTTATCAACGCCACCATGTCCGGCTCCCTATATAGCTTCATCAGCTCCTCATTCTTTCTTTTTCTCCATACACCATTTTCGACCACTCCGCCCCAGATTCTTCTTAATATTTTTCTTTCCCATGTGTTGACAATAAGTTCAGATTTTTTATATTATGGTTATGTACAGTTGAATTTGTATTCTTTTAGAGAATGATTTTAACTGAAAAACTCTGTAATTATTATCTTTGAAAAAAACCAGCTTCCAGTAAATTCATTTATTCTTTCAAACAATGACATTTCGACACTTAAATGTCATTTTCACAGCTAACTGTTTAGGACAAGTTTTTTTGTTTTTGTTTTGGATTTGTTGACTGATTTGTGATTGTTGTTTTTTTTGCAGATTTTTGACTTGTAACTTTTTTGGTGTTATATTAGGATGTTGATGTTTTTAAAAATATTGAAAATGACATTTAAGTGTCGAAAAGTCATTGTTTGAAAGAATTGACTGGAAGCTGGTTTTTTCAAAGATAATAATTACATAGTATTGCAGTCCAGTGTATTAGATAAGAATCAAAACTGAAACACTCTTTGTAGTGAGGAATAACACCTATTTCCGGCTGCTATTCTGGCTTGTATTTCACTCTCAATTTTATTATCAACTGTGACCACACTTCCCAGGTACTTGAATTGGGTTACTGCTCTAAAACTTTGCTCTCTTAAACTCACTTTTTCATTTGCCATATTTTCCAATTTTGAATTTTTTTATATATACAGTTTTATCTTCATTCACATTAAGACCCAGTTGAATGGCTGCCTCTTCAAATTCTTGGAATGTTCCTGATAATACTGCTTGGGTTCTAGCGGTAATGACAATGTCATCCGCATATGCTAGATGCTGGGACATGCGGTTATATATGGTTCCTCCAGGATTTGTTTTTACTGTTCGGATGGCTGCTTCAAGGGTTAAATTAAAAAGGAGAGGGGCTAGAGGATCACCCTGTCTCAAGCCGATGTTTACTTTAAACTCTTCTGACAGTGCATTTCCTAATTTTACTCTCCTGACAGTCTTAAATAGAGTCATTCTTGTTAGTCTGGCTAATTTCTTGGGTATGCCCACATTTATCATGACTTTCAAAAGTCTTTCTGTATCTACATTGTCATACGCTTGGTTAAATCGACAAAGAGGAGATGCATGTCTAAGTTGTTTTCATGGCACTTTTCCATTGCTTGCCTAAGAGAAAATATCTGGTCTTTTGTTGACCTTCCTGGTCTGAAGCCTCCTTGGAATTCTCTTATAATATATTCAGAGAATTCTGTGAACCTTTTATATAGAAGCACTGCCAGTATCTTATAAGTCGTACTTTCCTTGACTCTTTGCTATCCCAGGGTTCTTGCAACTTCTCCAAACTTTTTCTTTCTTGTGCTCTCTTCTTCTGCCTGCACACTCTTTTGGCTTCCCTCCTTTTCATTATGAAATTCTGCAGACTTCCTCTGGTCTTTCTTTTTAGCATATTCTTTCTCGCCTGGTTTCTCTTCTTCACCACTCTTACACAGTCTTTTCTACATTTTAGTTCTTTCTCTCCAAGACTCTTTCTTGGATTCTTTCTCTCACTTCCTTTGCACTTTCAATTTTTCCCATTTATCATTCACCTTTGTGTCATGATGTGTCTGTTTTCCTATGAGAACTTCCCTTACTTTGTTTTTGAAGGCTTCCGCTACTTAATTTTTCATTAGCTAATCTGAGTCATATTTGGTTGTTCTACCTCCTTTATTGGACCTTCTTACAGCTAGCTTTTGTTGGTAGCAAACTTTTACCATATGGTAGTCTGTATCACAGTCGGCTCCTCTAAATGCCCTGACATATCTGATGACGCATGTCTTGATTCAATGAGGACATGGTCTATTTGATTCCTGGTTAGGCCATCTGGGGACACCCAGGTCTCTGTGTATTTCTTTATGTAGGAATTTAGTGCTACTGATGATCAGCCTCTTTTCCATTGCCAAACCAACTATACGGTGGCCATTATCGTTAGAATAGTCATGCTTGCTTTCTTTGCCTATTTTGGGTCTGAATGCCGCTTCTTTCCCTATTTTTGCATTCAGATCACCTGTGATTACTTTCACATCTTTCTTCGGGATTGAATCGTATTCTCTTTCCAATGTTTTGTAGAAAATATCCTTTTCTACTTCTTCACTATCTTCTTTGGGGGCATGTACACTTATAATTGTCATTTTGAAAAATCTTCCTCTGAGTCGTCAGTGCAGATTCTTTCATTGATAAGTTTATACTGTGTCATTGTGTGCTTGATTGATTTCCTGATCCTGAACCCAGTTCCTCTCATGTTTGCATGGTGTCCACTGTTGATAAGCAGATAGTTCTCCAAGTCCATGGTTTCTACATTCCTCCAACGTATCTCCTCCAGAACTGCGATATCAATCTGATATTTATCCAGTTCCCTCTCCAGATTTTTACTCGATCCAGGTCGGTTTAATCCTCTTACATTCTAAGAAGCTATATAAGTCCATGTTTCCTTGCCCGGGTCGAATAACCGTTGTGACAGTCCATATATCCGAGGCTTTGTGTTGTTTTCTGAACTTTGCGGTTTTTGCCGGTTGGTGGATAGTTACCCCACCGAACCAATCTTTCTCCTTTTTCCGGGCAACTGACTGAAATGGAAAACAATTAACATAACTAAATTCCAGTAGTTACAAATCAGATAGTATCGTAATTCAACAATTTCTTAAAAATTCAACTATACATTGTCCTCTTCTCTTATTTTAAATAGGTAATTAATTCAGGGTCAACATTTTCCACGATTAATAATTAAAATTAATAAATATTAAATTCCTTAATCGAAAAAAAGTAAACTGAAAATTCGATAAAAAGGTCGTAAATAGAAATGCCAAAGGTGCTGAGTTCTTCTGTGCGGATGAAAGATTATTGATTATTATTAATTATGCATTCATAGATATCAATTAAAATTGTATAGCAATAATTTAATTCTATCACTGAAGCATATTATATTATTCTATATTACTTAGTAATCATTTTCTTTTAAGTTCTAATAATTTGGAGGAAAAGGGATACCTGTCAGAGATTGTAGAAGATCTCCTGTTTCAACATCGTACAATGCAGCTGTTCGATCCCAACTGGCTGTCACAACTTGATCACCTCCTGGTAGCCAATCTGCTGCAGCCACAACACCACCGTGCCCAGTCAATTCAGCAATAGGTGTACGAAGAATTGGTGATCTTTCAGGGTCTTCTTCAACTTCACAAGCTGCTTCATCATCTGATGATACTGTTTTCTATTCAGAAAAAGTAACAACATTTAATGAAAATGTAAAAAATCTCAATGATGAACGGCATTATCTAGAAAATATCACACTGGCAGGTTTAAAACACTTTTTTAATTTCAAATAAGAGTAAATAATTATTTGTTAAAATAATATTTAAATAAATTTATGGGAGACAGTTGTACCAAGGATAACAGTTTACTTAAACATTAAAACGGAAAGTCTCTCCTGATAAATGATGTGTCATTTCCAAACACTATGTTGTTTAGTTTTAGGAATTCTAAAAATTTACAGAAAAAGTATAACAATTATAATATTTAATTGATATGTGATAAAAGTTAAAATTTTTTCGATTTTCATCGCATGTTGCATCATTAATATATGAGTAATATAATATGTTATATTAAAAATAACATTTCGATATAGAATTGTGTATTTTATTGAGTGATTATATAATAATAACCTTTATTTGTTCATAAACTATAATAAACATATACAAAACATTCTATTTTTTTCCTATACCTATTCACATATAAACAAAATCAACCTTTAGTTGAGGTTTTAAGTTCGATTGTTTCTTCCTCTCACTCTTGCAACCACACTAAATAATGTACCTATCCCATCCGTTTCCACTCTTTCCTTTCCAATGCTACTCTCTTCCAGGCTGCCCCTCTGCAGCTCTTCTTCATCTCCTTGTCCCAGTCTGTCTCCTTGGGTGTTTTCTTAGATACCAATCTATAAGCTGCCTGGTCCATGTTTCAGCATGGCAAATTTTTATTTTTACTTTTCTGTTCCCTAATTTATATTCGGTGTTGGATCTTGAATACATGCCTTCCAACATCTTGCATATTCTTGGACTGATGTTCCTCTTCTTCTACTAATTAATAATGCAATCGGTTTTTAGAGAATCGAATGCTTTTTCATAATCTAGAAAAAGAAGACATTCGCACAAATCATTAGCTTTTTTAATTAGTTCTTTGATCACAAAAATATGGTCTACTGTAGAATAGTTCTTCCTAAAGCCTGCTTGATGTTTTTCAAGTTCTATATCTAATTTGTCTAATTAGACTTCTAAGTATAATTTTAGAGAATATTTTGTACAACTGAGAGCAAACTTAATGGGCGATAATTATTTAGATCTCTCTTATCTCCTTTCTATAAAAGGATAATGAGTTTTGCGGTTTCCCATTCTTCGGGAAAGGATGCATTTTTGAGGCATGTATTATATAAGTGAGTGAGGGCCTGCACTAGAATCTGTCCTCCAGCTTTTTAAGTGCCATTGACAGACCGTCAACACCTTCTGATTTTTCTTCCTTGGAGCAATTAACTACACTCGTTACTTCTTCGATCATTATTTCTTCTTTTGGGTCCCAGCATTCTATATTCCACTCCCCTTTTTTATCACTTCTTCTGTCGTGATATAGTTTTTCATAATATTCTTTTATTCTATTAATTATTTCCAAGTTATCATTTAATTCTTGTCCCTTTTCCATTTAAAATAACAGTAATTTTTGTTTTAGCAATTCCTCCCTCTTTTAATTTTCCTCCCGCCTTTAAAGCTCCCTCGATTTTGTCTACCTTCTTTTCTCTTAACCAGTTCTCAATTTCTTATTGATTGATAGCAAAAATAAATTAGATAGTACTTAAGTCTAACCCAATTTTTATTTGTAGACAGGAAGTTATAATTTCCATTTGTCACAATATTTTCTATAACAACATCAAATATATCTGAAATTCTTTTAACACTTTGATGCAATTAAGAATTATTTTTTTTAGAATATCTTCCATGGTCATGATAGCAGGTTTTCCCAAAAAGAAATTCCTGAATATTGATGGTTATGTTTCAAAAAATGTAAGCCATAGCAAATTATTCACCAATAAGCAATATTTCAAAAGGAAAAATATTTAGAATATGACTAGGCGGTATCCCCTGTCAGCCAAACAATAGATCAATCCCCATTTTACAAATTACACAGCTGTTTATTTAATTGTACAGTGGATACTTAACATTTTGGATAAATGTTAAAATGTTGGACGTGCCCCGACATTATTATAGAAATCAAAGTCCTTTGTAGTACTTATTTTGTACCGCGCTAGAGTTAAAATACATAGTATTAATTCATTATTTTATTAAATGTCATATTTTACATTAAATAAAATAATGAAATGTTTTTTAAATTTTATTTTAGGTTTGCTTTAAATAATAAAAAATGTACTTATTGTTTATAATAAAAATGTTTTAATCTTATTTCACTACATTCTCAGAATAGTAATAACAGTCTTAAAATCGAAATATTGGAATAATATGTAGCTTGTTTTATTTTTTAAATAAATGCATTAAATTTTTTCCATTTGAAATAAAAAAATAGTGTTATATTTTTGGGTAACGGCTTAAAGAAGTCAGGAAAAGTGGCTTTGTGATTTTCTAAAATTTGAAAATGTTAATAATTTAACCGATCGATTAGGACAAAAGGCTAAACAAAAATTAGTCTCTCGATTTGCTGCTGGTGCAAAAAATAAAACATCACTAAAAACTTGTTTATATAATGAATAATTTTAAAAGACAAAACAAAAGCGTAAACCTTTAAAAAAAAATACCAAATTATGTAAAATTAAGGTGTTATGTTTTAACAGATTAAATTAGTTGCCTGATTCCTTTTAAGCTAATGTTATTTTTATTTTACTCTAAATTACAGCACATAGACACTCTTCAGCTTGCTACCTCTGTACTAAGGAAACTTTATTCTATCTTCTATCTTTATAGAAAGAATATCCACTTAAAAAACTAAAGTTGTTAATGATTTATACTTTTATAACTATTGGACTTATAGTAAATATAAATATGAAAACTCACCTGAGGCTCAAGAAGATTCAAAGCAAATTGCCAAATGTGAGCTGACTGATCACCAGCAGCAGTAAGAACTAAATCCTTTGAGGGGTGAAACCTGATTGAATTAACAGATCCTGAATGTCCTGTGTAACGTAATAGACACTTTCCACTTTCAATACCCCAGACACAAGCAGTATGATCTAAGTAGCAATATAATATGAAAAAATAAATATCTGCATAGGATGAGAAGAAATAACTAAAATTGTTCATAAATCAAAAACTCTTAATATGCTTTGTAATGAAATCAGCGCTGCAAATAAATCAACCACATTTATTTATTGATATTTGATGGTCACCAGTGATCTATAAGATAAAACAAATAGTATAGGTGCAACCAACATAAATTTATTCATTCAAACATTTTTTCTGTCTATCTAATTTTCGTGATAACATTCTCTAATGCTAAAATAAATAGAACATAAAAAATCATCATACTGTTTAAAACCGAGCAAACTTCAAACAAATTACTCGAAACATAATTATCAATTCTACATTCATTGAAATATTAACAGACAATTTTATTAAGGTCGTGCCCAAAAGGTTATGGCGACCTGTGGTCTAGTGGTTAGCGTAACAAACTACTAAACCCAAGATCGCGGGTTCGTAGCCCGGCAGGTGGCCCTAGGATTTTTTAAAGGGAGTAAAAAATCCTTAGTTACGCCGTCCTTCGGAAGGGACGTTAAACGGGGGTCCCGAGCCTGTACGATGTCAGGTACTCGTTAAAAATCCCTATCCTAATAAAACTTGGATAGGCAAAATTTAGAGCTCCCACTGTAGCATCGTCCGATTAGCCATAGCAGCATAAAGTGACGTTAAATGAACAAACAACAAAAGGTTACAAATTTACTGCATTTGAACCCTCCTATAACAGTACTCTTTTGGGGACCTATTGCATCCTCCATCAGCAATTTTCACTTTTTGGAATATATTTTTAGTATCAATAAAAGACTAAGATATTACAATGCTAAATAATACCTGCAGAAGCTGTGCCAATAACAAACTGTCCAGGTTTGCCAACAGAAACATCCCACACACCATCTCGATGACCTAGGTACTCCTTAATCAAGTTGCAACTCACACTAGGTGTTTTAAAGCTCGACACTATCTTACTAGTCTGTGCTTTAAGCTTATGTGCAGTTTTTAACTTCTGCGATGAGCTAGGTCCTAAAAAAAACAACACAATATTACCTTAATATAACGATTGAAGCATTAATAGTTTAATTTTTTTTAAAGTGGGATGTTATTATTAGTTGTAAAAGCATTATTAGTTTTGGATATTTTATTAAAAACATTATTATTTTCATTTCAGAGTTTGTTTGTTTTTAGAAGTAGAGAAACACTTTTCCCTGAATTTTTCCAAGTAAAACTAAAAAGAGCCAGGCATAATAATCTACCATTGATTCATAGTTCAATTCACAAACATATAAGCACCTTTAATTTAACCACTGAGAAGTTATTACTTTAAACTCATTTTTATAATATTAAGTGAAAAAAAAAACATAAGCTTCTTCACTTCTTTTTTTTTTAATGGCATTGGATACTTCCATAAAGCCAGATATATTTATTTTATTAATTGGTAAGTTTAAAGAGATGCCAACAGAACGCGGTTTTCCCAGGCGATCACCCATCCAAGTACTAACCACGGCCGACGTTGCTTAAGTTCAGTGATCGGACGAGAACCGGTGTGTTCAACGTGGTATGGCCGTTGGCTTCTTCAGTTCTTAATATCCCTTTAATATTTCTTTGCTTATATTTTATATTTCTTATAAATACCTATACTTATATTTCTTTCTAATCAAAAATTAAAGAAAATTTGTATATTCAAGATATAGTAATATCATGGTAGTGACAATACTAATGCAAAAAACATTACTTCAATATATATATATAAAAAAAAAATGAAATTTTTATACTTATTGGGAGTATCCTTTTCAAGTTTTAAACATTAAAAATTAGGAACATTATAATCTTAATAGCAAAAATGTTCCTTAAAAGCAAACCAAGAGGAATCTGAATTATTTCCATGGATATTCTAATTTAAAGCCATTGAATAGATTGAATTAAAGTAGACATAACCTACTGATGACAGATAAAACCTTCACAATATCATATCAAATAAAAACAAAATATAATTTAGCTAACTTTAGTTAATAAACATTTTTTACCTTTTTGTTTTGAACTAACTTTTAAAGGTACATCTGGGTGATCAACAGAATCGCCTTGCTTTTCACCGACTGCATGTTTATCAGAAACATAACATTCTTTTTCCAATTTTTCATTCAGACACTCAACCTTTTCTTGTACTAAAAAAACAAAAAGAAGTTACAGCTATTAATTTATTTTATTATATTAGTTGTTGATTTTATTAATTTTTAAATATTTTTATTTGAAAAGAAAAGATATGTCCAGGACCAGGACTCGAACCCGGGTCTTCCAGATCGCTAGTCTGGGACTCTACCAACTGAGCCATCCTGGCTGAATTGTAATAAGTTTAAATCAGCTTCAAGGTAGGGTATAAAAAATAGTGATTATAACAATTAATTAAAACAATCATTTAAACTAATATTAAGTACAATAGGTTAAATATATTTGATGTTTGATAGTCGACTAGAATCTTTAAGATAGAATAAATAGTCAGAGTGCAGTTTAAGTATATTTCTTTCATGGTATAAACACAAACTTCTAGCAATAATGTCTTACATTCTTAATTAAAAAAAGATAACTCCAAAATAAACAGTAAAAGCTAAACTGCAGTTTTGGACATCCAGAATCTCGTAATTATCTAATATTATTGTGAAAATACATAATATCTTACAAGTTTATTCTATCATAAACTTGTACCAATAAAACCTAAACAGATTAGAAAGTACAGTACTTGGTAAGAAACTGTTTCTGGTTCAAGGGCTAAGTCGAGCAAGGAGATGTTTAGGTTAGTTTCACGATCAATTCCCAGGTTTTACCCCCAATGGAGGGTGTCCAATTTATGGAGGATGGGTAAGCCCTAAAGGAGGGTCCAATCCACAACTGATAAGAGTATAACTATTATCTGTCCCAAACCAGGATTGGAAGCATAGTACCATACCTGGTGAGTTAATAAACAAAAAAATATTGTTGATGGAATTTAAAGTAAAAATAGTTTTTGATTTCAAAAACTTATTCTTGGTAATACAAAATACTTGTATTAATAAGCATTGAATTATCAGAAAAATGAAAATTTTATTATTCTAGTAGTTATTACTTACATGTCAAGTTTTCATTATAAAGCACTTCAAATTCTTTTTCAATTTGGGAGAATAGATCTTGAAGTTTGTTCCTAAAAATAATAATAATAATAAAACTTAATAAAAAATAACTATATAAATGAATTTATTAGAACATTAAAAAGAAATAAGTGGATTCACAATAAATAATATGAATTTCAGAAATTACATTGTTGATCAATCAAAGAGAAAATAAATATTTAACCCTTTTTAAAGTTCTAAAACACTAGTACACTTATATTTTTATTTCTCTTAAGAATTTTGCAATTGGAATTGTGTGTGTGAGAAAATACTGAAAAAAGTAATTAATATATTCATCAAAGCATGAATAGCAATAATTGTAAGGAAAATAGAAGGCAAATTATAGGCTGATTGACCTTGAAAACTTTAGTTTTTACAATTTTGAGCTAATGCTTCAAGCAAGGAAACAAATATTATTGTTTTGTTAAGGATTATTAGAATTTATGGATCCTACAAGTTGAGGTAACAAGTTTTGTTTGTGCTAGTATTCAAGAAAAGTAGTTGTTTTACAAAAGGAATATTTTTCATTATTCTTAAATTTGTTGATTTTATTATTTACAATATATAAAGAATCAATTCTGAATTATGCATCAAAGTGAACTAAAAGCACCTTGGAGCTATCTGGTCACATAGCTTGTTTAAAAGAATTAATATCAATACCAATAAACTATTTATATCAAACGAAAATAAAATTTGTCTGCCACTGTTTGGAAATACTAGTTTCTAAACCTTAACCTACTATTTACAAATGATCTAGTCAATTTATTAAAAAACAGTAGTTCTTAACCCTCAAAGACAGTATCAAGTAACAAATATTAAAGTAGAATTATGGTCATGAATGAATCCGAACATCTCAAATGTGTCGAACACATTAGAGAAATAATTTTCTATCCATTAAGATTGAAGTGATTCTCAAGTTTTGTCTCATAGTTCTTTATACTCAATATTAATAGAAAAAAAAATAAGATATCGGAAAATTTATCCAAGTTAAATACCGTACAATGTTAGGGTTTGTTACTTTTTTTATTATTTTAATGAATAAATAAGTAAAGTAATAATAATAATATAAAGAAAATATATTTTTTTAAGAAAATTATTTAAGTTAAACACCCAGGTATAAGAAAACCAAATATTTATAACAAATCTGATTTTACTATAACTTAATTGATAAAAAAAAAAGTTTTATAATAAAAGATAAAATAACATAATAATTTACAACAATATGTAATCTTCACATAATTTTAAGTAAGCAAATTGTTTTTAGACATTAGATATAAGTCCAAATCCACAATGAATACCTAAGATTTATTTAATGCACACAACTACACAGCAAAAAGCAAAATTCCAATCAGCCTTATACATATATTTTGCTTCTAATTATCATAATCTCAATAAAATTAATTTATTAGTTACAGAAATTTTGTAATTAAAATTGGAAGTTTTCCAAAAAGAGAGCTGTAATAGTTATTGATTGCCTATCATTATTGAAACTAAAAGTTAAAATTATCAATAACTCAATAACATAAAATTAATTTATTTGTTTGTTCCATAATTGGCTTTGTATTATAAGGGGAAGAGAATTTCTGAAACTCAAAAAACTTGCAAAAAAACATTTTACATAGAAAATTATTTTATACATATATACTAATATTTTCTATCTATCACCAACATAGGGAGGGGGAAATTTTAAGTTTTAAATCATCTACTTATATGAAATTTCATAGCAAGTTATAGTTTTATAATTATATTTTAACAAGACATTATATATTAATCACCTGATCTTAGTTTTATTGTGGAAAAAAATTATAAAGTTAGTTCTTCTTTTTAAGATTAGGAATAAGGATAAAAAGAAGAAAGAAGAATGGAACATCACCATCGCAAAAAAAAAAATCATTCAGTGCTGTTCAATTTTTCCCCCACCAATTAGTCTTACTCCTTCTCATATCTTATTTTATTAAAACAAATGGGTAAAATTTTACTCTTAGGAGTTTTTATTTTTGAAGAAATTTCGAATTTGCATTATAGCACCCTATTTAACTTTAGTTAAGGTACATGAAAAAATACAATTACAAAGATAACTAAAGATTTTACGGTTTTCAGAGCTATTAGTCCAGGATCCATGGTCCATTTTTGCACTTGATTAGTATCAAGCTGAATCTTCGTGAATAACTTTGTTTCGATGAGACGCCCAACAATTTTCTGTGCGAAAATACTCAACTGTGGTAGCAAGGATAAAATATGTTGATTTGATGATTCTCAAAAATGTATTACTAACTGTTTTTTTTTGTTAAATCTCAAGATAATTATTTAAATTATTTGAAAAATATTTGTCCTACAAAATGTATGGTTTGATCAAAGAGTCCCCTCCTTCCAACGTGTATCGATAGTGAGGTCATCAAAAATGATTACTAACCAGCTGTTTTTTTTTTTACTTCTTCTTTTTTGACTTCCTTATCGATACATATTGGAAGGAGGGGAGGGGACTCTTTGATCAAACCATACATTTTGTAGGACAAATATTTTTTTTAAACTATTTTCGATAATTATCTTGAGATTTAACAAAAAAAAAACCCAGTTAGTAATAAATTTTTGAGAATCATCTATTCGACATATTTTATCCTTGCTACCTCTTATAGCTACCACATTCGAGAATTTTCGCACAGGAAATTGTTGGACGTCTCATCGAAATGAAGCTATACACGAAGATTCAGCTTGTAACTAATCAAGTGAAAAAATGGACCATGGATCCTGGACTATATGTATAAGGCAAGTGTATGTGCTCTCTAGTACTCACAACTTCTGGTTTCATAGAATAGAGATTATTAAATATATGTTCAATCTCATTCAAACTATAGCTTTAATTGACAAAAAGAAATATTTTGAAAATTACATCAATATTATGAGTACTATAGATCTGCACTTGCCTTGAACAAAGCTTCAGATATTAGAATTAAAAATCCATATTAGAGCAATTTTTAGCTATATGCTTTTATTATTATCGGATAGGAATGTTGTTCACTCAAATCATAAACAAATCATTTATTTAAAATTTTATGAAGAATGTTTTTATTCCTATAAAATATTACTGTTCGACGAGTAAATTCAGAATAAAATGAGAACGACTAGTACATGGTGACCATTGGGGATGATAGACAGAGTTGTCTGTCCTCGATCAGATAACGGAACACATAAGACAAATTTTGATTTCTATTTCTGACTCAAAAAAAAACATATGAAGGTAGAGACTTTTAAATATTTCACATAAATGCTATTATTTGATTAATATAATAAATAAACAATTATTGTAATAGTATAGGTTTGAAAATTATTAATTATCAAGAACAGCTAGAAAACAGGAAATATATTCGTAATGAGTCTGGAGGAGTGTTTGACATTCTTGCTTTTCTAAAATGGGGTAAAGCAAAGATGGTGTTACCTTATCCATTATATAAGATGAAGAATCCAAATTACTTCAAGCTATCTGTATCATAGAACCTCAAACTCTTCTTCATTAAACCTTTTTTAGTTGTAATTTAATAGAATATATCACTGCTATAGATCTCATATTACAAGGCTCTAACGAAGTACATACTTTGAAACTGTTCGACTGAATTAAATAACAGGTTTTGATTACCCAAAAGTTTTTAACCATTCACTCTTTAACTCCATTACTATGTCAGCTTTCATTACTACTCTATTTAATTATTCATATAGGAATAATGTAGGGGTATCTCTATCTTATGTATTTTTACAGTCTATTCTGTTTTTGTCTGTTTTCTCATAGCCCTGAAGATGACCTACACAGTAGGTCGAAACGTCGGCACATATAAAATACAATAAGTTTCACTTATTTTGCTGTGTATTCTTGACTGCACCCCCAACTAATTACATCCTACTATTTAATTATTATTTAATATTATTCTATTTAGTTTCTGTAGTAAAGCATAAGACCTAATTATAACTCAGAATTATATGGCCACATCATCAGTTAGGGTCTAAAGCTATTTAACTTTAGAGCAATTCATGGAAACCAATAACTAAGTATTAAAGTAACTTTGAATTTATTACAACTTCAAGTTTACATCATCATTAAGTTCAGTGAATCTAGGTAATTAAGTAAACATCGTCAAATCCAATACCAGCTACTAATTTATAGCTCTTCCATGCAGAAAATTTGACCAAGATAATCATAATTAAGGATAAAATATCTACAAAGTTGGCAACTTATTTAATTTTAAAATAATATTAATAATGTGCAAAAGAATTTATTAGTATTTATTGTGTTATTTCATTTGGGTTGAAAAACACTAAAAGATGGACTATAAGATTAGGAGCAAAATCTATTTCTGTATCTCAAAGGTAAATTAATACATATGGCATTTTTCAATTTCAATTTAAAGTTTTTTAATAACAACAAAACTGATTACACTATAATAGACATAGGCTATAGTGGCAAAATTAATTTTAAAAACAACAGGTAATTTTAAAGTATCCTACTTGAACAAGGCGCTTTATAAACATATAACGTAGAGTAAGCTTATGTATAGTAAATTCTTTTGTGTGTGAGTGACAACGGTTTAACCGATAAAAATAGATCGGTTAAGCAGTACATGAAAATGGTATATTTGGAAAATAATCACTATTTTCTGAATGAAGCTATTGTAGGATTCCCTAAAATAACACAAATTATGAAGCAGAACAATTTTAAAACTTTTTCAGTCATTCCTTAAAATACTGCATTCAAGATTTATAAGATTATTAAATCTTTAATTCCGTGCGACATAAATGCTTTATTAAAAACAAACTTAATCTAATATTTAAAAGAAGTTTGACAAATAAAAACCTTTATTATAAATAATTACTCAAACAAGAATGAGAATAACTAAGCTCTGACTAGAATAAGATACATTTACATTTTAATAACGTCCTATTTATAAAAAAAAAAAATGAAATTTCTCTAGTTAGTTAAGGTCTTTCACTTTTAGAGAAGTTTTTATTTTTATTTAAAAAAAAAATTAAATTATTTTCAATTTAAACACAGCATTGCTAAGATATTTTAAATTGATAAAAATCTATTTTTCCATATTTTGCTCATCAATTTAATAACATATTCAAAATTTAAACAAATGAAAATAAGGCTAAAATCTCTTACTTTTTTCTTTATAGTTTTTTAGTAATAAAGCACATATATTTATTTCAATATTTGCTGTCAAAATTAATCATTCACTTTATCACCTCCTCATATATTGCTAAACAGCATAAGGATCGTATTGATAGAGCTTGATCGAAGAATCTCTTCAGAACCATCTGTCAAAGGCCTCCTGGATTGAGCCTTCTCCTGTCTTCCTCTAGGTCCCCCCCCCCCCAGTCTTTATTTAACAAATGACCATCACCATTCTGTTCTCTGCAATTCTAAAAACGTGGCCAAACCATCTCAGCTGATTTTCTTCGATAATATTCTAAGCTAACTCAAGTACCTGATTTTCTCTTATTCTATTGTATTGCTGTTGGCATTTTCTTGTCTTCCCCTCCATTATTGTATCCCTCTATTTATAATATCGTACCTCCATCACTCTTGTGAGGGTCCAATATATGTGAATCAGTAAGAAGGGATTTCTTTTACTTAATTACTTTCTTTTGTGTATTGTGGCACTTCTTCATTATTGATGAAACCTTTCTAGGGAGAACTAAAACTCTTGCAGGGAGCTTTAGCTCTTTCATTTATTTTGCAATATACCCCCAGTATTTGTTAAAGAGAGCTGGGTAGATATTTAAAATTCCTTACTAGCTCTAACTTAGAATTTTTCAATCTTATAACTCTCTCCCTGCTCACCCCCCTTTTTTCCTCCTTACTCATGATCTTGGTTTTGTTGTATTGATAGTAATGTTGTAATTTTTTTAATTTCTTTTAGTAAGCGCATTTGAATTGAAGGTTCCTGCAGTTAATATAAATTTATTAAAGTAGTTTTATGCCTTTTTAAATTTATTAAAGTAGTTTTATGCCTTTTTTTTAGAGTGATATCAAAAAATATTAAAAGAAGTATATAATGGGTATTTAATATTCGTATAAACACCTATAAAATGTTGAATACTTTTAAAAGAATGAAGAGGTTAAAATAAACATGGAAATATTGAATAATATTTATTATTTCCTTCCTTTTGGAAGTCTTCCATTTAATTCTCTAAAAGCTCAATTTTCATTCAATTAATTTAAATCATTATTTCATCAAATAAGTAGTGGAAATATATCATTTTTACAAAGCTGTTAGGTTGTAATACCAACATTATCTAGTTATGACATTTAGTACAGTACTGTTAGGCATATTGAATAAATAAGTAATAGAATTTGGAATCAACCAACAACAGATTCACAAAATTATGATTTATTTTTAGTAGATAAACTACTTTCATCGTAAAACATGATCATATAACAAAATAAATGTTTTACCAATAATAAGCTTTAAAGTGGTGAAATGATAAACCTTAGAACAAACTAAGGAGTAAAAATAAGCCAACAGAACACTTTCTGGTCAATAAATCATTTTTTTTTATTAATCATTGTTTTTGCTACTATGTTAAATAATTTATAGGACAAAGATACAAGCATTCCAAAAGCGGATATTAATTTTATATAACTCAATTTATTTTCCTTTGAATTGTGAGATATAAAGATAACAGGTTCACTTAAATAAAATAAACATAACAAAAACATTAGGCAGCCATAAGCACTACATACAAGAACAATTTAAACCATTAGGAAAAGAAAGGCTAGAATCAATAATATAAAAACCAAAATTAGAAAACTTCTACCATAAATTATAACAATAACTAGCAGAAACAAAAGTAATGCAAAGGTTACAATAAATCTTGAATTTTCTCATTTAAGTTTTCAAATTTGATGATTTTTTAAAAACTATTAGGGAATTTTAATTACAACAGAAAAATGCTATGTCAATAATCATTTGTAGGAACATAATAAGAATTATAAAACAGATATCAATATATGACATTTTCTTTTTAATAATTAAAGTAAAAATGAAAATGTATTTAAAGTCTGGATATCATGGGTGAGAAAATAATTGTTCAGCAGAAACAATTTTTCTGAGTATTAGATATTGCATTTCTAATAGTACCAACATTACTCTTTTCAGGTTTAAGAATGTATGAATGGAAAATAAATTAATATAAATTGAAATCCAAGAAAATGCACATCAAATCATCAATACTTATGTAACTTAATAAGCACATTCAGTATAGCTCTAGGGAAGAATTAAGTAAAACAAGTGAGGGAATTTTAATGCATACAAATCATGCGCATTAAATTCATCAATACAAGCAAACGAAAGCTTTAATAATTACAATTAACTACCAGCAAGCAGGATAAATACCTTAGAACATGGGGCAAACTGGCATCACCATCATTTTCAGATTTAAAACTAGTGTTTATGAATTGAGCTGTTTCTCTTTCTTGTCGAGAACCTTTAGAACTAGAAGCTCGTTTGTTTTTTGATGGCTTGTTCATTTTAAGTGAATTCAATAAACCTCTTTATTCAATTTGTCATGATTACACAACTACTATGTCAAAATGGTAGGTGATTCCAAACATATTAAAACTAATATTGATTTATTTTTCATTTTTTACAGTAAACAATCCTTTTCAGGATTCTATTGTAAGTGTCAATAAGATACTATGTTTTTGAACATGTATTAGATCCTGTTGACTAGAACTAAAAATACCTATGTAAGGCTTATTACTAGATTCGTTGGCTTTAATACAAACAATTCGAATTATCAAGAATTAATGTTGATCCACAATATTAGATAAGTTAATTATTGAACTCGGTAATTAATAAAACCTTGGGGAAAATAATATCTCTGAACAACTATAAAGTTAACGACACAGGTTAAAAGATAATAACATAGAGATACGAAACACTCCTGTCAAAACTATACCAAAGAGCATTAATATTTCTAATAGACAGAAGTTTAGTAGATCACTTTTATTTATTTATACATTATTTTCATTTTTAACTAACCATAATACTAAATAATTGAAAACAGGTAATTGAAGTAGTGATAATTATCTTGCTAGCTGATTATTAAAAGTTATCACTAAATTATTTATAAGTTTTATTTTATTTTGCATTACTATCAAGTAATGGTTAATTTTTTAAATAATAATATAAATATATAGAGAAATATTCAAAATGTCAAGAAAAACTGAGAGTCCTTAATTAAATTTGTTGACAACAGATTCAGATGCTCTTGGACAGCTCTCTTCGTTTCACACGTTCATTGCAGTTGTGAGCGCTAGATTTATCGGCTAAAATGGTAAGTTTTATCTATTTTCATCTCGTTTATTTTATTATTCATGTATACAGTTTATTTGTAAGTTAATTGTAATTTTTAAAATTCTCCATTTATTTTTTCAGCTTAGGCGTCAGTGTTATATTTAGTTTAAACAGATAAATTTGAGGTGGTTAAGGTTAGTCAACACAACTAATTTCACATTGATTTATTTACAGGCGAAGCACACTAAAAAGGTAGGAATCACTGGTAAATATGGTACCAGATACGGTGCTTCACTCCGAAAAATGGTTAAGAAAATGGAAATAACCCAACACGGAAAATATCCATGCTCCTTTTGTGGGAAGGTATGACAAGTTATATAATTTTGTTATTTCTAATATCGTCTAAAATATTAATGAAAGAATCCTCCAATTAATCATTGGGGAACAAAGGTTCCTCCCCACTACCACTAGATAAGTTGACCATTAAGTTTGTTTTTGTCTATTCCTTTATATTTTGAGCATTATACATCATATTCATTCAGTATGATACAATATGTGTTCAACCATTAGACCTAAAATCTATATATTATTCGTAAAGTCTGAGTTTCCACTCTCATGAAGACTTATTATTTACTTTTCCAAGGTTTTTGAGTGTTAGTTATTAAGTCCAACTCTGCCTATTTTTGTAAAATTTTGTTTACTTATGCCACTTAGTACCCTACTACTATAATTTTTCTAAATGAGGTGGTTTGTTTGTTACAGGTTTGAAACAAATATTGTGTAGCTTTTTGTTAAGAATAAAAGAACGTAGCGTTCTGCTTAATAATCTACACATTATCCTTTATTATTGAGTAATCTAGGCCACCTACTGGGCTGTTAACCCGCGGCCTTAGGCATATAAGGTTGTTATGCTAACCACTGCTCCACAGATGACCCAATAATAATTCATGATGTTTTTATCTGTAAATCAAATTGTTTAGATTGCTCACCACAGTTTTATTTGTTTTTGTTTATTTGAATACTTGATTATGTAATATATAGTTTTAAGTTAAATTATCAATAGATAGTTATAATTTGGATTAACATTAATACTGAATTCCAAAATGCCATGGCATCTTAAATTCCTATTCTACAGTACACTGATAAACAATTCTGTAGTAGAAATGCTTTGCTGGCAACTATTCATTCATTTTAATTCCTTGATAGAAAAATATGCTTTTCGTTGGAAGGGGACTTAACTCAAGCTCTCTCTCTGTATCATTGTTGTGGTTCCACCCTCGTCCCTGAGGTTGGAATTAAGTTAGTGTTTAATGCCCGTTATGCAAAGGTTTATTTTATGGTACATATTTTTTTAATTAGAAATTAAAATAAATTCAATTATTTACCTGTTCAACATCTTCAGCCTACAAGGACACTTTTAGAGGTGTCTTTATTCCTCCCTCTTATATGCTTAGTTCTTATCACATTAGCATGATTTTTTTTAATTAATGTGATTAGCGTAAATTTAGAAGTTGTTAATTTGATTGTAGTTAAACTAACTATTATTAACACTTATTTACGCATGTTTTCTTTTAATTATATGGCTCATCTGTATGGTTTTTCATTTAAGATTGGTCTTTTTTAGCCCTATATACTAGATTATAAATATTATGAGTTAAATATTACCCTTTTTACAGCACATTTTTCTAATTTTTAAAAAATAGCTGCTGTTCATTTTTTTAAATTTTCTATAATACATAAAAACTAGCAGAGATATTTGTAATGTATAATGTATTAGCACCGATGACCAAGGTTTAGGAAGAAGAAGTAATTTAGTTTTAACCCAGACGAGGATTCAGGGATTTTCCTTTCCTTTGATTACAATTATCTTGCATTGCGAAAAGTATTAAGATTTCGAAACTTGTCATGGAAGGCAAAATTATTGATTTATAAAACAATCCTAAGACCGATTGTTACGTACGCTAGTGAAACGTGGGTCCTGACCCAGGAATGCGAAAAGATGCTGCAGATCTAGGAGAAGAAAGTGCTTCGGCAAATATTTGGGCCAGTATGTAATGAAGGCCAATGGATGTCAAGAAATTATAGAGAGCTTCAGGACCTATACAATGCACCAGACCTAGTCACCTTTATTAAATCAACACGTATAAGATGGCTTGGGCACGTAGAAAGAATGGGAGAAGATAGGTACCCAAAGAAGCTATTATATGGCAAACCAGGAGGCAAAAGAAGAAGAGGAAGGCCCAGGCTGCGATGGCTGGATGATGCGGAGAACGATCTGGAGAGGATGGGGATCGGACAGTGGAGAGGTCGACCTGTTGACAGGGAGGACTGGAGAGGTGTTGTTGCGGAGGCAAGGGCTGTAGAGCCATGGGAAGAAGAAGAAGATGATTACAATTATAAATACAATTTTTTCAGTCAAACAATCACAAAATTAAAAAAAAAAGAATAATTTCATCCATCTAACACGCCTTTTTACCATTTATTTTTTTAAAATTTTAATGTTATATGCCACTTTATCTTTTGGTGATTTAATATTATATTTTAACCCATGTTAATTATTCACTTAGTTATTTTATATTTTACAGACAGCGATGAAGAGGACCTGTGTTGGTATTTGGTCCTGCAAGCGATGCAAAAGAACTGTCGCTGGCGGTGCTTGGGTAGTTGCCACAACTGCAGCAACATCGGTTAGGTCAGCTGTCAGGCGTCTTAGGGAAGTTAAGGACCTGTAAATTTATTTTTTATTATTATCAATAAAAGTTTTATTATAATAATATAATTTGTTTTATTTTTTACCCTTACCACTAGATAAAAATAATAAAAAAAAAAAAATTCAATATGGTCTTTTAGGGACAAGTTTGAGTAGTGTATAACTATATATTTAATGCTTACAGTTATTGTTATAATCTGAAAAGCTAAAGAATTTTAGCTTGAGCTTTTATTATAGTAAAAGACTGTTTTCTGGGTCTTGTTAATAAAATAAGAAATTATTACTATAAACAGAGGAGGCTGTTGTAAAAAGAATATTTACTCCAAAAGTGAAGGTTGATATATGGGCTGGCCAATATTTTTGAAACTGCCCTACCACTCCTGTTTCATTATGTCAACCAGAAATTTAAACCTTTATAAGGAGGCTGTTATTTCAAATAGGTTTAAGTTAACTGCTTCCA
The DNA here is from genome assembly GCA_964056705.1 of Troilus luridus. Lineage (NCBI taxonomy): Eukaryota > Metazoa > Arthropoda > Insecta > Hemiptera > Pentatomidae > Troilus > Troilus luridus. The sequence goes on from OZ057414.1 coordinate 71,512,540, forward strand.
TATATGCTTTGTTTATGGCAAATACTATCCCCAAGAGCCCTTGTAATGAACACCTATTATCTATATCAAAAGCAACTGTCAGTTAATATTTTATTAAAGAAGTGATAAAATATTTCTGTTAGTCAGTTAAATAACTAATTGTATGTAGGTTTAAAAAAAAAAATGTAAGCCGTCGCGGGACACCTGGTAGATGTGAAACAACAACCATGAGTATCTGTCTCCCATCATCTAATGTAATTTGAGAAGCACATTTAACGAGTCATTTAAGCACTTAAAGCGTAATTTTATAAGGATAACAATTTTGTTAATACTACATAAATGTTTAATATTATATTTTTAATTATTTTTATTTGAAAAGAAATGATATGACCACGACCAGGACTCAAACCCGGGTCTCCCAGATTATTATAATTTATTTCTTTTATTTTTTTGTTAATTGTTATAATTTTTAAATATTTTTATTTGAAAAGAAAAGATAGGACTGGGTCTCCCCCCTCCTGGGTTTAATATTATAATTAAAATTTTTTTTTTCCCTAACCCTCCTAATTTATTTATATTACAATACAAAAAAATACAATATAACACTTGTCACTGATGTCTTCTTTTACACTAGGGTATTATAAGGCAATTGTGCTCTTTCCGCTGTATGCGGGAGCTTTTATTTTGTGGCTGTGTCTTTGCCTTGGCTTTTGCAATGGGGAGGAGGGACCATTTTCTAGCTTCACTTAAGGGATAGGAGAGGAAAGGGAAGGGTAGGAAAAGGATGAGGAAGGGTGAAGGGATAGGAATGGGGAATGTGATTGAGGGGGTTTAGACTGCTGAGTCCAGGCCCCCTCCCTCGATGACAATGTCTACCAGGGGGGAGTGTGCCTCGCCATCTCCCAGGCATGGGAGAGGGTGATATAGCGTTAAACAGTGAATTAGTACACGCCTTTAGCCCATCGATGAATTTGATGTACTCAGGCACTGTGGGCAGTCTCAGTTCCTCAAGGATGATGTTCCGTGCCCTTTCAAGTGAAGTCCCCCTGAATCGGTGATTCCAGCATCCGTTAGGTTCTTGTGAAGGCTTGGTCGATAGGCCGAGGGCTTAATGATAATAGGAGGCGGGAGCTTTTGTCTCAGAGACCCCTCAGGTTGTGTCTGCTGTGATGTGCTGGGCACAATGGGCTCGAAACGGTTAGAGACTGGCACAGGTGTGGGTAAGATGTCTACTGCGGTCTTTCTTTTGATGGTCCTCTTTCTCTGGACCGGGATCATGGCCTCTTCTGTCTCATTGGTCCTCTTCGAGCCTCGTACTTCCTCTAGGTCCATCATGTCTTCAGTTGATGTAGCAATGGTATGGGGGTCTCTTGCCAGCGCAAGGCTGCCCGTTTGGTTGTTGAGGTTGATTAATATTAAATAATTAGAGACGTCTGGACCTTGTCAGCGTAAGGCCCAAGCTAAGCAAGAACAGCGCACAACACTGCAAAAGTGAATGGAAGGATAGGTGCCTTTTATAGACCCCTTATGCCAAAAATTTATCCCTGGATTGAATGTATTCTACGAGATTAGAATCTTAGCAATTCGAAAATAACCTTAATTTGAGCACATTTAATGTTTAATTAAATAATAAATTTAACGAGAACCACAGCCACAGGGCTGCTTGAAGCTTTCGCATCACTACAACACCAAACGCGCCATTAGATGTTTCACATCAAAAATAAATTTAAGTATCAGTTGATAGTTGATTAATATATATTTGGTCATTGAGATCCTGCATAATACATAAAGAATACAAAAAGTCTAATGTGATCATAAAAATTTTTACTTAATGACAAAATGCTTGAGTTGGCCCAGGAACGAGACATCTGGTCCAGACTCAAGAAATTGTGACCCCACACTGCGTCAGCGGTAAACGGGGATAAAATGATTATGATGACAAAATGCTAGTTGAAGAAATATTACAAGTGACCATAGAAATATCTATATTTATTATATATTGATGAATATCGTAAGATTTTCCACATTTATCAGCTCCATCTTGTGGGTTAGTCATCTCATTTACTCATCTAAATGTTTCATATATATACTGAGATTGATGACATGCTGGTATGTACATAAACGTACAACTTTATGTTGATTATCACTCCTGTAAATTTGTTTTTTTACTGTTAAAATCAATTAATCCAACAAAAAACCTACATCACCTCAACCCATGAAGGGTCTTAGATTCAGGTTTCATTACTTGGTACGGACGATTCACAGCCAACAGTTCTTAAAAGTGGTGATATGTCCATGATCCATGAAGCCAAATTTTTGCCCATTTAATGTTACCACTTTATAAAAGCAAGTCAAGACCAAAAAGGTTTTCCAAATCTAAAAGAGCAGGCCTATTGCTGATAATAGAATTAATAAATTATTCACATTTTTAAAATCTAATTGTTATGAAGGTCAAAATAAATTTGCAGATAGTAAGAAACTACTTTTTAGGCAAGAAATATTTTGTATTGAAAAAAATACAAATTTAAGAAACTTTAAAATAATAGTTCCTTACTGAAAATTTATTTTGTCTTCTACCGAGAACTTTTTCCTCCTTATAATTTATATACCTGACTATTAATTATTCAAGATAATTATTTTTTACCTTTAGACATTGAAAATACAGAATTTTCTTTCATTTAATAAACTCATTACTATCGAGAATTCAGTCTGATTGATTATATATTAAGTTTTTTTCACTCACTCTGCATCATTATACTACTATTCGAGGAATAGGATATAAATGAAACAAAAACTGTAATAAGAGATTTTATTTAGATATGTACAATTTGGAATGCATTTAGTTGTATACAATTTAAATTAACAACATATTATGATTAGTAAAAAATAATTACCAATTTTTAATAGGTAAAATTTTAACATTTACATAAAATTTGAAAAACATTGGAAGGCCTTCATTTGGAAGCTGAATTATCATTAATCATTCCTTTGAACTCACCTCACACTAGATTTGTGGAACATTGTTTAAAAGATTTCAAATTTTATATTACAAATAATAAAGCAGCAAATTTTTTTTTAACAAATAAGGGAATAGTTTATTTAAAAAGAACACTACCATTTTTAACTAGTTCATTGAAATTTTATTATTATAAATATAAAATTATAGTTTTAAAACTAGGACAGACCCACTTTTTGTTACTTTAAGAAAATTTTTATACTAACTAATTTTTTTGGAACAATCCAATATTCATATTTTCGGAGTTTCGATTCTGACTGTGCCTTCATAAGCCAATTTAGAGTGTTTTCATTTCTTAATAATGATTTAAAAATTAACAGGAAACTTCAAATATGAATGATTACAAAGAGGACATTGTAGATGACATTACCAATAAGTTTTGTTTTAGACCCTAATAATCATTGCACGGTTGTGAATACATTGTATTTTTTGTTTTGTTTAACTAGTTATACAATCAAATTTTGATTTTGGATGTTTTACCCCTATACCATAAATGTTGCAAAAATAAATTTGGTGAAATGGTTAATATAAAAATAGGACCAATGCAAATTAATGCTCTTCATTAAAAAAAAAAAAAATGTTCCATCATATTCCAAAAGATATGTTGACAACATAACAAAATAAAAACCATTAACCTATTCATCAAACTAATCGTAAATTCTACTTGAAACTTCAATATCAGTATCAATATCAGTTTATGTATTAAAAATGCTTACCCAACAGATATTGAAAAATTTTCATTGGTAAAATATTCTTTGCAAATCTATGAATGTGAAATCTGAAAAATTAAGAAGTAATATATAAATATACACTGAGTTTAAAACATAATAAAAAATGTTATAAGTAGTCAAAAATAAATTGGATAAGACTTAATGAAACTAAATAATATCGTGTAACTTTAATAAAGTTAACAGCAAATAGAACAACTGAAAACAGAAAATGATGTGCATCTTAATAACACATACACACCTTGAGTTCAATCCATCAATAAAAATATTTAAAACTGAAAACAATGAGAGGACATGACACACTTAAATACTAATCTAAGACATTGAAACTTTAAAGTTAATGGTAGTACAGAACTTAAAAATCTTAAAGTACTTAGATAGATAAGTTATTTAAAAACTATTTATAAAAGGTTCGATTAAAATCATTTTTGGAATAGTACATAGGTGTATTTTCATTGACACCCTTTTTTTTAAACATAAGAATCATTAAGATCAGATTAAAAAAGAACCTAGAAAAACAAATTAAATTATTTTCTAATGTGTATATAATACATTACACTATAAAGGCTTCTGTAATATTGACATTATTACTGATAATTGAAATTAATATAATACTGCAATTTTGATCACATTGGTTTATTTTTTAAATAAACTAAGCCAACATCTCTTGAATATACAATAAATAAATTATTTACCAATGTCTGACAAAAAGCGCATAGTATTACAATTACGTCTTTATTAAGTGGTTAAAAATCAAAATCAAGATAATTGCTGCTTAAGAGCAAAAGAAAAAAAATGTATAAGATATTGTAAAGAATTATTCACTGATACTTGAAGTTGAGACAGAAAGAGTATATAACCTTGAAGAAGCAAACTAAACCGTGTTTTACACAACAGTAATAGGCATGAGGATCCACAACAAAACTAAATAGATCGAATAAATAAAGATTCCATTGCACAAATATAGAATGAATAATGATTCTATTGCATGACAAAGCAATTTTTTTTCATCAGAAAAGAGTAGCTCAAGATTGGTTTGTGTGGAAAATACTGGTCATGGAAAAACAATCCATCCCATCACATAATCAATATCCTATTATCTAGTCTATATGAATCTTGAAAAGTCCTGATGTTGAACTGTGGCATTAGTGCTCAAAGAAGAATTTTAGTATAACAGTTTCAATAAACCGAACAGAATAAATAAAAGAAGGATAGAGTTGGTTAAACCCACCTCCAAACCTTGGTTAAACCTAACCAACTCTATCCTTCATTATAATCTTCCAGTTAAATATTTTCTCCTCTAACAAGAATAAATAAATGTAAATATGATGGTAATCGTTGGCATACGAATTTTTCTATCGAAATGGGACAGAAAAAAGTAAGAAATAAATAAAATTAAACTTGTATAATATCATTACGATAAAGTATTTATAAGGAGATATTTCATAAGTGGTGTTTTAATCAACAAAGATTGAACTAAAAGAAAAATCTATTTTATTATATTAGTTGTTGATTTTATTAATTATTAATTATTTATAAAAGAAAAATCAGTGAATATGCTTGATTTATAATATTTCAAATTCTTTGTTAGTAGAAAATCGTTGTTCAAGGAGAAATAACATTTTATAACTAAGTCTTAATTTCTTAGCACTTTATTCTAAGAATAAAATGGGATTATGAAACAACTATAAAATTTTTTTAAGAAAAACAAGAAAGACATTATTGCTAGATTTAAAACCTCAAATTATTTACATACATACATATGTACTTCCCCTGAAATGATACCACCAAGAAATTTATACAAAAAAAAAAGATAGGACAGCATCATCCCAATTTAGGGAATTACTATTTTTTTTAACTATAAACTTACACCACCACCCAAACTTCCTGATATGATATCACGTCAAAGATAAACTTATTTTTCTTGTACTAATATGTTAATGCTATATATTAACAATGCTCATCTAACGAGCCAATTCTAAATACAAACACTTGGATTGTCATAGTTGATATCAAAGAATTAAATTAAGAAATTAACAATAAATGCAATAATTTGTTCAAAATAATTAGTATAATATATATAAATGATTAAGTACATGATAACTATGGTTTATAAAAAATATTCTGACAATATATATATATTTATATACAAGCTTAAACTCTGATAATAAATTACATACTAATTGTAAGTTTTTTTTTACAACCATACTAATACAGATATAAAAATTAAATAAATAATTTATTCTAATATATTTAAGTAAAATTGCACATTTTAAGACATTAAATTATATTTTATAAGTCAGGAGATACTAGCGAAAAAAGGATTAATGTTTTTTAGGAATAGCTAAATGAATTGTTCATATCTTAAAGGCCCAAACCAGTTGTATAGTTAATTATGGGTGTCTTAATGACATACAAAACTTTAAAAAAACATAAAATATGAAGAATTAAACATATATAAAGGAATAATGTAGGTGGTTAAACAATAATAAATAAAATAATTAGTTAAGTTATCACGTTTCAGTGATAAACCCTGAATTTTTTAAATGATAAAGTTAACAGACTTGAGGAATGATGAAAAATCACTATTAAATTCACCATATAATCAGATGAATAAACTCTTAACATATTTCAAATTATCTAATTTTTGCCTAAAGTATCACTTTGTATAGAATATATTTATTAAATAAAAAAAAGAAAACAAACAAAAAAAACCTATCACTACCATGGCACTATTAAGTGGCCAATATTTTTCATATTACATGGTGTAAGTATAAATCTTTTAATGACAAATCAAAGGGCACTTAGTTAAAATAACAAAAATATAGGTAATATTTATTGCTCTAATCACAATTTATAAAAAGAGTTGGTCTGATTAAGTTCAGGGTTTAGCATAGGAAAGTGGTAACTCCTAGCTATTAGCCTGCCATTTAAATTTACTATTCATGATCCACTGCTGGCCTCTGCTGTTATCACAGGCCCTCAGCAATGGCTGCGATGAATCTCTCGGATCAGGCTTCTGTAAGCACTGGTTTGTATTAACGTGCTTTATCGTGCCATCCTAAAACATAATTAGAAATATTGTTAGTAACCTAAATTTTTACTCCAACTTCTATCAAGATTACTATAAAATAATATATTTTTAAAAATTATTATCATTGCTACATCGGTATTAAAGGTGGCCTAAATGGTTAAGCATGTAAGGGTAGTCTTAAGAGGAAACAATTGGCCTTCATTGTAAATGAAATCTTTTTTTTTCTTATTAATGATTTTACAACTCAGTTGTTTTACATATCTAAAAGGTCTCGCCACAGATCTCGATTCAGCCAGTCTCCTTCTCTAAGACCCCTCCCTGCCATGCTCTCCTCCTTTTTTTGGGTTGTTCTCTTTTCCTCCTTTCCGTAGGGCAATGTTCAGAGATTATTTTTGGCCATCGTTCTTCTGCCATTCTTTTTAAGTGGCCATACCATTTCAATATTCTTGTTTCTACTGTGAAGAGGATCGTTGTTTCCTGATCAACTAGTTGCCTTATTGTTCTATTAGGGACGTGCTGAATTCTGGAAATAGCACAACAGCGCCTCCAGAAGTCCATCTCCAATAACTTCCTTTCCTCCTTTTTTGTAATTGTCCACATTCCGGATCCTTAGAGGATAACATTTTCAACCAACGAGTGGAACATCAAATGAAATCTAAGTATTGAAATCTCAATAGAAAAAAATTCTCACTATGCGATTTTAGCACAAGCAATAAGGCATGAGGTAAATAGCTTCTCCTTTATCAACCACACCTAACTTTGATGTTATTATAATTATTGATATACAAATGTTAAATATAAAAATTTAAAAAGAATCTGTTTATATTTAATTATAATATAATATATATATTTAATACAATATAATACATTAAATATATTGTATGAGAATAGCTTGACGCTTTAAGTAATGTACCACTCTCAGTTTATGGTTTATAAAAAAAAAAAATTATTTAATGATTTTTCTTTCTTTTTCTTGAAGTTTTCTACATATGGTTACATACATTTATTTTATATTATATTAGCTCTCAAAAAAAAAAAAAAAAAAAGGGAGAAATTTTTAACATTTGTGGATTGCACCACAGAGATATACATTGATTAAACAACTGATCCATAAATACCTCTTCATTATAGACCCATGCCTGATTTCCACCCATTCCATGACATCGTACTAACTTAACTGGTCCATCTATGTTGGCTGCATCCAGACAATTATCATCTGACATTATTTGTTGACGTTTTGTATAAGCAAATACCTGGAAAACACATATAGCTTCATTGGTCCAATAAATTTCAAAATATATTTACATATAGGTAACAGGTTAAGGGAACTTAAGTGAATATTCTATTTTAAAGTTGTCTACATGCTAATAGTGAATTTAATAAGGCAACTATACAAAGGTAAACACTAGAATTATGTAATATTTGTTTCTGAAAAACAGATTAAAATGAATTTAAGATGTACAGTGGAGCGTCGATTATCCAAACTTCAGTTATCCGAACATTCAATCAATGGAACTGTTTTTGTTTTTTTCAAATGTAATTTTAATTATTTTATTTTGAAGAGAAAAAATATATTCAGGACCGGGATTCGAACCCGGGTCTCCCATGTTTCCGTCATGGTACTCTGCCAGTTGAGCTATCCTGGCTCACATCTCGGTCAGACAAATCCATTCTCTTCACTGATCCCATTTCCCCATGTTCTCGCAATTTGCGATGCATACAAGGGGAAGAATGTTCATTAAACATTAATTTAATTAGGATCTTGTTGACTTACGTCATTATATCATTTTTTTTAAATTATTATAATTTTTAAAATTATTGTAATTTTAATTAATTTGATCAGATCATCCAGTTACTTATTTGTATAGTTAAAATTTTTGTTATTTAAAATAAAATTTGACAAAATTAAAATGATTTTTTCCATTCAAGTCAATAAGGGGCCCCTAATCATTTCTCGGAAACAGCAAAAAAATGAACTTAGACTTCAATAGGTATTTGTTTACTAAGAACTGTAAACCTAATTAGGTAATTTCATTTCTTTCACTGAATCCCTTCCAATACATTTAGTTGGTATTTATTTTTACGTAAATTTCGATTGTCCGAATTTTTGATTATCCGAACCACCACTGACAACAGTTCGGATAATCGACGTTCCACTGTATTTGAATGTAAATAATGTTATTCTGGGCCAATAAGAATTGAATTGCTTGTGGCAAGTAGAACAGTAGTGAAACACTTCAAAATAATTAATTTATCATGTTGAGCAATACATGTTAGAAAAATTTCTTAAGGCGGTTATAACCAAAATGATTTATAGCAAGATAGTAACCCCAATGATCTTGCAGGCCACTTTGGTATAACATCATAACTAGGTAGGCAACACAAAACAATTATACAACTACATATCTGACTTAGCTCACAATAAAGGTTTTTTTAAAAAGTGAAAGATTGAAACATAATGATTTATTATTCTGTTTATTATTATACGTGTAAATATATATATAATAAGTGATATGAAATGCACACTGTAATCATTATAATGATTTTATCTCATTATTTCGACATCTGATTTTTAAATGCATATTTTTAATACATTGGTTATTTATTTAACGTCACTTTATGCTACTATGGCAAATCGGACAATGTCACAGTGGGAGTCATAAATTTTCTCTAAGTAAAATTAGGATAGGGATGTTAAGTGAGTACCTCACACCATACAGGCGAAGGACCAAATTTTACATATCCTCCGAAGTAGGGCATAACTGTGGATTTTTAACTCCATTTAAAAAATCCTAAGACCACCTGCTGGGCTATGAACGTGCTACCTTGGGCGTAAAAACGTTGTAATCCTAACCACTCTACACCACAGGTGTATTTCATTAATGCATTGAAAAAGTGTGATGAATCACATAAGCCAAAAAAATATTCAAGGTGGGGAGGGGCTCCTGATGAATAGTTTTTCTTAGAAACAATTTTCTGTAACCTGAAAGTTACCAGTGGTTTGGGAATCATCCTTAAGTTTCACTCAATCCTTTTTTTTTTTATTGTAGTACTGAGTTCCTGACGTAGGGATACCTCCCCCGGGGATAAACCGTACCTCCCCCGGGGATAAACCGTACCTCCCCCACCCAATCCTTTAGAAAATCACCACCTCATGAATAACCCCTGGTTGTCACATTGCAATACCAATTCTTACCGTGAATTATTACCTTTCATAATTAGAATTAAAATATTTCTGAAGTTTAAGTTTAAAAATAACTTTCTAACTATTGACCATAGTTGTTACATAATTAAATTAAGGAATGTTCCTTGATGAGGTGAAATCTATTAGATTTATATGAAAAATACAAAATTTATACCTGGTTGCCTCCTAATCCATGACAATAGCTCATTCCCAGATTTTCAGAGCTCTTTCTTCCTAATGTGTCAAGGCAGTTTTGACTCTCCAAATTTTTAACCTGATTGATAAAACCAATTAGTTGAAAGTATGTATATAGATAAACATTGTTTTTTTTTTGTTATAATCCATTTATAGTTTTATTGAATAAGGTTCACTTACTTATTCAAAATGATTCATACAAAAAAATAAATATATAATTTACATGTTTTTGACTACAATTTATCTTCACCTAGATGCTTTGTGAGTTAACCTTAAGTTCTGTTTACAGTTAACTCGGCAAAGTACTGATCATCTTAGAATACCTTCAACCATTTAGTGTCATTATCTTCATAGACCACTTTCCTTTTATAATTCATACCAAGAAATGAAGTCTTTAAATTGATGAAGATTTTACATCGGAAAAAGTCAAATTTTTTAACAATGTCCAACATTGTTAAACTTTTTTGAAGAACTAGGAAAACATACTTCCTACACTTCTTACAGTCAACTAAAGTGACTGGTGAGCACCCATAACATGAAAAACATTAAAAAAATGATTTGCTCTAGCATGCGATTCTTTTATACCCATTTCTTCTTGAGAGATAGTTAAAAACACTTAGTAAGGAAAGTATAAGTATGTTGGGTGAAGATTGTTGAAAATATTCATCATTTCTTATAATATAATCACCAATTAACTAAGAGCCATATTCTTATTAACAAATGGCTAATACTTATTTTTATAATGGGGTGTACAAAAAAAAATATGACCATTTCATCAAATTCCAGAGTTCAAAAGTCTGTAAATATTTTAATGCTATTTATTATTTACTAACACTTAATAATCCCTTTAGAGCATTCTCTAAGCTTGTTTACTAACACTAGACTTCTTAAAAAAAAAGCCTCCATTTAGTTATTTATTTCAAAGAAGAAACATAACGTGTCCTACGAAATTTTAAGATATTACTGGAAAAAAAATTTCACAGCCACTGAAGCAACTCATGATTATTAAATATGAAGGGGAAGGTGTCCTTGACCAGCGCACTGTGCGGCATTGGTTTGAAAAATTTAGCAGTGGAGATACAACGTTGGAAAGGAAGAAGGGCTCCGGGCGGCCATTAATGGATGTTGATGAGGTTCTGAAGGAAGCTGTTGAGTCAAATCCGTCCACAAGTACTCGCGAACTTACCAGGGAGTGTGGTGTGTTAAAAGATACTGTTAGTCGCCATATTCTCTCCATAGGGAAGGTAAAACCGTCATTTTTTTTTATACAGCCCATTAAATAAGTATAACCTCAGTAGATCTAATTTTTTTATTTAGTATGGCTCATTGAGGGTAATCTTGATTATTCGTCTTTATGTATGTGCCAAACCTTAACAAGCTACCGAATATTTTCATGGTGGGCATTGATTTGCTAGACCTTTTTTGACAAACGGCCCAATACATATTTATCTCTTATTAATTGTTAACTTCTTACAAGATACAAATGGCAAATTTTTTACTACAGTCTCTCATTCAGGCCCAATTTTCTTCTGGATTCCTTCAGATTATATTGTACTAGTGCAGGGGTCGGCAACCTGCAGCTCGCGAGCCACACACGGCTCTTTGGATGTGAAGCTAAGGCAAATTATTTATTTTATCAACAAAAAAAAATTAATCGATTAACGAGGATTAGGCACCGATTCTATCTCCGCACCCCTCCCCCGGGACACGCTTCTTCACTGTCGTCAGTCCGACGGAAGCACTCGAATGACACCGTCGTCGGATGTTTCTATGTAGGTTTTAATTCGGTTTCGACGCAAGACAATTTGGCGTCTTCACCAGTGCTTTGGCTGTGACGTATACTTTGTTGTTTTAAGTACAGATCATGAATTTATTACAGATTATGAATTTGGTAATCAAGATTGTTAACAGCATCTTGTCAAAATCACTTTAACATCGTCAGTTTAAAGAATTCTTAAACGAAATGGAGATTCAGTATTCCGACCTCCTTCTTCACAATAAAGTCGATGGCTTTCCAAAGGTAAGGTGTTGAAACGTTTTTCTTTGTGCTTGAATGAAATAAATACATTCCTAAATGAAAAAGACATTAATCACCCAGAATTAGAGAACGACAAACGGTTGCAAAAATTTTACTTTAAGGTAAATGGATATGGTGGATATTACAGCAAAATTAAATGAGCTGAATCTAAAACTGCAAGGAAAGGGAAACCTAGCCAATGTTTTGGTAGAAGAATGGGTTTGTTTCGAAGAAAAATTAATTCTTTTTGGAGAAGATGGTAAATTACTTCATTTGCAATTTCTAAGGCAATATTGCGAGAAAACCAGTGCAACTGTTGACACGAATTACTTCAGCACAGTTATAAAGAAAATTAAAGATGAATTTGCTGACAGATTTGAGCAATTCAAAACCAACAAAACCGCTCTAGCATTCATAGTAAATCCTCTCAACACAAACAGTAACGAAATCCACCTTGAGCCATTTGAAATTGATACTGGATCACTAGAAATGCAATTGATCGATTTAAAAAGTAAAGCTTTGTGGAGTGGAAAATTTACTGAAATGAAAAGCAAGTTGGAAGAGTTGGAGATCCAGAAATGTATGTACGTAACGCAACAAAAGTGGACATCTTTAAAAGAAATGGCACGAGTTGAGGGAATTATATTCGACGCAGGGAATAGTCTTCCAGAGGTGAAGAAGTTGGCATTTGTAGGGCTGACTATCTTTGGATCGACATATTCGTGCGAGCAAGCTTTCTCTTACATGAATGTAATTAAAAGTAAAGTAAGAAGCCAAATAACAAAATTTAGAGTCGTGTTTGAAACTTAAAACAACAAGTTATGAGCCAAATTTATCCAAACTTTCTAAAACCATGCAAAGCCAACACTCCCATTGACTTTGTTTGCCCAAATGTATGTTATTGTTTTTTTAAATTTTAAGTACAAGTTACATTGTTTAGTAAAGTTTAAATTTTCTTCTTGAATAACCATGCAAAGCCATCGCTCCCATAGAATTTTTTTGCTCAATTATTTGTTATTGAAGTACAAGCTAGTGCTGTAAGTAAATGTTTAATTGTTTTAATTTTTTACTTGAATAATAAGTAATTATCTAATAGTGCCATATATATATTACCTAATTTGATGTGAAAAACACTACTTATATATGAATAAATAGATACTTTTTTTATGAATAAATAGATTATTTTATTTTTTTTTTACCAAAAAACTTTATTTATCCGAGTACTATTTATTGTTGGCAAGAAAAATTTTTGTGGCCCTTTAAAAACTTTAAAATTTTGTAAATTGTAATTTTTGACTCTTCCGACTCAAAGGGTTTCCGACCCCTGTCCTAGTGTATTATTAGATATTCTAAGAAAATTATAATTAACTTTTTCCAATTTATATTTCCATAGTTTTAAGAGATTATAAGACACAAAAGAAGATATAAATCACTTAAAACAACAAGTAACATTAAATTATTCCAGACTGAATAATCATCAAAAGACATTACAAATCAAGAAAATGGGTTTTGCATCAGATATATTTTTGCAATGATTTAAAACTAATGAAATAAAATGACATTTATGCTAAATAAATTGGAAATAATTTAACAAAAATATTGTTTAAAGTTTAATGTTTCAAAAGTCTTTGAACCAGTTGCCCCTAGACTCAAATCCCTCTGCCCTGATGACAGTCTAAAAGTTATTTCGAAAAGAAGGACCCTATCAATTTCTACATACACCTACGGTCAACCATTTCAACATTTGATTTCCAACATGAAAATTATAACTAATATAACATAATATTAAGAATTATCGTTATCTAATAGTTAACAATAAAAACTCAAATATAAATTTATAACTTCAATTTTTATATAAGGAAAAGAATAAACAAAGATGATAATATGAAATATAAAACAGGGAAATAAAATGGCCCGGGTGGAGTATAAAATAAATAATTTGTTTAGGTTCACCTCCATACTTGTGTACATATGTTCACCTACACTACAAGTATAAAAGAACACCTGCATTGTGGGTCGAACCGTTTTTTTCTAGTAAATAGTTTTCCTATTTAAGGAATTAATTCTTTGAACTTCACCCAGACCATTTTCTTCCCCATATATCTTCTATCTACCCATAAATCTAAATTCAGAGATTTTTGGCCAAGCATCTCTGAAGGCTTAAAGAAAATCACACAATAGCTTTTAGAGTTTAAAAATTCCTTGAATTTACTGAAATGTATCACAGACATCATTTATCGTCTATACAAAATGTATTAAGTCAAAAATTTTACTGAAAATTACAATGATAATCAAACATTAAAATAAAAAAAACCATTCATCATATGAAAACAAGATGGCCATCACATTCTCATGAATGATCAACGATAAGTTCACCAGTTAGATTCTCTCCCCCCCTACCATACTAAGTACTACTAATGACTCCTTACTAAAAAGATATGACAACTATTACTATAACACTAAAGTGTATCATACAACAAAGCACATGATTATAATTACCTCTCCCAAATAATAGTAGTCCAACGGCATTTGGGATTCAGGATATATATTTTCCAAGTACCAACGGAATGATTTACATTTCAATTTTTCTCTTAGAGCTTTCCTTTCCGAGACATCTCCTACTGCCACATTTGTCGCTCCTAGGTATAATATATCCAATTTGAATAAACAGAAAAAGCACTATTTCTAAAAATAAAAAAAATACTATCGAAGAGAATAAGATGCTAAATAATTCATAATAGCATATAACTTATAAAACTAATAAACTAAACTGTTAGTCACATGCTTATGTTAGTCAGCTACGCAAGCCAAAAAACAAGTTAGTAGCCATTGATCAGAACAAATTAAAATGAGATATCAACATTACATAATAATAACTTAATATAATAATTATAAATAACATCAAGCTAATCGAACTAATTACAAGACAAATATTCATATTCAATTTAAGGTTATCATTTATCCAGTGAAAATCTTTCAATGAATCCTCTTTTTTTTTCTAGGTTGGTGTAATCATGCACATAGTGATGAAGACCTAATGTTTATATACTTAATTATTCATGTTCCTTACAACCTACATTATACACAAATATTTTATAGATGGATCTATAAATGGAAGGCAGTTTCCAATTACAACATTGGTTAAATGGGTGGTCACAAGAATAATTACATAATAGACAGCACCTAAAGAATAATGGACAACCAAGATTTTTTTTTTTAATTAAAAATAAATGAACTTTTAGATTCACCATAATGTAACTTTCACAAAAATATTTATTTTATTTTTAAAAGATGATTTTTCATCGAAAAAATCGCGTTTGGACGATGGCATAATTCACACGGGAAAATGAAAACTTTTAAACGCTTCATTTTGGCTTGGTGACTTCATCAGGCTTGTTTACATTTTTGTGATAAGAAATTCATATGATGTTTTTGCATTTTCATTTAGAATATAGTGTTCATCTTGAGAAATAAAACAATTGGTTATTAGCTATTTATAGTGATGACTGAAGTCATCACTATAAATATCACTGGCAAGAAGTTTTGGTACCTTAATGGCTGATGTTTGCATATTTTATATTAAAATAGGGGATGATGCCCTATCTTTAAAAAAAAGATCAAACTCACTGCATCTGAAAATGGTGTTTGTTTATGAGAGTTTACATGAACTATACACTGGCTAGTCAGAACAATCTTTTAAGGATGGTTTGTACATTTAACATTATCATGACAATCATCTTACTTAAACATAGGGAAAGACACATTTAGAGTGCAGGAGAAGTGAAGAGTACAAAGCTTAAACACTCATTAAAATGATCTTCACAGGCATAACAGTTTGTAGAAGGAGCCAGGTTATCTTTTGTTCACATCAGAGAAAACCACTTTTTTCTTCTTATTGGATACATGGGAACTTTAAGGAACAGTTTATCTGGGTTTGATTTTGTGGAGCTTTCCCACATTGGCACACAACATTATTTGTAAGACATGATAAGTGATTTATTTATTTAATAGACAAAGTAAAATTGTTTCAACATTATTAGAGATTTTTAAAAAACAAGGTAAAAATAATTTTGTTACAAGGAAAAGTAGCGAGATAAACTGACAACAAAACTGATGACGTCACATTATATTTCATCAAAACTAACCGTTTTGGGGCGAAATTCAAACAGAAAATTTTCGAAGTCAAAAATTTCATGTTTAAAAAAATATTTTTCCATTAAAATTAGCGGTAGCCCATTATTTAAGGTTGAAAGATTTCATTGAAACGATTGTTGAAAATCACCTTGGATGTCCATTAATTTGCCTACCTCATTCTATTTAGGTTTAATAGAATGATGAAGATTTCTTATAAATGTGTTTAACCTTAAAAATAATTGTAAAAATATCAATTTCTACAAATCTAAGCTGGATTTATAGTCTATTAATAAAATAGTCATATGAAGCTCTAGGCGAAGTGCAAATGTAGAATTTCATTAATTGTAAACAATTTCTGTTACAAAACATCAGAGTATCTGAACATGAAAGGAAGTCGTTATCTTGAAGATAAGAATTTCAAGCCATGTTGAAGAGTAGCAATGTAAAGTAAAATCTAGATTTGTAATTAATCAGAAATTATTTTGTAAGTAAAATAAATAGTTGAATACTAAAAACTGAAAAATAACTTTATTAATTTTTAAAACTAAGAAGTTAATACTAACAAATCATTTTCACTGAATAAATTCAAAATTTTATAAAATAAACATTCAATGATACTAACACTTACAATTTTGTCCAACTGCTTTAGGAGAAAGCTAAAGGAAAGCAATCAGCAAAGAAATAAAAAAAGCAAATAAAGTTACGGAATGAAAAAAGGATAAATGAAGGTAACAAGCAGGAATTTGAAGATCGGAAGTGAAGCAGAGGAGAATGGAGAGTGCAAAAAGGAAACTGCACTGTTAGTTCAGACCTGGGTTAATAGAGTAGTAGAACTGCCTCCATTCATCGAGCCAGACCTCAGCTAAGCGAGCATTGTTGTGGTTAACTATCCTGGATGTGCCTCCAGGAAATGTATATGGTGTAGATTTCCGGAAGACATGCCCCACGTGGGAGCATGTCGCTATCTCCAAAACACCTCCGCACATCCAGATCTACATTTAATACCCGACGAAATACAGCCATAGTTATAAACGAAATATTAAGAATAAAAAACAAGCATTATTATCATAATGTTTAAAATGAAAAAAAAAACTTAATCCATAAATAGATACAACAAATGAGTAAAGCTAAAACAAAGTATTTAACTTCCTGTATAAATAAATCATAGAAAAATTTAAACAAATAAATGTACCATTAGGTAAGATGCAGACATTCAAGAGCCTCAAACTTTCAACATATTCAGACAACCATTGAAGGACGTTTAGGCTTCAGAATTTAGTCAACATTGAAATTATAAATGTATAAGTATAAA
Organism: Troilus luridus; assembly: GCA_964056705.1. NCBI lineage: Eukaryota > Metazoa > Arthropoda > Insecta > Hemiptera > Pentatomidae > Troilus > Troilus luridus. The sequence goes on from OZ057414.1 coordinate 71,530,139, forward strand.
TATTAAACCTTTCAAATTACTTACACCAAAGCTTTGTTATTTAAAAAAACAAACAAAAAAAAACACAAAGAAACAACAAAATAAAAGCAGGTTTAAGGAATAATAGGAGTTTGGATTATAGGTATAACTGGAATCAATATTTCACAGCTAACGGATTAAAGCAAATTTTGGATAAGTATTTTTTGTTAATTGCATAAGTTAGTATATTAGGTATTAGTCAAAAAAGCCGGTTCCTTGTTAAAAAAAAAGAAAGCGACATTAGCAATACATGCAAAGTATTTATATTAGCCCAAGAATTAATATATTTTTTAATGAAGAAAGCATTTAAAATTGAATAAAACATTGGGAAGTATAATTTTAAAATAAATTTAGATTATTTCTAAAATAATCGTATGCTGTTAATTCATAATTAATTACGTTAAAGCGAAAACTTTATATATACAAATAGAAGAAATTAAATTAAAATTAAATAACGATAGAAAATATGATCAGAGGTACCCGAACGAGTAGAGTACCTGGGTTCATGGCATAATAGAAATCTCGCCATTCATCCATCCACACTTCAGCGACACGCGCTGCATTGTGGAGGACAATCTTGGAGACCCCACCAGGGAAAGAGTATGGGGATTTGTCCCTGAAGACGTGCCCCACGTGAGAACAAGGAATTATCTCCAGGTTACCTCCGCACTGCCACACCTGCATTTTTACAATGGTTATTTGTTATAGCAAAATCCCCAACTCACTAAAGCTATACTTCCATATTCACCTCAGGAAAAGGAGTATAGTTCATATTAAAATCTAACGAAACAAAATAATAAATTTTAAGGTAAATTTACAAAACTAAATTAAAAAAATAACAAAAGCAACTGAACTGTTTTAATTGCTAAATGAAAAGAACAAGAAAAACACGCTTTGGCATTTTTTTTTTTTTTATGTGGAGCATATTGATATGTGCAATAGTTTTAAATAATCCTGTGGGAATTAATTAAGGGTAGATGGATAAGGAAATTTCAAAATAAATAAAAATAAAAGTATTAAAACTAAACAGTTATTGAAAATCAATACATACCCGGAAGGACATTTCAAGATTCTCACCACCCCATATATCCATTCCTTCATCATATGCACCTATTTCATAGAAATATTCTTTATCGATGGAAAAAAGGCCACCAGCCATTGTTGGCGTCCTTAAAGGTGCAGTACGATCACCTCCTCTTCTTTGCATTTCCCTTTGAGGTACACGATACCTTAAGAAACAATATTTTCTGAGTTTAAAATGGATATAACAATGACAACTAACATTTAATATCGTAATCAATAATTATGATTATATTAATGAGCATAGCATGTCACAAACATATGCAACTCTGTTGACTCAATTCTAATTTAGTACTTACCATCTGAAATTTAATTTCCAATTAAAACCACCCCAAGTCATATCAGAAGCAGTGACATACTCAAAGGAGTCATCAGATATAACATCAATGATAGGACAAACAACTGTCTTTCTGAAAATAAAAACTATCATCAGTCGAACGATAAATAAATTTAAGTGAATTATATATTCTAAAACATTATGTACAACACCTTTTTAAAATTATTTTAACAGCTCAAGAAAAGCTTTAACCTTTAAAAAGTAATCAAGAACATAATCTTTAAAAAATAAAATTATTAAGTTGTACCATTCTAATTGTATTATAGTTAGGAGGTGGAGCAGGTTGGAGAAAGTAAAATTATACAAGATCATAAACTTGTTAATGAGCTATCTATCTTTAAACGAAATGAATAATTAATAGAAGAAAGATACATAAATATACATAAGTAAAATATTGATAAAAAGGAGAAACTAGACAAAACATATTGTGGACATTGACTTATTTATTAATTAATTAAGGAAAACAATAATTTGGGACTCATTTGGGCTCAGGCCTTGTGCGACAGCCCTGAAGAAAACAATAATTATTCTAATCTGTACCTAAAAATCTTAGGCCCAGTACTAGTTAAAGAAGCATTGTTTCTTGCTCAATGGTTGTTAAAGAAAGTAATCCCCACTTAACTTAACCCTTAACCCATTTTTTTCCAAACCTCATGGAGTGAGTGATTAAATTGCAATAATATAAAATAAAAATTTTTTTCAGCCAATTTTTTGCTTATAGTATGATTCTAAAATATATTTCTGTAGTAATCATCCCTTTTAAATATTTGTTTTAAACTTTCTTTTATGGAGTATTTTTGTTACTACAAAATTTTAATGTTTTTTTTGTTTAACTGAATGTTTATAGAAAGAGCAGTTTGACCTGGTTTATTTGGGTTTTATATTATGGAAATCCAACAATATTAGCATTAGTACATTATTTATTTTAGACATTTTTCCAATGTCCTAGTGTAGAACACGTGTACTGCATCAATCTTGACAGGCAATTTGACATTTGACTTTAGCATTCTTCTTTAAAATCAAAATATCTACTAGAATAATTCCTTATTAGGTTTTAAAATCAAGGGAACAAAAAAACAAAACAAAAAACAATAAGTATTTTTTTATTAAATTTGAAAGCAAAATTTAACTTAGGAGAATATTCATTGAATTATTTTAAAATTGTTTATTTTGTTTGGTTGGTAGTATCAGTGTTAGCTAGACACTTATTCATGTAGTACACTTATATTGAGTAATGTAATGCAAAATATTTCCATATTGCTTTGAACAAAGGATTCATGTATTAACAGTGTATTTTTTTAGCTTTAATTATTTCTAATCAGAGTGACTACAACACTAGGTTTCAATAATCACACTAACTTCACTAATACTACAAAATAATGCTCAGTTACCCACTTAAATTATTAAAGTGGATCCCGCTCTTCAACATGGATCAGGTTATTTTTAAATTTAATTACTTGATACTTTTCTGTTATAGGGGTGCAACTAATAAGATAGCTTAACCTTACATTCTGATGTAATATTTATGAAATAATAAAGTACCTGTTTTCAACAATTCTGGACAACAAAGGTTCAAGCCATCCTTCGGCACATTCGCAATGAGCATCGAGGAAAGTAATAACCTGACCAGTAACATGCTTGGCTCCAATAAGCCTGGCTCTGATAAGTCCAGATCTTTTTTCTGTTCTTAAAACATGAATAGGAACCGGAAGTGTAGCAACATAATCTTCTAACTGCTTTCCCAAATGGTCTAAAAATATTAAATAAATAATTAAAATATAAATTAATAATTGTTCATCGAAGGAAACAGTTGGGATCAAAAGAAAATAAATTTTAAACTCAAACATTAAATAATTTACTTTTCTGTGATAACTTTTTTTTCCCAAATAACTTTTAAAAATTCTTTAAAATAAAGTCACACCAATCCATAGTTATTTTCAAACAAACATTTCATTCTTTTGTATTTTTCTTCCCGGTAGTTCTTTTTTTTTCTTTATTAAATAATATAATGCAGAACTGAATTTCAATATTTTTCTTTAAAAGCTTTCACTATTTTTGAATTTCTAATTGCTATAACTCATTTCTGAATAGCTTAGCTTGTGCCAAACAATTTTTCTCCACCCAAACATGTTATGAACATATTTTCTTATACATACAATTACTACAATTACACATCTTTTGATAAATGTGTTTGCACATAAATGAGAAATTAGATTATAATTTTTTATTGATAAAAACTGGATTAGGAAAAAAGTGATAATCGTACAATTACTAAAAAAATCAGTTATCATAATTATTCTTAAAAAAATCATCATCATTCTATATTAACATAAATGTAGCAAACCTCTTTCACTTGCATCATCCACCAAAATAATCTCTTTTAACAACGGTCTTGGAGATCTGTTTATTACACTCCATACTGTTCGAAGAAGAGTTGACCAAGCTTCATTATGAAATACAATGACTATACTCGTGGTGGGCAAAAGGGATGGATAGGCTTTATCTTTACAACTAAAAGGGAAAAAAATAATAGAAGACATTCAATCATGGTGATATATAAATAAAATAATTTAGTTAAATTAAGAATGAGGAAAAATATTTTTATTATTAGTGTTTCATTACATATTCCCAGTGTGAAAGTCTGGGATAATAGCTCAGCACTTTCTATGACTCACATACCCATCACCCTTGGATTAATGATCATTCTACTTTCTATACTCACATGAATTCAAAACATAATTAACTATAATCAGTTGAAGATTGTATTAAAATGGAGAAATGTTTTAAACACAAAATAATCAACTTACAGAGCTAACTGTTTAATGAATAAAACTATGAGTACCTAAACAATTTTCTAATTTTCAATAAACTATAAAAACCAAGAAAAATTCATTAAACATTATTCATATTATATTGTCAAATTTCAATAAATAATTGTAATCTTCCATTTATAGTTTAACTATAATTTTATATTTCATGATAGTTATAACTAACCTAATCGATGTCTGTATTGTGACATGACAATAAAATATTTTATAGCTAGTCATAAAATATAAAGTGAGCTACAAATGAAACTATTAAAAAATTGATAGAGCTATAGACAAATTCAATAATGCAGTAAAATATCATAAATACTTCAAATACCTAATATTAAATGAAATATATTTACCCTTCTTGTCTTATATCTGCCAAAGACCGATTCAAAGATATCATATCACTGGCAAGGAGGTTAAACTGATTTAATTTGAATTTCTCTTTCATTAGTTTATGCTTTTCTTTAGGAATGGTAACAGCACGTCCCATTTCTCCAGGTTTCCCTGGATTTTCTGCCACTGGCGGGGCAGGTCTCCATCTTTTTAATGCAGCTTTATCATATATAAGCTTTTCTTGTAATTTTCCCCGATCATGCAAATGTTCGTACAGAGCACCCCTTCCTTTTTTCAAACTTTGCACATTAGATTTCTGTACATCAACATCAACAGTCTTTACAAGCCTTTGACATCCCCAACCACCTCCAAGCGCACAGTCTGAATAAAATGTTAAAACTGCTACTACGAGCATCATCCAAACAAGTGATGTTAGTAGGATCACTTTACAGGTATGGAAACGCACCTTTGTACGAAACATTTTGTTTTCATATAAAATAAATGACTATCACAAAGGAGATATGTATTCCTAAATAAACTATTTACAAATTACATTAGAAGTCTATAAGTTCCCATTGGCGTATTGGGCTGAAACAAGGCAACCCTGGAAATACATAAAAACCTGAAAAAATACAATAATTCAGATAAGCATTTAATATTTTGATAGGCTCATTCATATGTTAGAAGTTAGCATATGATTTAAAATATAATGATAGCATGTTGTTTACACTATACCACTTCAGGACTAAAATAATGCAAATAAATTTCAGGTTCAAACTGATAAATTGATTACTATACTCACATGAGATACCAGACACATTTTACATATATTCACTGTGACTTTGTAAACCAATAAGGACACAACTTGACATCTTGATTAAAACTATTGACGCATAAAAACACAAATTGATATTAATAAGTCGGAATTTCCGCAAGTAATTATAGTTACCGAACAAAAAAGGCTCTAAACTTAAATATTAACGGTAAATTCTACACTCCCCAACCATCGCCAACTCTTGACCCCCCACCATCTGATCCTTGACTATTTGACATTCCACCACCACTACACATTGGTGCAGTGTAACCAACTGGTTCGCCGGTGGTTTGTTTACAATTCTTTTTTTAACGTGAAACGTAAATGTAATTATTTATATTAAACTGAAGCAATGATGATATTTACTTTAACTTTACGTATGAGATATTTTTTTTACCGTAAATATTGATCGACTTATGATTGAAGGTTAATTTATGGTATTCTCCTTTGTTCAATGGCAACAAGTGTTATAACGAAAATTAGAAGCACCCTTATTTTTAAAATTTATTGTGAACATGAATATAATGTATACTCTTTTATATGAATATATAATGTATGTTCAACGGTTTCGTTTTGGAAATTTATGAAGTGAAATTGTGTTTTTAAAGAGTGTCAAAATTTCTTGATATGAATGATCATCAATTTCTGCTAAGATTTATTAGGGTAAGCAGTGTTATAGTCCTGTGATTGCCAAATAAAACAATTTAGTAGTTCGATTTTATAAATTATTTATTCCATCCAATTAATTTACCATGGTACTTTTAGGTTTCTACAAAACATACGAAAGATGTCAAGAAGACTGTTTCGCCGTTCATGGCTTGTCATTTTAATTATTTGTTTAACAGCTATGCTTTTCCTCCTTAATATTGGTGATCTACAAGAACAAGATGAAAAGCATAGGAAAGACTGGATCCCTGTTAGGTAAACAGTAATAAATGGTCATGATTTATTTTGAATTGTATTCAGAATGTTATTTAATCCCATTAGAGTTACACAAACTATATCTGCTCCAACTTACTAGAACTTGCCTTAGCTGCTCTTTAAGTTTTATTGTACCATTTATACTCATAACTATTCTTAAACTGACAATTGTTGAAGGTGTCATAAAATCTAAGAATGAACGATAAACAATATGCTGGTAATTCATTATTGCTTACTGTTTGAGCCCACATCTTTTTATATATTTACACTTTTTTTTTTTGCTGGTTTTAATTTCACCCTTGACAGTTTATTTGCACGAAAGGAGACATCTTGATTAACGTATCGCACTATTATTTCTAAAGTGAGACAACTCAAAAACCTACATTTTTGTAAAAAAAAATGGGAAAACTCTTGGTTAACTTGGAATAGCATTAGGAAATGAAGAGTGGCACAAGGGCCTTCCAGCAGGCAAGTTCTGTAACTAGTTTTATACAGAGTTTGATGAGCCATAAAGAGATCTTTATTAATTTCTTTAATGGCCATAACTCACCACCAAAAAAAAAAAGAAAAGATATTGAGTTGTGTCACTTTTGATGTATATACGTACAGATATATATTCATTTAATTTTGTTCATCTCTGTCATTCTAAAGGGACCTGGTCCCAGAATAAAATCATTTTTCTATTCTATTCTATTCTACTAGTGCGATATGATAGTTGTATTTTGCACAAATTTTACAAAATTAGATAGTTCTTTAGCCCTAAATACTAATTTCTTGTATATGAAAACATTAAAACGAAATTATAAAGGAAAATTTCATTAACTAGAATGTGTCAGTTTATTGATAATATCAAATTAAAAATAAAATTATGTTTTCTGGAAAATTCAGGTTTGTTTTTCTTTCTTTAAATTATTGGAAAGCCAGTTAATTCAAACCATTCCAATCTATTACTTTTATAGTGATACACTAAATCTACTGAAGGCATACTAATTATTCACCGGCACAGCTTTTTGGTGAAATTATTAATTATTATATTATTAATAGTTTTTACATACATTAACTAATGGATGAGATGACATATAACTTTCCGTATTAAATTTTATGAGCAAAGGAAATTAAAAACCTAATTAACAAAAAAGATTCACACTTAAACAATTGTGATAATAAATAGCTTGTTATAGCCTAGTACTTTTTTCCTAGCCCTAATACTAATCCTAACTCGGCAAATGATTAGAATTCAAAATAATTTCACCCATATCGATAGTATATCTAAAAGATTGTGCTCAAGCAAGGATTGTGTTATCAATATATTGGACGAAAGTTGGGATTGTCTCACTCTGAATTAGTGAATAATTAAAAATACTCAGATTGATTATGAATGCAAAATTGTTCAATAAGTAGCCAAATAAAAGTTTGTAAACTTGTAGAACACATTGTACCTCAATGCTTTAGCCCACATGATTTTGTGATTTTAAAATCAAAATTTTAAAAATATATATATGTATAAAGCATTTAAGATGTGTTTTCAAAATTGATGAATGGATCAATAATTATTAATAATATGAAATACCAAAAATATAATTGTATTCTGACAAATACTGGCTGTGTGTAGTTCAATCGGTCTGTCATCAATCTACTCATGTGAATAACTTTTGTAGTATTTGAAGCAATACAAAACATTTTTCTTAAATGGAATGTGTACATAAATATGCAAACATAAAACAAGGTCATAATAGTCACAAAGATTTTTTACATGATTTGTTTATTGGTGAAACAAGAGAAATGAGTTAGCACAGGAGTTCTTAAATCCAATGAATGCGAACTTCCTCTTGAATATTTTTTTATCAGATCCCATCCAAACTCTAGGCATTTAAATTTTTACTATTTAGTATTTTCCTGTAATTCTAAAAGTCTTAGTCCTCCAGAAGTTTTATTAAACGAGTTAAATTATTTTGCTGACCCCTGGCAAAGGCTAGGCGAATCCTAGTTGAAGATCATACGAGTTGGCAGATATGTTCTATGTATACAGCGGCTTCCACATTTATTTTACTTTTTCAAACATTTATTATTGGCTTACTTTTGTTGATTTCTAAGAAGACCAAAATGGATAAACTAAGATGTTGTGTAAATGTTTTTTTTGTAATCAACCCATTCTTTGTATTTAATGTTTGGTCATTCTGTGTTGTTTTTTTTCAAGGCTGTCAAAAGACCAAAGGGAGTATGTTGATGCACATGGAGTTCATGTAGTTGTTGGGCATTATATGGGTGATCCAAGCAATTCTGGTAACCCTAATTTAACTGATGGTAAGGTTTTGCTATTTAGAAAAATAAAAATATCTTAATACTTTTCACGATTCACCTTACTTTATTTTTTTAATAGAACTACTAAACTCCAACTTGTTTTCTCCTCTTCCAAATGAGGGCAAAGATGGCATGCCTGTTATAATACCTGCACATCTGTCATCAAAAATGAGACAATTATATCATATCAATCGGTTCAATCTCATGGCCAGTGACAGAATTCCTTTAAATAGGAGCTTACCAGATGTGAGAAAGAAAAAGTAGGTTTTAATCTTCTAATGAAATTACTTAACTTTATTGTTAAAAGAAAATTCAACTTGTTTTAGTATTTAATTAATTCATTCATGGTCTGTATGTTTAAGGAACACCATGTAATATCTTTTCAAGGCAAGAGTCTCTTAAATTTTGTTTTGTACAAATTAATATTAATAATAGAGAATATTATATTTGTATGATTAAATTTAACCTAGTTATTTAAAAACTAATGTATATGTTTGTATGTATATTATTATTTGTATCACTAATTTTGGGCCTAAGGTAGTTAAAACTGGATACTGTTTGAAAAGTGTGGTTTCCCACGGCAATGTTTTGTGGATAGACCAATTTCTCCCTTTTAACATGGATTTGGATTTTACCTTTGTTGAAACAGAGCCCCATGTTCTGTGCTTCAAATCCTGACCTACAGAATGCATATTTTACTGCATAAAGTGATCTTACTGCAATGACCACATTGCATATGCTAATAGTTGAGCCAGCCTGTAAAATATTATTCCTCCATTATTTATCTACATCATATTGCATGAACGTTAGAGAGGATGGACTATGATGATGATGATGATATTTAGTATGATGTGGTCCAGGTATAACTAATTATTGCAATTTGATAGATAGTTTATACGATTTGTTGATCTTTTCCGACCTGACTTAGCACTTATCTGTTAGTTATGTGGTCGGTCATTGACATCATCTAATGCCTTTTTAAATATTTCATCACGATATATGTTAAAAAGGAGAGGGAATAAGACAAAGCGTTGCTGCACACCTTTTTTGATATTCATATTTTCAATGCATAATATGTCAATTTTTTACTTTTGCTGTCTGTCTCCAATACAGACTCGCTATAATGTGAGCATCTTTGCCTTCAATACCTGCTTTCTGAAGAATTGTTATTAGCATCTCATGGTTGTCATTATCAAATGCCTTAGCATAGTCAAGAAAACACATATACACGTCTTTGTTCACATCTCTGCAGCGTTGAATAAGAATATCCAAGCCAAAGATGGCTTCTTGTGTGACAAGTGCATCTTGAAAATCGAATATCTTTATAACCATTCATATACATTTTCTCTACCATATGTCTTCTTCATCATATAAATTAAACAAAAGGGAGATAGAAAAAATCCTTGTATAAATTATAATTAATGATAAATTAATGTAGAAGATGCAGGAATAATTAAAAATTATCAACTATTTAATTCCCATACATAATAATATAATATATTAAATATTCAGTTTCAAATATATATCGTATCTTATAATTTTCATATTTTGCAGGTGTCAGGGAAAGTACAATGATATTCAAGGTCTTCCTAAAACCACTGTTATTATTGTTTTTCACAACGAAGCTTGGTCCACTCTGTTAAGAACTGTCCATAGTGTTATAAATAGATCTCCTTCTATATTGCTTCAAGAGATATTGCTCGTTGATGACGCTAGCACTAGAAGTGAGTCTCATTATTGTTTGTCTTAATGTAATCAAATTAAGGTACATCAAAAAAGAGGTATTAAAAAAATAATTTGAAAATTTTTATTTATTTTTTTTAAATCTCAAAAATATTAAATCTGCAAAGATACCACTCTAAGGTTTCATTAAATACTATAAATGAATTCCTCTTTTTTTCATGGATATTCAGATCACATTAACCAATTCTCATCTCTTTAAAAATCTGGAGGTTTTCAAATAACTTTTTTATTTATAAACCTAATATTATTCTACAAAATGAAAACATTGTAATTATTATTGAATTAAAAACATTGTATTATATTTAAAATATCAAGTAGTTTTGTTATTTTTTAATGAAATAGAAAAAACATTAGATTCTATTTCCAATATTTTTTTAAGTAAAAATTTTTTGTTTTTTAATTACAAATGCTTGAACCAATAGTAATCCTATTCAAATCCACTTCAAACTCCTTTTTCCATTATTATAATAAATGGACTAAGTGTTAGCGAAAAAATCCGTCTTAAGGGAGATTTTATCATTCTAAACTAGATAAAATATTTTATGGAAGCCTTTGTCATGGCATGTATGTTAAGTAGGAAGTAGAGAACTGTGCAGATTACCATTTCTGCATTAAAATTTTTTTCTATTTTTTGTAGAATTCCTCGGAAAAGAATTGGATGACTATGTATCTCAATTAAGTATTCCCACCAGGGTTATTAGAACTAAAAAAAGAATTGGCTTGATCAGAGCAAGAATATTGGGTGCTAAAGAAGCCAGTGGACAAATTCTAACCTTTCTTGATGCTCACTGTGAATGTACAACTGGTAATAGCATAGTAATATATATTGGGAAAGAAAGAAAAAAAAATAGCATATTAATATTAAAATTAATTTTCAATCAGTTTTCACCATAGTAGTGCTTTTTTATTTACTCTTTCATTTTATTAGGATGGCTTGAGGCATTAGTGACACGTGTTGCTGAGGATCGAACGCGTGTAGTTTGTCCAGTGATTGATATTATTAGTGATGAAACATTTGCATATATTCGCAGTTTTGAACTTCACTGGGGTGCTTTCAATTGGGACCTCCATTTCAGATGGTATACTATTTCAGGAGATGAATTAAAAAAAAGGAGAAAAGATATAACTGAACCTTTCAGGTATTTAAAAATTTATATTATTGTTTTCTTTCTTCTTTTTAAACCATCAAATTACATTTATTATTGTCTTCTAGCTCACCTGCTATGGCCGGAGGATTATTTGCGATGGATAAGAACTTTTTCTTTGCTCTTGGTTCTTATGATGATCGAATGGAAGTATGGGGAGGAGAAAATTTGGAAATGTCCTTTAGAGTTGGTTTTCTTTTTCTTTCTTTAATTAATGTTAATTTCCACTCCTTGTATAAGTTAACTTTTCTTTTATTATTATTATTGAAGGTTTGGCAGTGTGGCGGAAGTGTAGAAATTTCACCTTGTTCTCATGTTGGACATCTATTTAGAAAATCGTCTCCTTATTCCTTTCCTGGTGGAGTCACAACAGTTTTGTATGGAAATCTAGTACGTGTTGCATTGGTTTGGATGGATGAATGGAAAGACTTTTTCTTCAAGTTCAACCCTGGTAATGAATTTATATATTTTATTTTCTATTAATATTTTTGGCTTATAATCATCAAATGCTTTCCTAGGAAGTATGTATGTAAACTTTTACCTGAAAATTCATTAGTGGTCTAAGTAATAATTTATGAGATTTAGGACAGTTTTACACGAGACATAGTGTGACTTTGATTAAACTAAAATTACTATTTCCAAATGGTCGTCTGTCTTTTGTTCACTTCTTATCTAATATCCCTCAGTTAAATTTGACACCCAGTTGAAATTACATTTGTGCTTTTTATTTTTTAAATATAATTATCATCTGGGGAAAACTTGTAACATGTTTGGCATTTTCTTATTTTCTGTTATCTTCATTTACCTTCAGGGAATTACTTCATTTTTAATGTTTTTGCTCTATTTCCTTCCTGGAGAACTCCTTTACTAACACAATACTTCCATCTGGTAATTTATAAACTAATTAGAATACATTTAATCTTATTAAAGTAATAAGATTAGAGTTTAAAAAAAATTATGAACATTTTGTTACAATTATTTATTTAATTTTTTCTCTGTTTCTTACCTTTTGGTGTCATTCCCTTACCAAAATTAGTAAAACCTTTTTATATTTTTACCTTTAACATATTCTTATATTTTTTATTATAACCTTCTTGTTTAATCAATTATCTGAACTTTATTGACTCTTTAATATTAACATAGTCAGGATCACATAATCGAATGGAGTTTTTAAAACTTTTTTTAATTTGTTATCACTTTAATTACTTTAGTAAACCATTCTGTTTTATCAATAATTCTGTTGTATCTCAGCATGTTAATGAAATTTCTTTTATTATCATTTTCAGAGGCTGAACGGTTAAAAGATTTACAGCCTGTTCGGAGTCGAATAGAACTTCGAAAAAAATTAAATTGTAAGAGTTTTAAATGGTACTTAGATACTGTTTGGCCACAACACTTTTTTCCTACTGAAGACCGTTTTTTTGGAAAGGTAATGCTTACAAAGTTCTTGTAGTTTTCATGTAATTTAATTTAACTTGAACCGGATAAAAAAAAAAAAATCTAGAAAATTCCATCAATTGTAATTATAATGCCCATCAGTTCATTTTAACTGTTATTTTATGTAGATTAAGAATGTTGTTCGTGGAGAATGTTTGGAAAAACCTACGAGCAAAGGCAGCTTGAACCAACCGATGGGACCTGCTTTATTAGTCCAATGTGCTTCAAATTCAGTACTTCCTCAGATGTTTGTTATGGAAAATGATGGATTTATTGCTACTGATGAAAGTATATGCTTAGATGCTCCAGATAAAGATGATGCTCCTAGTCCAAGAGTTAAAGTATTAGCTTGTAGCGGAAATCTAAGGCAGAAGTGGTCCCATAATAAAAAGGTATTTGAAAGTCCGTTTTAAGTTGAAAAACTTTTAATGGTCATAATGATGATGGGTTAGGAAAAAGTAGTTATAATTAAAAGAATGAAAAAAATAAATATAAGAAAATTCTAAATATTGCTTTATTTTACCACAATGAAATTTTGGCATGATAAGCCTTTGGTCAGTTCGAAAAAAGAAAGTATTGAAAATTGGCAGAAACATTCAATAAAGTAAACGTTAAACATTTAATCAGTTTATATATATTCAACATCTTTTTGTTAGACTACAAGACATTTATTCATTTAAAAAAGAATATTATATTTATAAACAGTTAAGTTTCAGAAATCTGGTTGATGCACCTAAATAATATTTTATGTTTATATATTTTACAACATGTTATTTATTTTAATTACTTTTTATAGAATCACAATTAACGTTTTTGTTATCTTTTATTACAGAACAAAGCACTGAAACATATTTCAAGTGACCTTTGCCTTGATTTACCAAAGGATGGTAGCATTGAAAAAGGTCTAGTGCTTAATCCATGCGATGAATCTGTGACACAACAGTGGGCTCTTGAACCAGTTCCTTGGAGGTGACATTAACAAAAGGATTTTAGTTAAGTGTAATGCTGGATTTGATTTATTGAAATTTTATATTCTGTAATAAACTTCTGAATCATCTAAAATCTCGATTTGGGTGGTCATTTTAAATTTCATGTTTTAAGAGTGTCACTAGAAGCTGTTTAGCAAAGTTATGGATAAAAAATATAACGTTGATATGATACTCATATTGACTAATTTAAAAATGAAATCTTATCATTTAATTTTTATTTTGATATTTCATAGTATTTTTACTGTAAACTTGTGATTGAAAATACATCGTTTCACTTTATCAGATTAAAATATAAAAAATTATAATTTTGTGTTGGCTTCTTCAGCTCTTTTAATCTATTGGGTTTTTATTGTGTACTGATTTTTTTTTTTGTACTGATATATGCTCTTCATGAACAGATTATTTAGAACAGTCTTAGGTTGTAAATTATCCATAATTTCTGAAAGCAGTTGAATTTTTCTCCTATTAAACAGTTGTAATTTCAGTGTTTTTGGGTTCAGGATTTTATAAATTTTATGTTGTTTCCATTTTTCTTTCTTAAAAGTGCCCTTCATTGAAACCTATTAAATTTTTGGCGAATGCTGAATTTTTTTCTTTGTAGATTTTTTTTTTTTTATAATCCTTATTTTGTTATTACATTCTCTACACTCTAGAACAAATCTTTCGCTCAAATGGTTCATATATTTAAAAAAAAAAATTGCTCAATTATTAAAGTTTCGTAGAAGGCCAAGTATCGCATCTTTGTATAGGTGCATTATTGTAAACTCTTAATCAATATAACTACATTTTTTAAATATAAGCCTTTGTCGGGATTTTTTTACATAAACCTTTATGTCAACAAAGGTATGTAAATCTTTGTTGACATACCTGGACATTGACAGAAAGTCACAATAACCCTTTAATTTGTTTGGTTCAAAGAACACTGAGTTTAAGAAACACTATGAAACTTTGAACCTGGTAATGTAATAGTTCAATCAAGAATTGGTCGGTTGACTTTGTTGATTCAATTGAAAAAGGGTTAAGGTTTAACTTTATACCCTTTCATTTTCTAGCTCTACTCAATGCCGCCCATTGAGGTGTAATAAGTACAGATCTGTGTACTTAAAAACAAGAATAGATATTTTTTTTTCTGATTTATTGATTAACTTCAACAAATGCAGGAAGGGTGGATATGTTACGAGTTGCCAGCCTTTTCTATCCATAGTGAGAAGGTTAAGGTGGTTATGGTTAGAATGCAATAATAATTTGAATTATTTAAGAATAATTGTTATTAATAGGGTGTATAAAAAAAATGACCGTTTTTCAACCATATATATGTATTATTATTTCTTTGGTATGAAATACTCATATCAATTAATACTCAAAGTATAATCCATTGTTATCTTTCATCATTAGCCATCTGCTAGCCAATTGCTCGATCCCCTGCTGAAACCATTCCTTGGGATGGGTGTCAAACCCTTGGACCCCAATTTCAACTTCCCCAAAATTATCAAATTTTTTTCTTTGAAGAAAATGGGCCATGGATCGTAACAAGTAGTAATCCAATGGGCGAGGTCTAGATTATATGGTAGATGAAAAAAAAAATCATAACAGAAAGGTTTTTCAATTAATTTTCACTAATTTATAACCTCTTAGTTGATTGCTGAGGAGTAAGTTCGTGAGGGACCAGTCTTCAGCATTTTTCCATCTTTCTAATTGAGCGTAGATGGCTACTAACAGTATCTTTCGACATACCACACTTCCTGACAAGTTTGCGAGTACTTGTGGATGTATTTGACTCAACAGTTTCCTGCAGAACCTCATCAATATCCATTAATGGTTGCCCAGGGCCCTTCTTCCTTTCCAATGTCGTATCACCACTACCAAATTTTTCAAACCAACGTCTGAAGCTGGTCAAGGACACTTCCTCCATGTCAATAATTTCAGGAGTTGCTTCAATGGGTGTGAATTTTTTTTTCTAGTAATGCCTTAAAATTACGAGAATTAGAATTTCCTATGTAACTGTCATGTTTCTTCTTTGAAACAAATAACTAAACTGAGGTTTTTTTATAAGAAGTTTAATTGGATTAAACAAGCTTAGAGAATGCTCTTAAGGGATTATTAAGTAATTATAAATTATTAAATGTTGATCTCATCTTATTATTTAAAGAATATTGACTTAACTAGGAATAGCATATTTTTTCAAGATATTTGTATATTTTTTTTTTATCATTTCTCTTACAAAGCGAAAACACCTAAAATAATAATAAATATGTTACAACCCACGAAAATTCTTTTGTTGAATTTCTTGGTTAGAAAATACTGTTAATACAAGCAAAAGTTGCTCAACTACTGATAGAGTTGGAAATAAAATGTCTACTACAGCTTTACTCGAACCTAAGCTTTGGAATCAGGAGTTTTTACTAACTATCCTGCCACTCTTCTTTTTCTTTTATACGATTTAATTAATATTATTCTTTAAAAAAAAATTAAATAAATATTTTGTGTAGTCTTCTAAAAGCACCATGAAACCTTTTTAAATGTTAAGATATTGCCAATGAAATGATGTGTGTTGCTCTCATTATTATTCGATTATTTTTTATTTTTGGTTATATTGAAAAATTAGTTGCATAGTTTCTTTTTCGTATAATCTTATTAAATTTGTTTGAATTCCTATTTATTAAACGATTAGTTTTATTGTCATTGTTTCTTTTATAAAAAAAATATATGTAAAATTTTGTTGTATTCTCACTCCATTAAATCTTTCATTACATGTTATTGTTATTATAATAATGTCTTTTTAGTTAATATTAGATCTGAAAGTTTATTTAATATTCTTCTATAATTGAGGATTTTGTTAATATACTTTGTGATGATAAGTTGGTGATAAATATAATCCTTTTCTATTGTGAAAATATGCGTGTTTAATTATTGTAATTTTAATGAAGGCAAAAACTATTATCAATAATGTTTAACTTTGTTTATGACTTATGCAGTGTACTTTATCAATTCGTTGTTTATGATGCCTATGTTATAAATGTAGTTATATGTTATGCTTTTTCTGTTTTAAGATATTTATTTTTAACAAATTGTTAAACACCATCAAACCTAATGAAAATTCTAGGGAAACATTAAATTTAGAACTACTAAAAATGTAAACTGTTTTCTCAGAGTTCAAAAAACACCTTTTGCACTTGAATAATTGGATTCAATTGTCTTTTTCTATAGTACAAATAAAAGCCAGTATTAAAAAATATCTAAATATATGTCCTTCTTAGTAGTATGTTTATAATCACTGTTTTCTGGCATTAATAAATTATTGTTTTAAATATTATCCTTAGTTTAACATAGAATTCATAGCTGATCAGTTATGTGTTAAATTTATACTATGATACAATATGAATGGTATTTTTTTAAATTACTGTTTTAACTTCGACTATTCTATGATTCTATTTAAAATCCATTTTAAAAAACACTATTTTCCAGTGTCTAATGATGTTTTCTTCTCTGTATTTTTAAAAATATCATTTTAATCCTCATGTGGGTTGTACTCAAAACTCAAAAGGGTTATTAGTGATTTAAGACATTAACTATTCCCTTCCTGAACCTATCTAGATGGTGATGTTACCTCTGGGTAATTATTCCGCAGTTTGTCACTTCGACTTGAATCATAACAAGTTTTAATTTCATTTTTTCCCTTTAAATATTTTCCAAAAATACAAGTTATCAAGAGCTTTAGTATGGAAAAGAGAATGTAATTACAGGAAATGTGAATACTTCGGTAATCATTTAATCTAGAAATGAACATTTAAAGAAACATATATCATTGATACTGTGAAATGTTATTTGAAACTTTTATTTCTTGATGAAATGATTACTGAAATTACTCATTATCCATAATTACATTCTCTTTTCCAAGCTAAAGCTCACAATAACTTGTATTTTCGGAAAATATTAAAAACAAAACAAATAAACAGCTAAAACTTGTAACTCAACTCAAAGGGACAACCTGTGGAACAGATACCCCTCTTTGTGTGTTATTCTAACCCACAATTAAGTTAGATATAAAATTTGATACTGACATTTTATAAATAAAAAGATCTTATTTTTAATGGATCAAAACTATCATGAAAAAATCTATTGGTGAATGTTTATTTGGAATAGGAGACGAATAAGCAATGTTAGGGATTCTTAGGTGGAATTATTTGGTTTTATGCATTTTAAGTTTTTGTATTTGTGTATATATGAATCTTTGTGTTAATTTAATTTATATATTTTGGAAAACATTATAGAAAGTAGGGTCTACTATCTGTGTCATTCTCACATTTGGGCACAATAATAAACAATATCTTTCTACCTGCAAACTGTATATATTTTGTAATTGTGCTAAATCAGTTTTTACTAATTTATAATGAGTATTTCCTTTTCCTTTTTCTATTTTTTTAGTAATTGATTGTAATAAAAAAGAAAAAAGAAATAAAGTTTATTTTCATTTTCCTTTATGTCATTAACACCTTAAAAAATAAATTTAAGGATTATTTAGAAGCTTTCTCATTTTATTGTGCAGTCAGATAGAATTTTTCAAGTAATTAATAATTTTTGTTTAATTAATTGAATGTTTGTTTTATTTCAACTTTATAAATATATTTTAAAAGACAGAAGACAAAAAATAAATTATTAGGTTGTTTTTATTTAGTTCTATGAAGTTTCTTTTATATATTTAATATTATTATACATTCCAGATTGTAAACTGAAATTTAATTGCTTTATACAAAATACATGAAATACACTTTTAAAAACTTTTTAGAAATAACATAATTCTAAATATACGTAAAGGAATGCAGATTAGGATGCAGATAAAGAACTTACAAAAGTGTTCCTGCTTATGAACCAAAAGGTTGTGAGTTGGAATCCCGATCTCGGCACCCATTCATTCCTCAAATAAGCTAGGCCTGCCAGACTCCTGGGGGCAGTTCACAAAAAATATGTTTAGGCATTATTTTTGAGATTTTTGCTGTCTACTTCATTCCTGATACTTTTTTTTATCGTTTGTTTTCTCAATTTCTCGATTATCTTATTTATGCTGATTATTGGATAAGTGGTTTTATAGTGCTGTTCTCCAAATTATGTATTTCTATGGGTGTGAAATAATACAATTTTGTTTTTCTTTTCCTTTATTTTATTTTATTAATAAAGTAAATAATAAAAGCTGCCGTACTCAAAGATAATAGGAGTTAAAAATAATATATTCACATTAAATTTGTTCACAGTGTAGTTACAAAGAAATAAAAATAACAACAAATGAATTATATAAAACTGTTAAATAAAACTAAGTAAGATAAGATATGTACTTCACACCATAAATTAATTAAGCATCAGTGATAAAAGTAAAAATTAAAGATAAAATAAAAATATATTGTGGCCTGAAATATTCTTTGTATGTCTGATTTAGTCGTCATTGTCATATCATGTTAGTCAAGTCACGTTTTTAAGTCAGTAAGTTTTATTAGTTTTTAATTTTATTCAAAAAAAGTATATACAAGTATTAGAAACAAGAAAATATTTGGTTTTCAGAATTTTACGGATATATCCATTTTGATCTTCCCTGAATTCATTTTGACTAGTTTCAATCTGAAGTTTGCGCATATATTCTCTTGCATGACTCATAAAGGGTTAACCGCTGAAAATTTCTAGTAGGTTTGCTTAGTTCTATCATTGGTATAGTCTTGAAGGTCATAATTTATTTTTAAAAAATTTGAAACTTAATGTAAAGCTTTAAAATTTTAGTATTTAAAACTGATTTATTGATAAAAATAAATTACTAGATTTTTGCAGAAAAAATAATACCATATGTGGTTGGTACTATTGGCGAATTATTTTTACTTCAAAATTACTTTTTAGGCTTCGTGTTTATGACTTTTCTGTTAATGTAAATATCATATGACATTTTGGCTACATGCAATAAACCGGAAGTAGCCTGTATTAGTTTAAAACTATTTTTAAAATACATTTAAATATAGACTAACTGATAATATCAAATTTAGTATTTAACAGTATCATAAAATGGAAATAACATTTAATTTTAAAAATAGTTGTAATTTTTATAAGGAAGTAATACTTTATTAATAACTCTGAAATCCATTTCATCTCCAACCGCATGGTAAGGGAAGGGAATTTTAAAAATTATGCTAAATATCACTTTTTGAGAATTTTTTATTGGAATTGAATTTTTTTAATGATCTTTGTCCGTGGTCTTTAATAGCGCTGATTTAACAATACTTGCACATTTAATTTTGATTTGGTTCGGGAACCCTTTTTGAGCCATAAATTAACAGTTTGAAATGTGTACAAGGAACTTGTGGGTCTATAACAGATTTTTTATCTAAAATAGGTGAATTAAAGTTTGTTGATTCAGTTTGTCTCATTAAATGGATTTTTTATTATAACATTTTTTTAGATTAATTCAAACATGGCTATTCATTAGTGATTGGTCATAAGTATTAGGCCCAAAATATGTCTGTTGAACAAATTCTACATTTTTTAAGTGTCCGATAATCCTGGATCCTGAAAAACAAATACCTAAGTTTTTCAGGATCCAGGATAAAATTTCACACATACTGATATGTTTTTAGGTTTTTAACTTTATTGACAGGATGTGTTAATTTTGATGCATTTTAATTAAGTAGTTTAATTATGAAGAAAAAAAAAACTTATTCCAGTCAACAATTTTCGTTAAAAAATTAACAAAAGATTAAAAAAAGACGTTTCGACATTTATTGGTTATTTTTGACAAATTGTTTTATTATTGTATTTTAGCGTAATTTTATTAATTTTACAGTAATGAATGGCCTTGTAAATTTGAAGGATGTTGTGAAGAACAACTAAAATTGAAAATGACGAATAAATGTCGAAACATCTTTTTTTAATCTTTTGTTAATTTTTTAACGAAAATTGTTGACTGGAATAAGGTTTTTTTTTCTTCATAATTGAATTGTATAGATCAAGAAGTTAGTCCAGTATATAAGAAATATCTTATTAAGTAGTTTATTAAAAGGCTACAATACTTGCATAGCACATCTGAGGGATATTTTCACTGTCTCATTTTAATGATAAGTTAGTAATTTAAAATATGAGTAATCATATTCATAATTCACTGCAAATATAGGTTTTAGTGGTGAGATTGAGATTATTATTTTTTTTTTTAGTTTTCTTCTTAAGAAAAGAATCGTTTCTTTTTTTCTTCTTATTGATGGTTGATAAGTTTTTACTTAGCATAGTGGTTCAGTCAAATGAATCCATAGAGCAGTATAGAAATAATTATTGGGCTGGGAACTCCCTTTATTAAGGTAAGACTGGCAATGGTTAAGAAAACACTGTTTTCTTCAACTATTTAGAGTTATCTGCACAAAAAATGTTGAATTTGTTCAGTATTTCAGAATTAATTGCTAAGGATTAGTTTACTATCTACATTAAGTACTAACTTTATAACTTTCAGGTGCAATAGTGCTACAATTCAAATAAATCAAAAATATTTATATATCTGATATACACTCAGTAAATATATGAATTTATAAATGTCTTCGCTTCTTTTACTATTCATAAAATTCCCTCTGAAAAATAAACAAAATAAGGGTAAGTTTAAATAAAGTATTATTTAAATGAAAAATATTGTGAAGAGTATGTGAATTTTGTAAAATATAGGTTTTAGTCCAGTTAAATGTGAATTTAATCTCAGAACAGAAAAAAACTCTGCTGAAAATTCGCATGGAGTTTTACTATGACGTAATTGTTAGCTGAAAAGTGACAAAAAGGCTTGTTTAAACATTGAAAGTTAAAAATTTGTTTCTTGCAAATATCTAATTTTTTTTTTTACCCACATTCTTAGATGTAATTATAAAAGCTGATGACAATCTAAATCAGGGATCGGCAACCTATTTCAGGACACCAGAATTTTATAACTTCAAGTGACCCACTTTAGTTGTGAAAGTAAAGTATATTATATAAAATTAATTATAAAACAACCGTTGGTATCAAAGAGAACATTTATAAATAAAGCTCATCAATTAATAAATTAAATAATTTTCTTAATGAAATATTTCTTATTATTTACTAAAAGACTTTTTTGTTACAAAAATATTCTTACCCAAACGTCTCTTTAATACTCAAATTTTGGTCGATGAATAAGGTTTTTTCTTAATTTTCTGATATATACTACGTTTACTACAAGGGGGGAAATGGGATGGAAGAGCTTTATTCATTTAATATTGAGTTATGTCAAGAGTTGCCATAGATGAGTTCTGTTGGGACTAACAGTTGTTTAAAAACGAACAAAACATTATGTGCGTTATTTTTACTGGAGTTTAAAACTAATTGATGTTATATTTATTTATGTTCTTGCTAGTTTTTTTTTTTACGAAACCAATAATAAAAAATAAGTTATTTTCAAGCTTATTTAAGAAGACCTCAAAATAATTGGTTCAGTAAATCCAAAGTTTCTGATTGGCCAGTTACTATTTCCCATCCCTGATCAGTTTAGACATTCCAAAGTATGGCAATAGATTTAATAAATAGTGAGAATTTATAACTAATTATAATACAAAAAACTTGTAATTTGATTTTTTAAAAATCAAATTACAAGTTACAAATTTAGTTACACTAATTACAGGACAAGAAAAAATTAATAAATACTGTGACAATGTTTTACCTTGAAGCTGAATCTCCAACAATTATTGACCTGTAACAAAATATATAGGATTGATTTCTGTTGAATATTTGATACGTATGTTATTCATTTTACATTATATTGAATTATGTAAACATAGTTGAATACAAGGTTACTTTAAGAGGACTGTCTTAACATTTTTGAAAAAAAAAATCATTGTGGATACTTATGTTTGTTATTAAGTTAAGGAGTTATTAGTTCTACTTGGTCGTTACAAAAGTCCTAATGGATAACTATAGCTTTAATTCAGAATACATGTTTTTAACATTGAATACTACCCCTAAAAGTAAAAAGACTATTTCACCCATCTTTCTGCCAGTAATTGGATTTGATGTTAGTGCTACTTGTTCACTGGCAAAGAACTCTTTTTATCCTCCTAATATTAGCTATCAATCTAAAAAAACAGCAGTATTTCGATTTGATGTATAACTGAATCTCTTTCAAATTTCTGTATTTGCCATTAATTAATGGCACAAATTTCTTCGATGCCTACCTTTGTGCTTAGACCATTTTCAGTAAAGTCTCAAAAGGCCACAAATCATGTTTTTTTCTCCTGACATTGCACTGCATTTAAAAAATGTAAATGACCTCACGAAGCCAAAATACAACAAAAATAAAATTATTATAGGACTTATTATGAGAAATGTAATTAAGGGTGAGGTTCATGCACAAGGACTTCTATAACAATGTAGTTTCAATTTTATGCTATAGTTGTACAGACAAATTATTGTTTATATTAGAATTCTTATAATTTGTTTAATTACCTTGTTTTCGGAAACGATATTGTTCTTTTACCATAGTCGAAAATTAAGTAATATTTTTGGAAGAATAATTCACCAAGAACCCAAGTATCCTTAAGAGAATCATCAAAATAAATACCAATGGCATCAGCTTCATCCTGTAGAAGTATAAAAATAATGTTGTTTTTTAAAAATAATTTCAATTAAGTTTGCTAACATTTCTATATTCATAGCTCTTCAAAACTTGCATTGAACTAGATGACTATCTGTATTTAAAAAAAAAAAAAAATGGTATATTTATAGTTTGATGAAAAATACTCACAATATAGATATTGTAGTCCTTATTAGTGAGAGTATAAATATTACTTCCTAAAGTAAATGAAATATTGGGCAGATTCTGAAAACTGTATTCGGCGAACTAGAAAAAAAAAAGAAGTGGTACTTAAATAATAACCAACAGTAATTGTTTTATTTTTATTATCATTATTGCTTACCCAAAGATAGCCATTCTCTTGTCGTACATCAACGTCATAATATTCCATGATATCGAGAACATTTTGTAGGAATAGGGAAGGTGCAACTATTATTGAAGTTCCAGAGTCTATAATAGCTTTTTGGTCAAGAGCAATTATGTGTTGGCCAAGCTTCACTCTATAAAATTATATAAATTTTAAAACTGTGAAGATTAAATTGAAACTGGATAATTTTTTATTGTAATCCTCAACTAAAAAGTGAACGAGGAATTCCTACCATCACAATACACATTCATGAAGAGGTAACAACATGCACAATAAGTGGAGTGGGTGGCAAAGTATTTTGAGACAGAAGCTTGCTAGGTCAAGAGAGACAACTTTACCAGCACCCCTTTAATTTTTAAAATTTGTTTTGTTTCGGCTTAACAAAATCTATCTCAACCTTCCAACTTAGGTTTGAATCACCCACCCTGTTTTCCTTGTTGTTAGTAACAATATAAAAAAACTAAATAAATAAATAAAAAGACAGAACCATGCCAATTTACATCTTTTTGAACACATTATTGATTAGTACTATTTGATACTAAAACCAAATTTCGTACTATTATGGAGAGAAAGCCATAATAGTAGATCATACAAGGTTAACATATAGTCTAAAGAGGCTATCAATTATCATTGAAGCCAACCAAGATGAACCGCTACAATACAAATAACTAACAAAGCAGTCTTTCATTGTTAGTTAAACATAATAGTTGATGAAATACATAAATATTGCTACTCACTCCTCAAGTGGTACCTGCCAGTATACAGGATCAGTGACTTTTACTGTGATTTGTTCATTATTTTTTATATACTTTGGGTTGTATCCTCCAATGGTCAATTCACTGTCTGTACTCGAACGATTTCTGAAATTGAGAAGAATATGTTGTTGCTACAAATCAGTCCATTAAGCCATGTGAAAAAATTATATCAGAAGTTAAATTATAATAAATAAAATAATAATCGGTGAGGAGTTTCTAGACAACCATCGGGCATCTCCCTGGGTGGCTGATATGGGAAAAAAAAAATAAAATAAAATAACCTATATACCACTACAACCCATGAATGGTCTGGGGTTCAGTACATGGTAGAGACTGTACTGTTTCATGGACAAGGAGGTGACTTGTCCTAGGTCATGCTCGACCGCCAGATTTTTCCCCCTTATTTTGGGTACCCTGTTTTTATAATATTTTATAGAGGCTGGGTGGGCCCCAGGAGGGTCCTAGATCCTATATGATCCATCTCCTGCTGCAAACAGACTAAATAAAAATCATGGCCTGCAGCGGGAATTGAACCAGGATTTCCGGCATGGCAGCTCAGTACTCTACCACTGAGCCACTCCTCTCCCGTGATATGGGAAAACTTACCAGATATGGGGGTGTCAGGTAAATGAAATACTTGAGGTGGACCTAGCAAAATTCAGGTGTGACAGATCCCAAATCGGACGCCAACCTGGTCAGCGCTTGCTCCCCCACAAGAAGCTCTGAAATAGGAGATTAGGCTTGAACAAGCTTGATACTGAAACTGCATCAGCCAGGAAAAGTGGACATCTCCCTTCAGGGAATAGAGGAGCGAGTGGCACTATGCTGTCTTCAAGGACCGCAAGGCTGCAACGTTTATCATCCTGTAGTTTGAGTTCTAGCTTGGAGGGGAGAGATTCTCCATCTGTCAGAAGTCAACAATAGAGACTAAGAAGTGCAAAGAAGATGAAATGGATGCCAGATCAGAATAAGGCTATCAACTGGGGAAAGTACTTAGCACAAAACTTGAAACAGAGAAAACAGGATGTATCTTTATATTGAAGCATATTGGAAAAGTATGTGGGAAAAACTGGAGAATCGCCTCATGTCTAGTACAGAATTTTTTAATGTATTAAAATCTTAATTATCAAATGTATAATTAAAAGTGGAAAACTTACAATTTAATGCTATAAAAATCATGTGGTTTACCTTAAAAATACTAGAAAATACAAAATAAAATTTTAATTTATTATTCAGTAAATAAATTGGATAGCCTTGCCGTGTTTGAAACTGTTACATTTAAAGGAATAGAATGTGGAATAACATGGAAATCTAGGTATATAAATATAGATAAAGATTTATAATGGTTAAAATGTAAAAAATATTTTCATAAGTTACAATTCTATAGACTTTGGTTTTTGCGATGTGCCTCAGTCATTTTCTCAAAAATTAATTGAAAATAGTTTAAATGAGAATTTTAGAATATGGAACATTTATGACAGAGAGATCTCTGAATAAGAAAAACCCTTTCATTTGTTTAAATTTATATAACATTTGACAGAACTGTGGCAATACCTTATGGATTTTTTAAATTAAAATTTTAATGCTTGCTTTGCTTGAATTTTTATTCAGCTCGTAATTTATGTTCAGTTTTAGCTTATTAAATTTTTATTTAACTTTTGTAATCACTATATAACTTTGGAGTAGTAGTTTATTTTTACTTTTGTTAATTTTTTAAAATTTTAATTTTTGTCTATCTAAGACACAAGCTACTGTTTATGTAAAAAAAATCTGAGGAAAAAACTAGTTTATTACCTCTGTTGACACAGTTTTCTCACCTGTTTAGATAAAATGCAAATATAGGTTCTTTGATGAGGCCTTGAGATAGCATATTCTCTATTACTGATGAATGGTTAATAGTATGAAATGACAATCCGATGATCCCTTCATATTCTTTGCTTTCACAATCACTTTTGATTGCCAAACCAAAGGTTTGATTCATTACTGTCATGTTGCCAATCTATTGAAATAGGAAAAAAAAATAATACATGGTTATTTTTTTATTATTAATTATTGCATGGTAATGATAGATAAAAAACATATTAATTAAGAATTTTACTAGGAAAATAAATATATCCTCCACTTATCAATCTAGAGTTTCCTATTTAAAGAATTTGGATTTTGTGTTTTTATATGTTCAGTATTATTTCTCTTTCCTTGCTCCTCAATGTTTATTTGAAGTTATTTTTGTTATAAAATATAATTTAAATGTTTTTTTATACTTACTGTTACAGAATCACTTCCTAATCTTACAGTGGCATTTCCTTTCATGTATAAAATTTTCTCTAGAGTGTTGAAATCTTGGAAACTCGTACTTTTAAAGGGTTCTATACAAAAAAAAAAAAAAAAAAGAGAAAAGAACAATTAATACATAAAAATAATTGTTTGTTAAAGAGGAAAATAGTGGACTGGAAGATACATGAAGGATAAATATGGTAGGGGGTCCAGTCAATAATAACACCAAATAAGAAAAACTTATAGTTTACAAGTGCCAACGTTTCAACCCACAGTCCTTAGGCCATCTTCAGGACTAAGAAAAAAAAAAAAAGTTTTTCTTTCTTAGTCCTGATGATGGACTACACTGTAGGCAGTAGTATCTATAAAGGGTTGTTTCTATTCCTCAATCATAATTAATTTTTTTAGGTGATCATTTTGTCAAATATACCAACCAACAACTTTGGACTCAAAATATTTCTGGCCTTACTAAGAGCAGAGGTTGGGTGACCGAATCAATCGTGTGCTTTTGACTGATATTTTCCCCCATTAACTAGCTACCCCCACTCTGAAATTTCTTTAGATACTTTATTTGCTTTTAATATTGTTATTAAACTAAAAAGTATGTTATATTGTTCACTGATGGTTTAAATTTTTTTGAAAATTTAGTGAATTATTTTTGATTCAGACGAATTTCAAAAATTAAAACATAACTGTTAGCTAATATATTTACTTCTGTATGAATAAAAATGATTGGGCAATGTGATTCTTGTTGAACCGATAACTTTTAAAGTACCTGTATTATTTGTTAGAATCAATGTTTAATTGCCTATGCATAAAGTTAATTTTTTTGTTATCCATTCATCAAGTATTGGTTCTGGTTTCGATTGCTCTTTGAATTCTTTGCCAGTGTTTTACTACCCCTACTGATGAATTCTTCAGGTGCTAATCTGGGATTGAAAATGTTCTTCTACACTTCGGTTTTCTTCCGGTGATCTGGTTTGATGGGTTCCAAATGGATTGTATCTGATTGGCTGGGCCTCTGATTGGTTCATATTTTTTTTTCAGGTTTTTTGGTTTCCTTTTTACACCTGGTATGTTTAGAAGCCATAATTTGCCTAATTAATGACCATCTTCTTTCAAACATACCGGCGGTAATGGAAAGAAACACAATTACAATATAATATAAATTTTATAAACTATAATAATATAGCAGTCCCTAATCTCCATCAGGGAAAATATATTTTAGAGATAAAACACTTCAGCAATTACCTAGTTTTAATTCATTTACTATTTTACAATTCAAGTGGCCGTGACATATGAATTATTATTTCTGTTATCAGCAATAGAATGAAACTGTGGAACCTGCAGATCCTGCTGTGGCTAACCAAACCTCTACAAATGGGGCTCCCTTAATTGTAAATGAAAATGTAATAATTTAAATGAGAACTTGAATATGTAATTTGAGTAAGGAAAAAAGGAATAATTATAGAGACATTAAATATTATATTGGTCTGTTTCAACTTTATTCATTCCGTATATTTTCTTTCTTTCTTTCATTTAATAATATTAATAATAAATAAATAAATTTTAATAAAAATTAAAAACAAACCTAATTTAGTGAAATAAGGATTATTTTATTTACTATATTTGTCATTGCTTGCAGGTTTGAATTACCTCTACTATTATTGAAAAATTAATTTTGTTATTTTGAATTCTAATCCTTATAAGTCATTTTTAGTTGTAACTTCAATATTTGTTTTTCTTTCTTTTTTTGTACTTACTGTATTTCTTAGCACAAGTATTTTCTCCTGAATATTTCTCGGGTATCCAGCTGGTATTGGATCCTGTATCAAATATCACCTTGTATTCTTGATTATCACTTCCAAATTTCACTTTTCCATAGTACTGAATCTATAAAATAAGCTTATTAAGTTATGTTTGCCATTATTAGTAGTATTTTAAATTATGTTTATTATAATGGTCAACTAGTATAATTATTTTTAATCTATCAATAGTACATTTTAAGTGATAGTTTATTTAAGTAATATTATAAGCTTATTGAAAATTTATCGACTAGATTAACATTTTCTCCTACATTATTGAAGTTGGTTAACAATATTTTATTTGATGTTGACCTCTCCGTTCGTTTGTGATGTCCATGTAAACTATTCTGTTCCTTATGTATTATCTTTCCTTCTGAATACTGTTTTTCTAATTTTATTCTAAAAAAAAAAAAAATGTGTTACAGTTAGAGTTTCTAATTTTCTTATTGAAAAATTGAGGCTATCAGTTGTAATTTATCATTTTATTTGAATTTAAGTTTTGGGAAACAAACAGTTCCTTTGGATTGATAAAATAATCTAAATCTGATTTTTTTTTCTTATTTATAAAGTTGGTATTAAGGTAAGGTGATTACTAGTTGATGGTAAAATTTGGTCACTTTGTTGGTTACCATATTTTTACCACTGACTACCTCAATTTTGTTAGCATAGAAGTCATGATGTTTTATAAAATTAACACATTATGCTTAATGTTTTGGCAAAGTTTTTGAAAACACCATGGCCATTTTAAAATAATAATAGTATAATATTAATTGATCGGCTGATATATTCTCTTCTCGGTCAGACATATCTTTTCTTTATAGATCAGAGATATAGGATCAGTGAAAAGAAAGGATATGTCTGACCGAGATGCGAACCAGGATGGCTGAGGTGGCTAGGCTCCACGACGGTTACGTGGAAAACCCGGGTTCGAGTCCCGGTCCTGGTCATATCTTTTCTTTTCAAATAAAATATTAAAAAAAGAATAACAACTAACAATAAAATAACTAGAAATAAATTAATTGAAGTAATTAAAAGATTAAACCATTAAAGGACAGAAAAGTAGTTATATTTAAAAAAAAAGTATGTTATATTGTTCACAGATGGCTTAAATTTTTTTGAAAATTTAGTAAATTATTTTTGATTCAGACGAATTGAAAAAATTAAATCATTCAATCAAAAATATTTGTAGGTATCAATTTTTTTTTAGATTGCATTATTTGCGCTGTGTGTTGTAGAAGAACAATTCTTCTACTGATTACTTTTCTTTGAAAACAAAATAAAAATATTTTGTGATAAATTGTCCTGATCTCCCATTCTACGATAAACAATTTAGACAAATCACGCATTCAGCTGTACTATGATGGTTATTATTAACAATTAGTTAAACCATATTTTTCAATTTCTATCTTAGATCTTCTGGAAACATCTGTTATTTTATTAAATAATAAATGAGCTGAATTAATTTCATCAAAAATTCATTGAGTAATTTGTTGATAATGAGGGTACACAACAGTACTATTGCATATATTGTAGGTAAAATATTTCATGATAAATATTATAAATTTAATATTTCTTCGGGATCTGGATCTCACCCAGCCTCTTTAAAGTGGGTACCTGTAATTTGGGGAAAAGCCTTGCGGTTGTGCGCAGACAAATGAACTTCCTCCACAAACGTCCTTTAAAGATTTCAAACTGTATGCTGTACCGAACCCAAAACCCTCCCTGGTTGAAATGAAAGAGCTTTTATTTGTTTTAATTCCTCGAAACATTTTTTATTTCAGATGTGGCCGGTAACTTTGACCAGTTATCAAATTTAGAGTTTATAAGACTTGTTATGCATTATGAAATAGGAACCCTTGAATTTTTAATGTAGATTGTTCCAAATATTTTTTTATGGTATTCATTGAAATTTACAACTCTTTTATAGTAATGCAACAAGTAAATATTATGGAATTGATGATTCACAATTATATGGTTAAAGGCAAGTAGAGAAACTAACAAGTGGGAGTATTCATATTATAGATTCAACTTAGAAGGTCACAAGTCCTTTTCAGATGGCTCGGAGGATTATCGGAAATTGAAGAGGTAGTTTTGAAACTAGTGGGTGAAAAGTTTGTCATGAAATAATTAATATTTAGTTCGGGCAAAATCAGCAACAAACGAGAGATTAAGGTGATTATGGATTACTTTATCCGTAATAAAGTAAAAAGCATTGAGGATTTTACGAAGGATTTTGGTTTGTAAGATAAAAGAGGAGATGGCTTAGAGGAGCCCCAAAATCTTTACTCGAAAAGAGCTAAGCATAATTGTTCATTAAGGGAGATTTTTAAAATGAATCGTTTCTTTATCGTGTAAATTTATTATGTTCGCAATATTTGTTTTAATTAATAAAAAAAATAATATTCTTGTCCTGGATATTTTTGCTTCTGTGTTACAATGTCTGTATTGTAAAGATGTTTTTTCTCCCTTCCTCTTTTACATGTAGATATACTGT
Source organism: Troilus luridus (assembly GCA_964056705.1). Taxonomy (NCBI): domain Eukaryota; kingdom Metazoa; phylum Arthropoda; class Insecta; order Hemiptera; family Pentatomidae; genus Troilus; species Troilus luridus. Next base: position 71,561,357 of record OZ057414.1, read on the forward strand.
CCCTAAGATTATGATATAGAGAAGAGAGAAGGTCGGAGTGTAGATAGTAGAGATGTATTAGATAGTTTATAGTTTGTAAGAAAGTAGTCTTTAAGTTAGATGTAGTAATAATGATAGTCAATAGCAATTACCGTAAGGAGCTAATCATTATTGTTTATTAAGTGAGATATTTAAAAACGAATCGTTTCTTTATTGTGTAAACGTATTATTTTCGTCATATTTTTTTCAGTTAAGAAGAAAAATAATATTTTTCTTGTCCTGGATATTAACTAAACCAATATTTAGGAACAAAGTAAACCAATATATATTTCTGTTTTATAGACTGCGAGTACTTCACGTTTGTAGGGTCATTGTTGTATCGGATGTAAAATTTTTAGGAGTATGGAGCATAGAGGATTTTACGAAGGATTTCGTTCTGCAAGGAGACTCGGATGATTCATGAAGCTCGGGTATAGCTGAAAGAAATATGAAAAGGAACCATAATGAAGACCGTACACGGAGTCAACTTCTCGTCAGGAGGGTGTAAATAAGAGGGCCGAAATACTTGGTAAGGAGCAGGACTTAGGGGCGTGTCGTGTAAGGTCAGGTGATGACCCCAGCGGAGGGACCAAAATTAAACCAATCAAGACCAGAGCGCGGTCACGAATGAAAATAAAAACCCGACGAGGCTGTTTGCATTGTGACCCGATAATTTAAATCGTGCTCTGTTGATTTGGTTTAATGTAATTGTCCGGGAGGTCCTTGGGAAGGGTGCCGCCGGTGAAAGGCCAACATGGTTACGTCCTCTCCATCAATGGACCTAGCCAAGGTGACCACTCAATAACTCTATCTCCCATCTCCGTTATTGCCATTCTTAACTAAACCAGTTAACAACTCCTCCTATAAGATTTTTTCATGCTATAATATCTATCCCTCGAATTGACTTAGAAGTTTATAGAGTTTGTAGATACAAAGTTGATGTGTGAAAGAACATCAGAAGGGTAGAGACCTGAGATGCTATGCTGAAGATTCAGGTTTGAATCCGGCTGAGAGAGATAATTTCTTTGACTTGTTAACAGCCGGGGGGTGGATCCTTTGAGATTTATTCTCCCAGCCTTTATAAATTGGGAACCCAAAATAGGAGGAAAAATTGGTGGTAGCCAATTGGAGGCGTGACCGCGGACAACTAGAAGCACAACAGTCGCTACCATGTACTGAACCCACTACTCTTCATGGGTATTTACCTATATTTTTTATCACCCATATCCCCAGATGCCAATATATATTTTTATTCTTTACTATGTAATATTTTAATTTGTATGTATTTTGTATATTTAGCACCGAAGAAGACCTGGAATGGGAGTCGAAACGTTGGGTTTAAATAAATAGTTCTCCTTACTAATGGGAATATTTTCTGACCTCCACTCAGACCATTTTCTTCCTCATTATTAATATTGTAGTTATTTTGAATTAAAGTAGTTAAGTAGCATTCGATTGCAAATCAGGGCTATATAATCGAACAGAATATCAAGAATGGGATTGTTGTGGTTACATTGGAATATAGTGACATCTCGTTAGTCACTCCAGACAAGATTCCTCCATAAAAACTTCAAATACTCAATATATGAGGTTATTACACCTGGACAATGTTCAATAATAGTAATAGAAACTTCTAGACAGAAAGTCCTCTGTGGAATTTTAGGAAGTATTATTTACCTAACTTGCCTTTTTATGTCCCGAATACACCGCAATTTTTAAAATTTTAAATATTTATTTTTTCACCTTATTTTGACTTAACATCGAAAAAGAACCCTAATTTTCGGTGGGCTTTTCGCTCGTTGAAATTTTTACTTACTGATGGTCTAAAAAAATATACAATACTATGGTAAATGTTTTCAGAAAATACAAAGAAACGAAAAAATCTCGAATCCGAAATTTTTTAAAAATCATTATGCACAATGTACAAGACCTCGATAGAAATTGCCAGAGATACTAATAAAACTGTCATTGTTGTGGATATTTATCTTTTGGTCCTTTTGAATCAATTTAATTCAAATAATCATGACATTTATTTTCTCAAGCCAGGTTCTGGAAATGTAACAGATCTATTTTTCACGTCTAATAGTTTCAAATATGAATCCTTCAAAAATATCGTTGCATTTATACATTGTTTTTGTGGTTGCGATACAACATCTGGGTTAGCCGGAAAAGGAAAAAAATGTATCGTAAATTCATGATTAGACGATTAAAATTTGTCAAATTTGGCCAATACTTTTTATAAAAAAGATGCAAACAAAGAAGATATCGAAAAAATGAATTACAATTAATCAAATCTATTTATAAATGTAAAAATGATAATATAACACTGAATCATTTAAGATTTCGAAAATATCAATTGGTAAAAATTAAATCATCTTTCATATTGGCAAATCTCCCACCCAGGTGCAGCAGAACAACATTGTTGCAGGCCATATTATCTGCTTCAAATTTGGCTGGGTAACGAACTGACAGACAGCAACAGATTGGGGCTGGAAGCAACATCAACGTGGCATTATGCCCAAATTCACAGAACAGGTTTATAATTCCGGAAATATTGCTCAAAACTTTTTTTTGATAATTTCATACTATTTATTGTAAATGATAAAAATAAAAAACCAAGAACTTGGTTATTTGAATTTTTCACATAAATTTTGAGGTTATGTGAAAAAGTGTAGATATAAAAGTTGTAGATCTTTTTATTACCTACAACTTTGCCATTTAACTTTTTTCTATAGGACTTGTAGTTTTGCCGGAAATCGAGATATACCGATTTTTACCCTTAAACCCCCCCCCCCCCCCTTTAACTTCCCGACCTCAGATCGCCCGAAATTATTTTTCCTTTCAATTTTCTGATATTTTCTTCCTTTTCCAATGGGTTTCATCCTACTATTTTTTTTTTCACTTTTCAGCATTTTCAAAGGATTCCAGTGCCGACTAGGAGGGAATGTAATATCAGAAGATCAATGATTCATTCAATGAGGAGAATATCGTTCGCCGATTGGAGATCGCGGAACATTTGGTACACAATGGTGACAGTGTATTCCCAAGGAAGCTTCTGATAGAATGAGGAGAAGAGGCAGTCCCTGACATGGATGAATAAGTGGTGTTTCTGTTGATGCTCGGAAAATCCCAAGAGTTCGCTGCAGGATACCATGCCGATTGGAGGCCAGAGGACCCGGTAGGGGATTGTAGAACCGAGGTTGGTAATAGTACCTATATATTATAGGTAATCGTTGCGTCATTGAATGGGAATAAGTTATTTCGAAATGAAATATCCAGTAACTCATAAAATTCTTAATAATTCAAACCGATCAAATGGAATAAAATCCTCGAAGTGGGTTGTGCTTAATGTTAAGTTTTTACGCCTTTCCATTTGTCTCGGAAACGTTTGTGGTCTCAACTTATTGAAATTCCATCACGTAGGAGACTGTTAAGATAAAAATAATTATATTTTTTACGATTTCGGATCCAAGAAACTAGTTCCGCTCGTTGATATGAACGATTCAACGATCTCTTTTACGACATCCTCTTATTTGTCTTATTAGTTTGTTTTTTTATACCATTTACTACTTTATTATCTGTAATCGATAGCTTTTTCTCAAGAATTTTCTAAACAATTTATGACATTAAAATGGGGATATCCATTTTAGAAAACAATATTAATCCTTTTATCGATCTCTGAATTAGTCACTTTACTAGAATCGAGTATATCTCATTTATAATCTAATCTACCAAGGAAATTACGTTATTAATAGAGGTCATTAGGCGAATATATCAATGCTAAATCTTGCTTTATATTAAAAATAATTTTTCTACCTTTTAAAAGAGGCATTGATTCTAGAATTAACAGACACAAATGAGTAGTTAATGTGTTTTTCCTTTTTTTAAATATTAGTCCAAGTGCGACAGCGTAACGATTTTCAATGTTAGTTATAAATAATGAATGGAATTACACACCGGGAAATTAGAATAAAAATAGCAGAAAAACAAATGCACATTTTATAGATAAATTGTCGAAATAGACGCTCCAAATAAAGTAATAAATACGTGTGAAATGAGAATTTTATGAAGTTTAATGTTTTATTAATCCTAAGATGTTTTATATTAATTAGGTGGTAGAGCTATATCATCTTGTCGGAAGAGAATACTTTTTATCATATGTATGAATCATCACGGGAGCGGAGTGGAGTTGGAGATGGATCATACAGGATCTAGAACCCTCCGGGGGCTCACCGAGCCTCTATAAAGTAGGTACCCAAAATAAAGGGGAAAATCTGGCAGCTGAGCGTGATCTAGGACAAATCACCTCCTTGTACAACCGTTGTCTCTGTATATGTGACCGCTGCCTGGTCATCGGCGAAGAAAAGAGAGAAAAAGCATATGCCCGTCTATGTCTATGCCCTTTCCTCTCCAATGTGCGCTCCACTCCTTCACTGCCTGTTGTACATAAATTTTAAACAGGGTTGGGGACATACTACACCCCTGCTTAAGACCTTTTGAGCCAGAAAACAGACATCTCACGGCATTTATTAAGGCTTCGCTAATGGCAGCACTCTTAAGGGATTCCCACATCTTATGTCGTGGGACACTGTCATAAGCCTGTTCTAGGTCTATGAAAGCTATATGTACAGCTCTTCCTTTCTCCATTCGCTTTTCTATGAGCTGCCTTAGGACAAATCCTGCCGTACAGGACCTGGCTGCAGTGAAACCAAACTGTTCCTCTGGGGTGACAAACTCCTCTTCTAATTTTCGCTTCAGAATTCTTCCCACTATTCTTGATACCGAACTCTGGACACAAATACCTCTATAATTTCGGGATACATTCCTGTCTCCATTCTTATGTATAGGTGTAAGAAATTCTGTCTTAAGGTCCTTTGGTAACTCTTGCCCTTGTAATATCAGATTTATAAGCTTTGTAAGGCCCTTTAACACTCCAGGCCCCCTTGTCTTCAACAACTCTACTGATATACCTCCAGGTCCTGCAGCTTTTCCACATTTTGCATTTCTGAGTGCAACAAGAACTTTATCTTCTTTTACAATAATATTTCCTTGTGCTTGATTCTCAGTTGGATGTGCATGATAGTTAGAAAACTTAGAAAAAAAAACTAAGCCTTTAATCTTTCACTCCTAGGCGTTCAAAAAAAAAAATTAGTATTTTATTGAACGTCTTGTAGCGAAGTTCCCGTCACTGGTCGATGACTGTTTAGACTGTTGAAGTAAGATGTCCTACATTTGATCTTCATTCTTCATGAATATTTAGATATCAGAATTTGCGAAACCTTGATTGATTGATATTTTTTTAGAGTCTTCAGGCTTTGTACTTTGGAGTTTCCAATGGCGTTCAAACAAATGTCTTAACTGTACTATAAAATAAACGTCTTGTCGTAGGATCTGGAAATTAGTGGAGCCTTTATTTTAATTGTATTATAATTGACAAAATTTTAAAGGTGTGTTAAATGTCGATGCTTGTGGTTGCACTGGTGCCTGTGCGAAGCACCGGTTGTAGAAATAACACCCCGAATGAAAGCCTCCCACGCACTCCTTGCACAAAATGTTTAATATAAAAAAACAAACAAGTATTACATTTAAAAATAAACATTTAGTTTTACTATCACTAGATACAATATTACTATATAAAAAAGTACTAGTAAGAGAAAAATGAACAAAATTAAGTGAGAATCGTTTTTATTTTCAACTGGTCTCTTGCGCTCCCCCTGACTCGTCTTTACGCCCCTCCCCCAGGTTGGAAACCAATGATTTAGGTGCTCCGACTAACTTGAGAACTGGCTAAACTGTTCTCACGCACACACGCCTTACAAGAAAACTGTCATCTTCCTGAAGCCAAAACCACAATTCCATTCATATTTTGAGGAATGTACTTACTTATCCATTCAATAATCTAGGGTTCTTTATGTCAACTCTATATATTTGGTGTAGATGTTTGTATACTTTAAATAAATATTGCATTCATTCATTACTGACATACAATATTCAAAATTTGCATAGATTCATGCATCGTGCATCCAACTTTTCACCCTGGCAGCTCAGTTCCCGGGTTCGAATAATGGCAAGGACAAATATTTTCTCCTCAAAATAAAAATAGAAAAAAATTGTAGTATTTCTTTCTTAATGCTTACTTGCAAATATAATGCTCATCTTTTTTTTATATCTTAATATACTATCCTTTATACTTAATATACTTAGTGTTTATATATTAAATGGCTGAAATCTCAAAAATGAGAAGGATCTGAGGGATTATAAAAATGCCTGTAAAAAATTAAAAAGTATTAGAAGGAAGGCAGTAGGTACCTATTGGGAAAAAACCTGCAAGTATGTGGACACTTACATTGATGGGCAAAAGTCTAGTGCTGCTTGGAGGACTTTAAGAAATTTGAAAAACCCCAAAAGATGCGGAGATAACTTCCCATTGATCAAAGAGCAGGAATGGGTGAATCACTTTAAAGAATTATTCCATGAAGAGCGACCCGAATTCGTTTGGAATAAATCGAACGAAATAACATCGAATAAGGAAGATATACCGCCAGTAACAGTTGTAGAACTGGACTCAGCTCTCAATAAAATGAAAAATAGGAAATCTTCCGGTCCCGGTTCTATTCCAGTAGAATTAATAAAAGCAGGCCCAGCCGAACTCAAAATGGCACTGGCAGAGAGTATGACACTTCTGTTGAATGGTGGAGAGATCCCTGAAGAATGGAAGCAAGGATATATCACCCCAGTTTTCAAAAAAGGTCAAAAGAAGGATTGCTCAAACTACAGAGGTATTATGGTTACCAGCTCGCTGAGTAGATTATACGGCCGAATAATTAAAAACCGAATTGAAAATGAATTAAAGGAAAAAATCAGCGAGGAACAGGCGGGTTTTCGAGCTGGAAGATCTTGCACTGATAACATCTTCAGCCTCTCACAACTTATAGAAAAAAAAATGGCCCACGACCGTGAACTCCACATGATATTTGTAGATTTACACAAGGCCTACGATACCGTACCTCTTGGGAAACTGTGGAAGTCTTTTGAAGATACATCTGTTAAGAGATACCTCATCAGAGCAATTCAAGGGCTCTATAAAAACATCACAGGGGAAATAAAAATATGAGATAGAGTGTCTAGAAGCTTCCCAATTAACAAAGGTTTGAAACAGGGCTGCTGCCTTTCACCCCTGATTTCAACATCTATATAGAAAAAGCCCTTAAAGACTGGAAAAGATCATGCGGTGGAATGGGTGCTCAAATCGGGGATGATGTCATCTACAATTTGCATGTGCCGATGATCAAGTAATTATCGCATCGGATACGGATGACGTGAGCTATACGATGAGGAAGTTGCTGGACACATATCCCAGATGGGGGCTGAAAATCAGTAAAAATAAAACAGAGTATATGGTTTTCAACGCTCCAAATTTACCACTTGAAATCGATGACTGGACGCTCAATGCTTGCAAACAGTTCAAGTACCTCGGATGCTGGCTCTCTTCTGGAGGAGGTAGTGAGGGTGACATCGAACATAAAGTAAACATGGGGAAAAAAATAATAAGTTGGATAAAGTCCACCCTATGGAGTAAGGAAATAAGATTAGAAACTAAAAAGAAGATCTACAATTCCTTCGTAGAGAGCGTAGCCACTTACGGATCAGAGGTTTGGACACTCACGAAATAGGCGGAGAATAAGTTGCTTTCCATGGAAATGGATTTCTGGAGAAGAAGCTGTGGTATATCGAGAACCAAGCGGGTCACAAACGCAGCAATCAGAGACAAGGTCGGATGTCAGAAGAACATCCTTCACCAGATCGGAACTAAAAGGTTAAAGTGGTATGGCCACTTAATGCGGATGGACGAAAACCGCTGGCCAAAGAAAATTCAAAACTATATACCACCTGAAAGAAGAAAGCGTGAAAGACCGTAGAAAAAATGGATGGAGGATGCAGAGGAGTGCATGGCAGCCAGAGGCCTCCGTGAGGGGGATTGGATAGACAGAGAGCAGTGGCTTTTGAGTATTGGGGATATGACTCCTTAAGTTGTGAAAAACCCCAGGCAAAAAAAAAATATATACTTATCAACACCTATAAATAAAACAAAATGAGAATCAGCAGATTTTCTATCAGTAAAGTTATAATAAAATGGCGAGACGAAGAACAATACTTATGATAGATCCCTCATCAACGTTCCTTTTAGTCCCCTCCGTGTGTTCTCAGGCATGAGGTTCGTCGCCATATGTTTTATCAGTGGGTTTGTGTGGCCTTGTATTTTTTCTTGGAAACGTTTGTAGTATTTTCGCAATGTGCTTGTCGACCGTTAGTATTTTTAAGTCAGTATGCAGAGTTGTATTATTGAGATACCAGGGTGGTTTTGTGATGAAAGTTTGAAGTCGTTTTCTGTTAGTTTGTTTTGCTATGCCATACATTTGTAATACATAGTTCGAAACTGATTTTAGTAAGTGTAAGTGTTTAATTTGTGTCTTGGTTTTTAAATCAGAGTATGCTTATCTCAGAATGCTTATTTGAATCTAAAAAAAAAGTCTGAATAAAATTAAAGAAACTTGCAAAACTTCCATAGGAGAGTACTAAATCCCATAGACCTATCAAGCGGTTTGCTTAGACAAAGCTGGTAACGAACGGCTAGGCACAATGACTACTTTGGATACGTCCTTATTGCTATGCTTCTGCGGTGGAAGTCCTTTAGAGTAAGTAGACTTCATTGGCTATTCAGACAAGAGATCCTAGGTCGCTGGGAATGGACGCTGGGACAATGAAATAATTGACAATTAGCAGTCCCAGATCTATGCTAGCGTTTGTGAATTCTCGGCACACTTGCCGAGTCACTGCGGGAACAATGGCCAAGTCCGTCAAAGCCTTTGTCGAAACTTTGACCGCACCCATTCGATTCCACTGCCACCCCTTTCCTCCGAGATTTAGAAGTTTCTCTTCGATTGCGGAAGATCCATTAAATGCTGTATGTCCAGAATATGAAAGTGAAGAGACTGGATATGTTTGTATTTAGACTATAAAACCTCTACGGCAGCCCATGGAGGGCCCTGGGTTCAGTACACGGTGGAGACTGTACTGTTTCTTGCACAGCGGTTGTGCACGGAGGCGATTTGTCCTAGACTCTACCTTTTCCCCCAGTCAAAGTTCCCCACGTTACAGAGGCTGGATGAGGAGGGCAGTTCCCACAGGGTCCATTCGTGGCTGCTAAAATATTAAATAGTGTGTCTGCCATAGCCGGATTTGGTCCAGGGATTTTCGGGACTCTACCACCAACCTATACCGCTCCCTATTTAGGCTATGTGTAAGACTAAATGTTTTTAGGGGGTAATAGCAAAATGCAATATACCAGAAAAGACTTTTTTTTTTCATTATTTGGTTGTTGATTGACATCATATTTGTAATTCACCCTTATCACTTCGTCTTTAGATACCATTTTTTGCAGTCTTTTGAACAAATTATTCCTTTCCATCATTTTTCATTCGACATGAGGCTTCCAGCTATTTCGTTCGTCAGTGATAATTTCCAAATATTCAAAACAATTATTTTCTTCCAGTTCTTGACCACTTTTAATTTAGTATTGTTTCAGATGGTTTTGTAGTTTAGTGAATAACTGGAATGTAAATTTTTGCTGTATTTAAAGTAAATGTAATTTACTAATACAGCAATTATTAATGTACAATGTAATTAATATACAATGTATAATTACTAATGTAATGTAAATGTAATTTAAATGTAAATTTTTGCTGTATCAATGAATTTCTTGCCCATATTTAAAGATTGACCAGTTTATGTACAATATGCGTCATGTTTCTTCACTGACTTCATTTTAAACCTTACTTTTCCGACATCTACGTGCATCCCAAAAAGATTATCTCTAAGCAGGCCAGTCATTTGCCTAAATAAATCAGTATTGAATAATCGAATTCGTTGCTTACGCGTTTTTGTTTCTTTTTCCTAAAGAAGATATATACTATTTAAATACTTTATTGCATGCTACCCCATTCATATTATTTTATTTAGTAACTGTTGTTATTAATATATGTGCGGAGTGGCTCAGTGGTAGAGTACTGAGTTTCCATGCCGGAAATCTTGGTTCAAATCCCGCTGCAGGCCATGATTTTTATTTAGTCTGTTTGCAGCGGGAGATGGATCATATAGGATCTAGGACCCTCCTGGGCCCACCCAGCCTCTATAAAATATTATAAAAACAGGGTACCCAAAATAAGGGGGAAAATCTGGCGGTCGAGCGTGACCTAGGACTAGTCACCTCCTCGCAGAACCGTTAACCATGAAACAGTACAGTCTCTACCATGTACTGAATTCTAGACCCGTTCACGGGATGTAGTGGTACAGGTTTTTTTTTTGTTATTAATATATTTATTCTCTAAAATTGGTTGAAATCCTGATTTGTAACTTTTTAGTTACTTCATTTCTATTTTTCTTATTTTTTTTGTCACATTTTAAATACTTCATGATTTGTATGTAGCCTTCTGGGCAGATATATATTATGTTTATTTTTCTGTTCATGTTTGTAATTCTAAAGGGACTTGGTCCCGGAATAAAGTTTGTTTTCTATTCTATTCTACTCTATTCTAATAATATACCAATACTGTATTATCCTAATAATGTAGCCCTTCGGTTAGATATATCTTTATTAAATTTTGTTTACATCTGTTATTCTTAAGTGACTTGGTTGAAGAATAAAATTATTTTTCAATTCTATTTTATTCTATATGAAGACATTGCTATATAAAGTACAATATAATATACAAAAGATTAAAAAAAATTAAAAATCAAAGTAAATATCGATAAACTTCATACAAAATATCTTTGATTACTCGCCATTATTAAGAAATGAGATATTATTTAAGAAAATAACACGCTCAGCTCTCAACGATTGTGAAATGACGTAAGGCAATGACTGATGCACCTAAGGTAAATATAAATGAGTACCTGATAACGGGGGACAAATAAGATGCAGTACTGAATTGTTCCCTTTCAATTATATTTATCTTTGTCAGTTGGAATTTGTAAATTCTAGATTAATTAAATTTAACAAATCAGGTGTTGCAAATCAGGACTATATGGAATCTGGAAATTGTGAGAAATCGTGAACTCTCATAATAGGCGACCATCTGGATTGTGGAGGAATTGTAACAGCAATGCCACATCGACCGCTTTAAGGGTTCATTCGTGACAATTTCACTCGAGCAGTATCTAATTTCAGGAGCGAAGGATTTCCGTGTGAGCCGGATTAGTCAAGAATTGGCTTTGGAACTCATTAATAGAAAGGAGTTCTCAGGTAGAATATTCCGTAATTATTGCTCTCCTGTTTGCGAAAAAAAAAGTCTCGCAAATTTTTCTATTTAAATTTATCTAGAGTTAATGAATTTCGATCGACAAAAATAAATATAATTTAAAGGGGACAATGCCATTCTTAATCCTCCTTATTTAATTTCTTTTCCTCCGAAGTTATATACTTATTTATATATACTCAGAACTATACACAGCATCCCACCGAACACCAGCTTTTGGTAGAGATTTCCTTATCCGGTCCTCGCCCCTTTGGAACTCTATACCTTTTTACATTCGTAGCTCCAATAATCTTTCAACCTTCAAATTCTCCTAATATTCTTACAATTTCCCAAAAATCTGAAATAATATATTCAGTTTGCAGATTAAAATTTTCTTTTTCTTTCATTATTATTATTTTTTTTTTTTTACTTGACATTATAATTTGCATACATATGTAACTATCAATTGTACCTCTCTATGTAATTATTGTTACCCTATTTCTATTCCATTTTTATTTCTTGTAGTCTGTTCTTTTTTATTCTTTAAATAAGTTTTATTGCAGTATTGTAATTCGCATTTTTTTTTTCATTTTCTCTTTTAATTCTTTCTGATTTGTTAATTTAGTTGTATGAATTAATTACATGTAATCACATCATACTCTAAAACGTAATAACTTATACATTAATACCTGTATTGTTATTCTAAAGAACCAGGATAAATGAAGGCTTTATTATTATTAAATCACTAATATTTCTTTACTATTATTGCCAATTTCACCATTTTAAATTAAAGTTTTATGTTTATTAGTTTATTCCCTAATTAAAACGATGTGATTTGAGAACTCTAAGTTCTTAACTTTCATCATAGCTGTAGGCTTTATCGAGGAAAAAAATATATCCGTTCCGAAGGTTGTCGCCTCGTGGTGAGTTACAAAAAGTTTAAACTGTTGGAGTTTCATTTTTAATACTTTCCAAAAATACAAGTTATCGTAAGCTTTAGCTTTATGGAAAGATAATGTAATTATAGGTAATGAGTAGATTTCGATGATCATTTCATCAAGAAACAAAAGTTTCTTCATTTCGAAGTATAGATGCTACGTGTTTGTTGAAACAATAATTAAAATTGAAATAATTATAGAAGTATGCACATTTCCCATAATTGTATTCTCATTTCCATACTAATACTCCTGATAACTTGTATTTATTTTTGGAAAATATTAAAAGGGAAACGAATGAAAATTTAAAACTTGTGACTCAAAGCGAAGTGACAACCTGCGAAATAATTACCTTATTTTGGAACTATATAATGACAGAATGCGTAAGATTAAAGGAAAAGATTTACACTTATAATGACCTTAATTTACTCAAGTTTAAACTCGGCTTTATATATAATTGAAGATATGCTCCGCCATATGTATTTGCAGCGTTCTATATCCCATCAAATTCAGTCTGACAGTATTGTTTTAGGCTTATGAGACGCATATGAAAAAAAACGTTTTAATTTTTTTTAACGAACATTTTGTATATTTTGGTAGATGTGCTTGGCCCTGTATTAGAAAAACAATTAAAAAAAATTTTTTTTGTTAATATACTTTGCATGCCGCTTCACCTCTTTTAGCTTTTAAATTGAATCTAATTGTATGAATCTGAGTCAGGGTGTGACGACGCTATTTCAAGCCTAATCCTTAATATTTTTATTTTAAAAGAAATATTGTGAGTAGGGTGGCTCATTGTATAGAGAGCTAAGTTGCTGTATTCAAAATCCCGGATTTGAATCTGACAAATTGATGTGAATGATAAATTATTAATTTGTTGAACAATATTAGATACCTTATATAAATATATGAGGAAGAAACTGGTCCGGGCGGAGGTAAAAAAAATTGACCTTTTTTGATCTCCACCCGGAACATTTTCTTCCTTATTTAGTTTGTTAACTACCATTGATGAAATCTGTGACTCAGCCTCTTCTAGGACTCACAGACTTTTGTAGGACTCACCCTGCCTCTGTAAAGTTGGTACCCTTACGTGGGAAAAACGTGGCTGTTTGAAGGGGCGTGGTTTAAACATTTAGCTATTTTCATGACTAGAGGTCTACTCTTATCATGCTTCCTCGTTCCAAACAACTTATCCTTATTCCCATCTATCCTGTGCAAAAAACGAGACCGGTCCGAAAAAGGATTACTGTATGAATATCGACCTCTCATTCCACAGGGCTCGGAAAAAGATGGATTAAGATTAAAGGAGTGGTGAAGTGTAGATCAAAAACCGTTAAGCAAGAAACTGTGCATCTCTAATTAGTCCTGAATTCTATCCTTCATGGGTACGGATTTATTATTACTTTTTTTTTTAAACGAAATATCTCTAAAGCTGTTATTTATAACGAATTAATTATGCAGGGAATAATTATGAATACATGTTTATTGCCAGCTCTTCGACAGCGACGCTATCGAAGCAAGACCTCTGATTTTTCGCAAGAGGACTCTATTTGGGATGAAATGGGACTGTTAGATGAAGCTAGATACAGGATGAAGAGCGGTAAACTAATTGGCCTATGTGTCAGCTGGTGATGTGAACTTAGACCGGACACGATCGTAGATTTTCGTGACCAGCTGGTAATTAGATGAAGGATCACTAACTAACGAGTAGCTCACCACACGACAATAGCCTCTCTAATATCTCTCGTCCAAGCATAATTAATTACATGATAGGACCACACACGCTTCTGTCTCGCGCCACACGTTTTGCCGTCCTAGTATGTTGTTTATACTTGGCGAATCTCTAAGCACTTGTGTCAAATCTTTTAAATATCTAAATATAATACGGATTTTTGGGGAGAGAGATTCAACACCTATGATATTCGACAAATTACCATTACAACCTCCAAATCCGGTTTAATGCTTTGTTGTGTCGATTCAATTCATTTGTTTAATGTTATGAACATGGTAGAGTCTGCACTGTTAAGATAGCGATTGTGCAGGTAGGTGATTTGTTCGAGATCACGCTCAACCACCAGGTTTTTTTTTCCAATTATAGACAACCACTTTACAGAGACTAGGCCAGTTCCAAGACGTTCGGAATGTCCAACAGGATCCGTCCATGGCCATTAAAAGATTTAATAATTTATTTGTCACAGCCGGTTTTGAATCCAGGACCTTCGATTAACAGCCCAGCGACTTATAACTTAACATAATTCAAATCAATAATCATTAAACCTGTACATACTAGACCAAGTATGAACGCATTCATACCTCCTATTAAATTGCATAAGTATTATTTAAAATACTATTCAGAAGTTACCTTAACTCTGAACTCTCAATCCCTGTTTCGATAAAAAATGAGACAGAACTAGAGGAGGCAGTGGAGAAGTTCACTAGAAGTATAGAAGAAGCAGCGTGGTCAGCATAAAAACCCAGGTGCAGGAAAACAGATAACTTACCAAACTACCCACAGTATATAAGAGATCTGATCAGAGCCAAGAGAAGAGCTCGTAAAATATGGCAAACCAACAAGCTACTGACTGACAAAAATATAATTCCTCACCATCAATTCGGTTTTCAAAAATTGCACTCGACAACTCAACAATTACACAGAGTAACTGACTACGACAGCACTAGAGCAAAAGTTATATGCAACTGGAGTGTTTCAGGATGTCCCTCAAGCGTTCGACAAGGACTGGGACCAGGGGCTTCTCTTTAAGCTTAAGACAGTACTATCACATACTTATTATTTAATTCTTCAATCATTCCTTGCAGGCGAATGAGACCGATCTTAGACGGTGTGCCTTAGGGATCAATACTTGCACCGCTATTGTACATAACATATACCCATGATATATTCCACAAAGTCCTGACATACTGATAGCAACCTACGCTGACGACACTGCCATAATCACCAAACATCAAGAAGCGACACATGCCTCACTAGACTTACAACATAACTTACAAAAGTTGAATGAGTGGTACCATCTATGGAAAATTAGACTGAACCACGAAAAGTCACAGCACATCACTTTTACTCTTAGACGTGAAACATGCCCTCTCATTTACCTTAACAACACCCATCCCGCAGACAGATAAAGTACAATACCTTGGACTAAAGTTTGATAGGAGATTGACATGGGGCCCTCATATCAAGAAAAAACGCCAATCACTGAATCTTAAACTGAACTTAATGTATTCTCTATTCAGAAAAAAATCCAAATTAGAAACAAGACGAAAATTAAACACGTACATTTACTTACTAAAACCAGTTTAGAGATATGCATTACAAATTTATGGCATCGCTAAACAGACTCACAGAAAACGACTAAAAACTTTCCAATCAAAAGTACTCAGAATTGTCACAAAAGCACCCTGGTATATCAATAACAAAACTCTACATACTGACTTTAAAATACCAACGGTTGATGAACACATACGAACATACTACAAACGCTTTCAAGAAATACTACACGGACACCCAAACCCATTGATTGGACAAATGGCCACGACTCTCATGCCTGAGAACACTAGGAGGAGATTAAAAAGAACGTGGATGAGGGATTTGCTATCATAGGAAATTGAATCAAGCCAAGGGAGAGGTATCGCTGGGTACTGTTCTTCTTCATGCCTCTCGTGCCATTGTATTTTATTTTACTGTCAGTCAATCTGCTGATTGTCATTGTTTTATTTGACTGGTGTGGATATAAATATAAGGGGGGAAAAATAGTATTCTCTTGTTAGTGGAAATTAAAATCATGTTTCGTTCATAATTTCGTGGGAGTGTTTATGTCATCCTGATCCTCATTCTGCACAGTGATTAAAATATTGTGGTGGAGCCCATTACTATTATAAAGTTAAAATTGGCTATATTTTTTCTGCAATTGAATAGTTCTCTTTATGATCAATGACTTTCTAGGTATTTGCTAACCCTATCTCTCACAGCTATTTGCTGAACGTCTTGGAGTGAGGTGGCTGCTCTTATAATTGGGTTTTTTGTACTCTAGATGTGAGATGTCACTGATGGACTTTGATTCAGGTTAAAGGCGAAAAACTCTTAAATAATCAACACCATGGGTTATTGATTTGAATTTTATTTTTCTGTATGAAGGAATTCACAAAATGTTGACTGGTAAGAAAAATTTCCTAATACTTTTTGAGATTTTTCTCATATATATGTACATATTTAGTATTAGTGTTATATTGTCTATAAAATATAGAGTGTCATTGCATTTGAGTTAAATGTTTATATTTATATATTAATAATTAATACATATTTATATCACAAATTGGTTTTATTAAATTACCTAATTTTGGCTGCATTCACATCCTGTTTCTCACCAAATTTAGACATTAAAAATAGATTAAAAAGTCAGATGAAGTTGAAAAATATTAGAAATTAATGATTACTATTAAAAATCAGTTTCAACAAATAGATAGTAAATACCTAAAACTAAATTTTTAATGTTTTGATGAAATAAATTTATTTTTTTCTACTTATTTTGTAAAAAGACATAACCTCTAAAACCTCTAAAAAATTAATACTTAATAAGTTAAAAATTTCATATTCCCACAAATATCAAATTTGGCCAGGTGCAAATGTAACATAAAAGAATAATAATATTGAAAATAAAAATCTTTGATAGAATATTATAAAATATTTGATCTTGGTGTTATTAAGGTATAACTTGTTAATACAGATCAGTGGTTCACAACCTTTTTTGTATCAGGCCCCTCATGTTCAAATGAAAACCCTCCAGTTCAAATAAAATTCCTACTATGACCCCCCCCCCTTTGGACGATAGTTTGTATATGGACTTATGAATGAAAAAAAAACAAGAAATATCGCGTTATAAAAAAAAATTTTAGTTTTACCATCACAAGATAGAAGATCATAAGTTTCAATTTAAGGAAAAGTAGTACTGGTAAGAAATAACTAGAATCAAGTTAGAATTTTTCAATTTCAACTGGTCTCGCGCCTGGGGGGTCTCGTCCCCAGACTGGGAACCACTGTTATAGATCATTCATTTAGACATTGAAGGTCTTACTTCATTCGAGGGTATAGATACGTAAGATATCCACTCCTATCTTGGAACAGTGAAGACTGCAATTTATCGTCGGACGAGGATTTCCTGAACAGTCTTCGTCTCAAGATATTTACGTAGGTTGCCGTAATTACCGACTCGACAATAGGTTCATTGTTTTTCTTCGTTAAGACTTGTCTTTTGTTCCTGACAGCCATTGATAAGAGCATCCATGTCTTCCCGCCCCCTCCTTGCGGGCATCCTCTTATCTCGGTATCTCCAGATGTTAACGAGCCTCCCCTAATGAACCGAGAGGTGTCACCGGGAATATAAATTGAACTATTTTCATTTAAAATGCAAAGTTATTCAAGACCAAGATGACAATTTAGAGAAAGTGTTATTAAATTTTATCGAAGGAAAAAATCGCAACATTCATCAGCTTAAATTTTGACGTCCAAAAATAATATCTGCTCATCACTGTTAAATAGGCAAGTAGGCACAGCCATTTTCATAAAGCAATTAAAAAAAAAATGAAATGTGTATAATAAATTCTTAATGAGATTACTTCTGAGGTAAAAAAACAAAAAATTTGATGTTTCACTCAATGATTGAAAATGGACACCAAACATGGACACTAACGAAAAAAGAGGAAAGGAAGTTGTTGGCTGTGGAGATGGACATCGGGAAGGCTGTTGTGCTATTTCCAGAATTCAACACGTCCCTAATAGCAGAATAAGGCAACCGGTAGATCAGGCAACAACGATCCTCTTCACAGTAGAAACAAGGAGATTGAAATGGTATGACCACTTAAAAAGAATTACACAAGAAGGATGGCCAAAAACAATCTCAGACTATTGCCCTACGGAAAAGAGGACGACCCAAAAAAAGATGGTTGCAGGATGTGGAGGAGAGCATTGCAGAAGGGCCTTCCAGAAGGAGGCTGGCTGGACCAAGAACTGGAATTGGACAGAAAAAGAAAGGAGCAACGTCGCCAACGAATGATGGAGTACTGGTCGAATATCAATACAAAATACAAAAAAAGACAGTTAAAATGACGTGGTCCTTAGTTGGCCAATACGAAAAAAAAGTCTTAATATATTGTATATATTCCGTTAATAATTATCTGATATCTAAGATCTTAAGAGAGAGGAGTGGCTCATTGGTAGAGCACTGAGTTGCCATGAGGGAAATCCTGGTTCAAATCCCGCTATGGGCAAGACTTTTATTTAGTCTGTTTGCAGCCGGGGATGGATCATATGGGATCTAGGATCCTCCTGGGGCTCACCCAGCCTCTATAAAGTATTATAATAATAGGGTACCCAATATAAGGGGGGAAAGGGCGGTCGAGCGTGACCTAGGACAAGTCACCTCCTTGCAGAACCGTTTTCCATGAAACAGTACTGTCTCTACCATATATTGAACCCCGGACCCGTTCACGGGTTGTAGTGGTACAGCTTTTTTTATTTTATTTATGATCTTAAATGACTTTTTTTTTTCTGTCATACTGAATAAGTGGTTATGTAGAATTTTGTCCAGAATGAATTAATTGTACTGAGGGAAGCGCAATTTGTCATTTGCGTGATCTCTGGCTTGTAAGATAATTCTAATATAAGAAATTTTTCTCTTTGTTATTCAGGTTTACTTATTTTTATTTTTATTTTTTTTTTATTTTTTTTTTTTTTTATATTTTTTTTTATTATTATTATTTTTTTATTTATTTTTTTTTTTTATTATTTTTTTTTTATTTTTATTTTTTTATTTTTATGCTGTACATATGGAATGAATGATCTCTTTTAGCTTTAATACTCATTGCCCAAGATAGTGGCAGAGTGTATTATTTCTCAATAAAGCAATTATTAATTCTAAAATATAAGAAATTACTCCATTTCTAGCCAATGTCTGACTTAACCACTTACTAGCTGAGACTGCAGAAGTATAAATATCGTTTAAATGTCCAATAAATGGCTGTCGGCTATATCTGAGCACACGCCAAGATTTCTGAGGGTAAATATTCTGCTAACTATGTATAAGTCAGGCGAAAATTGATGATTTTTAATCATATATAACATTATCATATTGATCCCCAGTAATCACACTTTACGTGCCGGTCAACATTAAGCGGACAGAGGTGGTCAATAAGCCTCAAAATGTTATTATTTTTTTTTTAATACTTACATATCTAATTGCTTTTGCATTTTACATTTTTCGAATCACGCTATCTCAGTTTCGAATATGTTGCCAAAGAAATTAGAATTTCTTTATAGTTGGGAATGACAAGTATTTATCATAAATAAGATGGAAGCTTACTACTAATAAGCTTATTTTTATGTGATAATACGAGAAGATACCATTAATAAGTGGGATGACAACCACAAGAGGTGCTACTTGATGAAATATTTCCCACCGCCCGGTCACGGCTAACTGCTAAAAGGATTCTCCCCGACTGCTGGATTTCACAATTCCTCACAGGGCATGGAGGCTTTCGGGCCAAACTTCATGATATTGACCCTTTATATCCTAGCTATGGTGTTCCGCAGTATGCTGAGCATATTGCCGCAAGCTGCAGTTCCTTTGAGTCACAAAGATCTAAATTGCTAAGGGAACCGGACTCTACGTCCTCTCCGAGAATGAAATCCCTCAAATAATGAGCCAAAACAATTATCCGTACTTCAAAGAGTTTGTGTTCGAGTGGAAAGCGGAAGTGGGCACAACACTTTACAATCTTGGAAGAACAATCCATGTAAATGACCCAAAGTAGGAGCCATTGTACTTTAGAGTGAGAAGCTAATAGACAATACAATTATCGCGTTATAATTCATATTGTGTAATAATTAATATTGTCAAAACCCGTATGTCCGTAAGGCAAGGAAGAATGTTTAAATAAATAAAATAAATAAATATATACAATAAAAAATAAAAATGACAAATTTAATGAATAGTGTTGGAAGCAATTGGTATTCACAGCAATGCTTCCCTGGTTATCATCATCATTCAGGACATGGAGGAAGGACTTGATTCCTCTGTAGAAGCAGTTGGTAGCACTGGCGCTCTTGTTCCTGGCAGGTAGGATGAAATGCGCAATGATCCAGTGCTGTCCTACAGGAGAATGCTCTCAGCGCTGCCTGGCGATACGATAAGGAAGCTGCCGGTAGGTGGCTGCTCTATTAAAACACGTTCTGCTTTAATAATTTCATATTTCGATTAGCGCGATTCTCTGACGCAATGACTCCGGCTCCTACAGCTCTAACTTTCTCCGTGGTAATGCAGCGCCCAGTTTCGCCTACATGACGTTTATATTCGATCTAATGTATTCTACTGTTCGTCGGCATAATGACCGCTCTGACAAATGGCCATCGACTTTGAGGGGGTGGATCTTGTTTCGGACAGATATTAAAATTCATCGGTCTTATCTATGCTCTCGATCCAGGTTAACGGTTTTTTTTGTAAACATACACACTATTAAGAGTATAAAAAAAATGACTTATTATGTCTTGTTAGTTTCCTCTAAGTTTCTTTACTCGGAACTTTAAACACTCTCTTTGGCTATTTATAAACAGATACTTCCCAGATATATTTATAAGCAGATACTTAAAATAATTCAGGAGTCTCTTAATTTAGACAATGTGTAGAACATTCCTTGTAGGCTGTTTGATAAGAAGCTGCGTCCCTTTTTATAAAAGAAAAAAAAATAATACTAGACAAAGCCTCACTCAAGTTAACATATCATTCTGGGCTAAATGCCAGATACAAATCTGACAGTTAAGCACTGGGATATTCTGAAGAGTCAGATCATAAAAGAGAATGTTTAAAAACAGAGTTCATTCACGTTCATACGTTCTAATTGATTTCTTAAAAATATTTCTGATTATAAACTAAAATGTTGTTTTAATATGAATGTATATTTGATTCAAACATCTCTTTAATATTCACATTTTGGTTGATTTTGATCGCGGGCAAAAAAAGGGCAAGTTGAAAGTTGCCGAAATAGAGTGTAGAGTATAGATCTTTTGTGGCTTTATTGCATGATCACATTGCTATCGATGTGTTGTGAGATGGTAACGTATTTATTGATGTAGTTATCGATTTTATAACTCAATAGAGTTATTGATGTAATAACTGAATTTTAATATAATAATATGGATCTTAATACTTGCATGTAGCATTTAGTATTTTAATGTGTCTATGAGGGAGTGAGAAGATTGGAGGCGCTAAGAATTTTCCTGAATCCTGAAAATAATTAATATAATGAAAACAAAAACAAGACAGAAAACACGATTTTCCCCTCGTTTAGACATTTACTCAGGAAATGACTCATTGCATATAAAAGAAAATGAATAACGTTATGGAAAATAACATTTTACCATGAGGTAAATAGAATCCCAAAGACAGGACAGAACTATCGATTTGTTGTATTGGCACAATTCGGTGCTAAACTCTGAAAAAAATTGAAATTTACCTCTGTATGATAATAATACAACACGTAAATACAATGAATGATACGAAATGGGATGAGATAAATGTATGAATGTATTCTGGTAGAACTCAAATAATAAATTTAACTTAGAAGGTCAGGAGGCAATCTTATTTTCACACGCCTTGGAGGTTTATCGGATTTTGAACATGGAGCATGATTTTAAACTGGTGAGTTTGATTGGTAAATAAAGTTTATCAAGGAAGGATTGATAACGGATTCGGGCTAAATAATCAACAAACGGGACATTAAGGTCATCATGAGGAAAGATGAAAATTTTAAAAAGGATTTTGGATTGTAAAGATTGGATACGTGAGGAATTTGATAGCTTAGTGGAGTCCCAAAGTCTTAACTGCTTAAGTAGCTAAATATAATTGTTCATTAAGTGGAATTTAAAAAAACAATCGTTTCTTTATTGTGTAAGTGCATTATTTTTGTAAATTTTGCATATTTGTTCCAACTAACCAAAAAAATATATTTTTTCTTTTCCTGGAAACTAACTAAACCATTATATTCTGTTTTATATACTATGACTCACTTTCGTTCACAGTTGTATCGGATAAAAAACACTCAAGGGTTTTCATATTTTTTGGAGGAGAGTCCTGTATAACAAATGAGTTATACAATTTTTAAATAATTAACATATAGTAGGCACCTGGATGATTGAAATTATTACGACACAAGAACAGCGAAAGAGCTTTTTTTTTTAAACATAATACAACTTCATTGGTTTAATCAGCCGGAAGACAAAATTTTAAGCTGGACGAAGAACAGGAACCAAGATTATAAAACGGTCCGAGGTTTTCATGTAACGATGTTAAATTTATTTTCTCATTTTAAAAGTTGTTTTTTTTTATAAAAATGTGAACCAGAATGGGATATCCAGCCGTTCCGAAAGCTCGGAGAAGACCGGAATTATCGAACCGGGAGCAGAACGCCTACGCCACCCTCGGACCAATAACTCTTACACCTTGTCCTAATTAATATCTCTCCTATCCCGAATTAATCCTCATCCTGGAAATGGTGGCGGTAATTGACTGTGAAAAATGTTTTGTTCCAGATTTCCAACCAAAACAGAGCATCTCAGTAAATTCTTTCCTCATTTATTATGCATCATTAATAATGTAAAAATGTTCGATAAATCAAATGCCACTAGTATAAACTGTTTCTTTTTTAGAGGGGGGAGTTTGTTTATCTGATTTGCATTTTTGGAGCAGAATATAAAATATATTATTTTTTTAAAGAATATAATAAAAACAGAGATGTATATATATTTTTTAAATTTAATTTATTGATATTTACAACTATAATATGATTATAACTAGTAAATCTGCTGATATGTAGATTATGACATGAAAAACACATGTGGAGAAACTACCCATCGGCAGCACTCCAAAGATGTATATTTAGTCTTAAAATTATCTTTAACATTAGAATTGCATATGGAATGTTTCCTTAGTAAAAAAAAAGAAGATTAAAACACATACTTTGAAGAGAAATTTCATACTGTGAAATTTTTTTATCCAATCAATTTTTTTAATTGATTTAAAAAAAACAAAGGGAAGAGTTACTAAAATTCTGTAAAACATTAGAATAACAAAAAAATGCTCGATAATCAAGTACCGGTAGTTTAAACTATTTTTTTTTTTTTAGACGGGGGAGTTTTTATATCTGGTTGCCATGGGGGGGGGATTATAAAATCCATAAACTTTTTTGAAAAATATAAGAAAAACATAAATGTATTATTATTCTTAAAATATATTAAAATTTCAGATTTAATATTTCTTTATTGACCAAATAAGACTATAGCATGTAATTTGTATAATATAATAATTTTATAATAATATAAAATTTGATTATTGTTATTTTCATTTTGATTTCAAATATCAAATCTATTAATTTTTTTAAGCTTTATTATCTCCTTAGCTTTTCAAATGGTTATGATCCTGTATAAATTACATACATGTGTACATTTCAAATGGTTATTATCCTGTATAGATTACATACATGTGTACATTTAGTGACATGTGTCATTTTTATATTTACAGTGTTATATTATTTAATATAATTTACTAAAACCTGTTTTTTCACTGTTCGAGCACAATTATGAGAAAAACATAGTCTTGAAATTTCGCCGTAAGAAAGTTTGACGAGAATCCGACTGACTGTATGTATTTATATATTCAATTCTCCAATTCTGACTTTGGTTTACTTGTGTTCAATCAACATCTAAGCTAGCACGGTTATTTTTAAGTAGAAACAAGGTTAAGTGAATGGTGAGAAGATTTTCAAATAAAGTCCAGCTTAGTCGTGGTTGTTTTGATGATTCAAAGCATCAGCTAACAAAATCATCTTATTAAGGTTTGTGTAAGTTTCACGTTTTAAAATTTGTTTCGGATTGATTTAGTTGACATTTTTTCCTATTGTTTTATAATTTCAAATGAAGCCAGTCTCTGATTTATAAGTTATTTTTCATTGCCAATCATCAAGCCGCATATAACAAAGGTTAAGATGCTGTCATCAAGAGATATGTATTTTGACATTTGAGCTCGCTTTGCATATATTTACACCTATTTGTCACGCATACGCCTGTCCTTTCATTAATTTTACATGTGAAACATCTTTGGAAACATTCACTTACGGCGGAGGGCAGAATGAGCGTGCGTTGCTTCGAAATTACTGACACCATTTCGGATTCATTGAATATTTCTTCTTGAATATTTGGGCAGTAATGTTGTTTCAAAACATTGCTTGTTTATCCCCGACATCCGTGAATTCATAAATTTGATTATTTATCACGATGTGTGTTTTGTATATATTATTACCATCAAATATTTAGGAAGGGCTTACAACACTTTAATTTATTTTAAGTACTTCAACCAATCTAGAACAGTTCGAGAGTTGATCATGCTTTTTTCACTTATGGTGATGATAATAATTATGATAAAAATAATTCCAAGAATTGGAATGCTTCCAATAGAAAAATAACAGTGATTATCATCTGATGCATATGTATGTATACGACAAACACATGTAATATGAATACACAATACATATGTATTATTTATGCGTATGTACAATATTTACATATATATTATATGTATAAGTTTATATATATATATATATATATATATATATACCTATATATATATATAATACTTATACTTCTATTAAAATTATAATTTAAATATAAACATAAATATGCTCCTCTCATAAATAGTATGGTCGTAATAATATTGAACTGCATAGAAGCCAAAGTATTCATCTCAAAATAAAGACAAAAGAATGTAATTTGATATAAAACGATCCTGCATTTAGTTTGAATGAAAAGTTGTTTTATTTAACTTTTAATATATGTATATATGAACAACTATCTGAAGAAATCAACATCGATATTTCAACTATCAATTATTTTATTTGCACTATATAATTTGTAATTGATTACAAATACAAAATTTATACTTGAGTTGTATATATATGTCTTTAATTTACCCAGGGGTATTTTTATATATTTATCACATTTTTTATCTTACTCGCTTTCACCGAATGTGGACCATTCTACAAGTAGTGAAAAGTTTATTTGGGTTCAGATTGCAAAGTTCAATGTCCAAACCCTTCCATAGTAGAGAACATGGGCTAAGTGGGCTGTCCCTCGTCATAACCATTCCTAGGCAGTGGGGTGATGTCTCTTGAAGAGCAGGTTTGCACAGACCTTCAGCCCATCGAAGAACTTGAAGTGCCTCTGGCTGATGTCCTCAGGTACTGAACATGAGATGTACAAGTATTGCCTTTTTCTTCGTTCCCTAGAGGGTGGTAACCTTTCCTTCGATTCGCCGAAGTATGGAGTCCTGCTTCCTCTGAATTCATTCTTATGTAGTTTCGAAGAGGTCTCGCACCATGAAGAATCTTCGGTCGAATGACTATATCTTAGCCTTCAGCCTCAGATAGTTCCAGCGATGTCTTTGGAAAAGCCTGTTCCCCGACCCTGTCCAATGTAATGCCGAGGTAGAGGATGGAGATAGATTTTCTGAAATATCATCCTATTGGTATCGATTCACCCTGATAGTTATCTTCAGGTCTTCTCTAATGGTTGCTGATGTGTTCTACGCCAGGTCCTACTTATCCTAAAATTTCAGATTTAATCATTAAAGGAGTCAACGAGGAAAAATCTTGGAATACGAAACTATCATTGCCATACGAAGCATAATCTAGGATAGACTAGAACAAAATTCATCGTAAAATTGACTATTCAAATTAGTGAAATGCGATAGACGATAGACCAATGAATCTGCTTCATTCGCATAAATATCTTATAATTCGGATTTACATTTAATTCTATATGTTTATGCTAGTGATATAGCCTTCCTTTTTAGGATTTAGAAATTTAAGAAACATCTAATCGGTCTGCATTCATCTGTGGCTGTTTAATAGACTAAATAATTTATCTGCCACAACTGAATTCGAATCTTTGACTCTCAATACAGCAAGTAGCGCTACTTAATCCTGATTAATAATATTATTAAAGGTTTTAATAATAATTATACATAAATTATACAAAGACATACGATACACAGATACCATGGAATTCGTAAGGAAAGTTTTGAAATTTCAATTGCGAGGGAAGTTACAAGCGTTAAAAAAATATCACGTCCACTTTTATCACTGAGGAAACGTTTACTCAAACTGCTTCAATTTATGGTTAGATGAGTTTACTCCAAGGTAGAGAAATATAAAGTGAATTCAATTTACAGTAAGGTTAGATTTCGGCATTGATTCACGCATTATAGGTTTCAATTTTATTAAATAAATTCTTTTTTAAGGCATTCTGCATGGCTGACTTGGCATGTTTTTGTGTTTAGAGACGACATATTTCCCCGAACACGGACTCTAGAAAGGAGTGGGACGTAGAGAGACATGGGTTATCTTACCTCTGCTTACCTTATCTTCTGGCGAACGAATACATTTCACCACTCTCGGGGCTGAACCACCTAGTTCGCCATAAAGAAGAAGTCACAAGATGCTTTCTTTTACTTCAAAAAGGATATCCAGTGTACAGGATAGAGATTTAATGTAATGTTTTTAACATTTATACTAAATGTTTTTTTTGGAGATGGAGATTTTTATGTATTTATATTTTTTTTTACCATTCATATCCCTAAATGACTATATATTTTATTATTCTTTACTAAGTATATTATTTTTTTATTTTATTATTTAATTCAATGATATTTACAACTATAATGGTATTATATCAAGTAAATGTGCAAAAATGTAGAATATGACATGAAAACACTTGTGGAGAAACTACCCATCGATAGCACTCCAAAGTATATTATTAATTTTATTTTTATTTATTGTTCTTTTGGTAGTGATTATTTTTAAATATTTCTAATTTGGAGAGAACAGATTTGTCCTGGCCGGGATTCGAACCCGGGACGTCTACATTTCTAGTGCAGTACTCTAACCACTGAGCTACCATGGGTGGTATCCAAGCCAGACAAATCCATTTCTCATCACCGATCCTATGTTTGCGATGTACACACAGGGAAGAATGTTCATTGAACATTACTTTGGGATCTTGTTGACTTACGTCAATTTTATATTTATTTTTATTTATTGTTATTTTGATGGTGATTATTTTTAATAAGTCTTAATAAATATTTTTGTCTCGCTTGGATACGATCCCTGGTAGCTCAGTGGTTAGAGCACTGCACTAGAGATGCAGACGACCCGGGTTCGAATCCCGGCCAGGAAAAATGTTTTCTGTTCAAAATAAAAATATTTAATAATAACCACGATCAAAAGAACAGTGAATACAAATAAAAAACAAGATCCCAATTAAATTAATGTTCAATGAACATTCTTCCCCGTGTATACATCGCCTGAGTATTGCGAGAACACGGGAATATAGGATCGGTGAAGAGAATGGCTTTGTCTGGCTTGGATACGACCCCTGGTAGCTCAGTGTCTAGAGCACTGCACCGGGTTCAAATCCCAGCCAGGAAAAATCTTTTCTCTTCAAAATAAAAATATTTAAAAATAAATAAATTATTATTCTATCTGTTTACACTGTTACACTGTTATTCTTTACCATTTATTATTTTAATTTTTATATATTTTGTATAATAAGCCCTGAAGAAGACTTGCAAAGTGGATCTTTAAAAATAAACAGTTCTACTTAGTAAGAGAATTTTTTCCAACCTCCACCCGGACCATTTCTCCTACCCTATTTTATAAGTATAGCAGTAAAGTGTATATATTTTATTTTCATATTTAGGTTACAGATAGACAATCATTTATTCTGTTTCAACAAACGTGGATGACTTTGGGATCGGGAAATCTTTATAGGATTATCCTGAGTTTTAAAACATTCTATTTAAAGTAGATAACATTAATTAGGGAAATGCATGGCAATTGAGCATAGTCTTGTCCGCGAAACATAAACACAAAGCATCAAGTTTTTTTCTTTTTTAATTTAACTCATTATTATTAATTATTTTGGTCTAATACTTTCTCATCGTATTTATAATCAATACTATCGAAACGTCATTTATATTTTGACTAAAATTAGCTTAAGAAAGATCTGTAAACGCTTTTTTAATTATTAAGGAAGATATAGAAAAAAAAAAATCACACGCTGTACTTTTCTATTTAGTTACTTATTTTGCTAAGTATTTTTTTATTCTACTATTTTGTATTGTACTTGAAAATAATAAAACTACTTAAGATCACGCAACGACTTTATTCTTTTCCCATCCTCAGCTGGAATATGCATTCTGCAATATTCCTTCATTGATTCAAGTGAGCTTATGAGTTCTTGAACAAAGGAATTATGTTTTTAATATGGGTTCATTTTACAAACATGATACATTACTTCCTTAAAGACAACAATATAAACTTATTCAAACTTCCATTTTATTGTATATGTATATTTATATACCTAAAAAAACAAACTGTACTACAACAATCCATGAACGGGTCAGTACGTGGTAGACTGTACTATTTCTTGGGACAGTGAGGTGATTAGTCCTAGATTTTTCCGACTTATTTTGGGTACCCACTTTATAGAGACTATGTGAGCCCCAGGAGGGACCCTAAATCCCATCTCACATGATTCATCTCCGGCCGCTAACAGATCAAATAAAATTTTTTGATCCCAGGACATTTGGCATAGCGACTCAGCGCTCTACCACTGAGCTACTCCGCTCCCTGTTTATATTAATATACTATAGTTCTGAAAGATTGCTCTGTAGAATCAGAATGGAAGAAGATGGGATTAATAGTAAAGAGCATAGTAAAAATAGCCAAGAGTATAGTTGAAAATAAAGTAGATTTCATATGTTTTATAATGCTAGTTCATAATTTATATTGTGAGTCTATAGTTAATAGTCAATATAGTTCTATAGTTTATAGTTACTGATGCTCTGTTTGTAAATCTGTAATTCATTCCATTCAAGAATAATAGTTTTTCTTCCTACAAGTAATATCGCTGTTAATTGTATGAATATATTTAAACAGAGTGATTATAAAAACAATAATCTACAGGTAATGTACATGTACTGAGTATCATAATCAGTACATGCTTTTAAAAAATACAGTTTTTAATAATTATTGGTAAAAATATATAGTGAAATACCATTACGCAAGAGACGTATCAGATACTTACAGAAAAAAAAGGCTTTACCTACAGTTTTTTTCGGAATTATTTCCATTAGGGTTTGTAGCTGCACTCTTTATTGTATTTGTTTAAAATTCGCAACAGTTACTATCGCCGCTATCTTAATAACCATTTCTTCCTTAGAATCCTTGAAAGAAAGCTTTCATGGCTTCGATCCTTCGCAACCTTTACCCTTCGTTGGGAACTCCTACGCCGCCCGGGGATCTCTCGGATGTTCCTGGATGGTCTGAATTTATCGACCATTAAGAAGGATATATTCCCGAAAGAGATTTGAGAGGACTAGGGACATTGGAAGATAAAGCAGCGGGGACCACTTACATTGAGCGTTTATCGGCGAGTGGGATGGGATATATGTCTTCGGTGAAGGTGTAAATCTGTGATTCTCGCCTATTTTGTTTCCATTTTATTTGAGATCTAAATGGAGTAAAACTGATTTAAGGAAAAATGGGACTATAAACCAAAATCAGTAAATAAGGAAGTCTGCAGGAAACTCCAGTATTTTATATTTGCAATAAAAAAAAAAGAAAAAAAGACTCATATTGTACAGAAGTGGTGAAACATAATGCAGTGACTCTCTATTTGGTTTCATTGTAGAGGTCATCAAATCTTGTCCTTATAGGTAAAACATATATGTATATATATATATATGTTTTGTATATATATATATATATATATATATATATATATATATATATATATATATATATACATATATGTGTGTGTGTGTTTGTTTAATAAAATTTTCACCCTCCGAGCTTATCCTTAATTCAAATGTGATGAATGGATTAAAAATGTATTTATGGTTTCTGTAATTATTTGGAGAGAAAATTCACTTATGAATTAATATTTACTTGAGGAAAATATTTTACGGGTTGAACGACCTCTAACTTGAGTAACTTCAATGTATACTTAGCTGTTTAGTTCTGTATTTAGTTTTTTTTTATGATTTTTAATTTTTTTGTATATAATTCCGGATTAGTTTTTTTGTTCACTGCTTCCTAAATTTCTATTGTTTACCCCTTCCAAAAAATATAGTCATATGTTTGATTCTATGATTCTATATGTGAACTTTGTCTGAGTTACATTTAGTCAGTTATCCCGCATGTTATAAACCCTTTCTCTGGATATTCTCTTTTCCGAATTGAGAGGACCGGCATTTTTTGACGTACGCTATGGTGAGCTCACCTGCGAGACGTCAATGAAGAGAGGAAGGTCTGACAAGTTTTAGGTAAGCCAATTTTATTTCATTTAGTTCCTTTCTTTATTGCCAAATTGTCCGAGGACGACTTACCGAGTAGTACTGTATTCCAATTAAATATGTTTATTCATTTTTCAATCGCGCTTCATACACTTAGCATTTTTAGCCCCAACTATTTCCATCCTACATTAGTACCTACCAGTCAACGAATTTCTTTCCTATTTGAAAGTCTATGTTATTTTTTTTTTAATTAAGCCTCATAATCTCCGACGTAACTGAAGTAAAAAAAATTTGTTTTTTTTGAAGAAATTTATGGCTTGATAAATAATGAAGAATGAAAAAAGTGTATTGTTTATCTGCATAGCGACTTCAAAAATTTAAGAAAAAAGATATTAGAACATTTCAATTCTGATCGCTTGTTATATATATATAATTTTTTAAAATTGTTTTCCCGATGAGAATGAAGTTAACTTTATTCGGATTTAACCATAGTTGGAAGTTTTAAACAGATACAGCATATGTGATGTTTGAATATTATTTAAAACATTAATAAATTCTCGTAAAATTGATCGTTGAGAAGTGGGTTAGCTCAGTGAAAGAGCACTAAGTTGCTGTGCTGAAGATCCGGGGTCGAATCCGGCTGTGACAAATAAATTATTTAATCTGTCAGCAGCCATATATGGGCCCTGTAGGATCTGTAGACCCTCTTGGGGCTCACCGTCTCCATAAATTGGGTACCCTTTACTGAAAAACTCCTCTTAAATAACTGATAAAAACGTAATTCTATTTCGACCTGCTGATGTAAGCTCTTAGTGATATTGCCGAAATAAAAAGTAACACAAATCAGCTTATTTATGCACTTTAATATTTTATCTTTTTTTTTTCAAGAATGATGATTACGAATTCGTTTCAGTCAGTTGTAGCAATATTTTAAATGACTAGCGATAAAGCAGAGCTAGAGCAGTGAACCGGCTAGAACATGTCCTCCCATTACCGTCTCCTCTTCTTCAATCCGTTTCATAATGTTCTATACCAACCGCTGTGATCTGCTCTGAATCTATAGACTGTGGTGAGTTCTTAAGCGAATAATATCATGTAATGGTCTCATAAATTGGGGATTTTTTATTTTTGTTATGTGTACATAGAAAACGCATAAGTCGAAAGAGGGCCGAAGTACTAACAGGTATCGTTTGTTTATTACACTTAGGCCATATACTTTTTAAAATAAATTTTCCAGATCCTAATAATGATACAGTTTTCGAACTTGGTAGATGCTCCATTTTCTGATTATTGAAATCTATTCAATCAATCAAGACTGGCCCTACAACCCTGTACGGGTCTTGGCCGCATCAAGGCGTCACCTCCATTCTTTGAGAGAATCACCTTGGCTCTTCTTGATATGAGATGACGACTTAAAATTTTTGCCATCACAAAATAACATTTATTAGCGGTCAAAATTCTTCTTTGAACTTCTGCTCCAGTTGAGTTATCCGCTTTGACCAAAGAGCCAAGGTAGACAAAACTGTCGACACTTTCAAATGTGTAGGTGCCAAACGTGATAGAGGGTGAATGAAATCTATTACAGCATATAAAAAGGAGCGGAGTGGCTCAGTGATAGAGCACTGAGTTGCAATGCCGGAAATCCTGGTTCAAATCCCGTTGCAGGCAGTAGTTTTATTTATTCTGTTTGCAGGCTGAAATGGATCATAAAGGATCTAGGACCCTCCTGGGGCTCACCCTGCCTCCATAAAATATTATAAAAATAGGGTACCGAAAATAAGGGGGGGGGAAATCTGACAGTTGAGCGTGACCTAGGACAAGCTCTGAACCCCAGACCAGTTCACGGGTTGTAATGGTACAGGTTTTTTTTACAGCATAAAAATGAATTACTACTCGTAAATGTGAATGTTACGGAGCGGGACAGATCAATGGTAGAGCGCTGAACTGCTATGATGAAGATCCACGGTCAAATCCGACTAAGAGAGATTTAATCTTTTAACAGCTATTTATGGGCTCTGTATGATCTACAGACCCTCACGGGGCTCACCCAGCCTCTATAATTTCGGTACCCTTCATTGGGGGGAAAACCTAGTCGTAAAACGTCATCAACAACAATATTTGGCTATGAAGTAGTACACTCTATATCTAACTGAAACCAAGACATGGGTCACATTGGTACAGGTAATATTTTATTTATATACTCCTGTAGAAAGGTAATAATGGTTTTGAAAACACTTCGATGCCCAAAGTCAATGCCACCATTTTATTTTTAAATCACTAGTACTGTTTGGATTTTAGCTCTCTCATGTATAATTTGATAATGATAGTTTATGATGCCTCCACTCAAAGATAGCACTTCAGTTATAGGTTCCGTACCAGAGGTAATACTGGGTTCTTAATAAATATCTTTATTGGCAACATAATAAGGTGCAATGATGCATATTACGATTCTTAGCATTGTGGGGTTTGTATGGATAAGGTTGGTGAGATAGAAATGTAACATAATACATTGTTAATGGCAAAATAATCATTCGCGGAGGTTATTTTAATATAACTTCCTCGCATAAGATCCAGATACATTTTAAAATAAGCGAACATGCTTTTATTTATTTATAGAACTGAACGCGTTCATCAGAAAATGTCGAGGACTATGGCCAACCGTTGCTTAATGCGACCTTGAGTTCCCTCTTGAGTCCACAAACAGGACCATAAGTTTTCAGAAGTGCTGAAGACCGCTCCCTGTCTCGTCCTTACTATTTCATACACTTTACTGAAGGCTTGCTGGCGGTAGGATTCTATTTACTGCAGTACCTACACACTTCTATAACAGTTTACCAGCAACTTACTTCATTACAGGCCCCTTTACTGTGATAATATTATACAGTACGGCTCGGAGTAACGTTCGCATTACAGAACTTCACGGGTTATTGGACGTTTCATTCCGATTATGGAAAAGTGTTTCAGAGCTGTTTTATACCCATTAGTCCACGTATCTGTGACTATTCTGGTGTTAAAGAAGTGGTTAATATATTCTCAACGAATAGGCGTGATGTGGTCTAAGTACCTTTTTGTTTTTGAATCGTATTAATTCCCACATATTTCTGCACATGCCTAACCTGCTCCATGTCTGGACATTACCAATTTCCGCTTTTTTATCTGTAAACACTAATTAAAATTAACTCTAAAGAATGATTAATGCTTGAGTACAGTTGCGCGATAAGAAAACACCTATGTAGAGACACAGAAGATATTTATCCTTTATAATTAATGGTTATTAATAGTTAACAATAACTCTAAAGACTAATTATTGCTTGTGCACAGTTGTAAGATAAAAAAAGGCGTATGTATGAACACGCCAGATATTCATGGTTTGTACCTTTTATTATTTATGAAATAATTTTGGTATAAATATTATTTAGATATAATAAACCATTGTATAAAGATGTTTTTTAATTTCATTCAAAAATTTTATTTTAATTAAAAATATAAAAATTATATTCAGTTAAAATTATATTTTAGTTTCATATTTTTATTCTCTTTATTTCCAGATCGGCTATTCCTAGCCTTACATGGTTTTTTTAATAATGAAATTTTAAGATTTAACACTTAGTGAAAGTGTGGGTTTCGTCTCATGCAAGAGACACCCCTAACTGTACATTATCAGATTATTTACAGAGAAGATGTAAATATATAATAGCGTTTTTTCAAATAAAAGAATAATAGTAATTTGAATATAAAGCATGTAAATAAGTAAACAAAAATAACATTAATGTAATAATAAACAGAACTATAGCACTATAAAACGGAAAACTGAAAGAAAACAGGATTATATTACATTTTGTTAAAACGATTGGTGAGAAACGTTATCTATTGAGATCACATGAGAATATCTTTCAAGAGTCTTGGTTTTAGTCTTGGGGATGAAATAGGTTCGCCTATGTTGAATGCTACTGCTCCTTGGACTGCTGGTAATCCGGTCTTAAATCTGGTGTAACGTTTGTTTTAGTTTCATACACAAGCTTTATTAATTTTTTTTTTTTTTTTTTAACGTTGGATGTATTACTGCAAATAATATTCTCATGCCGAAAGATGTTGAAGATTTTATGGTATTGGCGATAAGTACAATTTCAATCGTTCACTGCTTTAACGTAAATTTAAATATAAATAGGAAAAATCCTAAAGTCTTATGTCTACAAAATGCTGGAACAAAAACAACCAGTCGACATTTCGCCTATTCCGTCATCCTCAATACTACATTCAGCACAAGGAAATCACATTAGAGAAGACAAAGTGCAGACATCTCACATCGACAGTCCAAACAGACTCATCAAACAGAGACAGTACCTTGCTCCAAAACGCTCCACAAACAACTTGAGTATTGAGGTGTTGTTCTGATGATGTCGGACGGAAATGACGAAACGTCGACTTTTTTGTAGCATTTTGGAGACTTAAGGCTTCGGTTTTGGGGTTGGGGCTTTTGGGATCCTGTTGGAACCTAGTTATAATTTATGTTTCTTTTTGAGTTTTTTTGCCCACTTTTATTGCTTTAAATTTAAATTACATTGTCTATGTTTTATTATATGAATGATGGCAAATAAATATTTTGTAAAAATTAGTATAAAAGAAAGTTAAAAATAATTTGTATTTTTTCCAGGTTTTAGTTTTAGGTGATAAATTTGAAAGCCAATCTTGGAGATACAACGACTAAAGAATGGGAAGATCCCAGGAACAGGAGTAATAAATGTGGAATTGATAACGGACCTGATTAATTCTATCTAGAAGAAGCGAAGTGTGGGTTCACAGCAAAAAGATCATGTGTGGATCACATTTTCACAGTTCGACGGCAATTAAAAAAATTTGAAATGAAAACCAAAGAAATTTTCTGGTATTCGTAGACCTGGAAAAGGCATACGATAATGTTCCTTGAAAATTATTATGGGAAGCACTTGAAAAGAATTCTATGATCTGACCGGTGAGTGACCTTATCAGAAGATTATATATGTCAAATTAAAACAGGTAAGAATATGTCCCAAGAATTTTCAGCTTATTAAGGCTGACTGCAAGGCTGCTGTATGCCCCCTTCCCTATTTAAAATCTACACTGGAACAGCTGAATTTTGTCCTCTGATTTCGTTGTATTTATTGTTTAATTCTTGAAGTTAAAATCCATGTCACACTAGTATTTGTAAAGTGACATTAGTCAAAAACCTACGTTTTTGGAAAAACGGAAAACTATTTCTGAAACTATTATTACTTGGAATAGCATTAGGACCCTAAGAGTGACACAGTTGCCTATTCACAGACAAGCTCTAAAGCTAAGTTTGATACAGTTTTTAATGAGTGATAAAGAGATATTCACCAATTTCTTTAATGGTCATAACTCACCACCGAAATATTGATTTTTGCGTATTGTCACTTGAGATATAACACATCTGGCTAAATATAATAGCGATATATTTCTCTTTTAAAGTTTCTCAAATCATACATTGGCCAAGTCAAGTTTTATTTTATTTTTATGAAATTCTTCCATTATATGAGTTTAATGTCCTTTTACCTCTTAAGCCCAAGATCGCGGGTTTGTAGCCCTTCAGGTGGCTCTAGGTTTTTTTAAAGGGAGTAAAAAATCCTAAGTTATACCGTCCTTCGGAAGGGACGTAAAACGGGGGTCCAGACCCTATGCGATGTCAGCTCCTCGTTCAAAATCCCTATCCTAATTAATTAATGGATAGGCAAAATTTAGAGCTCCCATTGCAGCCATAGTGGCATAGAGTAATGTTAAATAAACAAACAAACAAATCATGTCCTTATGCGACATCAAATATTTTTAGAAATGTAAATTTTATTCATTTTATAATTACCGCGGTATTAACAAAGTATAATTATTTTTTCACTTATAGCAAATATAGGGCGTTATAAAAATTGAAGTGTGACCCCATCAAAAGATCCATCCAGATATCGGTGTATTGGACTTCTTGCCTTTGACGTACGGTTTCTCTCTGGTCCCGAGTACGGCATTCACTTCAATTCAATGTCTGCTGAAATTCCTTGAAGCGACGTTGCGATACGGGGCGTAACAGCCATGGGTCGCCCTGGAGACGTGACGTACTGAGGACGTAGGATATACACCGATAGCTACCTTATGAATAAATAGCAGGAGCTGTTGCGTGCGGGCGACATCGCTGCAGGCGTCGATAAGGGCTGCGTGCTCCGGGATATGTATCTGCCGGGGTTTATAGCCCTTCTCTCTATGTAAAGTGGGGGTTCTCTCACACCCACTCTTCCATTGTTTTAATGTCACAGCTCGACCCAATTCGACCTTTAAGTCGTCTAGAAATTCAAAACGTTGCATCGAAAACGGCCCTGTTCCAGGACGTTCAGGGTGAGGTCAGTTTCCTTTGTTACTGACAGATACAGTTCGATTTCGGCGGAGAGCCGGAATTAACATAGGGTAGACGAATTGTAAGAAAAAATTATACTTCTCTGATAACTGAACTATCTATTTGAAAGCAAAGTATCTATCTGAAACTATCTAAATTCGACCAACATTACAGGTCTTCTCCATGGCTAGATATACAAAATACACAACAAAAAAATCATTTTTTTTCTCTTTATATTTGCACCCACGCCTATAAAATATGAACAATTGACAATCAGCAAATTTGCTGCCAGTGAATTAGTACAAAATAATATGAGAATCGTGAAGAAGAACAGTAGCTATACCTTTCCCGTAGCTTGACTTAATTTCTTATGGAAACGTCATCCATGTTCTTTTGAGTCTCCTCCAAGAGTGGTGGCCATTTGTTCTGTCGATTGGTTTGGTTGTCAATAAAACAAATTGACAATCAGCAGATTTTTAGTCTGTAAAGTTACAATAAAATGGCATGAAGATGGACAGAAGCAAGCGGTACATCTCCCGTGTTTTTATTTAATTTCGTATGTTAACAGATCCCTTATCCAAGTTCTTTTTAGTCACTTCCTTGTGTTGTCAAGCATGAGTTTCGATTCCATTTGTTCTATTAATTGGCGTGTAGTTTTTCTTGATTGCGTTTTTAGTATTTATGTGAGTGTTCGTCAACCGTTGGTTTTTATAAGTCAGTATGCAGAGCTATGTTATTGACATACTTAAGTGCTTTTGTGTCAAGTTTGAACATATTTAAATGAAAATTCTTTGTTTGTTTAGCGATGCTGTAAATTATAGGTCCAAACTGGTTTCAGTAAGTTAGTTTAATGCTATCTTATATCTAATATTGAGTTTTTAATATTGAATACATTAAAATGAGTTTAAGATATAGTGATTGGCGTTTTATCTTAATGTGAGGACCACATGCCATTTTCCTATGAAACGTTAGTGTCTAGCACTAACTTAGTGAGTAATCCTTTAACGATATTTATATACTATATACCTAAATTGAGTGTAACCACTTCAAAGAGGCGGCGTGTTGTTTTTTTTATTAATTTAACGTGACTATATGCTGCAATGGGTATTCGGTTAAAAATCAATAAAAGACTTGTGGAAAGAATTATATTTCTTGTCATATGGTCAAGGACATAACATATTGACTATATACGTCCTTCATGATTCCCTTAAACAAGTTTATTTATTTTCATTAATAAATATATAATTTAAACATAAACTAGCCTATATGAGCTATTATTTTTGAAACTGATATAAGTCCATTGAAATCTAAAAAAAAATGTTTATTTTTTAAAATAATTTTAATTAATATTATTTCAGAATAAAGTTAAAACGGTTTATAGTTTTAAAACATAACTCATATTTGTAATTTAATTCAAATTCAAATCCTTATAGATCTCGATATATGAAGAAATGGACTTATAGACTTTCAAAAACAATAACTCATATAATGGTTTTAATTAAAACCGATATAGATCATTTAAAAAAAATGGTCTAATACGATAAATATATAAAATATAATATGTAAGTTTGAATATTCATGCCAAACTTAACAGCTGTGAAGATAACCTTAGGCACAGATGTGAGGAAGGTTATGAGAGAGATTTGGCTTACTGAAAGACTCACTGTAGTTAACGTGTTAAATTGATATTATTTATGTTAGAATGGAATATGAACAATTGTGTTGATTCAGGTTTGTAATTAAAGATACCTGTTGTTATTTAGTGATTTATAAGATTGTAAATATGTTTTTTTGTAATTTCAGTTCCTCACTGCATCCACGTGTTATCATTTGTTCCATTCATCTCCTGGGTTTAAGTCGTTGAATTCACGACTTACAAATCAACACAATGGAGAAGATAAAGGTAAAATTTCATTCTATATCAGAAGCAGGAACAAACTCTAAGAGCACAGTTGTAAAGGTTAAAACTATACAATTGGTGAATCAGGAGGAAATTTTTGCTTTCCCAAAGGACCAACAAACTAGTGAAGCACATAAACAATTGTTTGCTACCAATATTGTTAAGAATGTTGTAAAAAGTTTAAATGTGCGGGATAAATATAGGAATGTAGTTATATCTTTAACAGATGAACTGAAGCTTATTTATTTGGATGAGGAAGGTAATGTAGCCTTTCATGATATGTATTTAGATGAAGTGCAAGAAAAACAAAAAGTAAGTGTACCGAGCACCAACACAGAAAGGTCTATGCACTCTATAGCCAAGGATATGGTTTTGGAAAAATTTGATGGGAATAACTGTAATGCTAAAACATGGATGAAGCTATTCATACAGGAGTGTAATAGGTTAGGTTTGAAAGAAAATAAATATGCTGAGGCCCTACGGTTATTTTTGAATTCACGACTTACAAATATTATAATAAAAAATAAATTAGATGATAAGAGGACTATTGGGTAGTACGTTTATTACAACGTCATGTATAAAACATTTTACTTTGTTCTGAGTCTTAATATTGTTCAGAAATCTAAATATTCATTAGCTAAAGCTTTGGTTTTCTATACGCTTTTATTAGGTTGCCATAAAATATTTGTTAATTATCAGAATTAATTTATATTTGCTGGAAGAAAAACGATGAACAAAGAACCTGTTAGGGACAGTTCATCATTTAGCAGACATTTATTCACTGTCATTCTTTAATTATGATTGCTCTTGTTACAAACTGCTTTTCGATTAATAAGTAAGACCATTTCACAAAGGTTGGCCAGCCTGAAGACATTGCGGGGACTCGTCTTCGGTTGTGCAAGAGGACGTGCTCCGAGGACATCCTCGGCGGGTCGAACCTTTCTTTTCGTCCAATTATTTCCGACGCCCATCTTATACAAGAGGGTCCCAATAATGACGCCTTAATGGCCTATATTATTATAATTTAAACATTGACCCATCTGCTCGTTAAGATGCGGGGTCTTCCCCGACGCCAACGTCTCCTCTTTCACTCGATTATATTAAATGCCATTCTCCGTCATTGTGAATCGATGGCATCTCATTGACATTATTTGCATTCGACGTCGAAACCTTTCAAAAGTTCGAGTGCCAATGAGCTCCCAAGGTGAAAAGTATTGTACCGTTTCTGCATATCTTATACACAGCTATCGAGAATTTACAAGTATGCTTTCCCATTCGATTTATATTAATTGTGAAACTAATAGCGTATTAACCCACTTAACCTTAAGACTGAAAAGAGACTAACAAAGTTTTTTGGGGAAAAAGTACTTAGTTTTAGGCATCTTAGTAAAATTGTTAACATGGTCATTTTTATTGGTATAGTTGTTTTAGGTAGATCGTAATCTCAATTGTTCTTTTTGGAAGTATCCATGCATTTTTTACCCAAGAATTGAAGGATAAAATAATGTGAGCAAAAAAATGTTCCGGGTGAAAGTAAAAAAAATGTTTTTAATAAGAAGAACCGTATATTTTTAAAGCCAGCGTTTCGACCGCCATTGCAGGTCTTCTTCAGGGCTATTAGGTCAGTGAGGTAACAGTCGACCGAATCTGTAGTTTAGTTTACAATATAGTAGAAATAATAATTTAGTTTACAATATAATAGAAAAGAAACTTTATTCATGCCTAAAAAGTAGGTTTAAAGTTTATCCGGTAGAAAAAAACAAAACAAAAACCTATAGCATAAACCACGAAGAGTTTATCAATTCAGTACATATTAGAGACTTTACTGTTTTCAGGGATTTCTCTGGATGTTCTTCGACCGCCAAGTTGTTTCCTCAATCAATATTATCATTGAGGTTTACAAGAACCTGGGCCTCTCAAATTAAAGTTATACTTATTACAAATATCGAGCCCGAATGGTGGAATGTTTAACGATATTTATTGGATACTAGCTTTTGCCCACGGCTTCGTTCGCATGGAATTCGGTCTGCCATATAAGTCTCGTGAAAGATCATTTTAAATAAATAATTTAATTTTTTTTAACTATAAGTTACTCGTACATCCAAAATTTAAGATGTCCAACTTCAAAACTTCCATAGAATCTTTTAACCACTATTATATTAAGGTGGAAACCCTTGAGGGTGGAATTATCCAAAGTCCTTTCTTAGTGTCCATTAAAGCTCTACAAAGAACCTATCTGCGAATTTCCAGATGCTGTGCGTTACCGCTGGGTGTGTTAGTCAATCAGTTTACAGTTTTATATAAGCTTCGCCTATGTGATGTGTTGATAAAAAACAGCCTATGTCCATCCCCAGGCTTGAGGTTATCCATATCAAATTTCAACACAAACGGATCAGGACAGCCGTGGAACGTACATTGACACTGATTAACAAACGTAACGGACAGAAGTAATTTTCGTTAACTGTTGTTCGTGTCAGTAAATCATTAGTATCGAATGTTATTGAATTTATTGAAAATGATTACTTAGTATAATGGTTTCACTTGTCCTACGGCAGCAGCGAGAAATTAAAACTGAAAGGATTAGAATAATGTGCTTATGTAGGAAATTTATCGATCTGTTCTAATTTAGCGATTCTACT
The DNA here is from genome assembly GCA_964056705.1 of Troilus luridus. Classification (NCBI taxonomy): domain Eukaryota; kingdom Metazoa; phylum Arthropoda; class Insecta; order Hemiptera; family Pentatomidae; genus Troilus; species Troilus luridus. The sequence goes on from OZ057414.1 coordinate 71,602,932, forward strand.
TACCTACTGCAACATACTCCTGTAAACTTTTTTTTTTTTTTTTTTCTTACCCCCTTTCGGTTTGAAAATTTCCAAGTAGAATTGAACATAGGACGGAGAGGTATCTTTTGTACTGTACGATGTACATTTTAAGAGGATGATGAGAAGGTGGAAGGTTCTAATTTATTCATTTCTATTTATCAACTTTAGATTTTTCCGGTGATGGGGCTCACCGTGTCCTTTTGCTGTTGTTTGTTTATTTTATTAATTTCTCAGTTCAGGCTGAGACTTTGTACGTGATCTTGCTCCGTTTGTGGCCGTCCTGCTGGAGTGAGTGTCCGAAAAAGAGGGTTAGTGCAGTATTTCAGGATGTCGAAACATTTAATGTGTCTACGTTTAATGAAGTCTGTAACTGTCGGTATGTCGAGAGTAGTGTGTTGGAGGTCCGTTTTTGTTTTGTTTAATGTTGTGTGTCTCACTATTCGTTGCAGTACGCCATTCTGAAACTGTGCTCCGTAAAGGAGTGCCGGTCTTAGAATGCTCTTGTAGATGGTCAACTTGAGGCGGAGGGATAAGTTAGGAGATGTAAGCAGGTGGTTAAGTCTGTAAGACTTGGTCCTAACCGATCTGAGTTTCTTCCTACAGTGGTAGGCTAGTTTAAAGTGCCGGTCAAGGGTGACACCTAAGTAGACTATGCTGCTCACTGGTGTGTTTTCACGTCCCGCTACCCTATAGACCTTAGGGAGAGGGCGGCGCTTTTTCCCTTGAAAGGAAAAAATTATTCAGGCCGTCTTTTTAGGATTCACTGTGATGTTGAGTCCTTCTAGCTTCTGTGTGATGCTCGGACAGACCTCCTCCGCCTGCCGTAGAGCTCTCTCTGCGCTGATCGAGGTGCTGTAGATCGCTATGTCGTCGGCATAGGCTGCTACAGTAGCTTTTTTGTAGCTGGCTCCAACAGTTTCAGCTGTGTATATTGAGAAAAGTACTGGAGATAGCACAGACCCCTGAGGCACTCCGCAGGTGAATGCGATGGCTTCCGATGATGTTTCGCCGATACGAACTGCTATCGTTCGCTGTTGAAGAAACGACCGTAGGAGCTGTTCCGGAAATTCGTTGTCCTGTAGTGTCTTGCATAATAGGTTATGGGAGACTGAGTCGAACGCTATGATCTCCATAGACTGCACCTATGGAGATCATAGCGGTCGTTTCGTTCTTGGCGGTGCACTGGCTCACTTCCGCATGTATCTTCGCCCGGTGATGATCCGGGCAGAGGCCGGCCTCCTGTAAACTATGTTACTTGATTGGTTTTGTTCAGCGAAAAATATGTAGATTTTGCGAGTAAGAATCCCGTGAGCGAGCTACTCAGGGGGAAGCCCTGCGATGCTAACAATATTTAACAATTAAATTAAATAACCGCGATTACCTACTGACCATATGTTGGAGGTAATATTGAGAATGTTTTATATCCCAGTATTTTTTAATGATATTTATCGTTATATTATGACCAAATTACACAAAATCATTATAAATTGTAGCCTAAAGTGTTATTCTGATGTATAGCCTATATTACTCTAAAGTTCTATCCAAATCCGTTCCTTAGTTTTCGCGTGAAAGAGTAACAAACATACATAAAAACTTTCGCATTTATAATATTAGTACGATTAATATTCGAAAATGCACATAAATGGTTTTAAGTTGCTTCGACCCTTGAAAGATGCAATACCGACAGTCTTAGCTGCATTGTGGGCTTAACATAACCATAGCGCCTTATACTTAAGAGTCTAAACACCATTAATATTATCTTTTTTTTTATTGTTTGTTGACCATGTATTGTACAATTCCATAGCTTTCAAAAAATAATTAACCAATAAAAAACATGATTAAAATCATTTGATGCCTTGCGCAGGTTACAGTTTCGGCGAATAACTCATTTTCCTTTAAAAATGATAGCAAAAACTGATGCTCCAAGAAAGGTTTCTGTGTAGTTTATGAGAAGAGTAAGAGTCGGGATATCTGTATTCAACTACAAAAGTATCAAGTAAAAGTATCAGATACAGAAAAGTATCAGTATCACATGTATTCAGATACAGGAAAATCCAGTATCTACCCATGACTAGTAAAAGTATCAATTGATACAAAAGTATCAGATACAGAAAAGTATCAGTATCACTTACATCCGGGGCTTGGTCACAGAATAAAGTTTGTTTTCTATTCTATTATATACATGTTAAGTTATTCATTGAAAATTTTAGATTTTGATTGCTATATCTAATTTATTAATCTGTTTTGCTGTTGGTGTGAGATATGGTGCATAGGGTCTTTGTTGATATGCATATTTTTTTTTATATATGTCTCGTTGATGGCTAAAACTGCGAAATCTTGACTTACTAGTTATTTCCCTGTACTTTAGACTTACAGTTTCGCTATTTGAAGTTTTCAAAATTGAATTCTAATGATTATTTTATGCTTTATTTTTTGTTATTTAGTTTGTTAGCCTGTTTTATAAAAGAAATTTTACTCTGAAAACTCAACCCATTACTCGCGTACCACGATTCTCTTTGACATTTCTATTCCCAGACGGCTGACCAACAACCTTGGCTGTACTTTAGTGTAATTGCCGTTTGTATGGATGTAGGGCAGCCCTATACACCTGGGCTAAGGTTTCAAGATAACTAACCTGGTTTAATGTCCTTATGCTAATGCTAGTATTTACTTTCCCGGTGTTAAGATGTCAGAAGTTGGTATTAGAGAGGATTTTCTAGTGCATAGATTCCAATAGGTTTATGAACGAAAATATATACGTACTACATTACTATCACATTTCATTAATTTCAAAATTAATATAAGGAAGAGACATTTATTCTAGATTTTTAGATATATTCTAGATAGATGTTTATTTTAGAGTGCTATTTAATGTTTTTACTAAAAGCTCATTTTTTCACTGTTAGGGTGTGGATATGAGACTAACCTAGTCTCGAAACGTCGCCTAATGAAGTTGAAATAAAATGACTGAAACTCAAGAACCAAAACATAATCTTGCCATAACAGTCAAGATAAGTAGTGGACAAACCAATATATATATATATATATAGATATGCGTGCGAGTGTAAGTTCCCTGCTGTTGAGTGTTTAACCTTCATTAGATTGTTTTATGTGATTTGTCAATGCATTAGGCTTATTTGTCTTGTTTCGGACTAATAAAATATGATATTACTCCAGCCTACTTTATTTGACGTTACACACAAACAAGCATACACGTAGTTAGAGATAGTTATTATTTTTGGTCTAACTCAGTTAATACCTCAAAATCATCCTCTCCTTTCTTTTCTCTAACGCCATCTTTCAACCCCGACAACTTTTACTTCTCAGACTTTTCACCCACCGACATTTCCTCTGTTCTGAAATCCCACTCCAGCTCTACAGGGTTTGATGAGATCCCCATCAAACTGCTAAGATTGTGCCTTATTGATATTCTACCTGTCCTACTCTTCATATATAATTTTTCATTACAAAACGCAGTATTCCCTACCTCTTGGAAAAAAGCTGTAGTCCATCCTATAAACAACACCTCTAACACTGTATCTCTCAAAGACTACCGCCCAATCTCAATTCTATCCAACCTTTCCAAACCTCCTCGAAACTTCCAATCAAAAATGTCAAATTTCATGAAAACTTATGCAATTGTTTTAGGTTCCAATGCCGTTCTTACTTCCATCCACACCCTCCCAACATTAATCCTAGGCAACCACCCCATCACGTTCAGCTCCTCTGTAAAAACCTAGGCATTACTATTGACCAAAAGCTTCTCAAAAAGATGCTGTCTAAGCAGGTTAGTCATTGGCTTAAAATGAAATGTATTGAATAACTTATTGTGCTGTTTAGGTGCTTTAATTTTGTTTTTAAGAAAATGTACCTTATGTAAAGAAAGTATTACTTGCGCTAGCTCCTGCATTCAATAGTTGTTATTGATTTATCTATTCTTTTAATTGTTTAATATCTTACCACGCAAGTGGTGTGATGCAACGATGATTCAGAAACTGATAAGATAATCGGAACATTCGAGTACATTTATAAACATGATATATTTTCATATTGTTTTATTAACTAAAATAAATTATTTGCACGCTGGGATTATATTGTTATTCTATAATTTGGGATTATATTGTTATATTTTAGGACCTTAATTGATTACAAACATATCATCTACTATTATATCTACAGCCCCGAACTAATTTTCTACAAAATGAGTTTCATGTACTTATGTAAGCGGAATCGAGTCATTTTCGTAGTGAATGAAGGGCTAAATAACCCATTAACTCGAAAAGGAGTTACTGTTTTTATTAGAACCTCATTTCAAGGCAAAAACTACAGGAATCACACGATTCCGGTTATCTGAAATCAGTTAACTCTCTCTGGCCAAAACCCGACTTATAACCATAACCACTTATTCACCGGGGCTGTAGATACATTGTTTCAATTTATATTTATTTTATATTGTATTCAGCGATCATATAGACATAGAGTATCTGCAGTGTAAACTCCAAACGATTTATAGAAAACTTTTATTTGTCCTTTTTCTTTGAAGAAATTTACGGTAGTCCATTATTTTAAAACTTTTTTTATATGTCAGCAGCAATATTTTTATTTTTGTCAGTACTGTAAAAATGGAGCAGTATGCAGATAATTCGGAAATGAAACAGCGTTGATTGATTATACAATTTTTTTTTCTTTTGAATAAGGTTCAATGCTAAATAGAATCGTCTATTTAATCGATTAATCTAGATTACACTGTCATTTTATATAGACTAGCGATGGAGAGCTCAATGAATGCTTCAAGGACTTTCGGTCTGAGCTTAACGATAAAGATCAAGATCACAAGGAAACTAATTGAAGGGCGGATAGTAAAAAGTAAATTATGGATTTTACATGGCAGCGTTAGATTTGATGATCCATAATATTAATCTCCATTTCCAATTCAAGTTTATATTTTCTTGTAAATTAATTGATACTAACCTAAAATAAATTACCTATACCACTACAACCCGTGAACGGATCTGGAGTTCAGTACATGGTAGAGATAGTACTGTTATGAAGGGAGGTGATTAGCCCTAAATCACGCTTTGCCCCCCTTATTTTGGATACCCTTGCTAAATCCCCCACGATGGCTGAGCGTTCTAACACATGGCCCTCGTGTTTTTATATCTATGTGGAACCCTCTTTATAGAGGCTGGGTGAGCCCCAGGAGGGTCCCAGATCCCAAATGATAATACTAAAATAAAAATCAAATTTAAAAAGGAAATGCTTTACAGTATGTACCTTGAGTAATGTTCAAAACAGATGTAGTAAGTACAACTTATTTTATTTTGTCGGAGAGGAGTGGCTCAGTTAGTTGAGCGCCGAGTCACGTGGCCTAAGGTCCTTGGCTCATTCAAACTTTTATTTAATCTGTTAGCGACCGAAGATGGATCCAATAGGATTTAGGACACTCCTAGATCTTGCCCAGTCTCTATAATGTGGGTACCCAAAATAAGGAAGAAAATCTGGCGGTTGAGCGTGATCTAGGACAAATCACCTCCCTGGACAAGCGTTATTCAAGAAATATTACAGTTTTTACCCTATACTGAATCCCAGACACTTGGCACAGGTTAAAGGTTACACTATTTTGTACCAAAGTTTTGACCTTATTTTCAGGCCATTTTTCGGGGCTGAGATTAAATTCTTATAAAATGTTTAAAATTTAATCATTTTATGTTTTCGAAGTAACATTTAATTTTTACATTTATTATTATTTTGAAGTAGACATAAAAAATTGACCGAAACGTAAGCAGAAAATAGATTATATGGTTTTTATTTGTGTAAAATTTATCTACTGCAACCCCTACAATTTTCAACTTTGCTTAAAATTATATATATATGTTTGTCCGGTCTAATCTCCGAAACTATTGGAGCGATTTTAATCAAATTTTCCCCAGATATGTAACATTGTCCAACTTAAAATATAGGCTATATTTTATTTCAATTAACGACCGCGGTATTTTTATTGCAAAATTATATTTTTGTCGTAATTAATAATTATTAATTAATTAATTAAAATTGAACTATGAGAGATTTGAACAACAACGACAAACTATTTTGTGGTACTGTTCTATTACTATCTGGTGATTTCCTACAGACAATGCCAGTCATTCCTCGCTCTACTTTTGCCGATGAGATTAACGCATGTTTAAAACAATCGTTTTATGGGGAAATGTCAAAACACTTCGATTGACCATTAACATGCGAGTACAATTGCAAAATTATCCGTGAACAAATATTTTCAAAACTATATTGGAATCGGTGAAATAGAACTGCATATAAATACACAATTCAGACAATTTTAGCACGGTTGTTCAAACAAAAAATGAATTAATTAGGGGTGTCTTCCCGGATGCACTAAATAACTACATGGACTATAATTGGCTCAGTAATCGTGTTATTTTGGCCCAGTACCTTCGGCATGGCAATTCAGTGCTCTACCACTGAGCCACTCTGCTCCCATGAGGACTCACTTAAATCCAATTAATAGGAAATATAGTTTTTTCTTTAATTTTATTATATAATTTTGATATTGATTAGGATCGGCTAAGAATGTTGAAACGTTTTATTTGGTATAAATTAAAAACAGAATGAATCCAACACATCCATTATTCTTTATTTATAATCGTTACCGTTTCAGGTTTTATCGGGAACCTACGCAACTGGTAAGAGGATCGTGATGCCTAGAATTACTCGCTTCGTCACGAAATTGTACGAACTCCTTAAAAGAATAAAGAAGGATGAATGGTGATTGGAATGCGCTGAGTGGAGAATTAAGTAGCTCAGAGCTAGACAAAGCCCACCTCTTCTCGTTTCCATGATTTCGTAATTAAGGCAAGAGAGGAAACATCTGGCTTCAGTTCAAATGTCACACAGATAGAAAGTTCAAGGGGAGTGTCTAGCATTCATGCAAGGCTCGCCTCCTCAATGCAACACTCTCAGATCGTCCCCACGGGTGCGGTCAATAAAAATACATCTCACATCAGTACACTACTAACTATTGCACACCTACTCATCCATGAATGAAGTAAAATCATTTTTATTCAGTGGAATAGCGTTGATATAAGCTTAGCATAAGATGCAATGTAGTTCTTACATTAATGAACTTTTGCAGATAATGTACCTTAGTTTAATTTGATACAATTTGGTACCTGCTGACCCTTCTGGGGCTCATCCAGCTCTATAAAGTGGGTATCCTTGATTGGGGGAACCCATGGCGGTTTTATAGCTATATGGGTGATCAATTTTTCATTTCACTTACGATTGATATCTCAACTCATGTAATAATTAATGTTTTAAATATACATTATCTTTTATACTTATTTAGTTTACCAATAAAAATGAGCCAAGACTCGAAAAAAAGTGATAAAATAATAATTAAAGAAGAATCTTCCCGCGATACATGGTAGAGATGTTACTATTTCTTAGACAAAGGTTGCGAAGGAATCACGCTCAAACAAAAGATTTTCCCAAATATTATAGACAACCTTTTGATAGAGGCTGGGTGAGCCTTAGAATGGTCTGCAAATCTCATACGGTCCATATATGGCTTGTGAAAAAATAATTTGTCTGTCTATTACGTATTTGAACACGGGATCTTCAGTACAGTAACTCTGCGCTTTACCGCTGAGCAACTCCGCTCCCCTGACACAGTGATATTGAACTATGTACTCATGTTTGTTTTTTTAACTTTATGCTGCTATGGGTAATCGGACGATGCTACGGTGGGAACCCTAAATTTTCCCTATCCAGGTATAATTAGTTTAGGGATTTTTAACTTATATTTTAATCAATATTTAATTAATCTTTAATTCTTAGAACTTCACAATAATTAAAAGATGTTTTCTCTTATCAATAACTTATCTCTATTTGTTTTTCTCGTGGGCAAACTGGTAGTCATCAGGAAAAAATGACTACAATAATGTATAAAATAGCATACCACTCCTTAAAAAAAACAATATTTTTCAATAGAGGTATTTGAAAGTTCCATTAGAGTTTTTAAAAAATTTGGTATTGGTAAATCAAATCATTCCTCGTGTAATAATGGCATTAAAATTATTTTATTAACCATTAGAAAATTTTTTATTTTAACTTATGTCATTATTCCCATAAAACTTTAAGTTTTAACATGATACAATTCAAAATGTAACATTATAAAAAAAAAATTTTTTTTTTGGAAAATTGATTATCAGATATGTCGTTCCTAAATTTAAAAAAATCGGGCAATACAATTGCTACTGAAGGCTTAACTCAAGAATGATCATTTTTAGTTATGCCGTGCTTCTTTTGAAGTAGCGATATGTTGTTAAGTATTTTTATAGGTATCTGGGTACAAATAGTATCATATCATTTTGTCAAGCTATTTATGTGAATTATCGGATGTCGAGTAGACAAGGATAGGCGGTTCTTTGTTCCTACCCGAGACTATGTTAATAGAAATTTTAAACTCAACGCTCCAATTAAGGCTATTTCGTTCTCCTTCATCAGAAAATATAATCGCAAGCCATACTCGGAATATAGTTGAGCCTGTAGACAGCTAGTGCGTCTTTGACACTGTTGTTGCGTAACTCAGACCATAGTATTCAGCTGACTTTCGTCGGTGTATTATCTTTTCATTCTCCCATTGATACAATAGACAGAGGGATTCATTCCCCATCTTGTAGACTCATTCCCCATCCTCGACGAGGTGGAGCGAGAGTAGCCAGGATGGATGACCGGTGGATGATGATACTGCTATAGGATGCTGTGGGCGATGCCTAAGAGATGGTAATTAGGGGAGCTACCTATCTCGCGCCCACTTCAAGGGGCAGACCAATATATCACCATCTGCTGTATTTTATTTTTTCTATGATCCTTTATTTACTCTGAACTGTTTAAAATAATATAAACACGAAGATGATGATACCTTAAGTTACAGTAAGATGATTAGCTTCACGTACGAGTAATATATACCAACATTTTTTACAGCCTTTTGGAAGATTGTTGATATAGGGAGCGGAGTGGCTCAGTGGTAGTGCACTGAGTTGCCATGCTCAGTTAAAATATTACAGTTTAAGGTTCTCTTTAACAATGGCTAATAGGGCTTCAGAAAATGATTATAATTAACAAAAATATATGAGTTTATATAAATAAATAAAACCCAGTTTCTAACAAAAAAGTGAACGGATAGTAAAATTAAACAAAAAAATTACAATTAACAATGAAACCGACTTATCCAACACGAACGTGTTAGCAAAATTATTTAGTTAGTGACTTAAACCTTTCTTACTGTAAAGACTTATTTATATTGTAAATTATTTTGATTACTTACCTTTGGAAGTCCTGGGCGAATCCAACCGAAGACTCGATGAATAGAAAGCAAACTAGGATAAATAAACTGTAAAGTTTCATTGTCAAACAGATACTGTAAGTTGGCTTCGAATATTGTTTTCTTCGAATATTGGACTTTGGAGTCAACCTGATAAGATAAGAGCATCTTAACTAGACACTTCAACTGTGCATCTCATGTTCAATGCATCGTATGTTTTATATTTACGAATTGTGATTCATTGTGACATCGATTGTCTTATGAATGAATATATGATATGAATGAATTTTCCACGTTGAACCATAATTCTATTCAAGCCTTTTGAAGTAACTTTATTTACGGCAGTAGTTTGGCTAAACCTTGTTATTTCATGCCTATCGGTTTGGAATATGCGATTAATGAAGTTTTATGTAGAATTGAGAAATAGAATGGTGGGATAGGTAACGGGAACTTTGATTAAATATCCATTTTCGTAACCGAAAATAATTATTTACACAACGGTTTACGGTTGATTAAGTATTTGAATTCTCTTTATAAAATGACCCATCCGACGAACAAACAGAGGTTAGGCAAGATCCTCCAGGAGCCCCTAATGGAAAGGACGGCGCCGAACAGAAGAGGCGCCTGGAGTAACTAGTAAAGGCTAATGCTATTGTTGTCGGGTTGGGAAACAGTTGTTGCTGAAATATACTATTACATGTACTATGACAATACACTCAACTTATATGGTAAAACGGTAGAAAACTTGCAAAAAGTTACCAAAATGTATTCTTTTTTAGATATCATTCAAGAGTTCTGACTCGTCCATTCCTTTTTCTTTTATGAAAGAAATTATTTCATCTTTTAGACCCCAAACTCCTTCGAAAACTCACCCTGCCCTGAGCCACCTTACTTTGGTTCAGTAAAGTGAATAACAATATTCAGACTACGATGAGTCAAGAAACTCTCGAAATTATCTAAGATTAAGTGCTCGTGAACGAATAGTATTAACAAGCTTAATAACAACATCAAGTACGTACATGTTTCATGTCCGTCGTTCCGAACTTACCATTGAACTCCACGTACCGACATGCTACAATAACGTAATTATGACGCAACGAGAAGAAAACAACCATTCTATACTAGCTTTGCAGAAAATAATTCTGTGTGACCATGTCGCATTGACTAGCCCGAAGGGCCGGACTTGGCACGCGGGCCGTACTTTGCCCATCACTGTTCTAACCTATTTAAGAGTACACACTTTACAGAGGCTGGGTGAGGTCCAACAGATCTGCGGATCCTACAGTGTCTATATTTGGCTGTTAACAAATCAAATAATTTATCTGCCACAGCATAGCAACTCAGTACTTCAACACTTATCTAAACGGTTCCTGAATCAATTGAAACACTGATAATTTAAAAAACATTCTAAGTGCTTAGTATTTATATATGGCTGATAAGATCCCAAGACCTCAAAATCCTGGCGAGCAACCCATATCTTTCATTTCACTGCTGTACGTAGGAAATTCCCCCAATGATGTGTATCGTATTATTTTCAATATAGGATCGACAAACGGCCTGGTATGGCAGGACAGGAAATCTGATCTAGGAAGTAGTCTTTCCACTCCATGAACTTATTCCTTACTCCAGCTTTTTATATTGACCTTTCCATTAATATAGTCATTTGATTTACTAAGAGACTCATGCGGCTGCTATAGGTCGTAGCTGCGGTGTTGTATTCAACAGGTGAACTTTTACTCGACATCAGTTAATAACTATTTATGTATGATAAATAAAGAGGTTAGAAAAACAGGGGAAACGGCGATCCCTGTGTCGCATCCTTTAAAACGACTGGTAACTGCCTCGTATTTTCCTCTTATGATTCTACTCATCTTTATTGCAACACCTCGCTCTATTCCACTGGTTGCCGTGGAAGAAAGCTCGAATAGAAAGTATGATGATAATTCGAAAAATATATCGATAACGAGGGAGAGCTAGGTGGAAATAACTGGTCTTAATATTTTTTTTTTTTTATTATTATTTATTTATTGATATTTACAACTATATTACAATAATATAACAAGTAAATTGGCTGAGTGATACATAATGACATGATATAATGACAAGTAGAGAAACTACCCACTGGTAGTACTCAAATCGCATGTTCAACTAAGAAGGTCACGTGGCCATCTTCTTCTCAGACGCCTCGGAGGATTATCGGGAATTGAAGAAGAAACTAAGTTTGAAACTAGAGGGTTTGAGTGGAAATGAAGTTTGTTATGAAAGGATAGATACCGGGTTCGGGCCAAATCAGCAACAAATGGGACATTAAGGTCGTTATGGATGACTATATTCTTAACAAAATAAGGAGCGTTGAGGATTTTACGAAGGATTTTGGATTGTAGGGATTGGATACGAGAAGAATTTGATGGCTTAGTGGAGCCCCAAAGCTCTACTCCGTAAGTCCAAATAGGTCGTATGATGGTCATGTAGATGAGTCTTTTGTAATTAACTGGGAGCTTAGAGCGTTTGTCTAGTAAGTGTTGAAGTAGCCTGAAACGTCGAGCGGTTTCTTGTCTTTTCAGTCTTGTATGAGGATTCCAGGTTAATCGTTTGTCGAGATGCAACCCTAAGTATCGGATCTGTTCTACAGGCACAAGTGGGATATTATTAAAGGATACTGAAGGGCAGGAAGTCATTGGTTTACGACGTAAGGTAAAAGTGATTTGATGGGATTTTTGAGAATTTATTTTAATTCTCCAGTTCTGGCACCATTCTTCAAGATCAGTGATATGGGATTGGAGGCTTTGGGATACAATAACTGGATTGGTATTGACTGATAATACACATGTATCATCAGCATATGTGGTAAGGATAGTATTAGGATGAGTTGGGATGTCAGCTGTATAAACTGTACAAAGGATTGGGCCAAGGATACTACCTTGAGGAGGTCTTAATATTTAAAAACGTTTATAATCGACTGAATTTTACTTTATACTTTATAAACAACATATACGACAAAACTAAAACATTATCATAATAAATAAAAAGAGTGAAGACAACCGTAATAAAGAATCATTAAAATATTAAACAAATAGAAAATTATAGAAATATAATTTTGTTGCAAATAAAACTTTTTTATATTCTTTTATCTTCAATTAAAATAATTTTATATTTAGAAATGTTTGTTCATTTAACGTCACTTTATGCTGCTATGGCTAATCGGACGATGCTACAACGGGAGCTCTAAATTTTGCCTACCCAGGTCTAATTAGGATAGGGATTTTTAACGAATACCTGACATCGAACAGGCTCAGGACCCCCCTTCAACGTCCCTTCCGAAGGACGGCATAACAAAGGATTATTACTTCCTTTAATAAATCCTAGTGCTACCTGCCGGGCTACGAACTCGCGATTTTGGGCTTAGTAGTTTGTTATGCTAACCACCAGACCACAGCCCCCCCTCCATGTTTAGAAATGAGTCTCAGGGTTCCAGCAAATAAATATCACTTTATAGTTTAGGCATAAATTTATGGTTAGAATTTGTAGTAATTCATTATGCGATAGCTTGCATGTGTAATCATGGGTGTATTTAAATAACTTCACATAGTGTTAAAACTACCCTTTTTTTATAATGTACTTACTTATTAATCTATGTATTATGATGCATATTATGTATTATATTATTTATAAAAATATTAAACTAGTTGAAAGAGTTTTTATTAAAAAAAAATATCACATTTAGTTTTCTTAGACACAATCACCTAAGTGACAAAAGATCTTTTACTTCGGTGATACATTTGTATAATTCATTCCATTGTTTTATTTTGTTTTATATTTCTTTTCCCTTTTCTTCTCAATAAGAAACTAACAAATTAACAAATTTCTTTTGGATTTCATAATAATGGGTTGCATAGTGTGTGGAGCCCTGAGTCATAGGACAGATAAATTTCTTATTTTGTTAAAAACTTTAGACAACGTGTAATCTGTAGACCCTCCAGGTGGTAAAAAATCCTTCGGAAGGGACATAAAATCGAGGTCCCGAGCCTGAGCGGCATCAGGTACTCATTAAATATTTCTATTCAATTATACACGAATAGCCAAAATATAGGACTCCCACTGTAGCAGTTACTAAACGATACATGACCTAAAGTAAATTTTTTTTAAAACGCATGTGTATTACTAGGAAATTTCATCAATGCTTCCTTGTTGCCAGAAGAGTAAGCTTCTTCTCTACAAAATATTTTAGAGATAAATTAGAGAGCAGTGTTTTTTTGCTCCCAAAAAAACAAATAAACAAAAAGAAGTGTATTCAAAAAAGGATTATAAAAAATCTTAATCATTTTAAACTGACTTATACAGTGAATAAAGCCAATGAAGTATATGGTATTGTATTTAAAAGTCTCCATGTTAAATAAAAAGTTATTAGAGATGCAATATTTAATCGATATTGCCTACTAACGATTCGAGGAACTAATAAAATAAAAGGAACTGCGTTGTTAGTTCATATCAGAAAATCACTTTGATTAGCCATAGCAGAAGTTATTGACGTTAAATGATTAAACAAAACAAACACCCCACCTCTTTGGGTACACACATTTTTGGTGCCTAAGCGTGATCTCGGCCATATCAGCTAGTTGCAGAAACTATTTCTTAGGAGCAGTACATATAAGTCTCTATCTACCATGTACTGAACCCTTCGTGGGTTATGCAGTACCGTATATTTTTTATTTGTTTACTAGGTATAATATTTTTTAATTTAAAAACGCAATAAATCAATGCTACTTCTCAGTTGCTACGAACCAATTAGCATATACGCCTTTGACTCCTCCTGATACAGCTGTCCAGAGGCGCAGGATCAAAGAAGAACATACTCGTTGCGGGCGGCCTTTCCTCATCCAGATCGGGCCGCATGGAGACATGAATATGTATTAGAGCTCCATAGTGTATTCTCTCCGCGACCGGAGCTCTCTTATTTATTGGCCGTGGGGTCACAGCTCGCTGCTAGAGGCGTCGCCTTCTCATCTCCTCCCAAGTCTGCAAGTCGTGACGGAAGTAGCCGCGGCGGCCGATCCGTCGTAACTCCCTTTCGAAAGGGGATATCGCAAGCCTCCTCGGTAGCCTACGATCCGGCTTTCAAAAGTATTTGGCCGTAGTACTGGTTGCCTCAGGGCAAGGCAAACAAGAGGTTCGAAAATAAATTAAGACATTTAGTTGAGATAGTCTCGGTCGAATGAACACGGGTTTAATGGCTAAAAGGACTTTTAACAGTGGAGAAATTGTTGGGGGGGGGGGTGCAGTAAAAATATATACACAAATAAGTGAAAACTTATTTTTTATTTGTGCCGACGTTTCGAACTACTTTGTAGGTCATCTTCAGGGTCAATAGGAGTGGCTGCTCAGTGAAAAATGTAACTGGGTTTTTCATTCAAATTTAAAATGTAACTGTTACTGTTAACAGTGTTTTTCAACGCCTTGGTATGGCTTCCGTTTTACAAAATAAATCATTTGGATAGGCGTCATTTTATAAAAAAAAGATTTAAATAGTTTTATTCACCATTAGAAAAGTTCAAAAAATTACGACAACTAGGGATATTTATTTTTTATTTAAATGTTGGAAATAGAATATCAGATATGTTGTTCCTGAATTAAAACGCTTCAAACAACACAATTGCTACAACCCATTTTTTAGTTTGTTAATGTCCTTTTGAAGGAACGATATAATAAACACTATGTTTGTTTGTTTGGCATGATTGGTGGACGCAGATTATAAATAAATAAACATTAAAAAAAAAATCCGTCGGGACTAGAAGATGTTTTGAATTGCACGGCCAGTGTGGTAAGCGATCTGTAGACTGAGAGAGTGAGTGAGTGAGAGAGAGAGAGAGAGAGTGAGAGAGAGAGAGAGTGAGAGAGATAGAGAGAGAAAGAGAGAGAGAGAGTGAGAGAGAGAGAATAAAAAGATTGTCAGTTGCGGCGTGCAGTTTGCACTGAGCTGGTTCGATGGGGCGGGCCCCGGGGGATCGTGTGCCCAGTGGGGCTCGTGGTTGCCTCCGGCCACCGCGCGGGGGGCCACCCTCTCATTTACTCCCGATAAATTCCTCAGCAGCTCTCCTGATGGCGCAACTTCTTCGATGCCACCGCCTCTCACTGCCAAATGGTCTCAAAACCCAATAGTCGACAAAAGAATATTCATCCATTAGATATCTTGGAAATCCATAAATTTGAGGTATTTGTACTATTGGAGAAGAACTGCCAGGGTATCCAGACTAGAAAGAAATAAGGACTATTACCGAAATTGGGAGCGAATACAAACTCAATAAAATATCCTCCGAAATATAGAGAAAGAAAGATTAGAATGGTATGGTCATCTCAGAAGAATGAAGGAAGAAAGATTGCCCAATTTAATTTTCAATTGGAGTGCTGAAGGGAGGAAACGACGAGGAAGAGTAAGAAAGAAATAGATAAAAGGAATTGAAGACAGTATGCACGGCCATGGTCTGAGGGAGGAAGATATGCAAGATAGAAGAAAATGGGTAAACGAATTAAAAGAGATTTTTGGTTGAAGGAAACCCCAATCTGAGAAAACCCTTAGAAAAAACAGTTATAAATTAAAACAAAACAAAAGCATTATAACCCGTTCTTAAATTTACTTATTTATTTTGGTTCTATATCTTTGAAATAATGAACCCCTTGATTTATGTCTATAATCTATGAATAGGGAATGAGGTGGCTTAGCTTGTAGAGCTCTGCGCTCCTGTGCTGAAGTCCCCGTGTCAGAATCCGGCAGCAACGGATAGAGTATTTAATTTAAGTGGCTAGAGATCCATCCGTATCTCTAGCCACTTAAATTTTTCTTTCCTAGCTTATATTTCATTTTTTTAAATTATGTCACAATTTCTATTTTCTTATGTACCTCCACCTTACCGTTGAACAACAAACATAGGAATGCACTATTAGATTTGGAAACCGGCATCAAAAAATATAAATTAAGTAAAAACACATAAAGATATTCTACATTCTAAAGCAAACAAAACCAATTAAAAAAACTATCAAAGTTTTTATTTATTAACAATTTGTGGCAGCAATATTCCTTGGTCTTCATCCTAAAATTTCTTTAAATATTCCAGACCATAAACTATCTTTTTAAACTTTTTGGTTTCATCGAATATGCCCGAGGAGATAAAAAGATCCTAGAAGTGTAATATATAACTTTCAAGTAAATGATACTGAATGTACAAAAAATGTCATAATTATTTATGGTCATTGTATAAATATTATCAACTCAAAAAAACACACTTAAGGCATCTTCAAGTTATAACGGAAAGTAAATACTTATTAATGTACTGATAAACTTGAATGGGATATATTCATCGAGCGCACAAGTGTCCTTAGCTCTAATTTAAAATAAACATTTACCCGATTCCGACAGAAAGCAATTGTTGCTGCTCTTCACAATGTCCAATGTGTTACTTTTAATTCGCAGAGTTTTTGTGTATTATTTGTTTATTCATTTAACGTTACTTTAAGCTGCTATGGCTAATCTAACGATTGTACAGTGGGAGTCTTTAATTTTACCTACCCAGTTATAATTAGGGTCAGGGTCTCCAACGAGTGCTCCGACGTCTCCTCCAAAGCACGGCTTAACTAAGATATTTTTACTCACTAATGAAATCCTAAGCACATATAACGGACTAAGAGCCCCGCGCCTGGCAGATTTTTTTTTAATGATTTTATTTAAAATATTATTTTCCTTAAAACATATTTTAAATCCGTTATTTTGCATAAGAAAAACTTACTTTATGCATAGAGTTTTGTTTTTTGAGTAAACTGTTGTTAATCAGTTATTCCGTTTTCATGAAGATGATTCTTTAATACTAATCTCATATGATGTGGTACCCCTTACCATCATAAATCAAATGGTTAAGTTGAAAGAAATGTAAGAACCATAAAACAAATGCTAACTGAATGCTCACACTCAGGTGATGACCCTTACTTACCCTTAAGGTCACCTGTGGTCTAGTAGTTAGCGTAACAAACTGCTAAACCCAAGATCGCGGTTTCGTAGCCCGGCAGGTGGCCCTAGGATTTTTTTAAGGGAGTAAAAAATCCTTAGTTACGCCGTCCTTCGGAAGGGACGTTAAACGAGTGTCCCGAGCCTGTACTATGTCAGGTACTCGTTAAAAATCCCTATCCTAATTAAACCTGGATAGGCAAAATTTAGAGGTCCCACTGTAGCATCGTCCGATTAGCCTTAGCAGCATGAAGTGACGTTAAATAAACAACTACTACCCTTACTTAGCCCTCTTAAACTTCCGCAATGCAGCTAGTAAAGTCAGTAATGTGTCACCTGCACAGTTACTAATGTCCAGAAGACTGAGAGATAAATTACCTGCCACTAGAAATGTACTACAACCAAAATTAATAAATAAACAAAACTACAAAGAATGTATAACAAATTATCAACAAAATGTATCTAAAAATTATAACAAAATACCAAAAATTTGATAGATTTAACACCTGGAGATTACATAAAATTTAAAATGACAACAAATAAGCCATGGATACCTGGAAGAGTAATAAAGGAAAGTGAGTGTCCTAGACAATATATAATAGAAAATGATGATGAAAAATTATTTAAGAGAACTAGGAAACACATAATGTTACCAACTAAGACTAACAATCAAAACCAAGAAAACATTGTAACGGAAGAAAACAGTACCAGATCATCTGGTAGGACTATTAAACCCCCTAAAAGATTCAGTCACTCCGACTACACTTAAGAAAGTAATAAGAGACTTATATTATAAGAATTTATCTTATAAGAAAGTTCATGTAAAAAAAAAGAAAAAGATGTTAAAGTCATGTTATAGTCAACACTGTATAAGGTAAACAATGTAACCAGTAAGGAAGTTTATAAAAAATATATTCTTGTTACCAGTTAACACGTGTTATTTGTGTCCCTGATTCGTAGTATGTTTAACAGTGGTAAGCCCAGATATAAAAATTCGGAAGTTGTTCCAAGTGACGTGGTATCTTTAGGTGTAAAGTAAGTTTGTCTATTGTTTATTCAGTTAACACCACATTATGCTACTACGGTTAAGCGGATGATGCTACTGTGGGATTCTTAAACCTATCCTTGTGTAATTACGATAGGTTATTAACGAGTACCTGACACAGTATATTCTCGGCACCCTCTTTGTAAGTCCCTACCGAAGGAAATCTACATGCTTTGGTTCGGTATTTAACCAAGGATTTTGTAATTCCTATTAAAAAATCCAAGGGTCCTCTGGTGCGCGCTCTAAGTTAGTTGTATTCCGCATTTGTTCAGATTTCTAATTCCTCCTATAAGTTTTCTATATTTTCCAGGTACCATGTTAATTCTGAAACACCAATTTCATTTGATTGAATCAGACTTGTTGTAATTTAATCCTGATGAGCCTGTACCACTACAACTCTTGAAGGGTCTGGGATTCAGCATTTGGTAGACTGTAACGGTTGTGCGGGTTGATGATTTGTCCTAGATCACGCTCAACCGTGATCTATTTTGGATGTGTGAACTAGACCCCCTACTTTGGGTGCCCACTTCATAGAGGCTGGGATAGCCCCAGGAGGGCCCTAGATCCCGCAGGATCCATCTCCGGCTGTTAACAGATTTAATAAAAGTCTTGCCAGCAGCAGAATTTGAACCCAGGACCTTCGGCATTGCGCTCTACCACTAAGCTCTGCGCTCCCTGTGATTTAATCGCAAGGTCTTTTATAAGTTATAATTAGCAGAACACTGCCCTTAAAAGAAAAAATACAAACATCTGTTGTAAGGAAAGGCGACTCAGGCGGCTGGTTCCTACGTAAATTTAAAAAAACCCAGAAACCTTTGTACGCTCTGATTCCGGTGGCGGGGTTCTCTTTCGAAACGGTGACCCGGGCGTTCCGCATGGAGTGCTAATAAGACCGTTCTTACTCATTTATTAAGGCTTTGTCCTTGCATCTTTCTACTAACCACCGCGGATTACTTAGCGGCTGCCAAATTTTCGATAAATTGGGTAATTTCCCATACCTAAAACGACTACCTTTTACGACATTGCAGCAGATCAGAAGAAATGATACGTTCTCCAAACCGGTATGGATTGCCCGTATTATCATAAAAAATGGAAACGGAAATAGATTGTGAGAAATCATGTAAAATCAAAATTTGTTAATACCTGAATAGTCATATATTAAAGTCAGTAAAAAAAACTAGCATTCTACTATATTATAATTAAAATGTTGAATAATATTAGTTTTCCTTATGTGTATGAAGAAGAAAATGGTCTGGGCGGAGGTAAAAAGATTCTCTGAAGATGGGAGAACTGTTAATTCGAAAGCCAACGTTTCGACCCACATTACAGGTCTTCTTCAGGGCTAAATATACAAGATAGATATAAATTAAAATAGTATATAGTAATGAAATACAGAAAATGGAGTATATTGATAGAATAATAATAAATGTAGTAAGTAGTACAACTGTATGTAGTACATGTAGTATGTAGAGTAGGGATCTGGGAGGATGAAAAGTTTATTAAAGAGCCAACGTTTCGACCCATATTGCAGGTCTTCTTCAGGGCTAAATATGCAAAATACAGACAGTTAGAATTGCACATGGTATATATTAAGGGGGATAAATATGGATTTCTCCTAAGAGAAATTTTTGACCTCCCCGGACCATATATATATATATATATATATATATATATATATATATATATATATATATATATATGGTCAACTATTATTATTCAAGAAAAAAAAAACGGTTTTTAAAGAGATTTTCGCAATTCAATTAAAATTATTTAAGCAATAAAACACTGTGAGTCAACACCGAAAATACCCAAGATTAACCTTTAAATAAAAAAAATCATTTTCGATTTTTAACATCTTTTTATCGGCGTAATATACCAGCTGAACAAAGCAGGTAAAAGTTATATAATCATAAAAAGTAGATAGATCAGATTAGCTCATAAATATTTTATACAGTCCTTTTTTTTTACGATCAATTTATTTTACCATCATTTCATAAAAAAACGTGATTGCCAAAACATGAAATTTGGCAAAAAAAGAATTGATTGGTGTCTGTTTCAATGCCTATGATATTATATTAATCCTTTGTCATTTCTGAAAAAAAAAATGTTATCCCAATTAACGAAGTGCTAAATGCATTAATCTCTAACGAAGCCTTTATCAGGTTACTTACTGCCTTTTCGTTTTTTTTTCTTTCTCCAATTTTATTTAAGAACCACGATTTCACGAAACAAGTAAAAAGCCTCAGTTTCTCCCATCTAATTTATGGCCTTTTCTTCTCCAAGTGGAAGCGAAACACATAAATCGACGGAGGATTACAGTAAATCTAAATTAGGCAGGAAACTGGATTTAAATTGGCCGAATCGTTAGTTGAATTTTCCCCGGGACTGTTATAAAGAGTGGGGAAGACTGATGCCTCCCAATCCTCTCATCCGCCATGTCCTCCAGTGTCTTCTAATGAACCCACACCCAATCTGATCAGGATGAGTCCGCGGACGCAAAACCTGGCGATTAAATCAGATTTATGGATTATTAGTTTAACTAGGCTTCGCATTCACATCTCAAATGCCTCATTTTATCAGAAAGATCTTATAATCCTCCTTACCAACCTTCATAATCCACGAATATTGTTTAAAGTTTATTTTTATAGTTTATTTTTATAGTTTCTTTATAATAATAATAATATAGTATTTATTTATTCCGAGACAAGGCCCTTAAGAATAACAATACAAGAATTAATTTAAATGTTATTATGCCTTAGAATATAATACACTTACATTTAATTAAGTGTTTAACTTACATTTAACACAATTAAATTAATGAATGAGTTAATGAGAATTAAAAAAAATAATTGCGAATTACCTCCAATGACAATATTAGAAAAGCATAATACAATAAATAGAAATAAGATAACAATAATTATAGAGAGAGAGACAATTAATAGTTATATATGTAAACAATTTTTATGCCAAGTAAAAAATAAATAAATAGATAAATAAAATAAATAAAAATAAAATAATAAACATACAAACAGTACCATCTAAGATAACTTAACTAATCGGATTTATTGTATGTACCTACTTATCTAATTAAAGATAATCTAATTGAATGAGTGAACAGTAAATTTAAAAAAAAGATACATATATATATGTCTTGGCTATACCGTCTTTCGGTCGGATGTAAAACGGGGGTCCCAAGCCTTTACGATGTCAGATACTCGTTAATAATCCATATACTATTGAAACCTGGGTAGGAAAAAATTATAACCCCCACGTTACCATCGTCCGATTAGTCATAGTCCGATTGATTAAATTAAATAAACAATAGAAATAGCATGTATTGAAAAAACAAGACACAAGCCCATGATAGTCATACTATACCCTCAAAATTCAAATAAAATTAATTAATTAAGACATATAATGAAAAACACAATTAAATAAGTGTTATTTGTCTTTTATAATCAAATAAATTGTAAAGAAAAACGAACGGAGTCGATCTCCGAACCATGTGCGTCAGAAGGCTTCTTATCAAGCTTCCCTCTCGTAGGAATTTAGGCGAAAGCCTTTATAAATTTTATAAAATGGATTTAATAAATCTTCTGCTGAGTGAAACATTCGACCTGAGCTGTAAAATATCTGCCTATAAAGATTTGTTAAATACATATTTATATATATTCGATATATATATTCGATATATATCATATTATATATACAATATAATATATACATATTATATATTGTTGAATACATATTATATATTGTTGAATACATATTAAACATATTTATATGTAAGAAGAATAGTATTGCAATAATTTATAATATTAAAGTTAATGTTATAATAATGTTATAAACTAGATTATGTTCTAGTTAAAGTATTTAAATGTAAGAATTATTACAACTTTGGATTATTTCTGTACTTGTGAATATTCGCCCTAATAAATTTTATTATTCATGTATCACAACAGCAATGAAATTATGAATAATTTTAATATATTTCATTGTTTATTATAATATTCCACAATTATTCAAAGCATGTTTATTATAAATATATTCAAACCTTTTATTTTCGAATTGTGGTAAAGTTAATTTTCTTTTATCACGTACCGGCCA
This sequence comes from Troilus luridus, assembly GCA_964056705.1. Classification (NCBI taxonomy): domain Eukaryota; kingdom Metazoa; phylum Arthropoda; class Insecta; order Hemiptera; family Pentatomidae; genus Troilus; species Troilus luridus. Next base: position 71,625,438 of record OZ057414.1, read on the forward strand.
CTAAGGACCACGCGAATATCATTGGTTAGGCTTCTTTAGGAGTCTTGATTTTCTTTCTCCCCATCTCAGAAACTAAGAAAGTAAACTTAATTGGATATACAATTTTTGTTACATTATGATAATTTATTTTCTAATAATTATTAAGTTTAAAAACTGTCTAAATAAATATTCCCGCACAATAGTTGTCCTAGATAAAGTAGAGTCTTTACCATGCACTGAACCCAATACTCTTCATGGCTTCTAGTGGTACAGTTTTTTGTTTGTTTTTTTGTATTAGGCATCTTCATCGGTTCAGTTAATTCAGTTAATGACACCATATAAACAATAAATAAAAAAATGAAATTTTTGCAGTACTATGACCAGTTCCAGGCGATTTCCTAAGTAAGGATTTCGAGAGCATACCCCTGGTTGATGGAGGACTGCCGAAGATGACCATCAGAGGACGGACACGAAGAGCAAGCCGAAGTAGAGGATCGTAAAGCGAGCACTAAGGGTTCCTGCCAGAGCAGACACCTGTTTATGATGACGGAACTCCGTCCACTAACGAGCCACGGCTGGCTAAATAAACTGCTGTCCTGTCCATCGTAAAAAATCTATTCTGGCTTGTTGGACGCCTACTATATCGTCACTGCTTTAAATCCTTACTGTCCATTGTCTTGTTATATCTTGTATAGAGTTTTGTTTCAGCTATTTCAACTAGAGAGGATATTAAATTTCTTTCGACATCGCCTTCATCCTAGTTTTTTTTTTCTTGTTGTTCGATAACTGCTATTCGAATCGATATAGCTTGATTAGTAAGTAGTCTTCGCTAACAAGTATTTCCAGTATGTATTAAATTAAATATGTATTTCTGTTTCTTATTGTATCTATTCTCTTCAGTATAAAAGTGGATGTGATATGAAGGGAACATCTGTCAGAAGAACAGACGAAGGCACTGAGTAAGCGGCTCAAGAGACACTTGCAGGACGTCAAAGCAGGCAGAAGGACATGGACAAAGATTCAGACATGGAAAATCATATCGATTGCATTTTCGCAGGCCGTAGTGGCTCAATAGGTATGCAAATAAAAAAAAATTAGTAACACATTTATCTATTGCAATTCGCTAGTATTCACATGAAATGAGCAATAAGTTAAATAACTGTAATTCGAATCGATATAGCTTGATTAGTAGTGTTTGTTAACTAGTACTTTCAATGTGTATTTAATTAAATATGTATATGTTTCTTATTGCATCCATACCCTTCAGTATGAAAGCGGATCCGTTCTTATAAATTTTTAGGATAATTTTAGAGAAAAGATTGCTTATACCTATATTTGAGACAAAATACGAAAAATTTACTTCTTCACGGACAAAATTATCTTTAAACATATTAATAGAAATATTAACACACATACCCTTTCAACCACGAGTTTGCGCTTCAGAGATGAATATGGAAATTTGGGCCTGCATAACAAAAAGAACCAGATAGATAAAAGAAAACAAAGGGTGGATTGGGCTTGTGAATAAATTAAAATATCTTGGTGAGGCAGTCCAACGAAATGACCTAACAAAGGAAGCGACCAAACCTCAGGATCAGCGAATTGGATCTAGAATATCACGTAACAAAGAACTTCAATAATAAACACACACACAGTTACGTTGACTATACTATATGAATAGTAGGGAATAGTTGATCGAGCATTCAAAAGAGAAAGCAGGAAATTAAGGAAAAGTTTAGACAACAGATAGGCCAATGTACACTAATGTTTGAGTTCAAACGAGGGCCTATACAGAAAAATAGAACTAATAACACCAATTAAGAAGAAGAGGTTGTTGTTCTATGGACACATCTCTAGAATGGTCCGATAAACGCCCGACAAAGAAAATGTGGAATTTTGTAAACCTAAGGCAAAAAGGTTTAGATTGTTCCAGGAATATGATAAGAGCCTTAAAGGAATTGCTATTTTCGAGGACAAAATCATGAATAGCAATGAATTTCGACGAATGGTGGAAGTTACAAGCGTTTTATGTTGGGAGAGAAACTCAAAAGACGAAGGGGATATCATTAAGAAGAAAGGAAGAAGGCACTGAGTAAGGGACTCAAGAGATATTGGCAGGACATTGATGTTAAGCTACGTCCACACTATATGAGACATTTGCAAGGCAACAGACGAGACAAACCTTAGTCCGTCTAAGCAACGGACTAAGCAACGGTCTCTGCAACGGGGTAGGAGCAGGGGGATTAGTCTCGTCTAGTGTCCATACTACTATATGAGTTTCTAGACCAATCTTAGCCAATACACCATGCAAAGCATTGCTTTGTGTGGAATGAGTTCTTGCTTTATGCTTATTAAAAATGAAATAACGCGAAACCGTAAACGTTGATGGTCGCGCCAACTTCTCGCTGAAGAAATACGTATTCCTTCGGCAATACGTTATTAACTCACAATTACTGACATAGTTTTCCTAGGAGCGGGAGTCCATTACTGGATGTTTCAGTGATAAGGAATTCAATATGAGGGACATCATATGGGTGTGAGGATTCAAGGATTCGGGGTTTTAAGGTTTGATGGACATAAAGACCTACGCCTCCATCAGTCCGGTTAACCCGGTCATTACGGAGAAACATATAGTCAGGTAGGGTGATGGATGAGGTAGGAATATGTGGTTTGAGCCATGTTTCAGAGACTTTCATCGTTATGGGGCGGCAAGGATTGGGAATTAACGTGACATGAAATCAGGAGTCTAGATTTCGGGGGTGGTAGACAAGAAATTATCAATATCAGATGGAAAGACGCTGTGCAAAAAGAATAAATCACTGGTGGAATTATGGTGAATATTAAAATATAAGGCATAATACGATTGAGATAAATAGCAAAGAGAAATTAAAGTAAAAAATATACTTGTATATAAAGAAAAATAAGAACAGGAATATATACACATAAAATATCTAAATAAGGTAGTGAGGAGCAAAGAAAGTTCCATTGAGAATCCATCGGAGAACGAAACGATGCCATAAAGTCAGCCCAACACATCTAGGTCCGCAGGTTGGTCAATGTAGATAACTGGATGGCCGTCATTTTCCCGGAACCGCTCTCTGCCACCGGCGAACCAGTATAGACGTCTGTTGGCAGGAGTCATTTCTTCCCAAAGGTAAATCAGGTAGAATTTATTCTCCTGCCAGCCAATATCCCGGGTTGATATATCCCTTTTTACCTTCCGCCACTGAACAAGGTCGTCATGCAAAGACTGCCGAACTAACCTGGCGATAACTGCAGGTGGTCGTGGGTCGTCCTTCCGCGGTCTGCGACACTCTACGAAGTCAACGTCATCAACATGATACTTAGAAGAGTACTGGGCGAATATCAAGAAGAAAAAAAACAGTTGAAATGACTTGGTCCTTAGTAAGCTAATACGAAAAAAATTAAGACAATTATGATGATTAATGGATATAAATTACATTTAAACCATATTATTTATTCCATCATTTAGATCTATATATACCAAAAAAACAAAATTATTTGTAGCTCATTGCCTGTCTGTCTAAATTTATTTGTCTAGTAGGGACTTACTTTTGTTAATAATATGCGTTATTCCGTATGCTTTTATATTTTTCCATCGCCTCATCATAAATTTATGGTAATTATAAATATAAATGGTAATCATTTTTTCTTTGATTTATGTGATAATAATGCTGCAAAATACCATAATTGGGAATGCCATAATTATTTTCTCTGTTATAACAACGTAAGAGCGTTATTTATTGCCCTTGTTTTTAATTCAATTCTCTGAAAAATTATATTTGTCCTATATTAATAATTAATGCTTATGCCTGGCATTAATAAGGATCGAGTTACACTCTAATTTTTAATAGCCCCGTATCTGAATTATTTATTTCGCAGATGACGGATAATAATTGCGGAATACAAACCTTGCCGACACGAGCCAGAGCTGCCTGAATCGTGAATGAACAGGCTGGACACCTTTACGAAGGCCTTGATCCCTGGCAGTGGTATATGCAAGCGGGGGAATTTCTTAGACCCAAGGTTGGCAGCCTGCTTGGGATACGCTCTACCAGGAAAAGCAATGGGAGCAATGTTAGATAAATTGGAGAGAATTGATTGCTGTATTATAACTAAGTGTAAATACCCGAGGCGTGGTCTCAAGCATTTATTTCACATTTCAAAGCATTTAAAAAAGACGAATTAAAACGCTTAGTAAATGTCAAAAATTCACTGATTAAGGAAATCACTTCAAAGTGCAGGATTTCAATTTCAAAACGGTTATTGTTGGACTGATTGTAACTTATTAAAAAACATGACTGAATAAAAACTCATGTATGCAGCTTATTTGTTTTACCATCGAGAAATGCGAGTCATTGTTTTTTTTTATAGATAAACCTGACCTGTACCACTACTAAACATACTAATACAAAACATCTTTGGAATAGTACCTAGTACATGGAAACTGTACTGTTTACATTAAACGGTTGTGCAGGGAGGTGATTTGTCCGAGTTCAAGCTCAAATACCAGTGGGTAGGCACTTTATAGAGGCTGTGTGAATCCTCAGAAGTTCTCCAGATTCCAAAGGATCCATTCCCGACTCTTAATAGAGCGAATTAAAGTTATTTATTGCTTCGATCGCTTTGGGTTTCACCTTTGCTGACTTCTATGATTTTCTATAATTTTTCAGATAACTAAAGCAAGGGTAGATATAGTTTATTATATTTCATTCCCGATAGTTTCATTAATCGATTTCTCGTCTCATCATACACTATCATAGCTAAGGGGGCTATTGAGCGAGTCCTCATTCTCCCGACGACCATTGGATTCCCAGCTCTGATTCACAAGCGTCAAAGGCCATGGCTCCATCTATCACCTCACGAATACATCGGAATTGAATGAAGACCCCGAACGGCTCATTCACCGATTCCCAAAATGGACTCCAAAAGTATATCCATTAATTACTCGCCGTCCACATCAGCGACGGAGAGATTAATAACCATTAAGGCTAGCTATGAATATTCCACCCGTGCCCTAGTTGCTACGGCTCTGATGAAACCCGCCCATGCCGCAATCAGTGTACCTCATCCAGCGCCTTCGTGCCAATCTGTCCCATCCTCCGGGTCTGCCATACCGGGTATTCAGAGTTGCAACACCTTGTTCGGTAAATGGAATAAATTAGTGTACAACTAGCGCAATCTGTGATCTGCGCTTGATCTTCATCTGTATTGATTAAGAGGATGGTGAAAAGTTCCAAGAGCTGAAAAAGTTGTTTTTTCAAATTAAAATATAAATCCTATTTATAAGATTGTTTACAATAACAATGCCTTAGTAATTAAAACGACGCATTGATTCAAGCATTATCGTGTAACATGAGAGTATCTACGTTATACACATCGGTCCTTCAAAATTAAATATATGGCTACGAACAGACTACAGAGATTTTGTTTCCAATCGACAGTTGATACATCCGATCTTAAATATCTCTTCAGTCTCTTGTTGTAGTTAATTGTTGTCTTTTTTTATTTAACTTCGCTAGGGCGGATTGGAGGAAGCTAATGTGGGAGTCCTAGATTTTGCTATACAGGTAAAGGAATTTTTAACGAGTACCTGAAACAGCGTCAAGCTCGGGACGCAATTGTACATCCCCTTCGAAGGACGGCATAACTAAGGATTTTTTCTCCCTACCAGTCTCTTGTGATGGACAACAGTGTCCTGATTTGATTCAATTTATGGAAACCTTGGTATTGAAATAAAGAAAAAATACAAAAAAACTTCTAAGTTGGAGATCACTATGTGCTATTATTACTCTCTTTTTGTTCTGATAGTGCCTGAATTGGTGAAATACTGTCAGATATTTCTCCTTTGTGTTGTTTTAAAAGCTTATGAATTTTTTACTTAATTCCTGGTCGCAAAATTGGAGCGTTGACGTGAAAAGATAATTTTGGTTTTCATAGAAAAGGTAGTTAGTAATTGATCATGTCGATAGGGTAGAAAGAGGAATGGGTCAAAACTGGGAGCGGCTTAGTTTCTATGAACGGTGGCAGTTAATATTTTCCAATTGAAACTTTGATTTTTAGTTACACAAATAGTTGTTTGCTTCTACAGTACTATTGCCTTAACTACCTTTTCCATGACAACGCTTCAATTATGCTATGGTAAGTTGGGTTCTCATTATGAGCGTAGGCTAAACCGTTATAGGCTGCATTAAATAGCAGATTTTAAGTTTTTTACTTTATTTTTTACTGCATGGCATATAAGTTCTTCAGGGAATACCATACCCCAGATAAGAACAAATCTTCCTAAGGAACACTATCTTACAATGATGGCGATCATAAATAAATGCATTTAATATTTCAGCTTCATGGCTAAGCGTGACTTGAATCACTATAAAAAGTAATCAGAACTGGACAGACGCATTCGAAGTTAAAAGTAGTTCAATAAAGGAGTTGATGATGGAACACCTGCAATTGCTTAAGTAAAAGCGTGCGGCCACAACTATCTCCTCGCGGATCAACTCTACACCTCCGCCTGATCCCTCTTAATGGGGCTCAGTTTTTATGTCACCTCAAATTGTTTATAGCTACGCTATAAAGTAAATGCATTGCCTCATAAACCTCATTTTTTTAAAATGGGTTCAGGCAGCAAAGATATTGAAAGGTTATGCTTGTCGAAATGTTGAGAAACATTATCCTTTTGAATTAATTGGATTACGATTATATAATAATACATTAAAAAAAAAAACACTTCATGAAGCGTCTCGGGTTTGTACGTGTTAGATACTGTTGTACTGTTTGTGGGGCAACGGTTATGCTGGGAGGTAACGTCCGAGATCATGCTCAACCCGTGGGGATTTCCCCCTGATTTAGGGTACCGACTTTATTGAGGCTGTGTGGCCCCCAGGATAGTCTCCAGATTCAAAAGCATCCATCCTCGACAGTTAACACCTTAAATAAATTAACTGCTACAGCCGGATTTAAATCTCTCCATACATTTTCGACGATATCATCGGATAAAAAACCCTGACTGTTTTGAATAAAGTTTAAAGTTCTATAAGCAGCTTTGTGCAATGTAATTATTTGAATTTTAATAAACTTATTCGAATTATTAAATATAAATTTGGTTATTTTTTAAATTTTAGTGTATGTATGAGTTATTTTACTATAACATATTCTGAAAAATAATTATAAAAATATGACAAGGTGCTGGCTTCTCAAAACTTTTTCTTACCTACTTGTTATTAGTAGCTGTTATTACATCAAAGATACTTGATACCCGACAAGGCCTTAAAAACGTTAATGAGCTCAGTAATTATCTATAACATTGTTGAAGAAGCCAAGGCTCACGATATACTATTAGTAGTAGTACATCTTTTAATATTAAATACTGGGGCGACCTGTGGTCTAGCATAACAACCTACTAAGCACAATATATCGGGTTCGTAGCCCGTCAGGTGACCCTAGGATTATTTAAAGGGAGTAATAAATCCTAACTTATACAGTCCTTCGGAAGGAACGTTAAAAGGGGTGGCTATAAAAATAACTTTGTTATGTCTTTCAGAGGGGAAGTATAGTGGCGATCCTGAGCCTGTACGATGTCAGTTACTCGTTAAAAAACTCTATCCTAATTAAACTTAGATACGCAAAATTTAGAGCCCCCACTGCAGCATCGTCCGATTAGCCATAGAAACATAAAGTGACATTAAATATACGAACAACAACAATATTAAATTCTAATATTACTAAATAGGTTCAAAGCATTGAGATAAACACTAGTCGCATATACTAAAGTACTTAAAATTCTTCAAATCGTTCATGTAATACTGCAATAAAAGGGAGACAAAGGGGTTCCATTTTTGTATGAAATAAATATTTTTAATTCGTCATATAAAATAAAATACCAGTTTAGTATTTTTTGCATTTTGTTGTGTTTCATTGATTGACATAAAATTGAAATTTCTTAAATAATAAATAAAAACCTTTGTTAAGTTAACAGCTCATATTTTCCAGACTGGGAGAGAGATATATTTGGAAGATGTTTGGTCGAGTCCGTATACTGTCGTACATGCTCAAAATTCCCTATACTTTTTTAGTCTGTAACGATGCTTACCCAATATAGATGAAAAATCGCTTCTTCAGAAGAAAAACTTAAAAAACGTAATTTTTCAATAGAGATATTTGAAAGTTCCACGTCAGTTAAAAAAAATCGGGTATTGATAAAGGAAAGTATTCCTATTGCAGTGATGGTATTGAAAATATTTTACTAACAATTAGGAAATTTATAAAAGCTTGAAACTTATTTGATTTTAACTTATTAAACACGATAAAGGAAAATCAGAAATTTCGTACCAATACGAGTATGTCCTTCAGTGACAATTGTTTCAACCAATACAATTGTTACTGAACAGTGTTTACTCGAAAATGCCTATTTTTGAGTTATGTTCTTTTGGGGAAGCGATATATTACTTACCATGAAGTCATTTTGGTTTCTAAGGAAATCAAATTTTCAATTTCGCCATAGTTATTTCATTTTTATTTATATATTATATGTATAGGTAATTTACATTTTTCAATGTGGATTGGGACAAATCTTAAATTTGGGTTAAATATAGGAGGTAGGGATCAATACTTTCTGGATTATTTATTTCATGTATTTGTAAACTAGTTTTTTCACTTAATTTAGGGCATCTAAGGGTATGTATATAATTAGTATCTATTGCCTCAGAGTGTTGCAAATTTTATTACTATTATTATTTTTATAAAAAATAGTATGAATGAAAATAACAGGAAAAACGTCGATTATTTTTTTTTTTTTTTTTTTTTTTTATTTAATTCAATGATATTTACAACTATAATACATTATTATATCAAGTAAATGTGCCAAAAAATGTAGCATATGACATGAAAACACTTGTGGAGAAACTGCCCATCGATAGCACTCCAATAAAGTTCTATAGTAGATGATCTCGAGGCCATCTTCTTTTCAGACGCCTCGGAGGGTTATCAGGAATAGTATGGGAAGCAAGCTGAGAGACAAGCGGATTCAAGTGCGTATGGAGCTTGTTATGGAAGGATAGGTATCTAGTTTGGGCCAAATCAGTAACATATGGGATATTAAGATCATGATGGATGAGTTTGTTTGTGACATAATAAGGAGCATTGAGGATTTTACGAAGGATTTTGGATTGCAAGGATTGGATACGAGATGAATTGGATGGTTTAGTAGAGCCCCAAAGCTCAACTCCGTATGCCCAAATAGGTCTGATGACTGTCATGTAAATAAGTCTTTTGTAATTAATTGGTAGCTTAGAGCGTTTGTCCAGTAAGTGTTGAAGTAGGCGAAAACGTCGAGCAGTTTCTTGTCTTTTCAGTCTTGTATGAGGATTCCAAGTGAGACGTTTATCCAGATGGAGTCCTAGGTAACGTATCTGTTCGACAGGGTTCAGTGGTACATTATTAAACGATACAGTAGGACAGGAATTCGTAGGTTTACGACGAAGGGTGAAGGTAATTTGATGGGATTTGTTAGGATTTATTTTAATCCTCCAATTTTGACACCATTCTTGTAGGTGTGAGATATGGGATTGAAGAGATTGGGATGCAACAAATGGATCCTTATTAACTGATAACACACATGTGTCATCAGCGTAAGTAGTGAGGACAGTGCTTGGATGGGTTGGGATGTCAGCTGTATATATCGTGTATAGGATGGGCCCCAGGATACTACCTTGAGGAACACCGGCAGACTGGGTGAAGAGGGAAGAGTAGGAACAATTATGGTTTACTTTAAAGGTTCTATTACTGAGGTAGGAACTGATAATAAGGAAGTAAGTTGAAGGTAAGAATTTACGGAGTTTGTACAGCAGTCCTGGATGCCAGACTCGATCAAAAGCCTGCTCTACATCGAGAAAAGCTCCCGTGCAGTACATTCCGCGCTCTAATGCAGATGAGACAACGTCCACCACACGATGGCATTGCTGGATGGTGGAGTGTGATGTTCGGAAACCAAATTGGTGATCTGGGATTATTTGATTGGATTCTATGATAGGATGAAGACGTTTCAGAATGAGTTTTTCAAGTATTTTCCCCATTATGGGCAAGAGAGATATAGGACGGTAAGAAGATGGGAGTTCTGGTGGTTTTTTAGGTTTTGGAATCATCTTAATTATGGATAATTTCCAGGAATCAGGAAAATATGTGGTGCGGAGTACGGCATTGTATATATATGTAAGGAGTAGGATCGCTTTCCGAGGAAGGCGTTTTAGAATCTGGGATGTGATTAGGTCGTGTCCAGGGGCTTTGTTGGCGGGTAATCTATGAATAATGTTTGATATTTCGGAAGGATGGAATGCTTTAGGAGGAGGGGACAACTGAAGAGGAATACTTAATTCTGCTCCAATGCATTCAGAGTGGGTTTGATTAAGGATATCTGGATGAGGGTTAAATGTTTTGAATAGGTGCTGGCCGATCGATTATTTAAAGATAAAGAATGCGTTTAGCGATAATGTTGGAGTGACACTGATATTTCTGACATAAGAGGTTTTATCTTCAGTTTATTTTATTTATAAAAGTAAATATTTTTTCAACATAATTAAGTATGTCTTTATAGTTTTAGGATAAGGTTTTTTATTATACTATTGATTCCATTCTATTCAATCATTTAATAACACTAAGCAGGTGTGAAATATTAATTTTTATAATTTATACTAACACACACACACAAACAAACAAACACACAAGATTTAAAAGATAGAAGAAAGCCTCAAGTGGCCCAATATATCAGTCACCACCTAGCTAATCACCCGGCACTATTTCTTGAAATAACATAAATCATAAGACCTAAGTGTTATATCCATAAATATTTTTTGATAATTGCTTCCCGATCGATCGAAGTGAACAGAGGCTTCTATAATTGTAGAAGATGGAGAAATAAATTCACTCCTCATTAGTCAAGAAATATTTCTCGATCGAATCAAATATATTGATAAATATATCGATCGTATAAAATATTACGTCATCAAAGGACCAGGATACTATCAGTAAAAAATGTCTTCATTTGAATTTTATCTAAACTAATTTAGGTTTAGTTATTTTCTCAACAACGCTGATTCATTATTCTTATCTTGCAATAATTTATTCAATAAAAGGCTGTTCAATAAAAATTTGTATCTGTAAAATGTTAGATTGTCACGTTTAATATCGAATTTTAAAAAGCATGAATCTTAGTATTTACTTACAAACTATTGATAGTCGATTATACCAATAAGTTCACTGCCTGGGAAATATTTTTTTTACAACAAACTTCAAAAATAGGTATTAACGATAACTGCGTAATTTTTGTACTCTACGAGAAACGAATATTGATTTTTACTTCATGCTAAAACGTCAGGAAGTGCTCAGTGATACTGAAGATAGGAATACTCATTCATAATATTAGTACTGAGGTTATTAAAGTATGACATTGAACTTAGGCGCTATTCCAAAACAATAATAATCATTATTGAGAAAAAAACTTGTCATTTACATAAATCCAAGAAAGAAGCAGATCACGTGTCGGGAACAGACCTCAAAAGTATGGTCGAAGCCAACACTGGGGACTTTAAACTAAGGAAACCTACGCATCGCTTGGGCATTGAACAAGAAGTCGGTGCAGACGGTGCACAAAGGAGGACGGAACCCCCTGGCACGTTCTCTTTGAATGTAAAGCATTATGTCGAAAGAGGACATTTGACCTTGGCCCTGGAGGACACAAGGAACTTCAAGAACTGAGATTTAAAGACTATCTAAAATTTCTCAGAAGTCTAGACCTAAGTTAGGGATTTTTAGGACTGAAACACAACGGGGTTCTTTGCATAGGCCGAAGTGTATGGTAGTGGAAGAGTCATAAATACATAATAATAAAACATACAGAAACCTGTAATATTGACAAAAATTGCTTAACATATATTAGGCTAATATAGGAAATCATAAGCAATGAAAATGTATGCCCAAGTCCAAACAAAGGAACTTTGTATTTTTAATACCTCAAATATAATTATCTGTAAAGAAAGAAATTGGTATGATCCGAAATATTAACATATATTTCCGTATTATATTCAGTACTATTAAAGGGATCGAGGTAAATCAGTTGCAGTGACGAAGGCCCTGTGTTCAAATCCCGGTGCTGGCAGATTTTATTTAATCTGATAGTAGCCGAAGATGGATCCATTGGGAGCTAGTAGGAGCTTGGGAAACCACTTTATAGCACCCAGCCTCTATAAAGTGGTTTCCCAAAGCAAGGGGGGAAATCTGGCAGTTAAGCGTGATATAGGACAAATCACCTTCCTGCACAACCGTTGTCCCAGAAACTGTACAATCTCTGCCAGGTTCTGGACTCAAGACCTTTCATGGTTTGTTGTGGTATAGGCAAAAAAAAAAAAAAGTACCGTTAAATAATAATTTTGACGATGTAGTGGATTAAGATGTCAATTCTTTTTAAGAAAAAAAATAATTTAAGTAAAATATATTTTATCTTTCACAGCATGAACATATATCAGTGTAATAAATATTTGAAGAATGATAATGGAATGCAGGCATGATAAATATTTAAAAAATGTTTGAAATCGTAGTCTCCATAGACTTGTTAATGTTTTAATAGAACACTAAAACATATCAGAATATTTAAAGTATATAAGTTACTTAACGTCGGCACATAATTAAATAGCTACCACTTATTTAGTGTTTTCATTTGACTGCACCCCCAACTATTTTCTTCCTTACGTATACTCTCCAGTCAACCATCCCCTCGCTTCTGATATAAGTTACTATAAACTAACAGCACTTATCGGGAAACTCATTGAATAGAGTCGTAATGAGTATCACGTAAATTATTCAATCTGTTAACAGTTGCTGATAAGCCCCGTTGGATCCAAAGAGCACAAAATAAAATAAGATAATAATATAATTACATTAATAGTTATTCTATTTACAAAGCCACAGATGGATCCTTTGGAACGTGGAGATCCTCCTGCTTCTTGTCCAGCCTCTATAAAGTGGGTACCCTTAAGCGGGGAAAAATATGGTGGTTTAGTGATATCCCGAGAAATCGCCTCCCTGCACAACCGAATTATATATACCATAAACCGAACTTAATAAATAATACTCATAAATAAAAATAGCCGAAAACCAACAAACCCCAAATGCAACTGACGCATGGTATCTTAATGGTTGCTCGTAATGAGTCATTAGAACTATAATAAAAAGATCAGGGACGGGGGATGTATAAAGATCAAACTGATCGTGATGAGAAGGCGTGGTATCCGGGACACACCCAGTCCTTCAGGAAGATCGGGAAGAGAGAATACTATCTTGTGCAGATTGTATCGCTGTATTGTCTATGTGGAGGAAGTGTACGGAGGTCAGCCACAGTTTACTCCCGGAGGATGGAATAATATTAACATAACTATCGCTTATGTAGCTATTAAATCAAATTACACTTCTTTCAACAATAATAGTGTTCAATTAATAAAAAAAATATGATTTAATATTCCTTAATGTAGGAATTAAATGTAGTATATTAAAGGGAGTGTGGTTCAGAGCGTTGATCTACATCTAATCAAGCTCGACTAAACTACATCCGGGAATCGACCTGTACTATCTGCCGACCATTCTGGGGCTCACCATCACTACACTACACAACCGTTGGGCTAGAAACAGTACATTCACGTGCATTACATTATTAAACCTTTGTAGATTACAGCAAAATATGATTGCTTTTTTATTATACAAATCCTTCATAGTAATCCGATTAAATAAAAGTAAAACCCGTTTTTCATAAGTAATTAGGTTCTGCGAACAATTTTAAACCAATACTAAGTTGTAACTGATGGTGCAATTAAGATTTGGTACCGATTGATTCAGAATGTTTAAAGCCTTCAAAATGTTTAACTGATTCTTGCATATTTCATGGGCATTTGAAATATTATTAAAAATAGCTACTGTTTTTAAAATTCGGATAGTTATTTCAATGAAATTGATTTGTTCTTACTAGGTTATTACAAATTAGCTTATGAATAATTTTCTAATGATATACCAGCAGCCCTAGTGAATAAGTTGTTAAGTAAAATGTTGTCCAGATTGGGGCATCTGTATTGAGGGATGCGTAATCGTACCATTTTCGTAGTTTTAGGCTTGAAATGGAGTTGTAATTTAAGCAATACCTCAATTAGCCACTGCCTGACCTAGCCCCTTGTTCAATGCGAAAATAAGATAACGGCGGATCTAGTCAGGCTTGCCAGCCCTCCCGATTAACGGCGAGCTTTTTCATTCCATCCAACGTTTGGCACCTGGATTTCCCTATTCGTTCTATCTGATCAAGAAACATCATTCTGGGGCGTCCTCTTGGTCTCCTCCCAGATGGACGGTCTCCATTCTACAAACGTACCCGAACCACTTTTCCTGCTTCTTTTCAATTGTTTCCATGATCGAACACACATTGAGCTCTGCTCTAATACGTTAATTTCTTATGCGGTGTCTACTGGTTTTTCCAGATGCTCTTTGCAGGTACTTCTTTTCCGCAGCGATAATTCGACTACAGAGTCGGTCAGTTAACACCAATTCTCTGAACCATACAGAAGAACAGGAAGGTAAATTGTCTTGAAAATTAACAATTTTACCTCTAGTCCCACCTCTCTCTTTCCTACCACTGCGTTACATACTTGGTAGTAGATAGCGTTTGCCTTTCCGATCGTGTGCGAAATTTCACTGTCCACTTTCCTCGAACTTTGCATCACAGATCCCAGGTAAGTGTAGTCCAACACAACTTCCTCCTCTTCACCGCTGCAGGAAATATGAATTTCGCCTTGGGTCCTACCCACCTGCAAGATTTTACTTTCACCTATATTAATCTTCATGCCTTTCCTTGCTAGCTCTTTATTCCATTCTGTGAACGCTTGTTGTAATTTTTCCTGGGAGTCTGAAATCAGCACTATATCATCTGCATAGATAAGAGTCTGTATGACAACAGGTCTAAGGTTCCATTGTCCTAAATGCGTTCGATGTGTTCCCCGGATACATATTGAGGCAATTTCATCCATGTATAGGATAAATAGTAGTGGGCTCAGGCAGTCTCCTTATTTTACTCCCCTTTCTATTTTTAATACTTTAGACTCCACTCCATTCAGCATAATAATCCCTTTTGGTTCGGAGTAAGTTGATTCAATGGCCTCGGCCAGATACTTTGGTACATTTTTCCTTCTTAAGAATTCCCATATTTCTTCTTTTGGTACCGAGTCAAAAGCCGCTTTTAGATCAAGAAAGGCTAAGAATATATTATGATCCCGGTCCCAGCTTTTCTCAAGAATGTTTCGCAATGAGAAAATATGATCTTGAGTTTGCCTACTAGGTCTAAATGCTCCTTGTTCTTCACCAATGTGATTTTCCACTGGAGGTCTCAGACGACATTCAAGGATATAAGTGTATATTTTGTACACAACAGGGGATAAACAGATAGGCCTATAGTTGTAACATTCGCTTTGGCAGCCTTTCTTGTAAATTGGTACTATAATGTTAAATGGCCAATCTTTTGGAATCTTCTTCTCATCCCATGTCTTTTGAAAAAGGTTTTGTAGGATCTTTATAAGTTCCATACCGCCATACTTTATCAATTCTGGAGCAATGTTGTCCCTCCCCGAGGCCTTTCCTGTCTTCATCCTGAGGAAAGCTCTTTCCATTTCGTCCTCCTCTATCAGAATAGGAGAAAGATCTTCAACCATGTCATTGTTCTATGGTGGCGTTTCAATAGAATTTCCAGTATTATAATTAGGTTAGCATGGAAACTCGTATTCGTAGAACTGCCTCAAGGTTTCCAGAATCTCCTTTTCTTCAGACACCATCTTATTTTCTGAATTATTATTATTAACAGTTCGTATTTGCTTACAGTTCCGACCTCGCAGAGCCTTAATTTTCTTCCAAAACGACCTAATGTTTTCTTTGTTGTCCTTATCGAGAGATTTTCCAAAATCTTCCCAGGACTTTTGCTTTGCTTCTCGAACTGCTCTTTTGCATCCATTCCTTTTAGAAACATATGCTTGCCAGTTCTGAGTTGAATCATTCCTGCAGTGGTATTTCCATAACTTTTTCTTCTGTTTGATGATATCTTTCAGCTTATCATTCCACCATGAGGTGCGTTTTCCTTTGGTGGAAACCCGGTTCGTTCCACACACTATTTTTGCAGCACCTAGGGTGTTGTCCCATGTATCTAACCAAAGGTCATCAATGCTTTTACTGAAGTCCATATCCTGGAGCTTCTGCTGTAATTCGGCCTCATATCGCAATCGGGTTACTGGGTCTTGGAGTTGTCCAATGTAAACCTTATTGTACACCTTCGGTTTTCGTTTTTTATCTTTTAGGATTTGTGTGTCTGCTACCAATAACAAATTATCACTTCCTATTTCAGCCCCTCGAATGACTTTTACATCTGTAAAGTACCGTCGGATCTCTCGACTGTTCAGAAAATAGTCTATGGTCGTATTGCCATTAAATGTAATTTTATGTACCTTCTTGTTGGTAAAATGAATTTCCAATAAGGAGATCATTGTCTATACCAAATTTCTTTGTCTTTGTCCGTTTCTGTTTACAATCCCCTCTCCCGCGTGAGGTCCCATTACACCTTGAGTTTTTCTGAAATCATTTCCAATGCGGAGATTTAGGTCTCCCATGATCTGAATACTTTGGCTTTTGCATCTCTCAACGACTCTCTCAAGATATCGAGGACGTTAGCATCTTCTGTAGGGGTGTATATTTGCATCAGGGTCACTTTGCCTAATTTAAGGCTTATATTGGCTGTTATTATCCTCGGGTTGACTGTACCCCAGTCCTCCACTTTACTGTAAATGTTATCACTAAATATCAGGCCAACACTCTCGTTGGCTCTCCTTCCCGGTGCGACACCCGAATAGATCATGTGATATATTTTATCAAGGTGCAAATCTTCAGAGCCTTTCTTCAAAACTTCGCTTACCCCAAGGATATATAGTCGGTATTTCTCGATTTCCTCTATAATCTCTACCTCCTTTCCAGTGAACGTTCTGACGTTCCATGTTCCCAAACAAATGTCCTTTTCCTTGCCGTTTCTTTTCCTTGAGCACTGTACAAATCCGAGGCTATTTGCAGTGTGTCTCTGAATCATTAATACTCCTTTACGAATGATTGGCCCAGTAAAAGATGCCCCGTATCCTCGGGACAACTGGTCTCTAGATATTTATATCCCCTCCTAGGGTTTGGACTGTATGACCTTGGTAGAAATGTGAATGTGTGTAGTGTGCTGTATTAGTGAACTGTATGAGCGTCAGTGTACTGTACCCCCAACCTGGAGGGCCAGTCACTGATTGCGGTACAATGATCGGGCGATGATTTCATCAACCCATTTCGGAAAAAATTTGATTTAACCACTTATTCAGCGGGGCTGTGGATATATTGTTTAGATATTCCGAGTATGTTTTAATGCTATAATTATATGTTGCTATGCCCATAAAGATTGCATTTTCAACGCATTTCTGCACTTAATTTTTTATCATACCTACATCCCCATATTTCATTACTTTAATATTTTTAAAGAATCTGATGTAACGAGAGACTAGTATTAATAGAAGAGTGATATGCATATATATATATATATATATATATATATATATATATATATATATATATATGCGTAGAAATGACATTGTTTCGTATTTTGGATATTTCAAACCATTTTAATATACAAATTTTTTTAAGGCACATAAGAATTCCAATTCATGCATGTTGGTTAAAGATGATACATTATAATCAAAAAATATTATTGATAAAACCAGTAATCTGAAAAATAGACGGCTCAACATTAAATATAAGAAGAATACAAATTTCCTGACATACATCTTAACCACTTATGTTGTAAGGTTTAGGGGTCAAAAGCAGTTCCACTTTAGAAATGAAAGAGGATGGATATTAACGTTATGAGAAATGTTAATGCTTCATTCCAAGGCCCTAGAGCCATAAACAAATTTATAAAAAGTCTCATCAAAAAGGCCATAAGAAGACGAAACGCTATGTCGGTTTGGTTGATGGTGGATGGCGGTATATCATCGCTCGGATCGGAAAGGTCACCTAATACCTCAATCCACTTTGTAAAAGACACACCGTGTGTGTGAATGATCCATTAAAGTTTTAAATATCAACCGCTTTTAAAGCATTTTTATATTGCGTTTGAAATTTAATTAGATCTTGAAAATAGTTACCAAAAAACAAATTTGTACCGCTACTAAGTGAACGGGTCTGGGGTTCAGCACATGGTATAGAGACTGTAATGTTTCATGTAAAACGGTTGTGCGGGGAGGTGATTTGCTCTAGATATCGCTTAAAGACCAGACCCCCCTCTTATTTTGGGTACCCACTTTATAGTGGCTGGGTAAGAACCCGGTTGGGTCTCATATGATCCATCTCCGGCTGCTAACAGATTAAATAAAACTTTCCTGAGCAGCAGGATTTGAACCCAGGACCTTTGGAATGGTGCTGTACCACTGAGGCACAAAAAATAAATAAAAAGCAAAATACAAATAACATAAAACTCTTTTAAAATTGCCGTAAGCTATAAACTAAAAGAACAAACTTGTGGTATAATAAAATATATATATATATATGTTTTTTTTTTTTTTTTTTTTTTTTACGAGGGTAGGTGGAAATCTTCAAAAGACGCGAATAGGCTCGTACCTATCCGTGTGTGGGATTTTTACCCACTAAAACCAACCTCCCTACACCTGTTTCTCACCCTCCACGGGACCGCCGTTAGGCATTACATCATGGGGGGGAGTGGCTGAGTGCCGCCTCATTGATTTCGGCTACCTTCTGGCTCGCCTTTCCTTTTCCTCCATTCTTAGCTTTTGTAGCACCTGTGCTGCTAACCTTTGGCCTGCCATCCAATAATCCTTATTGATCAGCATAATGTTGACAATATTATCTGCGGTGGGATCTGAGCCGCAGACGCTTCGGAACTCCATCCTCTCATCTTGAAAGCGGGGACAGAAGAAGAATATGTGCTCTGCGCTCTCATCCGCTCCTGGGCAGAATGTACATGCACCTGTATCATCGAGCTTAAACCTATGCTGATAGGCTCGAAAGCAACCATGCCCTGTGAGAAACTGAGTGATGTAATAGTCGACCTCACCGTGGTTTCTATTAACCCAAGCCTCAATGTAGGGCACCAACCTGTGCGTCCACCTTCCACTGAATGCCATATCCCAACGACGTTGCCACTCCCTAACTGTCTGCTTTCTTAATTCTTCTCTGGGAATGAAGTCAGCACTGTTATAAGACCGCCTCCTTTCCTCAGCGATAAGCTCAATTGGTGGCATCCTGGCGACCACGCAGGCCGCTTCGTATGATACCGTACGAAACGCGCTGATCACTCTTAGAGCACACCGTCGATATACCGACACCATCGGTCTTCTATAAGCCGCAGTGTCCAACGCATCCTTCCATATTGCAGCTGCGTAGAGCAGGATGGATGGGACCACACTGGATATTAGCAGCCTGCGGTTGTTCCTGGGTCCGCCTACGTTGGGCATTAAACGTGACAGTGCGGTGGTCACTCGAGCTGCTTTATCGCTAACCCGCTGGATATGTTCCTTGAACCGGAGCCGGTCATCGATTCTCACCCCGAGATAAGTCAAGGAAGGCTTGGACTGAATCTCTTGCCTACCAACTCTCAAGGTGATACCTTCCCTTCTCTTCCTGCTACTGACAAGAAGGACCTCTGTCTTAGCATCTGCTAGCTGCAAACCTACAGACGCAACCCAATCTCGAGTCAATGCGACACAATGGTTGGCCTTTAGCACGATCTCTTCTTTGTACTTTGCCTCGACTACCACAGCGATATCGTCAGCAAAGCCCACAATTTCAGGCGTTGCCTTTTCCATGGTGAAGGAAAGGACCCCTCGCGCAAGCAAGAATTGAAGACATCCAGAAAGAGATCTGGTCGGGTATCCATTGCTGCCTTCAGTGCCAAATATATATATATATGTGTGTGTGTGTGTGTGTGTGTGTGTGTGTGCGCGCGTGTGTGCGTGTACATAAATAATTTACACTGTTAAGTCTAATTGGAACGAAATAATTAATATTATTAAACAATTTATGTTTGGTATTTTAAATATTCCAAGATTAAATAAGCATTAAACATTGAGATTTTTATATTGATGGATATTAAATATTAATTGGATTAATATAAATAATTATCCATCTAGCTCCTTCATGCCAATATTGTAACGCCACATTTACAGTTTAACATCATTTTTAGCTCCTTACTTGCTTATGAGCAAATTAATCCATAATGACCTTAATGCCACATTTGTTACTGATTTGGCCCGAATCCGATATCATTATTTTCATGAAAAAACTCCATTCCCACTCAAACCCATTTGTTTAAAACCTAATAGCAACCTCATCAATTCCTAATAATCCCCGGAGGCATCTGAAAAGGAGGTGGCCTTGTGATCTATTAAGTTGAATGATAATTAAGTGATGAATTAAGTTAAATTTCAATGAATAAATTAATAAAAAAAACAAAAAAATATATGTAATTTTTAAGAATGGTACTTTTTCCTTCCAAAAATAAATAAAATAGGATTATACACAAATTCATTGAAGGCATATGATGACAACGAAGCTACCATCACTTTGGTATTTAAATTTGTAATAATCACCAGTTTGGATTCCGAGCATCCCACTCCACTATTCAGCAATGTCATCGTGTGGTGGATGTAGTCTCCTCTGCATTAGAACGTGGATCATATTGTTCGGGCGTCTTTCTTGACGTGGAACAGGCCTTCGACCGAGTCTGGTATCCGGGATTGCTCTATAAACTCCGTCAATTTCTACCGCCTACCTACTTTCTCATCCTTCAATCCTATCTCACAAACAGAACTTTCCAAGTAAACCATAATAATGTCTATTCATCCCTCTTTTCCCAATCTGCTGGTGTTCCTCAAGGTAGTATCCTTGGCCCAATCCTTTATACAGATTATACAGCTGACATCCCAACTCATCCTAATACTATCCTTACCACATATGCTGATGATACATGTGTATTATCAGTCAATACCAATCCAGTTATTGTATCCCAAAGCCTCCCATCCCATATCACTGATCTTGAAGAATGGTGCCAGAACTGGAGAATTAAAATAAATTCTCAAAAATCCCATCAAATCACTTTTACCTTACGTCGTAAACCAATGACTTCCTGCAGTATCCTTTAATAATATCCCACTTGTGCCTGTAGAACAGATCCGATACTTAGGGTTGCATCTCGACAAACGATTAACCTGGAATCCTCATACAAGACTGAAAAGACAAGAAACCGCTCGACGTTTCAGGCTACTTCAACACTTACTAGACAAACGCTCTAAGCTCCCAGTTAATTACAAAAGACTCATCTACATGACCATCATACGACCTATTTGGACTTACGGAGTAGAGCTTTGGGGCTCCACTAAGCCATCAAATTCTTCTCGTATCCAATCCCTACAATCCAAAATCCTTCGTAAAATCCTCAACGCTCCTTATTTTGTTAAGAATATAGTCATCCATAACGACCTTAATGTCCCATTTGTTGCTGATTTGGCCCGAACCCGGTATCTATCCTTTCATAACAAACTTCATTTCCACTCAAACCCTCTAGTTTCAAACTTAGCTTCCTCTTCAATTCCCGATAATCCTCCGAGGCGTCTGAGAAGAAGATGGCCACGTGACCTTCTTAGTTGAACATGCGATTTGAGTACTACCAGTGGTTAGTTTCTCTACTTGTCATTATATCATGTCATTATGTATCACTCAGCCAATTTACTTGTTATATTATTGTAATATAGTTGTAAATATCAATAAATAAATAATAAAAAAAAAAAAATTTGTAATAGCTCGTCTACCGTCTTAATTGTCTTTTTCAAATTTTCTATAAATTAAAAATTTCTCCTTCTTTCAGTTTGTATAATATGTGTGTGAGTCAGTGTCAGTGTGATATTTTTTAACAAGATAAATCAAAATCTATAAAGCAAACCAAAGGCAATGATAACCTCAGGGTTTTACGCCTTTAAAAATAAATAAAGGTTATCTATAATAGTTTATATAAACTGAAAATTATTGTTTTTCATCATTCCAAAATATTACAGTTTTACTTAACTGTTGTGTAACTGGATCTTGAAAAAATTAATTGTATCATAAATATGTTTGTGTTTGATATTTTAAGATTGTATGAAGACCAAAACATTGAAGATTTGTCAATAGTAATTTATATAATGTACTGTATACATTAATATAAATAGTTATACAAATATTTTGTAGGAAGTAAATATCAATTTTTCGTCTTTTCTAAATATGCTCGTCTGTCTGCGCCTAAAAAAATTTATTATAAGTTTTTATTTTTTTCTTATTAATGTTAATTTTAATTCGACATTTTGGTAAATATCTTGTTGACGAGATTGAGCGTGACCTCGGCCAAATAACCTCTATCCACAACCGTTTTCCTCGGAATAGTACAGTTTCTATGATGTACAGAACCCAAGATCCTTGGGAACATGGATTGTAGTGATTTTTTTTTATAGGCCAACACAACTACTAGTTATAAATGAAGTACTGAAAGTAGAGAATCGACTGTACAAATCAGATTTGCCCGCTTTCTAATAGGTGCACGAATACGGAGAAATATTTTTTTAAAAAACTTCTGCAATAATTAAAATGCACGTAACATTGTAATTAAAGCACGTACTAAAATAGGACTTAATTTCCTCTCATAAACCTTTATCTCATCCTAATTAAAGTATTGGCTACGAAATCGTAATGGGAAAAGTTTTGTTATCTCGTAAATTAAAAAAAAATATATAGGAAAGCTAATCGTGGTTGTTTTTTTTAAACTCATTTTATTAAAGCCATTAAACAGAATAAATAAATAATTCCTAGTTAAAAAAAAAATCAGCTTCCTAGCATTTTTTAACCCTAAATCGAAAACATTGTAAAATAATCGATGTTCATTACATTTATAGGATAGAATAGAAAAATAATTTTACCGTGGGAAAATAATTTTATTTTTTCTATTTAAGAAAAAAATTTTATTTAATAATATAATTATGACGTTGTTCGTTTGAAGGAACGATGTATGGTTCAAATGTTCCTGATTCCAGTTAGGTTCAGGATTAAACCTTAAATTATGTATTCACTTAACATATTCACCCTTTGATGTAATTATTCGGTAATACAACGGATACCAATACATGTTTGCTGCCTCAACTGAGCGTGATATACGAAGTGCCTTCGAGAACACGTTATCTATCCCACCACCAACCTGATTTGTCAGTCCCCTTAATTCTTCTGGCTCTTATCTCTCGGGCCGAATTTGTTCCCTGTATCCTTCGGTATCCTTAAAATTGAATTCCTTATCCTCCTAGGACCACTATTTCAGCCCTAATTCCTTTCATAATTAACAGCGCGGATCCAGCCACTCTCCCAATAAGGAAATATTTATCTCTCCTTTCCCGGTCTTACATAAATCTCCGTTACTATTTTTGGCTCTTCCCCCGGCAACCACTTTTCTCTTCTTCTTTTTTTCTTCCAAATTTAAATTGGACCGTGTTGAAACGAGATTTAATTCAAGAGGACTAAGAAACCTTTCAATCTCTACAAAATATTCTAATTTATACAATTAAGGTTTTTTTGTGAATGTTTCGGACTAATTCTTTCTGATTTTGAAGAAACTTTTTATCCCATCTGTACAACTTCGCAAAATTTAAAAAAAAACGTTGCAAATTATACGATTTATTTTTTGAAAGTGAAGTATATGTAAAAAAAATCGTATTCATATGTTTTAATGTTTTGATACTATGATTTCAGAACACTTTATATATTTTTATTCATTTATCCATCTATATGGCGCTACAAACCGGGGGTGGGTCTTGCCCTCCTCTAGAAGCTTCCGGAATCCAGCTCGATCCATTGCTGCTGCTCTCCAGTTCGGTGTTTCTAGCAGTAGCCTAGAATCAGTCGCCACACCATCCATCCACCTCAGTCTGGGTCTGCCTCTCCTTCTGGTACGGTCAATCCTATCCTCAAGGACTCTTTTTGGAATTTCACCTTCCTCCATCCGAATAAAATTTTTATTCATTTATGGTTACCATAAATATTAGTTCTGTAGCGTATTTAATATTAATTATTAATAATAGTAGTGGTATTTATGTCGAATTCCAAGTATTTATTCGGGGTTTACTTGTGACTCTATTGTTGAATCTAAAAATAAAATTGGCCCAGTAGACATGGGACCGCCGGATCACAATTTTATTATCTTTTATTTGATCGTTTTTATGACTTTTCGCTTATTCGCACCTTAAAAACTAAAATTTTTAAATATATTAAACCCGATTGGAATAAAATTTTTAAAAGAAGATTTAAAAAGTGGTTGTTTTTCTCAATATAATGGCTTACCTGTATCCGTTATTAATATATAATTATTAATATAAAATTTAATTAAATATTTTTTAGAGTTTGTCATGGTTTTATAGTCTTAATGAGTGCTGTAGGGAGATTCCCTATAACGTACAAAGGTTTCCTTGCCGACAATTACTTAAACTATCTATAAATCCACATTTCTGCCCATATTGAACACTTCAGAAATGAGATTCCTTAGGAAATTCGAGGGGAAAACAAGACAAGACCGAATTCACAATTCGATCAGTACATCAAACCTCGGAGTGGAGACAGTGGAAAAAGCCATTGAGGAAAACAGTCTAACAAGGTTTTGTCATGCCCTACTGATGGAAAATAACAGGCTGGCCAAGATAGCATACGAGGCTATGGTTGACCGAAGAAGGTCCAGAGGAAGACCACGACATACCTAGGATGAAGGTTATAAGGAAAGAAACCTGAATGCAATGGAACAAGAGAAATAGTACGATGCAGTAGGAAACCTCATACTGAATGAGCGGTAGAGAGGATGGACTATGATGATGATGATAATGATAGAAAAACTTTATGACTTACAAAGTAGGATCGTCTGATTAACGATAAAACAGGTGGCGTTAAAGTAATTAATAACAAACAAACATTTTATTTTGTAACTCTACGCCCTTTCTGAAATATTTATGACAATTTACTACTACTACACGTAATTCATGATCTCTGAATTGCTTTTGAAAGATTTTTAATTTTAATATGCGTTTAATTTCTAGGGAACGGGACAGTGCAATGGTAGAGAGAAGAGTTGGTGTGCTGAGAATTCCGGGTACGAATCCGGCTGTGAAAGGACCTATGGGATCTACGGACCCTCCTAGGGCTAACACAGCCTCTATAAAAAGGGCATCCTTACTTAAGGAAAAGCTGAGCGTGATCTAGTAAGAATCACCTCCCAGCACAACCGTTGTCTTAAAAAGAGGACTTTCTCTATTACCTACTGAACACACGAGCCTTCATGGGATGTAGTGGTACTGGTTTTTTAAAATTTAATTCTAGGGCCCAGATTTTTTGGTTGTGTCAAGAACTTAAAAAAAAAATGACAAACGCCTATCTTTTGGCAAAAACTTGGATAATCCTTTGCTTACCTTAACGAGCTGTTTACTAATGAATATATTGTGAGAAGCATTGGATTTGAAAAAAATGTTGTGCTTAAATAAGTGGTCGCGGACACTAACTGCTTATTCAGTGGGACAGGACAACAAACGGCTTTGATCCAATTATAAAGGATCTGAGGAGAAAATATAAAAAAGGACAGCTTTGATTTATGTCGGAAGCGTTGCCAATTATGAACCCTTGGAGATGATGACCATCGTGAGATCGGATGATCCTGGCTGCCACCTTGCGGTTCAATTAACTCTTCATCATGAATTATTGATAAATCCTCTCGGCAGATGATCTCTATCTTCGATTGCAAGAAATATTCCTTGGAAGAGGACTTGTATAGTACTCCAAGCTGTAGGTCATTTGAAACAAAAAAAAAAAAGAAAAAAGAAAACGAAATTTTCTGATTTTGAGATCTGCAAAATCTTTCCGAATGATTTGTTTAGTTATATCTCTACTCCAGATGTGAAGGATATCATGTCACATTTTTGCCTTTGTTCAGAAGAACATGTCTTACAAAACTTTGAACTACTAAAATTTGTTTCTGCGTTGCTTATAGAAACATACGAATAAAAATTGGGCACTTGCGATTTAACCGTTCTCCATTAAACCTTCCCCATTATCATACCTTATCTCCTGTATTCTTTTCTTAATTCTCGTCTCATTTGAATTGTTTTCGCCTTGTTAAATATTTTTATTTAAATTTCTTTATTTATTTAAGAGGAAGATAATGGTCCGGGTGTAGGTAAACAAGTTCTCAGTTTATTTGGTAGCCGACGTTTCGACCCACATTGCAGGTCTTCTTCAGGGCTATTGTAGTAAGATCACATTTGAAAATAGACTGACAAAAAATACTGAAAATTTTCAAGTGTGATCCTACAACAATAGCCCCAAAGAAAACATGCAATGTGGGTCGAAACGTCGTCTTCCAAATAAACACTTCTCCCTATATGAGAGAATTTTTTTACCTACACCGGGACCATTTTCTTCGTCATATATAAAAGGTCAACAAATATTATTCAATCTTTATTTATTTAGTTAATTTCTTTAATGATTTAGTATGTTTGTGTTATTTTTGTTTATTGACTATTTAAAATGAACAGTGACACTTTGGGAGTTTCCGTTTTCGAAAAAAGAAGCAGTGAAACATTTCCAGAAGTTCAGATTTCTTTTTAGGACAGCAAAATGAATTGAAAAGTTGAAAAAAATATGTTATGGTCGTGATATTAATAAATTAGACGTCAGCTATTTTGGTTTGGATAACTTTTAAAATACTTTACAACAGATGAAGAGTCAGAAGTACCCAGGATCTATACCGGATCTCTTCAAAATTTAAAGAATTTTTTATAGTATCATATCATTTATTCTCATGGTTTCAATCCGGTTCTGAACATCTAGTTTCGATAGCGTAAAGCATTGCGAAGACTGAACTAGCGATCAATTGTTTGACAGTTTTAGATACAAATTGAAAAAGAGAAAAAAAAATTAAACACTAGTGAAATACAAGTTAAATACAAATGAAAAGTAACCTAAGAGAAACAGGTATGTGGATGTTATATCTTGGTCCAAAAATATTATTTAATTAATGATTTTTCCGTAAATAAGAAGTCTTATTTACTGATTTTTTTAACACTTTTAAAATATTTCAATATAGACGAAGAAACAGAATCATTATATGTCTTTGTCTCTCAATGTTCCTGAAGAAAAGGTAGGTATGTATATAAAAAACAATACTTCTATCACACTCCTGCCTCACAGTGGAACGAGCGTTAGGGAGGCCTGGACATTCATTAATATCTCCGCTTCTGGTTCTCCTAGAATAAGGCTATTGCTACGGTAATAAAGATTTTTGAATGGACTATTTAATTATATGATAAACAGGATCAAACATTTTAGGGGGAACGTGTAAAAATTCTAGATTTGATATTTCGATGTTCGATAATTTATTATCTAACATTGTACCTATATAGTACTAGAATGGGTACAATACAGTATTCTATGGAAAGACAGATACATAGGTATTAAATAAACTTATTCAAAGGAAAAAGTAACAAACCAAATAATTTAATTATTAAACAAAATGAATATAATAATTGATAATTACTTTTGTTAGTAAATACACTAGGTATAATTGATAC
Source organism: Troilus luridus (assembly GCA_964056705.1). Taxonomy (NCBI): domain Eukaryota; kingdom Metazoa; phylum Arthropoda; class Insecta; order Hemiptera; family Pentatomidae; genus Troilus; species Troilus luridus. The sequence goes on from OZ057414.1 coordinate 71,653,166, forward strand.
ATCAAAATTATAATAAATGTAGGCGGCTATATAAAATTGTTTTATTTAAATAACGAAATAAAAATTTAAAAAATATATAAATAAAAATTTAAAAACTTGACGATTTGTTGTAGGGACTATTGCACCTATGTGCACCATTACACATATGTCGTTCAAATACCACACACAAACTAAGTTTCATTGTTAATACTATTATGTTAGATAAGGATTCGGATAAATGAATGTAAACAAACATTGGTAAACAAAAGGAAACTTGCGAAAAGTAGACGCCAATATCAACAGAAATTATTTTAATTTAATTCTCAAGGCCCGGAATAGAAAAAAAGATGAAAAAAATCATTTTCTCGGAAAATAGCACCTAGTAGCAGAATCCGACTAATGGAAAAAAAACTTCAAACATTCTAGTTATTTACTGTGAAGGTAGTTTTTTGGGCGATTTTCGCAATTGATTATTTTAGTTTTATCCCCCAATTTTCACCGAAAAATCCCAGACGTTTGAAATAATCCCAAGTTTTATTTGCCTAAAATATCTTATTATGGATGAGTTTTTTTCCAGTAGGTGCACGATTAATTTAATGCATTACCTCAAACAGTGGATTGCTTTAAAAATATGAGTTTTTAGAAAAATTTATATTTCAATTCAGAATTTTTCATATAAGATTTAATTTCACAATTAATTTATCTATGGATTTTGTTGAGAAGAAGTAGAAAGTATAATTTAAGATCAAAATAAAGGACAAATTTAGTTATTAGAGAATTTGTCTAATGTCCAACAAATGCGTTGATTCGTTCCACTGCGTGCCTGTGCCACGTAACTCTTCGATCATACCATTTCAAACCACGTGCTCTTACTTATGCTGATGTTGATTAAATGATAAGTAATAGTAAATACTGCGGGATAATGGATAGTGCCTCGATTCTGTATAATCGATAAGAGCGACTCGGCTATTGGCGTTCCGGTAGCGAACCCCGAGGAATGCCTTGATCCGGGCCGCGGTACAAACAATCCCGAGAGGGCGGTAGCGCAGATTGCTGTGTCCGCGGGAGGTCGCGCCTTTATTAAACTGCCACTCAGCAGATCTCGCGGCTCCCGTCGTGACTATCTTCTCAGCGCAACGTCCGCGGCTACCTCATTCCTCCTGTCTGGCAGTTCCGTTGGACCGGACCGAAACAGGAAGGCTACGGATCCACTGAGGAATCGTATTAGCGATAGGGTGTTCTGCACGATACGTCCAAGATGCCATGCATTTCAAAGGCACATACGGTATATGGATTAGTCTTATTATAAAAAACTTGTACCACTACAACTCATGCAGGATTTTGGGTTCAGCAGTAGCCCGATGAGTGGTGGACAAAGGCGAAAAGCCTAAAAAGAGACATTTAACCGCCCCTCTCCCCCAGGGTCAAGGACTTTTAGTATGCTTCCCTACTAACTACCCCAAACAATGTACCATAGTTGGTATTTCCGCTTTTCAACTTTCCTTCTAGACCCTTTGGGCATACGTTGACTGGGATATAGAGACAATGGTTGCATAGGAGATGATTTGTCCTAGATCACACTCAACCGCCAGGATTGGGGTCCCCCTATTCAGAGTATTCACTTTATAGAGGCACGGTGAGGCCCAGGAGGGTCGTACTATTCAACAGAGTCCAGCCACGACTCTTCAGAGGATAAATTATTTATCAGCCAAACCCGGATTTCAGCGGAACAAATCTCCTCCCTGGACAACCGCTGTCCTTGATACAGTACAGTCTCTACCATGTAATGAACCCAATACCCTTCACGGGGTGTAATGGTGCAGATTTTCTTTTTTTTAACGTTTTGGGGGTTACTGGGATTTAAAAAAAAGAGATTAAAATGAGCTTAAAACCATTGGAAAAGTTGAAATAAATTAATAAAAAATCAACATTGCTTTAACTTAAATTAATTACTTTTCGTTTGATTCAAACTAGTCACCAGTTTTAGCATTTTTATTATGTAAAAGGAATAGCGACAAAATAAACATAAATAGCATTATATTTCATATAGTTCTGGATATTATTCCATTTGCGAAATAAATTCATGGTGATAAATACTGTTCTTTTTTTCGAAACAAGTTTTAACTAATTCAAGCCTATTAATAAACACATTGAGCATTTCGGAGGAATTTCTTGACGGAGTGGTGCCGACCTCTGCATTGTTTATGAAGACGACAAATAGAAAAAAATATTGCCTGAGATATTAGCATGTCTTCAGTTGAAACCAGATCTATGTTTCCTTTTAAGTTTAGATTCTTCGAATATCTCCACCGCAACAAAGTCTGACATCTAACCTTGCATATAACACTCTGAAGAATGTAGTTTATAAATCACATATTCTTGTTTTTTTTTCTCTTTTGAAAATTTGCATAGGTACCCTAGATCTATATTTTTAAATCAGTAATAAACGGAGTATAAAAAGCGAAAATGGGTCTTGTTGCATTTAATTTCTCCCACGTGTAGGATTCCAGTGGCTGTAAAATCTTGCCCTATAACTTTTTTATTTTGTTTTGCTCTTCGACATAAAGTTACTAGATTTTTATTTCGCAGAATCAACTTACGAATTCGATCTGTATCAATGAAGATGTAATAACCTTAAAGTAACTATGAAGTATCCAAGTAGAATGGAATCAGATCACCAACGTTAAAAATTGATTCCAATGACTGTGTTAAGATAAGTATGATAATTTATAATGTAAATTATACCAAAGTGTTTCTTCGACACAATAATTTTCTATCTAGGATTATGGATATGGAGGGATGCAACTTCATGGTTAGTAACCCTGGAAGCTACTGAACTATAGAGAAAATTTTCAACAATAACAAAAGAGCGAACGTTTGGAAAATCATATTTTATGAAATCCATGTGACTAAATTTCAGTAATAATTGCTGTATGGGAATTGGCCCTAATAGTTGAATATATTATTTAGAGGAGGAAAGATGTAACAAGAATTTTTATCATCGTTATTCAGATAATGGATAAGTACATTGGATTTGAAGAAAAGTAATGAAAATTATCGATGTAAGCATTGGACCATTTTCTTTATAGAAGGGACTTGTAATCCCAGAGAATAAGTAAAGACTTCATTATTATATTGTAGAGAAAAATGCAAAGTATTGAATGTGAAAAAAAGAAACCAGCACATTTTTGTTTTCGATTTGTTACGACGAATTATAAACGAACGATTACTTCGATGTTGAAATGTTGAATCCATGTACACCTTTGAAGAATAGCCTAAACATATGGTCGAATACGCTACAATCTTGATGATGTTCAAAAGCCCAATAACGAATAAAAAAATCTTTTTTCTACATTCTTTCTTGTGAACTCTTTTTTGGAACTGTGAGTTCTTAGTCTCAAATGTACCTCACTAGCGTGTTTGATCTGGCTCGAACAGTGACAAAATAAAATTCATTGTATGGCAAAATATTAAATCTATCATGTTCGTATGTTCACTGTTGCAATATTTTGTTAATCGAACGAAATGTTTTAAAGAAGAATATCGATTATGAAATATTCCATAGTTAGCAATTGCCATCTTTTGGAACTGTTTAAGATGATACTATGCATACTAACGAAGATGCCATTTCCGCGTTGCACACTATAGACAATAATCTTAAGTTATAGATAATCAAACTAACGAAAGTATTTTTGATTAATTAAAATATGTTATTCGGCAAAATTCATATAATGCCATCTATTAATCATAAAACCACGTATAACGACCAACGTAATATACGTTTGACGATACGCACTAATTTTGAATTAGCCTTTGAAGGTGTTTTTCACTCTCTTCATTAGTGTTTTTTTCACTTTCGATTCTTTGCATTTGTATTGAAGATAATTTCCTCCCCCAATATTTTAATTTAAAATGTATTCTAATTAGATATTTTTTCTTAATAATAAATTTGGATCATGTTATTTCGCATCATTAATTTGCAATCGACACTCGTATTGGGATCGATGATATCGATACCAAAACTTACATTATTAAACAATGTTGCTTATATCCACACTGTTTTTCAAACCCTATTCACTCCATTTATTAGTTATCCATTGGTTATATAAACCATGCAATGAATCCTCGGATCCAGGAAGACCCTGGCAGAGATTGCTATCCGGTTTCACCTGCCCCTTGTGCCTACATCCTTTAATATGAGCCATTAATATAGATCCTGACAGGCGCCTTGTCCCCTCCTATCCATCAACCCTTTGAATGTCCCCTCTTCTTCCTTTGCTCCTGGCTAATTACCGTGATTAATCGACTTCTCTTGACCTTTATCTAGTATCTGTCCAAGCTTGTGTAATATTCCTCGTGTCGCTAACGTTGGCCCGGCCTATAGATGCCTGCTCCAAGGAGACTATCAAGAACCCATTATGACTGCCACAGCATAAGATCAACATTCAGAACTTAACCGACGAAAGCCACTCCAAACTGCATATTTCAGTAAAATCTATTTCACTGAGTTAGCAAACAGCAGACCTGACCTGTAAGAAGGAATTATAGTTATTATGGTATGATAACATAGATATACGAATATACTCTAATATGAACTAACAAGATTGACTATTAATTATGGACTTACATTTTAACTTATCGACTTACATAATGACTACTCTTAATATATCCGTGTACTGCGAAAATACTATACTTTCAGTATACTCCGTACCTTACTCTTTTAGAGCTGGTATAAGTTTATATAAACAAGAATAGAGGTAATGGAAGTTTATAATACTGCCAAGGAAGCGTTGATGAAACATCCTGGGTTACAAATCCATCTTATATACAAATTATTTTTGTAATTTGACCTACATTGACCGTCCGTTAACTATTGCTTCAATGTTTAGAATATATTACGGCATAAGTATATTTTGTTGGATCACCACTTAGTTCGTTATTTAACTCTATTATCCTACTATATCTTATTACAGGATCCAAAGATCGTATTTTATTGACATTTCCCGAGCATACGAAAAGTATACTTTAATAAATACAATCATCAACTGATTCTCCGGTTCTACAGGCAAGCACAACTTTAGCCTCCTGCGTTATTTTCTTCTATTTTGTCCTGCCCAGTGCTTCCTCTTCCAATTCTGGCACCTAGCTTCCTCGCGTTTCTCTCCACCTCATCCTTAAACCTGCTTCTATGTCTACCTCTTTTCCTTTTTCCACTGCAGTAACCATCTAGTACTTTCTCCTGAGCTCTTTCATCCTCCATTCTGGCCACATACCTTGCCTCTCTCAGCCTATTTGCTTGATATAGTTAGGCAATATGTTCAATGCAATAATTAATTAAAATTATTATAAATAATTTTTACTTTTCAAATTTCACTGTCTTGCTAGCCGAACCAAAAAAAATCTAATAGAATGCAATGAATAACAACATGTAACGGATAGGTTAACCGCCTCTGCGATATCAACTTGCAAGTTGGCTCATTCTCATAATATCATTGCGAACTTCTGGCATTAGATTATGCCTTACCATGGTTAATCAAAATACAGCTGGATTAGAAAAAAAATAATCAAATTATGCAACCGAAGCCTTGATTTTTTTTTAAAAATCCCTAATTAAAATTTTCCTGATGTAAAAAAATGACCTAGAGACCTGCCCATAAATCAGTTAAAAACATTTATATTCCTGTGAGTCGAGGTAAAAAAACAAAACATTGAGATCAAATTTGCTGGATGCGGATACTAACATAAAATAATAATAATAATAAAAAACTTAATAAATATTAATGTAGATTATAACAAAAACAATATAAAAATGTTAGGCAAAGTAAATACCACACAATCAGTGTGGCAGCCCTATTCATTTTTGCACAGTTGTGCTCACATTTTAGGTAGCGTTTATTAGTACCGTATGTGGCGTTAGTAGTATGGAATTAAAAATTATAGTTTCTCATCTACTGACAATTTAACATGTCGAAGCTGAATGAGGGTACAGTATAAACTCAAGAATTTACATAAGAGAGAATGCGGTTAGTGCTTTATTCTGAATTTCCTTGTCTGATATCTTTGAGCTGATATGTTGTTTTTTTTTATTACATATTGCTTTCCCTAGCCATGATTTCTACAAACTGGATTGTCTCTACAATACAAACTATATTGTCAAAACATATCCTCTTCTTACTCAAACTAACAAATGTTAAGCCATTCTAATTGAGTCTGTGATAAGTTATTTCAGTGATACCAAGGCTTTTGTACTCCAAGATCCTTTTGTATGGAATTCTTATATTGGACAATAATCGAGAAAACGATGTACCAAAATGACATTGATAAAAGAGTCCGAATAATAATAGAAGGGGCATTGACGGGAGAAAAGAATCATTCTCTTCTTGAGCAACCTCCCCTTGTGTCTGCTCTAAGGAGATTTAATAAGGACAGGCTACGAATTAGTGAAATTTTCCATGGTGTTACTTCTTCTATAGGGGACAATCCCTTTGTAGTCATTCATTATAATTGTTTGTTTTCGTCCCTTCACTTCTTTCACAACATTCGGTTTTCTGCACCGCCTTGATAACAATTACCAATGGGAAATTATAACTGGCAAAAGAGGTTGCGAAACACAACAAAGGGAAAGGTCAGAGAATAATTCAGTTTCGCTCTCGCACAGCCTCCATGCTTATCGCCTATAATGGGAGGAAATATCTTATACTATCGTCTGCTCAGGAGGAACGGTCTTTTGAAGTATCTGTTATAGGAGCGACGCCTAACCAGGATCTGCAACAGGAGTTGGGGCTATTAATAGATCGATGGTGAGAGGTGGGGAGGCTCTTTTTCTAACAATACATTTTATATTTTATTAAAAAAAACAAAAAAAAAACACTATAGCCCATGAGGAAATTAGGTTCAGATCATGGTAGTGAAATTACTATACCTTTAGACAACAGATGTGAAAAAATGTGTCCAGAATCACATCAGACCGCCATGATTTTCTCCCAATGAAGGTTCATTTCACAGTACCAGGAGAGTTCGCAGATCCCATAATCTCCACCTGTGACTGTTAACATATAAAATAATATCTCTGTCTTTAATGAGTACTTTAGTATTTATGTTAGTTTAGTACCAATATATTATTTTTTAATCAAAATCAGACATAAGGTTTACAAGATAACCTTGGATATAAAATTTGTTTTTCTCAGAATGCGGCTTTGTGTCTTGAAGAAGGGTCTCTTTTTATAGTAAGATATTGGACATTTTTATTTTTAAATTTGTATCAGGCACTATTATGAATAATATTAGCGACCTCTTATGTACATCAATATATATTGCACAAAAAGAGTCAAATAAACCAATCACACTATTTATTAGTCAAATTAAAACAGATTTACAAAATGCGAAAATAAAACCAATATAGACAGAGACAAATTTAGAAGAATGTTGAAAAATAAATATTAACTTCATTGAAACATTGAAAAAAAAACAGGAACGAAATGGACAGAAGAATAATAATACAGGAAAATATATAAATTTAAAATAATGGTATAGAATGGACAGGGGATGCAGTCAATGATTATACAAAATAAGTCTTCCTTATTTTGTGTAATCATAGATTGTACTTCCTGACCATTTGACCATCATTAAAACTATCCTGTTAACTACTTCCCACTTATATTTTTATTTGTTAAATTGGTAAAAAGTAGAAGAAAAAAAATCAATTTTTTCTCACTTTTCAGTCAATATTTTTTAAAGAAGAAAAATTATGTATTTATTATTATATTTAATAAATTGAACATTAATTTTACATAAATATACAATTTTAACTGTGTGTAAAAGTAAAGAACAAACTAGTGGCCGCCTATTCAAACCTACACATCAAAATAATTATTCCCGAGTACTGCCTACATATCTTATGTCCTTAATTAAGACTTTAAAGTATTCCGATTTATAGATTACTCAATAAATTAATGTGATAAAGAACATCTACCATTGGTTCCTGGATCTATAGTCCATACATTATTTATTTTCCACGATTGAATTTAGAATACCCGTTATACATAGCCGTATCTCGCAGGCTACCGTATCTGCCCTAACTAACAATAGCTTTATGTAGCCTAGGATAACAACAACTATAAACTTGCTATCATATATTCCGAATAGATACATTTGCATACAATACATTAAGATCTGATCTCACCCTCAAGGGAGAGAGGTATTCTTTTCGGATCTCTCATGTTTAAATCAGGGGTAGCCTTGTATGAAGACTGTTCTTGTTTGTCTTATCATTAATTTAACTACATTTACTTCAGTATTTGTAATTTAGATGTATTCATTATAGATAAACCTATGTTTTACTGATATGATCGACCCAATGTAATAGCAGAAAGGATACATATTTCTATATGTTTATTTCTGATATTCATCACTTGAGTATCTTTTTATAACGTTACCTTAAACAGACCGGCTACCAAGAATTTTAATGAAATCCAAGAAAAATCCTTTAAATAAAAATAATAAATAAACAAAAAAATGTTCGATAAAGTCTTTAGCTATAAGAGAACAGGCGGATATGTGAAAAAAAAAAAAAGAGGGGCTGGATAGGCTAAAAATCAAGGATAAGGCCTAATTGGATAGAGAGCTTTTCGGAAAAAAACTAAAAGAAGTTGGGGTTCTTGCAGGAAAGAAGGAGAGACGAGAGAGAAAATGGACTAAGGAAGAGCGAGAGGAACAGTCTAGGAAGATGAGAGAGTATTGGAGTAGAAGGAAGGCGGGGAGTGTGAAGAAGATTATTAAGTGTTATTCGCGTGGTCTTTGGTGGCCGTTCGTGTAAAAAAAATAAAAAAATTGATTACTGTATTCCTATTTACGGAAAAATATTAATTTGTTAACATTTCATCAAGTTGATAAAAAGAAATCGTATAACTCATGCACAGGCCCCTAGGTGTCGCCAGTATCAGAATGTTGCTGACCCGAACTCACTAGTTTACCCTCTACCAAAAGTCGCAAAAAGCGGTTAAAGCGGTTTTCAGTTCAAAAATTCTAGTAAGTTATTTCCAGTTCAATTATACAGTTCCTAATTTCGTCCGATTAGCCATAGCAGCATAAAGTGACGTTAAACACATAACACACACACAGTTTCTAATTATTAGATTAAATTATTTTAAGTTAAAAATCTAAATGTTAGAGAGGAAATTCGTTGACTGTAGGTACTACTGGAGAATGGAAGTAGTTGGGGGTGCAGTCAAAAATTTACGCAATAAATAAGTTTTCACTTATCTATTGCGTAAATTTTTGACTGCACCCCCAACTATTTCCATCCTCTAAAAATCTAAATCATTGAATAGGCCGACTTGAACTGTTTAACTAAATCATCTTTGAAGATCGAAAATCCTTTGTGCAAAGATTCAAATATAATAAAAACGTTTCCAAATACACTAAATTTGATATAGTAACCAACACATTTTATTAATTGATAATTGCGCCATTTAATGGTAATGACTTTTGTTTTTTTGGTTTCTACGTCGATGGGTTTCCTCATAACTATAAAAAAGGATACTGATGCAGTAAAACCTAATTTATCCAGAGTAAATGGCGCTACGGATAATCAATTTAATATTGATAGTATAATAAAAAAAAAAACTCTTCCAGAAGCATGTAGAATGTCTATAATATATGTCACTTACGATGGAATATTTTAAACCTTTCTTAAATTGAACTAAAAATCATATCAATGGAGAATATAATTATACTGATAATGCCTACTTAATTATTTAGATTAACGGAAATTGAAATATACAAAATGGAATAGTAAAATGCTGATTCAAGAACCCTCTGGAACGTTCGTCTTCTTACAGAATGTTTTTCCTATGCTTTCATCGAAAAAAAAATCCCATCTTGTCGAAATCCATAGGATAAACTTTTCATATAATTTGATCTTTATAATTATCCCAACTTCTGGAAGTAATGCACAGCTTTGTATTCCAAACTGTTGTTCTATTCATTTTAAGCATAAAATAACAAAGGTAATTAGATAAAAAAACAAATTAAATTTAACTGACAGTATAATATTTAAATAGAAAATGAACGAAACTAAATCGACAAAAACATTAGAAAACTAAAATCAATTTAATAATGGGCACACAAACAACTCAAAATGAGTCAGCTGATAAGAAGAGGCTACTTGAGATAAGGAGGTATTTTCCGTGCCGATCTGTTAAATTTTAACAAGTTTTATAATAAATATAATTTCTCAAATTTATTTGCTTAAATTAAGAGAAATAAAATACATGTCTTGCTATTTTTTGCGAAATGATTATTTATAGATATAAACAATTTAATTTCACCTTTGGAACATTAAAAAAGGTAGGTATGTGACACTATCTGGAACATTAGGAGTACCTAAATAAATAGGGTAAGGGGTTTAAATAGGCAGGTAGTTTACATGTCCCTTAGGTTCGGTACCGTTAGGATCTTTTGAGACAGGATGGCAGTTGTAGGCAAGGAGCTGGCAACTCAGCATGTAGACAGTCACGTCTAGCAAAATTTTTCTTTCTTTGTAAGCAGATTTATAATTTATCTTGTAACTAAGATCAGCTCATAATAAATATAGTGTTATTCAATTAAATGAAAAATTAAAAACCAACTCCTGGTCAGTCAACCTTTGTAGAAGAGAGGGATTTGTCTCTTATTCATTAATGATAAAGAATTACTAATGTGGTGTATAAAAAAAAAATGACCGTTTTATCAAATTTATTATTATTATTATTTACCACCACTCAATAATCCCTTTAGAGCATTCTCTAAGCTTGTTTATTAACACTGGAATTCTTCAAAAAAAGCCTCAGTTTAGTTATTTATTTCAAATAAGAAACATGACGGTGTCCAACGAAATTCTCGTAATTTTAAGACATAACTGGAAAAAAAAATTTCACAGCCGCTCAAGCAACTCGTGAAAGTATTAAATATGAATGGGAAGGTGTCCTTGACCAGCGCACTGCGCGTCGTTGGTTTGAAAAATTTAGCAGTGGAGATACGACGTTGGAAAGGAAGAAGGGGTCCGGGGGACCATTGATGGATATTGACGAGGTTCTGAAGGAAGCTGTTGAGTCAAATCCGTACACAAATACTCGCGAACTTATCAGGGAGTGTGGTGTCTCGAAAGATACTGTTAGTCGCCATCTTCTCTCCATGGGGAAGGTGAAACGGACATTTTTTTGATACACCCCATTATGTATTAAGTATGACGATCTCATGGTGGCATCCCATTTTATCATTTAAATATTATTTAGATCAAAGGATCTGACTTTTTCTTGAAATCATTGCATAGGTAGTAAAGCCAATATAACAAGGTATTATCATTTCGAATTTTCGGTTCCAATCTACATTTGGTAGATTAATACTTGGGACATCATTAGTGTGTAGTGAACGGTTGCAAAATATCGAGCGTATGAGTGTCCTATGAGAGCCACGGCGTAGAAAGGGTAAGTAGAATTAATTGGTGGAGGAGGCTGTTTGGATGCAGAGCTACCAGTGGAGATAAACAGCAGTATTACCATATTGCTCAAGTCGGAGCACGCGCGCCGTTGCTCAACCCGAATCTATTACATCCTGGCTACATACACCCAAGAAGAATAAATGTTTCCAGAGCGTCGATGGCTTTAGAGGATTATATTCCTTTTAATAATGCATGCCATGTCGGAGAAAGCTAAAAAATAATCCTTTAGACATGTAACAACACATTGAACATATAAACATTTTAAAAGATTTAGGTAGAGTTAATAATTGTATCGGGCGAAGGCATTGCAAATTAGATATTTTATTACTGCTGTATTAATTAGTTAAAACCCTTTCTGTGTACCTGTGTTAAGCATTAGACATTCGTTTAGCATTTCTATGAGTAAAATTACATGAAAATACTAGGCTTACATTCGATCTGAATAAACTTGACTGTTTTAAGGCATCTTGATCAGTAGACGTAGGAGAATGGTTCAAGTTCTCTTCAAAACAACTGTTGATATCTGCCAAATCTAAAGTCCTATTTACCTTGATGATGAATCACTTAAGAAGATGTGTTTTAAGGAATATTGCTAGTTTAGTATCGGTAAGTTTTCCCTTGTTCATTTAATTTGTATTTCAAACACAATACTTCAAAATACCTCTAATGCAATTATTTATAACTATGGTCGCAACCAGAATGATCGTCAAATCAGATACTTTTAGTTTACAGTTAAACTCTAAAATTTAACCTACAATTTGCTACGTCATCATCATACTGGTCCATTAGTTTTAAGAACTCATACCACCCTAACTCTTTTAATTACCATGAGAATAGTATAAAGGTTATTTTTTAAACTGTTTCTTTAGCCCAACGGATGTCAATAACCACTAATGTATTAAACAAAAAGGCAGTGGAGTATTTTATGTATGCTGGATTCCTCCCATGAGCCACGATTTCTCTTACTCAAATTTCTATTACCCAAATTTTTCCTGTGAAGCAATTGTGGGGCATGCTCAGAAAAAAGACAAGGCGGTCCATAGCCAGGATTTTATTAAGGAGGGGGCAAATAGTTTAATAGTCATAAGTGGTCAATGTAAAAATAAGACAGTCTCTAATATAATTTGTTTTCCTTGTTGTACAGATACAGTGGATTTTAATATGCCAATATATGACTTTTGGGGAGCCAGGTAACTCAGTGTATAGAGTGTTGAGTTGCAAAGCTGAAAATTCCGGGTTCGAATCCGGCTGTGATGGAGATATTATTTAATCCGTTAATAGCCACGGATTGACTCCGGTGATCAGACCCTTCTGGCGCTTTCTAAGTCTGTATAAAATGAGAACCCTTAATTGACCGTTGTCCTAGCATCAATGGATTGTTGTGGTGCAGATTTTTTCACCTTTCAAGCGGACAACGTTTACGTTTCAAGTTCATACATTCCTGATTGTTTAATTTTTTAAATATTTAACATTCGTTGTGGAGAGTTATTGAATTATCAAGGCCGTTCCGGCAGCCTCTTGGGCAAATAACTTGGACAAAGAGTGACCTATAAGGCGAGCCATAACTAAAGCTGTGGCGCCTCCGTTGATGCAATTAAGGCATATTGTCCGGAGCCACAGGTCCAGGATAGCTTAGTCCTCCGGGTGGGATGGGCATGATGGATCCTCCCATCTACGTTATGGCTCCCCTTTGATTTCTTACTACACCTGTAGTAATATTTCGATGAACTTTGTAATAAAAATGAATAAAAATTACATTCAAAACTGTTAAAATTATATACTTTTTTCCTCTATCGATTCATAAGCAAGGATTCTATTAAAAAGAAATATATATGCCATCTAATCTTTGTGTGTCCAGTATCGGAAAAGAAAGTTTCATTGCTGTGTCATAAAAATGGTAATTGTATGTACTTTAACATGAGTATTAAACTAACAAAAAAAATTACAATTAAATTAATTAAATATTTTTATTTTTATTTGGATCTAGTTGAATTAGGCCATTATATTTATTATAATTTATTTTATTTTATTTGTTACCAATTTTTAAATATTTTTATTTGAAAAGAAAAGATATGTCCAGGACCGGGACTCGAATCCGGGTCTTCCAGATTACTAGTCTGGGACTCTACCATTTGAGCTATCCTGGGCCCGAATGAAGCACGCTTCTCGGTCGTTGTCATATCTTTTCTTTTCACTGATCCTAAGCCCCCGCATTCTTGCATTTTTGCGAAGTATACAAGGGGAAGAATGTTCTTTGAGCATTATTTTAATATGGATCTAGTTGACTTAGGTCATTATAATTATTATGGTTTATTTTATTTTATTTGTTACTAATTTTTAAATGAGTAAATACAATATTTAAAAATTAGTAACAAATAAAATAAAATAAATCATAATAATTATAATTACCAAGGACCACGACCGGGAAGCGTGCTTCACTAGGGCCCAGGATAGCTCAAATGGAGTCCCAGACTAGTGATCGGGAAGACCCGGGTTCGAGTCCCGGTCCTGGACACATCTTTTCTTTTCAAATAAAAATATTTAAAAATTAGTAACAAATAAAATAAAATAAATAAATTAAAATTTAGTTTAGTTTTTATTTAACCTTGAAATATAATAGACACTTTTATCGTATACCTCTGATATACATAAATTCATTTCATTGTACCGTTATGTTAGTGTTGAATTTTCTTTTATGCATTTACATATCTACAGCCCGTGTGAGTAATTTGTGCAGTCGAATTTTCGCTTAAATAAGTTTCTTGTACATAGGAAGCGGAATCTTATCATTATATATATGTGAATAAGTGGCTATGTCAGGCGTTGGCTTAAAATAGATTTATTGTTTATTTTACACCTCCATTTCAAGCTAAATACTACGAAAATGACACGATTTCTCTTCTCTCAATACAGTTAACTCTCTCTGGACAAATTTCGACTTTCTATATTCTCTTCTCTTATCTTCTGCCATAGGTAGGCTATCATCATGATTCTTTGCAGTTTTTTGACAGCTGCATGCCGTTAGTTGAATGTTTCTTATACGATTGAATTTTTGTTTAGTTCCAAAGAACGTTTATACAATTTACAAAAACGTCGGCAAAATTGTATCCGTATTTTCTGATGCCTTCAATTTCTGAATATTTTCCTTAAATGGCTAACTACCCAATAAACAATACTTGAGCAAATATGATCTAACCCTTCTGTTCTAATTAAAACAATATTTAAATGAAGTCCAATGAAGAAACCAAGTTGTATTGTATTATCTTCGTATTAGTGACAGCCGATCTGATCGAATCAACGTAACATAACGTAACATGACACCAACGCTGAGCCGCAAGATAGATAAAATAAGGAACTTCTTACTAAAAAAAAAAGTTGTACAAGTGAGGAACGGTACCACCCATTCATACGATTCGATAGTGCATAATAAAATTAATTCGAATTGGTGGGCTTCAATATCCCTTTTATCTACCACATACAGATATCGATAGATATGGAGATATGCCACAGGAAAAAGTCGTTATAGAAAGGAAACCGATAATTTTGTATCTTGTGACAGTAATAATAATTACTTTGTTTCTATGTAATACATGTTTTTTTTATATTCCCATTGAATTTATTGTGTTAGAGGAGCATGGGAGGCTTTCATTTGAACAGGGAAGAGCATTGTACATAAAAGTTTGGGAATCCTTGAGTATTATTTAATCAAATGGAACTTGTGAACCTCAACACTAGAGTGCTATTCCTACCATGCAATAGAAATCCAGCAAACTCTTATCCTCGTCCCTCTCTTACAAGGCACCTGGAGCAGTAAAAGAGATCCCGTCAATGTTTATTCCTAATAAATAAATAACTTAATAAGCCAAGGAACACTGTGAGAAAAATTATTCCAATTTTAAATTGTTTTTATTTTAATTTTTTCTCTCGGGAAATCAGTGGTACAACGTCTGCCAAATGGCATTATTTTAATATGAGATTTTCATTTTCTCATTTATGATCTTTTGTTCGGTAGCTCATGTTTCCAATGTGAGCATTCTAATAAAATCGAATCCCCCTTAACAAGGCCTCCTTCCTGGACAATACAAGAAATTTATGAACATTTGCTAAGCCGGAGCGGATGGAGTACACTCCCTATTAAGCCATTGACTAAAAGAGGACTGAGTACAGGGCTCATTGAAGGAATGTACTTCCCTTAGGGAGCGGGGAGCACTTAGAGCGCATGCGAGAATGACCGCTTCCAAAGAGGGCCTTATCCAGTACCATTGTCCCTTGCCCTTCGCAAATCAGGCCCCGCCTATCGTCCCATCTGGGCTTCATTAGCTCGAGTCTCCTCTCGTAAGCCTCCTCTGGCGAATCGTCTGCCCGGATGATGGCTCACTTTGTAGGACAGCCGTTGTCCGGGAGGTCACGTTAATATGGCAGAGCTGGAAAATATCAAATCCTCTTAATGTACATTTTGAAGGACTAATACCGAAATTAGAAAACGGATGCAAACTCAACAAAACGTTCTCCAAAATAAAGAGAAAAAAAAGATTGGAATGCTATGTTCATCTCAGAAGAATGAAGGTTCCCACCAGTTTTTCAATCTCTGCGAGAATTTAAGTTTTCTTTCTTCGCTCCATTTTGTTCCAGTTTTCGGGGCTTTTGTCTCTGGTTTAACCTCCCATTTTTCAATTTTTATTCTAAAATTGTTTCCTGCGTCTATTTCTTCTTTGTTGATTTTGGCTAATTTCAGGTCTTTTTTAAGATTTCGGATCCGTTCTCCTCCATTAACGAGGGAGTCTACGTATGTTACTATCCTTTTTGTTAGTTTGTGTTCGGGAAACCTCATTATATGGCCATAGAACTTGAGGCGTCTTTTCCTCATGTCTGTCTCTATATTAGAATATTCTTCAATTTTATATGTTTTCTGTAGTCTATATCCATTTTCGGTCCATCTTGGTCCCATAATTTTCGTAATTATTTTTCTTTGTTCTTTTTTCAGATTTTCTATTTCAGTTTTCCTGTTTAATGCCAAGGTTTTGCTGGCATATAACATTGTTGGTTTAATAACTGTGTTGTAATGTCTGATTTTGGCATTTAAGGATAAACATTTTTTATTATAGAGGTTTTGCACTAATCCTAAACCTTTACGAGATTTTTGTATTCTTTCTTGTTGTGCATATTTTTCAGAGATAATTTCTCTGATATTTAAAGTATGGTACCCTATTAATTTCTCCATATTTGGTTTGTAATTTGGAAATTACTAAATTTGTTGTTGTAACACAGTCATTTCAAATGAAATCTGTAAGCCGCCAACCTTCTCTGCGCTATCATCTGCAAATGCTAGTTAGGTGATTTGTAAGTTATTTTTCTTTGTTCCTAATGAATTCGTTTCCAGCAAGTTTCTTCTTCCATTCTTCCATAACTCTTTCTAGTACTACATTAAACAACAAAGCTGATAAACCATCACCTTGTCTAACCCCAGTTTTTATCTCGAATGGTTTCGAAAGTTTTCCCATAAATTTCACTTTTGGTTTTGTATTTGTTAATGTCTGTTAAATTATTTTCTGTGTTTTCCAATCTAATTCTTTTTCTTGAAGAGTTTTAAATAGTGTGGGTCGGTGGATTGAGTCATAGGCCTTTTTGAATTCAACAAAGACATACACTGTAGGCTTGACTCGCATCTTCCTTATTCTTGTGATTAATTTTAAGGTTAAAATCTGTTTGGTCTGAAACCGGCTTGGGAATCTGAGATTTTGGGTTCATAAAGGTTAATAAAGCTTTATTATTAATACTATTATTGAAAAAAAAACTACATCACTACAACTCATGAAGGGTCTTGGGTTTAGTTCATGGTAAAGACTGTATAGTTTCTATGATTATCATTGTGCAGGTGATTTGTCCGAGATCGCTCTCAATCATCAGGTTTTCCCCAATGATGAGTACCAAATTTGTAGAGGGTGGATGAGTCCTAGGAAGGCTTGGAGATCTCACAGATTAAATGATTTATCTAGGACAGCAGGATTTCTACCCGGGACCCACTTAGTGTAGACCTGATTAATACAGGATACTCGCTATTAATGAACCATCGAAGATACATTATGTATACACTCATGCATATTCTGTATAAACTGAACTGTTCTTCTAATTATTTTTTTTCTGGACCCTTTTCCTTCTATTTTAATTACGGGCAATTCTAAGCCTTCCTCTTCCAATAGCTCAACAGACGATTGCTGGTCCCTGGTCTCCTCATTCAACGCCTACTAGATAGTTGTTTATTTTTCGAACAGTCTCATACTCAGGTACTCGGAAATTATAACGCATTGTTCCCATTCGCAGAGCAATATTTTCTTCATTAAACTTGCAATAATGTTCATGCTATAAGCAGTTCCTTTTGAAATTGCCTTAGAGTCCGTATATATAAGAAAAATTTCTTTCGCAAAGTTTAACTCAGCATAGCTACATTTTTTTCATATTGTAATCCTATTTTATTTATAAGACGGTAAAATTAGCCATACTTATGAGACCATCTATACTTTAAATGATGAGTAAACTGGACCGTTATTTAGAATATTTATTTTTATTTTATTTTATTTTTATCATAATTATTCACCAAGGCAAGTCGAAGTTATACTTACATCCAAGTTTCTATAATGAAAAATATTAAGGAAGAAAATGGTCCGGGTGTAGGTCAAAGACCTAAAACCGGCGTTTCGACCCACATCGCAGGTCATTTTCAGGGCTAGATTATATGTTATATATTATTCAAGTAGAAAATATTCAATATGTTAGATGATAGAGATTAAATATTACTCTAGTAAAAAAAAGAAGTCTTGAATCGTTGCAGATGCATGACACCATGTTAAGCGATTTAAAGTGCCTTATGCCATCACGATAATGTACACTGACTTCATATCCCTAGCACAAGAACAAAGGTTAGATAACACGATATCCTTCGTACGATAAACAAATAATGTGAGCACTAGTTGATGAAGCCGTCGCGGAAATGAATGAAACGACGAAGTGCTAATGGAGTAGAGATAAGAGACAATGGCCCGAGTAGGCGTCCGAAGGTAAACACTGCCTCATCAGTCATCCAGATAGGCGGACATCTGGGCTTCGTCTCCTCTGTCCTATCGGGTTACGTCTCCTCTCTCTGACAATATGGTTAACAATTGAAAATTATCTCTGTTACAATCATGTATATATATAAAGGTTAACGCAAAATTACTGCTATAAGAAATGGTTATTCATCCAAGCGAAGATTAGACACTATAATCCCGTTATTAGGACACAAGCAACACATAGGTCCTAACAACGGTACGTATTCTTCTCTGTTAAACACATAATGCTTAACAGAGAAGAAGAATGGCGGGCTGCGATGAGAACTAGAAAAAAAGAGAGAGAAAAATATTAAGAAATTTCTAGGGCCTGAGAAAAACACTGATAATATATGGAGGAAAGAAAGATGAAGTTTTGTATATAAATATAGAAAAATCACAGATAAAATATGGAAGAGACTAAAACTGAATGGACAATTAAAAAGAATGGTGGAAGAAAACACGGATTGTAAAGACGATTTTTAATTACGTTAATAAACTGAAGAAACCAGTAGGAAGGATATAAACAGTGAAGGAAGATGCCAACAAAATAGATGTTACAGAAAAAATAATACGTGACAAGAACCGCTTCTACTGCTAGTAGCAAACGCAACCTATGAAGAATACAAGCCTCGACCAAAGAGAGTGTGGACAGATGATCAGAGAGAATGAAGAAGAACTGGGAAGAAAGGAAGAAAAAGACACACAGTAAGTCTTAAGTTGTATGCGGTCCATAGATGGCCAAAATGATAAAAAAAGAAAAAGAAATAGGATTATCCAGGAATATCCAGGTTATATATCAAGTTAATCATCTTAGTATTCATAGTGCATAATCATGATTCCCTGTTGTAGCAATATTGTAAACAGTATTATAAGCAATATTTTTTTAATCGGACGATGATGCAGTTGGAGTCCTATTTATTTCCTATCAAGACATAATCAATGTAGGGATCTTTAACAAGTACCTGGACAGGCTCGAGGACCTTATTTTATGTCCCTACCGAAGGACGGCGTAACCAAGGATTTTCCAATCTATTTAAAAAATCCTAAAGCTAACTGTTTGTAGCAGGTTTAAGTTCAAGTGATACTTAAGAATGTCCGTTGTGCTCCAGTCGGAGATTCCATTTGATTTATTTCATGAAAAACTTTTAAGTTAATATTGTGGCATTTATACATCCCAGGTAGATCACAGTATTATACAATTCGTGGAATTTTAGGAGTGGTATCATAAGGACCGTGGATGGTTGGTATATTGGTATACTATGTATGCCGCAATATATAATCAGACGCACAGTGTTTCGATTAGTAGGAGCTAGCTGGACAAAATTATTTTTCGACATTTTTGCATTTATTTCGACTAATTAAGTAATGTAATTATTAAAAAAATGGTTTTTAATTAATTACCAACTGAATTTAAGAGGATTTCTAGGATAATAATTAGAAAAATTAAAATAAAACAAATGTATAATTAAGATAATATATAATAATAAAACTGATAAAAATCTGTATTTATTCTGGAATAAGTTCCTTAAGAATACTGTTATGAAAAATAAAATATAAACTTATAACTATTATAACAATTTAATTAATAAAGTGAAAATAAAAAATTAATGGATATAAATTATGAGTTAGCCCGCAATAACGAATTAAATGAAAGAAAAAATATAAATACGATAACAATAATTATAAAGAAAGAAAACTATTAATATTTACATATACACAAGTTTTATCGAAAACAAAACAACAACAAAATAATTTAAGAAATTAAAGAAAAAAAAACTATAATTATTTTAAAAATAAGTGTGTGTGTACATATATACTCCCTTACATATACATAAAAAGGAAAAATCCGTCATGCATTAAAAATAAAAAAATTATGCACTTAGATTATCAGAAGATTTTTTTAATTGGAAAAAAATATCACCTATGAGTTAATATATTATCGATATTCAACAATTGATTCATACAAAAGTAGTAACATTATAATTTTGTGCTGTTGAAATGAAGCTTTGAATACAACTGATTTAGCCTATTTCTACGGATTCATGACTTTGGACTCTATTACTGACGAGATGAAGTGTGCCAGGCATAAACAAATATTGGATTTCTAGGTTTTGAGGAATTGTTTACAATATTCCAATATTGTATGTTGGAATTTTGGATGAATTTTGTCCAGCTAGCTCCTACTAATGGAAACAGTGTGGGACGATGGTATAGTGGGAGCCCTCAATTTTGCCTATCCAAGTATTATCAGGAAAGGGGTCGTTAAAGAGTACCTCAAAGGCTCGTTATCGCCATTTTACGCCCCTTCGAAGAAAGGCGTTACTAAGGATTTAACCCCCACACTACAAGTGAGCCAAATTTTATTTACCAAAATAAGTCGACCTTTCAAAGCATCTTCACTTCTTTAACAAGTGTTGAAATTGAAACCTGTGGAAAGATTAATATTGGTTTAAGATAAAAATATACCAGGTCGGAAGACTATAAAAAAGATATTATATTATAAAAAAGAGGTGTTTTTTTTCTTCAAGTTTGGTTAAATTGTAGACCCTGTTATCTAGCGAAATTTAATTATTTCTTGTAATATTATAGGAAATTGAATTTTGTACATTTGTTGAATTAAGTTTCTGTAAGAGTTTACAGATCATTATTTATGCTGTATTTGCATGGAAATGAAATAAAAATGTTTTTAACCCGTGGTAGAGCACTAGGTATTAGAAATAACCATAGGCGTTCGAAGGACAATTTTAGATCATATATTTTTTTTTCCTTAAACGAGCTTTAAGACCACGCGAATATCATTTTTTTCTTCTCCTTTTCGTCTTTCTTTTGACCCAGTATTTTCTCATCATTTCTGTATGCCTTTGCTTCCTTTCTTCTAATCATGCAGTACCGTTCCGTTTTTCTTTATTTTCCACAAGAACTATGATTATTTTAATTCCCTTCCGTATTCTTCTCCATCTAGGCAGTCTTTGTCTGTTATTTTTAATTTTTCTGTTATCTCTCTCATCTATTTTACATACCCTCCTACGGATTTGGTCCAATAGTTTCTTATTAAGTCTCCAATATAGCCAATCTGCTGATTGTAAATTGTAAAATTGTTTTTACTTGAAAGGTGTTGATACAAATATAAAGAGGAAAAAAGCATCTCCCTTGGTCCATTCCTAATATTTCCCGCAGAATCTCAGTCTTCTGATTCTCATTTTGGTTTCCAGGCCTTATAATAATATTATCGCATTAATGTCTAGTAACGAATATTGATAGCTCTACTTAGTATAGAGTAATAATATCAAATAAAAACTAAATAAGGCAATATTAAACAATTCATTGACAAAACATGGGACATACAAATTTTAATATTCTTTTTTCTTGCTCGATGCCGGTCTTTTGGACTGGAGCAAACGCCTACAAACAACAGTGCACACTAACCCGCACGGCATCATGCGGGCCAGAGATGTAATAAAACCAGTGCTACTGATCAAAAGTGATCTAGAAACGCAGGAGGAAGGCATTATTTTTTTCTTTCACATAAAAAAACAAACTGGATCCGGAAAAATCACAATTTGTATTTTTAGAAAGTTCGATGCGCCTTCAAGATGGGGCCTCAGATACGCCCGAAATCTGTGGAAGAAAGTAGACCGGATGCTCTCCAATAGGCTTAAACTGCCGGTGTAGATTTTATTATCGTTTAATCATTTTATTGCATGGAATTAAATAATTTAAATGATTATATTACATCGTTGATATGAACGAAAAGTCATTCTTTTGATTGGACACACTATTAATTATGAATCTTCATCTATGTATGTAAAAGATGGACACTAAACCTCTTTCATTTGAATGCTAGTGATATGGTTACCATGGTAAGAGCTGTGAGAGGAGAACTGGGGGAGTTATTCTGATGTATGCGTTCTTTTAGTTCAAAGAAAACATTTTGTAAATTGTATGTGGAATGCTAGTTTTAAATGTTGTTTTTTTTTAGATGTAAGACTGTATAATCGTATGAGTTTGTAAATTAGTTACAGATTAAATTATTGTTATAATAAAAATAAATTTACTTTTTTCACAGAGAGAAACTCGAACTTTTTTTTAGTTTTATTTCTAATCGCACTAAATCCAGTATTTGAATCAATCAACATTATAAAACAACATTTAAAGCTAGCATTACACACAATATTTACAAAAATATCTTCTTTAAGCTAAGAAACAATACACAAATCAGAATAACCTCCACGCTTCGACTCTCACATCTGTTACCATGGTAACCGTATCACTAGCATTCAAATGAAAGACGTTAGGTCTTTTACATATATAAAAATAAAATGCTAATTGGAAATGAATTGTAGAAGAGGTCTTCTTGAACGAATTCCCTAATTACCCTAAATGTCATCTAGACAGCTTGTGTAGCCAAAAATGTAAATTTAAAAATAAAATGAATTACCCTGCAAATAAAACATATAACAACAGTCCGCTGGTGGTCGGTCACCTCCGGTCTAGTGGTTAGCATAACGATGTACTATGCCCAAGATTCATAGTTCGTAGCACGGGTGGTACTCCTAGGGGCTTTTAAATGACATAAAATAATCCTTGTTCATGCCGTTCTTCGGAAGGGAGGTAAAATGGTGGTCTGGATCCTGTGTGGTGTCAAATACTTTTTAAGATACCTATCCTGTTTATTTCTTGATAGGCATTTAGAATTCCTCCACCGTGGTATTATTTGATTAGCTACACCAGCATAAAGTGTAGAAAGTGTAGAAATAAAAATTGTTTGTATGCAAACTAGAATAGTTACTGATATTGATTCCAGACATTGATTTTTTCTAATAATTAATTAGAAAATATCACAAATACAACAAAAAATAATGAATTTAGTCTGTCAAGAATTATTCATCTGGAGTTCTTTTGTTCTAGTAATTGTTTTCATTTATGTGCACTCATATTTTTTCTTTTTTGGATTTGTTTTATCACCTTTTATAATTTTAGTTGTATCAAAATTGATTAATTTCTTTTAACAATTTATAGTTTACCCATTCTCTTCTGAAATATATGTTAACATTCACCTATGAAGTAAACAATATAAATCAATCCTTATCATGATTTATTGGCGATAAGACAGTTCCAGAAATGTCTTTTAAAGTAAAATGGAAATTCTAGAGAAGATTAGTGACACAGTCTCGGTGATGTAAGAAAGCGGAAACCGCTAGATAGTCACCAAAAGAAATCTATTATTTGTTTTTTATTCTTTTTCGGGATTTTGGAAAGTCACAAGGTCAGATATTCAGTAGTGGAGAAGAACTATTGGGTCATCCTTCAGCCCTCTCTTCTTTGAAAAAAAAAGAATGCAAGTGATGGATCGTGGTGTATTGGTAAATCGTTTTGTCGCCTGCGTAGGTTGAAGTCAATGATTCGGATCTGGCAAACATATGATGAGTGTATATAATCAACAGATAAGGAGGCAGTACTGCTCCTTGGAGTACTTCGGGCAAGACTGGTCTAATAGATGTATCTCTGAGCCAAATATAGAATATTATTTCAAAGAGGAAATATTTGAAAAGGAAATAATACGTTTGTAATTATATAGTCTTGAGTTTTAACTGACCTATGATGTGAGACATTGTCAAATGCATGACAGCCAGAAATACTCCACTTGTGTTTTTTGGTTTTGCACTCCAGAAATGTATTCAGTAAATTCGTTTTATTTGTATTATGTTGATTATAAGTACGAAATCATCATTAGCGATCGCGTATTGTGTTTTGGTTGATAAGTCTGTCAACAAGTATTTTTTGGTATATCAAAAGGGCTAGTACACAAGGAAAAGACTGAAAAGGGATTGGATGTATTATATGTAATGTCTGTAAATATTTTAACACTTGAATTCAATTCTATTGGAATTTAGTTGGGCTAAGTTAATTGTCATATTCCTAATACAGTCAGCACTGGCAGTATCCATGGCAACCAGCCCTGGCCAGAAGATTGCAGCAGTTGTTGGGCTCATACTCTAACTTAACCTTACTTAATGTTTATGTTCAATTATAAGTGTTATTAATTCAATATAATGTTCAAACATATAAAGTGCTTTTTTATTTCATAATATTAATGCAGTAGTTTAAAACGATTTTAATTTTAATTTTTATGTGAATAACACATTTTTAGGGACATAGATAAAATAAATTAAATTATTATCAATTAAATTAAATTAGTGCGATATCAATTCATGTTTATAAAATCAATTATACATACATACTCCTTACGTACGTGTATGTGTGTGCCTGAGTCAAATAATAGTGGATATCGATTATCGTAGATATGCATATCTGCGGGGATAGCTGACAGTATTTACAGAACAACTAACTAAGGACACAACTCGTATTTTTGCCTTATATGGAAAGAATACAATTCTAATCCACTTCATGTTGCACGATAATTTTTTTATTACAATCGTACTAAGGAAAAATATGGTGTAACAGGATTTTATAAAGTTGTAATGTAAGTCTACACATTATTGCTAATAAAATATTTTCGTTTTATAGTGCACAAATAACTAGATGGTTTCTACAGGAAGCGGGTAGTTTGGGTTTATAATGGTAAGCATAACTTCAAGCATTCATTAAATTAAATTCATTTTTTAAACATTCAATAATTTGCCTTATAGTCTGTTACAAAACTACCAGAATGCAAATAAAACTAAAAATGAATTATTGGAATATTCCATAATTGCATTGTTATTATATTATTATTTTTTTAACAGTTACTAAATTATTACTAAAAAATAAAAAAAAATGTACCACTACAACCCTTTCCTGCTCGTGTGAGCCTGTACTGTTTCTATCACAGTGGTTGCGAAGGGTGATTTGGCACGTTCAACCGCCAAGTTTGCCCCAACCACATCATAGAGGCTGGGTGAGTCCCAGGAGGGTCACTTTATCCCACAGGATCCATCCCTAGCTGTTAACAGTTGATGTAATTATATTATTATCTCATTTTATTTAATGTTTGTAATATAGTTTTCATAAATCAGGAACTCCCCCGCATAAATTTACTGATGAAGCAGCCCAGCAATACAGCATACATCGCTCTGTGTCTTCACCGGCGTAACATATGTTTGTTCCGTGACTTAATAATTAGGCGATTGACACGCTAATATACCCGTGTTGTCTGACATGCCAGTCCTATAATTAAATCTTCGACTCTAATGAGCCGAATTTTGAGTGCAATCTCTTTTCTAGTTCACCTAGAATGATGGTGTTTAGTATTTGAGTAGTATATTAAAAAAAATTCCATAATTTTTCAAATTACAGCACTAAATGGATATAATATCGACGTTTAAAGCTAATTTATGGCCTCCCATTAATAATCTCCCCAAAAGCCGCTCTAATTATTCTATAAGCAAACCATAAATTGAGAAGTTACTCAAATTTCACAGTAGTAATTATAGGTTCACCATCATCCTTAAAATTAGAGTTTAGAGTTAGATTTATTATTTCAATGGTAGTGATGTGACTCAAAAAAGTGTAGTTCAATGTGTAGGGCATTGCAGATAAATTATTTAATCAATTATCAGCCACGAATGGATTATGCGGGATCTAGAGATCCTCCTAGCTACATCGAGAAACACCTAGCCTCTATAAAATGGGTATCCTGGGTTGAGGAAAAAACCTGGCGGTTAAGCGTGATCTCGTAGATACCATTACCCTGAACAATTATTGTCCTAGAAACAATCAGGCTCTACCATGTACAGAGCCAAATTTCATTTGTCGTAGTAGTACGGGTTTCTTTGTAGTATATGACCCATGTATATATAAATAGCTATATTCAACATTTAGTTTACAGAAAATTACACATATTGCTTAATAATGTTTTAATGAACTTAGACTTGAACTTCGTTTTTGAGAATCGATAATTCTAATAAGAGAACATCGCTAAGATCCACATGAAAAAAATAATTTAAAATATAAAATGATCTGAAGAATTAAAACATCTTTTTTATTTTATTAAAAAAAAATAAAACCACTGATAATTTGTTGCTGATAGATGCTTCATATCAACTTTTCGTGGGTGAGGTTCAATAGTTTTAAGTAAAAAATGTTTAGTGTAGGCATATTAGAAAAAATACTGCATGCCGCACAAATACGAACGAATAAACTTCTCATTTAAAAAGTTCAATAACTTTAATAAAAACACAATGTTTGTATCATATATTTCATTATTAAATGTTTTATTAAATTTTGTTCACTCCTGTTATTCTTAACGGACCTGATCACAGAATAAAATTATTTTTCTATTCTGTTCTATATTTGATTTTTTTATTTTTGATAACTTTTCTTATTTTTTACTTATTTTAAGGTTGTATAGAATATTAAGGTACAGCGCGTTAGTTCTATAAACGAAGTAAACTCTAAGCAAACGTTAATTTCCCCCATAAAAAGGTAATAATATCATTATTATTACCTTAAAACGTCCACTTAATATATTATTGTTAATATCTTCTTTTAAGTAAACAAATTTGAATAGAAAACTACTGGACTATTGCTATACCCTTTATGGCTTATGATTGAAAAAAAAATCCAAAAACGCATTAATTCAACCTCATCTTAATTTTAATAAATTTGTACTATAAGCATCGAAAAAAATATCGGTTCATAGGCTGAGATTTTTAATGTACGATTACAAATTTTGTAATTTTGAGCTAGTACGACAGCGCGATATTCACATTGAAAATTATTTATTATAAATCCCAATATACCCTAAATACAGTGTATAGAAGTCCTTGTTCTTAATCTATGCTTCCAATCATGAACTCCCAGTAAATGTCGTGCATATTTCAAATGGTATAATTAAATTAATAAAGCCCAATGGTTCCGATAAAGTTATAAAGTCAAATATTAATAAATCAGGCGCTGATAATGATCGCTATAATTATATATTTCAGAAGGTTCGATTAGGAGTGTGTGAATTGACTCTTCAACTTGGTCTCATATGCTGCTGGCTTTGCCTAAATATTTATATATATATATTTAGCTAATTGACCGGGCCACACGTTGCTGTGGCTTTTATAATAGTTTTGAAAAATATGACGTTAAAATTTGAATTTTAAAATAATAATGAATTAATGTAAAAATGAATTAAATTGATTTTTATTTTTGCATTTTATTCATCTTATATCTAACTTTAGTATATAAAAAACAAAAACATACCAAATTCTTAACTGATAAAATATAAACATTAGTTTAATGAATGAGGAATATAATGGTAGATTTTGAATTGACCTATTGAAAACACAGCAGATTAAAAAAAATATATAATTCCGCAAAAAAAAATACCATGTCATTAATCGAAATAATTACTGTATTTTAAGCTGGACAGTGTTACATGTCTGATCGAAATTTCATTAAGATCGGTCCAGTGGTTTCGGAGATTTACAGTAGTTTCTATAAGATTAACAGAGCTGTGGGTGGGCTCACATTGTAGCAAATTTAATCTACTTTAAAAACGCACCGATTAGGAGATACAGGCCAAAAACTGAAATAATTCCGAAAATGTAGAGGTTTTTCGGCCACCAAAAGTTTTCCCATCAGCTTTTTCGGTTGCAAACTTAGATTTACACTACTGAGACATGCCCTTAAAACATATAAAAAATGTAGCAGGTTAGAAAAAATTTTAATTTTGCAAAAAAATATCGCGGTCGACGAAAAATATAGCCTATATTTTAAGTTGGACAATGTTACACATCTGTGCGAAATTTCATTAAAATTGGTCTAGTAGTTTTGGAGAATAGCCCGAACAAACATCGTGACAGGAGATATGTATATATATATATATATATATATATATATATATATATATATATATATATATATATATATATATATGTACATTTTTTTTCATAAAGAATAAAACACATACATATTTCGATGTAATTGTTTTATGATTCATCACTACGTTTTTATAAATGTGTGGTATTATTTGCAGATATTTACACACACACACACACACACAAAAAAGGGACAAGAATATAGAATACCACATTTTTTCTTGGAAGCAACGATGTAGTGTTAACTTTGTTACGATCACTGATGCATTGCATACAAAGAAATAAACGAAAAAAAATTGGTGGAATTTTGAACTTTTTTGTAAATACAACTTCAATACCTACTTAAATGGAAGACATTTTTGGATGCAATTGCTTGATAAATTTTTTAAATATTTGAGAGAAAAAAACTTGACTGTCTGGAAACAGACTATGGCAGATAAATTATTTAATCTATTAACAGCCATACTGGACTCTGTGGGATCTGCAGATCCCCCAGGGGCAGATTCAGCCTCTGTAAATTCGGCACTTAATTTGAGGAATCATTTCGGTGAGCTTGTTCTGAGATATATCACCTCTCTGCACAGCCGTTGTCTTGGAGACGGTACAGTCTCTACCATACAATGAACACAATACTTATAGGTTACAGTGGTTCAGGTTTTTTTGTTTGCCAATTAGAAGAATAACATGTCTTGCAATTGTAATTAATATATCGCAGTAGTGCTTCTGTAAACCTGAAAAGCCTGAACTACTACAACCGTTGAAGAACTTGGGGTTCAGTACATGATAGTGACCTTTTTCTTAGACTTTTTCTTATTGTACTTTCTATAGTGTACTTTTTCTTAGACAATGGTTGTTCAGAGAGATAATTTATCCTAGATCACGCTCAACCGTCATATTCCCCCATAATTTTGGGGACTCGCCTTATAGAGGCTGAGTGAGCCCCAGGGGGTCTTAGATCCTTAGGATCCATCACCGGTTGCTAACAGATTGAATAAATGTCTTGCCAAAAGCGGGATTTGAACCTAGGATCGTCGGGATGGCAACTAAGCGCTATACTACTGAGCCACCCTGCTTCCCTAAAAACTTCAATAACTAATTTATTTGGAAGACATTTTTGGATGCAATTGTTAATTAAGATTTTCAAATATTTGAAGGAAACATAAATTTTAATTAAATTATTATCTTGCAAGGAAATACAATAGTTCATTGCCAGTAACGCTGAGTTGTCTATGCTGAAGGTGTCGTGTTTGAATCCTACGATGACAGATAAATTATTTAATTTATTTACAAACATAGTGGACTCTGTGGAATCAGCAGACCCTCCAGGGTATTGGTTATTTATTGGTTGGTTCAATTTTTTTTTGTCACTTCATTTTTTTTTTTTAATTTGTCTTGAAGTTATAATTAATATACCACACTTGTGACATTTGTGTTTCTAATGTGACATAAGTCAAAAAAATTACATTTTTGGAAAAACGGAAACATTACTAGTGAGTTTTGACTAGCATACGGACACTAAGAATGACACAAGTCCCCTCTGGCAGACAAGCTCTGAAGCTAAGGTTGATACAGTTTTGATGAGTCAAAAAGACGTATTTACTCATTTCTTTCCCGGTCATAATTCACCAACAAAAAACACCGATCAATAAAAGAAATAAAAACAGATCACTACTGCAGATGTAAATAATACTTAAAACCGTTTATTCATCAAACGTGAAAGCTGAACGAATTTCGTAATTACAATTTAAATATTACCTGTTGTATAGAAAATTTTACGAGCAATTATTTTTCTTACAGGAAGGTCGTTAAGATATAGGAGCTACTTTCTGGTATTAATAACATTTATTGGTTACGGACTATATAATAGAAATAGGAGCGGCATTTATGGGACATTAAAAATAATCAAAGAATCAATACAACAAACTAGGGTTATACTATGATTTATGATTGGAATTACGCCATTAGTACAAATCGATTATACCGAGAATGAAAATATTAACTTGTTAATGTTAATTAGTAATTTTATTTACCTCCAACTTGATTTCTTTAGCCGAATATCTATAATTTACCGGTTGATAAATATTATTTTATTAGTCATAAAAAAATATTATGGATATAAGATCTATAAAAACTGGCATAGAATATTTTTTTTATGAAACTTTATTTATGTAATAATCATTTATTTTTATATAAATTTTATTTATAGTCAAAATTCCAAACACTACTTATGGAAACATTTAATAGATATGAACAATGAAGACTACACTAGTACCTATATATTAAAATTTGTATTACTGACTAATTTTAATTTTAACTTTCCCATTAATTTCATGGATCCCTTCGTTAAACTGCTGTGTACTAAACATACTAAAAATCCTGTTATTAGTTTTCTCCCCTAGTGAGAATTATTTAAAATATTTAAAGTTTCAGAATAAAATTGATTCTAAATTTTGACCATATATTATATAATTTACTGTAGCATTCATAGTGCTCCTAGATCTTTTAGTTTCTCTATGAATAATTCTAACCCTATAAAAATTAAACAGATGCTAACAAGAATGTTTCGCCAATGCTATGCTATAAGTGGAGCTGGAAAAATATTTACGTCCGTTGAATATATTGCCTAAAAGTATTAGCTCTAACAGTATGAAGCGTTTAGGATCTAAGTCAGATTACTCCCAATTAAAAAAAATTGACTTTTCACATTTGGTTCAGTCAAGCAATGCTTATGCTTCCGAAACTTCAAGTTGAAAGCTCGGGGAAATAAGATGGCCAAGTGTCGAGTTAGACCAAATTGCTTGAATAAACGATTGAAAAAGCGAATTATTGAAATTTTGGTGAAATCGGCTGTTGGTCCTGAACTCCACATATACAAAGTGTTATATTCACATATCTGACTATCGATTTACACTAAATCGCTTGACTAAACTAAGGAAAAATGTCAAAAAATCAAACGCTTTTTAACATTCAGAGTTATCCGCTTTTGAATGTGATCCTAAATACCTCATACATATTGCTTTTTTCGATGAATTTCATAATTGTTTCAACCAATTTCATAATTTTTTCAAACAAATTTCATAATTTTACCAATCAAATTCATAATTTTACCAATCAAATTCATAATTTTTTAAACCGATTTCATAATTTGTAAGATGTGGCGGTGTGGCTGTCAGGTAATCATATAACACCAAAAAACGAAGTGGTACCCATCCTATAAGTTTGACACACGAAACTCATGCTGCGATTGAGGAAGTAATTGAAGAAAACGCAGCCTACACCTTACAAGAAAAGAGAAACTGTCTCAGCGAAACATTAATGTTTCGATCTTCACAATTCATAGAGGACCATTCCAGTTGAAAATTAAGTTAAAACGCGCTGCAAAAGAGCTTGACCGCATGAACTCGGAGTTGGTCATTAAGCAAAGAAAACAATACGCTATAGATTTTGATAGCTGGATACCTCAAAATCGCTCTCTCATCGTCTTAATTGATGAATCCGGATATAACATACATTTAACAAGAAAACAGGCTAGGTCAAAAGATAACACGAAAGCTATTGTGACTACGCCGAGAGTACGAGGGAGGAAAACAACTCTTGTGTTGGCTATCAACAACCGATAGGTCGTTCAATTTTTTTTAGAGCTTCTGAAACTTGTAATAGTGATTTACGTAGCCAGTTTTTGATAGAATTGCTTGATAAACTTGATCAGCTTTCCCTCATCAATAGTATTTTAGTGATGGACAATGCAGCTATCCACAAAGCTGAGCAGGTTAGAGAAATTATGGCGCGACATCTTACAAATTATGAGATCGGTTGAAAACAATATGAATTTGATTGGTAAAATTATGAAATTGGTTGAAAAAATTTTGAATTTGATTGGTAAAATTATGAAATTTGTTGAAAAAATTATGAAATTGGTTGAAAAAAATATGAAAATGGTTGAAAAAATTATGAATTTCACTGAAAAACCCTATATTTTATATCAAACACCAAGTCAACTAAAGAAATTTTCTTAAAATATCTTTAATATCTGAAGTTAAATGTTGTTACGTAAACAAACTAAAAGTCTTAGGAGCCTATAATTTCTAATATTTTTTGGCCACCTCGAATCAAGAGTCGAAATAATACAAGTATGATATAACCAAATCTTAAACAGTTCTAAGTTGTTTTCATCAGATCAGAACGTTTTAACGTTAGGGTTTTCACAAAATTATTAAATTGTCACTTGTATCTCTTTGCTCCGTAGTATGTTTGCTGACGTAGAGTGTTTGGGATTCCTTAGCAATAAAACGTTTCGGCAAGATCTTTTTTTTTTTGTGAAGAAAGCAGGGGACAATTAAGGATCAGGTATCCACTTAGCTGTGTTGAACTTGTCAGAAGGGAAAGTCCCTGATCAGATCTCGGCTTGATTAGCGCTCTCCCCACTATCTTTCCCTCTTCCTCCATCTCCTTCTCCTCCTTCGGCGATTTTATTCCTCGTTGGAGGAACGAGAGCAGAAAACTGCAAAGCGGAAAGTAGTGACGAGGACAAAGATCAGATACAGCCTCAACACGTAGGCCAAAGGCCAGTCTTCCGTGAGGGTTTAATTGGTGAAACTCCCAGCGAAATCGAACCAAAATATGTTTGACATCTCCTTCCACGTCTCTGCTAATCCTTTCGAACATCTGGCAAGAACACTTTTTCGTTTTTCCAAAACGATCGCTCTGTTTTGATTGATGTTGTTGTCCCGTGAGTAGAAAATTAAATTAATTTTATTTCGGCTCAGCAGATAATGATCGGAGACCGAGTATGCTCAGCCGCTGTAACATGCGAAATGAAATCTGTCAAACCGTTTTCGAAAGTATCCGCTATTTTATTGCGGTTCAAGGTTCCATAAAATTAATTAGAAAGGACCTATAAAAAGATGGATCTAATAGGATTAATTGAATTATTTTCTATTTATGAGAATCAAAATTAATTAAATTATAATTAATTAAATACCTTAAATAATTAGAAAATTATGTTAAACTATTGCCGAACATTTTTAAATACCTTGGTTGTATATACAGTTTGTCGCATATAATATCGACATTGGTCATAGTAAAAAAAAAAAGATCATATAATGTATAAATATTTTTATGATGTCAGGCCTTATACTTTTCAAGGTATTATAAAGATCCCGGATAAAAATAAAGACCTGCGATGGAGGTTGAAAAGTAGGAATCAACTAAATTTAAATTTATATAAATTTTAAATTATTACTTATTATTATGTTTATATTTAAGTAATTTCTCCTTCCACATCTCTGCTTTTCCGTTCGAATATCTGGCAAAAACACACCTTCCTTTTTCCGATTATTCGGTCTTGTTTTGATGGTCACCCTGAACACATTCTTATCGTTATTAGATATTAATTGACTTTATTAATTTAATTACTTAGTTCAATGTTTTCTATTTTTTATGCATAAAGCATTAAACAATCAATACTTAAAATAGTAATTCACATTGGTTTTACATCACTAGTCCAAATTTTTCAGCCATAATTATCGTTTAAATTACCAATCGCCTATAATTAAACATATCTGTTTCGTTGCTATTTATATAATCGATTGACTAGCTATTGAAACAAACTAAAACTACGGAAGCAATGAAAATGCGAAACTTTCAAATGATGTTTTATTTTGTGAAGGAATCATATCCAACAAATTGTTGGAATAAATCAAGCACCTGTAGACAAGGCAAAACCTAGAGAGTTAATATGTTCAAGGAAAGAAATGTACCTTGGTTTAAGTTAGGGCTGCTTTCGAAAATTGTGGGAAAAATCGATACTTTAAGTAGCTTCAAAGCATAATCAAAAAACAAAAGCTGTGTCGAATATTATATATCGTATTATAAAAAATAATTGGCTAGAGAATACACGGTTTCTCTTATTAATATGTCCATACAAATTCTCCAACGACAAATCAGACTATACACGAAATGAGACCCTCTACAAAACAACAGAATGAATCTCTAACACAATGAGGAAAGTGAGGTAAACTCCTATGGACATATTCTGACAATGAATGCAAGTAGACTATCGAAAAGAATATATGAATTCCTCAAAAGTAGAAAAAGTAAACCGAAATGGTTAAAAGAGCCATTGAGGGACATTAGAGAACTTGGGGTTATGGAGAATATGCTTAGGGATGGAACTGCCAAGAGGACAATCCGGTACAAGAGGATGAGGTGTGCGGCAAGAACGAAGCGGACGATATAGATTACCGATGAGGAAAGGAGATGAATATAGAGGAAGCCGCTGAACAAGCACTAATGATTCATCGGGGGTACCCCAAAGTTTGGTGAAACTATAAAAACAATAAGTTGATGATTAAAAATACAAATAAAACAGCAAAAATATAAAATATTGTTAGTCTCACTTTGATTGCCACAGTTACTTCCTTCCTGCAGTCGTTAACGGAATATTTTTAGAACGTTATCTTAGAATTTCAGTTAAAAATTAACATGACACGTTGAACCCTTCACCGGAAAATGAAGAAAGAAATGAACTAACTGAAATCAGAACCTTTTCGACTTCTAATCCATCTCTTAAAATGTACTAAGTATAGAAGAAGAGAGAGAACCTTTCAATTCGTAGAACAACAGAATATCTAATTTCAAACCAAAGGAGATAAAAAAAAAAAATGAATTTAATTATGTCTCTTCATTTTTCAAATACTTAGTTACAGACTTAATCAAAGGCTGCCGTGTTATTACCAATTCAAAAATGTAACATATATTTATTTATTTATTTGGAAGTATTACATGACTTAGAGATAGCCAAAATAATGTCTAAACCTACCAAGTGTTTTTGACAATGTTGTATAGAAAAAAAAAAAAAAGAAGAATAAATTTCATATTAAAGCGTAAAAGGAAGATGTCATTCCGAATACGAAACCCCAAAAAAGGTTTGTAAGCTGTTTTTTGGTACTACTGCCCACCATGCTGGCCGATGCACGTATATCACTCCTCGTCGATGCGATGCCTGATCTTCAAATATATAGTAGCTAATCCATGGCCATCTAAATAACAGCAACAGCGGGATAATCCCCAGGAGCTGTAAATAAAAAAACTACGGGGGAAGGCATAACGACGCTGAGGACCCATACCCGCGGTACATCCCGGGATTACGTGGGCGAGTCGGAAAGGATCCGAAAATTACTGAGCAGGCTGAGATGTATACGCCATGTTTAGCCTCTCCTGCGCAGAGTGTATATTATATCTTGTGTATTTCAAGAATTACTTTGCTGTGGAATTACTTTGCTCCTTCCAGCTCTAGCCTATCCAAGAAAAACGATTCGCCGCCCTTAGTTGGTGGCTCTTCTATCGTTACGTCAACGTATTATTTGATGATGTATAGTGATCGGGTGTTGAAATTGCTTCCTGTCAAGAGGAAACGAAAATCCTGTTGCTATAGCTCTCCTACTTCAATTACTTGAATAGATAAGACTTATTCATAATAAGCAGACTGCCTAT
The DNA here is from genome assembly GCA_964056705.1 of Troilus luridus. Lineage (NCBI taxonomy): Eukaryota > Metazoa > Arthropoda > Insecta > Hemiptera > Pentatomidae > Troilus > Troilus luridus. Next base: position 71,689,012 of record OZ057414.1, read on the forward strand.
GTAAATTGTGTGATCTTATATCTGCAGCCCTGGTGAATAATTGGTTAAATCGAATTTTGACCGGAGAAAGTTAACTGTATTGAAGGGAGCGGAATCGTAGTTTTTGACTTGAAAAGGAGTTATAATACTGGCAATATCTCCTTTCTAAAGCCAATGCTTGTCTTAGCTCCTAATCCACTACGAGGACAACTTCCCCAAGTACATGAAACTCATTTTGGAGAAAATTCGACTTAACTATTTTTCCACCGGGGCTGTTGATATATTTTAATATATTGAAGAAGATATTCATTATGGGCTACCTGTGGTCTAGTGGTTAGCAAAACAACCTACTAAACACAAGATCGCGGGTTAGTAGCCCGCAAGGTGGCCCTAGGATTTTTTAAATGGGAATCCCGAGCCTGCACGATGTCATGTACTCGTTAAAATTCCCTATCCTAATTACAACTGGATAGGCAAAATTTAAAGCTCCCACTGTAGCATCGTCCGATTAGCCAAAGCAGCATAATATATATATATATATATAAAGGAAAAGCTGAACATTAGCTTCCGCAAACACCAAAGATTTTGATATCTAAATTCTTCCAATCATGTCTTAAAATAAGTTTTGTCATCATAAACAGGGAAGGTATCTAGGCCCCTCCTTTTGAGTACCCTCATCTATAAAGAGGGTACTCAAAATAAGGGGAAAATCTAGCGGTTGAGCTTGATCCCACCCTGCACAACCGTTGTCCAAGAAACAGTTCAGTCTCTACTATGTACTGAACCCCAGGTTCTTCACGGGTTGTAGTGATATAGTTTTTTTTTACATAAAAAAGTATAGTGATATATAAAACTTTAAGACTCTTCAATGTAAGCAAAAAAAATTAGCTTCCGCATGCTCTTAAGACTTTTGTTACTAAATAGTTTCTCCAGCCTTAAGGCAGGAAAGAGGAATTAAAAAACTGCTTCTCCGTAGCTTGGTTTTTAAGGGGCATAAAAAAGTAATGATTTGAGGCATATCATTCAAAACAATGAATAATAATGAAATAATAATTGAGTGGCGTCCAAATTTTGATGCGGTGGCGCATAGTCCTATAAGTTTAGTGTAAATAGTAAACTCTTCTTGCCGTAACTCTCCTGCTTTTAATACTTTAATAAATAGGCGTTAATACGAATTTTCCGATCATATATATTTTTGGATCCGTTGTCCAATATATGTTCATCATAAATTATTTTCTAAACATTTTTATTTGAAAAGAAAAGATATATCCAAGACCGGGGCATATCTTTCCTGGTCCTGGACATATCTTTTCTTTTCAAATAAAAATATTTAAAAATTAATAACAAATAAAATTCGATAAACTATAATAATTATAAGGACGTAAGTCAACAAGATCCAGATTAAAATAATGTTCAAAGAACATTCTTCCCCTCGTATACATCGCAAAAATGCGAGAACGCGGGGACTTGGGATCAGTGAAAAGAAAGGATATGACCACGACCGAGAAGCGTGCTTGATTGGGGCCAGGATAGCTCAAATGGTAGAGTTCCAGACTAGCGATCTGGACGACACGGGTTCGAGTCCCGGCCCTGGACACATCTTTTCTTTTCAAATAAAAATATTTAAAAATTAATAAAATTAATAACAAATAAAATACAATAAATTTTGTTCGGCAGTCGAATGAACGTTTTAGAATAATATGTGGTAGAAAACTCAATTTGTGAAAGTTTTCACTTACAAAGACATTTCAATGTAAAAAACCTCACATTATCCATTGGTATATATAGTACACAAAGGGAATATGTATAGTGCATTTTTCAAAACTAGGACCTCTAAACAATTCTATGATGCACACATTTGATGGCGAAAGGAACGATTCTTATTTCCCTCCCCACGAATGGTGAATGTAAAAGAAATCTATACCACTAGAACTCATCAAGGGTCTTGAGTTTAGTATATGGCAGAGACTGCACTGTTCCTAGGAATAGGGCTCTGCAGGGTGGTGATTGGCCCGAGATCATGTTTAACCGCAGAGTTTTTACCCCAGTAATGGGTACCCGTATTATTTTTGTAACTAATCAGTAATTTTAACCTCAGTGGATGGGTATTTATATTAGACAGTTTTTAAATTCTAAAAATAATTAACGCATAAGGAAATTGATCCCTTATCATAGAAGTCCTCGTTTGTTAAATTTAATAATAACCTAAAGAACTCAAGTTATCGACGCTTCTGATCGATCTCCTTCCTCTACATGTTTATCACGGGGTAATTTAAAAGTCGATTCGATCTCTAGGGGACAATGCGTCTAATAAATAATGTCAGGAATCCGATCCGTACTATCTCAAAAGACATCTCAAAAGACTACTTTCGGAAGTAGTCGTCCCCTTCTTGTCTATCAGGGAAGGAAATAGGCCGTATATTCATATCTTAAGATGAGCCTTTCGAAACGTCGGCTCCTGTAATTTTTGGGAAACGATATAAATAAATGTTTGCTCCAGAAATATTCTTCCCTTATCTCCGAATTTATTACGACCAATAAAATAAGCTGTTTATATTTCGGGACTATCGTTAATAACCGAATCCACTAAGATTCCAGTAGGTTGATGGCTTAATCAAATATGGATATCGGGCAGATGTAGACCCACTACCGAAACCTAAAGGGGCATTAGGAGATGGCCAAACTTCTGAAAAACTTCTCAAATCAAGGCTCGAGGAATGCTCAGGTAGTTGAAAATATCTCGGACCAGGAAGTTCTCCAATCGTCGCTTCATCTCCACGCATCGTATCCGTCCATGCCGCAAGTTCTTTGATCTTTCCTTCCAGATTTTTTTTTCCTTGTGTCGTTAAGATATCCATTTGCCTTATTTGAAAATATCAAAACCAGTTTTAGGATTATATTTAAAGTAAAAGCTCGGATTTTGAATGAACTAATAATCATATAATTTAGGCCAATTAACGTTGTTTGAAATTTATGTAGTTGTATCCGCTGGACTGATAGTATCACGCGTTTCAGATTTGGACAAACTGATAGCAGTCAGATGAGTAGATTAAAAATATACTATCAACAAACGTACTAATGGACAGAAGTCCCATACTATTGTTTCATAATTCTATGGTCAGATAGCAAATCATAAATAATAACGAACTAGTTATCCTGTGGATTCATTTATCTAATTAAAACTCGCAACTACTATTAACTCAACAACTAACCTGTACTACTACAACCCGTGGACGGTCTGGGGTTCAGTACATGGTAGGGACTGCACTTTTTCATGATCAAGGTTGTGCAAGGGGGTGATTTGTCCTAGATCATGATCAACCACCTGATTTTTCCCCTTATATTGGGTACCCACTTTATAGAGGCTGGGTAAGCCGCAGGAGGGTCCTAGATTCTATACGATCCATCTCCGGCCACTAATATACTAAAAGTCTTGCCAGCAGCGGGATTTGAATTAGGATTTTCGGCATGGAAACTCAGTTGTCCACCACTGAGCCACTCCACTTCCCTAAAAATTTAGTTAGCCGGGAACGCTAATGAACTATAGTTCTAGGATCTTAAATCTAATGTGTACAAGAGTGCTTAGAGAATCTGTGTCTAAGGTTGTTGAGTTATGAGTTTATAACTCAGAGGCACTTCGTTCCTCCACAACTCAACAACTAAAAGAAAAAACAAAAATGATGGTTATATGAGTATTTGAATGTACATAATCATAATCACATAAAAGAGCTGCTTGATTTGTCTTAATATGTTAAATTCAGACAATACAGGCATTCTAAATGTATAGTCTGTTTTATTACGTTCTCACTGGAAATATCAAACCCATTCAATACTTTGAATCTAAAGTCCTTAGAAACATAGTTAATGCTATTTCCGTTTATTAACGTTTCCAATAAAACCTTACACGATTACCTTCATGTACCTTTCGTTTTTGACCTGGTATCAATCACACAATTGTTGTTTTTAAAGTTTGGTGCTCAAATCATATATTTTCGATTGTTAGTCAAAAAAATATTCACATTGTGCTTTATTATATTTAACACAACTTTGTTGTTATTAAGGGAATTTTCCAAGGACCAAAACGTTTTTCTCTTCTCTCTCATCCTCCAATGACTTGTGCCTTGCTGTTATCGCCACACAAGAAGACACGTGTTAGCCGACAGCGAGGTTCGGTAAGTTGGAAAGGCCCTTTGAAACCGGATCTGGCCCGGAGGATCGGAGAGGGGATTATGGTAATAATTGGAGTCATTGTCAAAATCTGCGAGTCACACACTACAAGTGGGTGTATGAATGAAGATGGGCTGCCCCGCGTGGGCCGACCATTGTGTCCTCAGCTATGGTCGGGTGTGGGCCGGGAATTTGTGTACGTTTCATGCCCTGAACAGATTCCTTTTCTCGCCTATCCGTCTTCCATCCCCATGTCAATTACAGCTCAATTTAGAAGGCGACCGATGCATCAAAATTGGGCGAGCTTCTGAGTTTGTTTACGGTATGGCTTATTTATCATGAGATTTCTTCATCGGCTTTGACTCTAACAGAGATTTCAGAAGCCGAACTCGTTTCTGAAAAACATTTCACGTATCAAAAACAAGTGAAGACCAACTATAGCTGATGTGAAAAACAACTAGTCAAACTTCCTTGTATTTTCAATATGTATAATATATTTTATGTAGTTGACAACATTTCTTCATTAATTAATAAACATTCTGAAGCTAAATATTATAATGCAAATTATTGTATTGAGAACGATTTATGCAACAGATGTATTAATAATACATTTTGAGATCGAGGAGGAATAGCTTGAAAGATAGATCCAAAAAGAACACAACAAACAAAATAAGATAGAACAAAAAAAAACTGTTGCTCTTTGGACGTCTTTAGAATGTTCGGTGATCTGACAAAAAAATGTAATTTTAAGAAACCTAATTGTTCCTAAGGATTTTAAAGAAATTAGTCTTCCGCAGAACAAAGTCATGAATAAGGATGAACTTCTCCGAATGGGAAAAACTACGAGAGTTTTCATTTGGAAGAGGAGCTCAAAAGACGAAGGGGAACCTCTGTTAAAAGAACGGAAAATGGCATTGATTTAGCGGTTCATGAGATACTGTCAGGACCCCAACTGGTTATAGGACAAGGCGGTAAATGATATTGATTTTAAACTGGCAGTTGATAGTGGCTAAATAAGCTTGTAAAAAAATGTATAAACAAGAAAAAAAAAGAAGAAAAAACTGTGATAGTCTACAAGTGATGTACGGATGCATTAAATAAACGACAAAAAAGGTTTGTTTTTTTTAATCAGAAGTTTATTTTAATTAATATAAAACATCTACCGTATTAGATAAAAATAATTTTTTGATGTATATAACTTTCTTTTGCTGATTCCAAGCGCTACAATCTTGCCTGCCTCCAAAAAACTTCATGACAGGTTAATTATTAAACTTTGCTAGAAACCTAAGAGTTTCGAATTGGAATAATCAGACCAGGTACTTAACCGAAAGATATAATGGGCTGGCAACTATGTTATGTTTTGTCATGGTCAATAAATCACAGCTGAACTATCATAGAGAAGTAGAGATCAAAGTAGACAGATAAACAACTAGATAAAGAGTGTGTGAATGTGTGTGAGAGAGCGATATAGATAGAGGATAGATGATGATCAAACCATCAGGATAGTTATGTCTTTGGACCTTCACAGATGGTGAGGAAAATGGAGTAAGACCATGCGGGGAGGACGAGATCAGGGATATGGCTGAGGTAGCAGGCCGCCTATGGATACTAATTAGAGTGTGGTTGAGGGGGAGATGTCCCTGTTGCCAACCTGATTTATGAGCGAGCGATGAACCTCCTCGACTGGTTTCTTTTTTGAGAGCTCACCTACGATAGTGGCGGTGCAAAAAGTATAACAAACGCCCCTCCCACGCACGCATGGAACACGAGCATTAATGGAGCCCCAGCGATTTAAATTAAGTTTATTCCCGAGCAGCCATCTGTTGGGATATCCATTGCTTCAGTTCCTGCCAGTTATTCAAATGCGATGTAACAAATTAGCGGTATCGCAGTTGAGCGTCCTATCCCATCGTTAGCTTCTGTCGTTTCCCCCAACTGGGAATTCATTACCGCGGGTTATTTTTCGCGACTGTTTTTCCTTTCAAGCATTAATTTAATTTTTTTTTAATCACTTAATTCGTTATAACCATAAACTTGTTTTGTGTAACTGCTAACTGACTTTCTAATGAGACTGTACCTCTTCTACCTTGGTCGTAATGAACTCCAATATTTTTTTCATTTTTTTTTTCAATAGCTGTCAGATATAGGTTAACCGGTAGAAGACAAAAAGTGGACATGTAGGTTTCCCCGTGCAGGATTTTCGAATAAATTAGTAATATGTATATTTTTTACCTCAATAAGTTTCTTTGGTTTTATTCTTAACTTTTCACAAATAACGATTAAATGTTGTACTTTTCGGCACGTTCTGCTTTAATCACTGCGTATTTTTTAGTTATCTGTTGTACCACTGTACCTTATACAACATTTTAGAATATAGAGGAAGATCAATTTGGAAAGGCACCGTTTTATGAGCAACAAAACAATGCCCTGTACCATGGATCCAAAGCGGTAGGTACATGTAGCAATTATTTCATAGTAGACTATACGCTTGCATGAAACGTACTCCAAATGAAAAAAAATCTTACTGGTCATGAGTCTACAAAAAAATGGCTCTGGCTCTAATATAATTTTGATATAAAATAATATGAAAAGTCATATATATACATATATACCGGGAATTATGATAAAGAAAGTTTGGTAATTAGGCCGCTGGTTATCGCTTCGAGTTAAGTCAGAATTTTTAATTTTCATTCGTTTCCCTTTTAAAATTTTATAGAATCCTAGTTTTCATGAGCTTTAAAATGAAAAATATAAAATAATTATGGTAAATTTGTATACTTGGGTAATCTTTTCGACTAATCAAAATCATCTATACTTCGAAATGTTAGTAGAAACTTTTATTTCTTGACGTAATGATTACCTAAATCTACTCATTACCCGTCCCTACATTCTCTTTTCCATACTAAAGTTCACGATAACTTGTATTTTTTGGAAAATGTTAAGAATGAAACGTATAAACAATTAAAACTTGTCGAATCTCAATTCAAAGCGATACCCTGCGGAAAAGATACCTAATTTGTGGTATATTTCCTAGTTGCTGTTGGTCGTTTTATTTGATAGAGGCAGTGATAATTTTTAGATGTGTAATGCCCATACGTTATAAGTTAAAACTTGTAACTCAACCCGAAAGGACAACCTACGGAACAGATACCGAAAAGTTTATAGAGTAGAAAAACAGAAAACAAAACAGTGAAAAACAAGAAGTATGCATTCCAAATATTATAAAAATGAATATCTCTGAAACAGATTTATTTAACGGTCAACTAAAATCAAAATTGCATCTGTTGAGATTCTCGGGACTTTCAAAACCATTAAACATTCCATTTGGATTGCAATTTTTTCAAACATAAAAATTCATTTATCATCCTGCCTGAGTGAAAATGCGCAATAATATTTTCGAAAGGCAGTTAGATATATCATTAAAGAGGCAGTGATAATTTGAATTAAATGAGGCATCTTCTGAGCCGAATGTCGCTAACTGTTATTAAGTTGTTAATATTCTTTACAAGAGCCGTCCGACTGGTCTTCTCTCACTTCAGCACTCAACCTCAATTTCCTAAAATAATTTAAAATGAGGCTCATCATTTTAGGGCTTACTCCGGTTTTTTTTTAAAGTTAAGTAAAGGTTGTTAAAGTTTCAAAATAAATGATCTTATTTAGCGTTACCCCATTACATGAAATATTACATGTCATGACTAACTTCATGATTTAATTCTTATTTACACTATACTGAAACGTTAAGAAACTGCTCTCCGTTTCAGGCTACTTCAACACTTACTAGACAAACGCTCTATGCTCCAAATTAATTACCAAAGATTCATATTCATTATTACTATAAGACCTATTTGGACTTACGGAGTAGAGCTTAGGTGCTCCACCATCGAATAAGCCATCGAATTTCCCTCGTATCTAATCCTTACAATCTAAATCTTAAATCTTTGGTGAAATCCTCAATGCTCCTATTACGAATAAAGTCTTCCATAACGACCTTAATATCCCATTTATTGCTGATTTGGGGCGATCCCGATGTCAATTCTTTCATGACAAACATTATTCATACTTAAACATAAGGTTGGGCGCTAGTCGATAGTTACTATCGATATATCGAAATGCTATTATAGTGTCGACCTATCGATAGTTGTGATCTTTTTTACCCGTAAGCTTTGAAACACTCGGAATTATGCTGATCTATCTCTGCCCAGTGTCGAGTTTTTTTGAAATTGAGCTCGGAATTCCTAGAGCTCAAGGTTCTCTTCTACATAACTTTGATGCTGTACCGGAGATGTCATTATTTATTTATCCGAAATTACTAATTACATTATGTTGGTTAGTACACGTAGTCTCACACTTGTGCAAACCCATTCACGGTATTCAGCATTGGCTCTTCTAAGTTTTTATAACCTTAACTTCTTCTTTAATTAGGGACCTTTTTCTACAATTCTTAAGCAACGACTACACTATGAGACATTTGCTTTGCAATAGACGAAACAAACCTTAGTCCGCTTCAGCAACGGCTAAGCAACGGTCTCACCAACTGCCTAGGAGTAGCCGGACTAATCTCGTCTATCGTCCACACTACTATTTGAGTATCTAGACCAATCTTTGTTTAAATTACCAATGAATTAAACATTTTACATTGCATAATTAAAAAAAGGTATAAAAACCTACTTGAATTTACGTATTCCTCAGATACACAACACTTTAACCTAACTATTTATTGTAGGAATTTTCGGCCAAGAATGTGGTTGGGTTGAGTCGTGAGAAGAGGGACATTTTAAAACCGACAAGGATCAAAGAAAGTTTTTTTTTTGTTTAAAAAAAATTATTTTATTGAATTGTACAACTGTAATAGATACATCTAGTAAAAGGGCTATATGACTAACTAGATACACGAAAGGACATGTAGAGGCACTGCCCACTGGCAGCATTCTCAAAGAAAGTTAAATGAACATTTACACTGCATATCTGACAGATACGCGCGCCTATCGTTATGTTAAATAAATTAAGACAGGTCATTTTAATTATATTATAATTGAATTATTATTATAATTTTAAGTATACACATGATAGTTATGGTCTATAATTACAATAATAATAATTATTAAAATGTATAATCACAATTTATAATGACAATAATAGTGATGAATACTGCCAGATTTCTCGTTACATGAAGTCTCCCATTTGGATCAGGAGACCTTAGATCAGCGATTTTTGTCTCAGCAACGGGGATTAGTCTCAGCAGAGGCACCGCAACCGCCTAGCTAGACCAGCTAGACCACGTCTCTGAGACCAGGTCCAAGCAATGGTCTAGTAGAGTGGAGTTAGCATTAAATGCTCAAATAGAAATGCAGTGTTTCTTAGGAAAATATGTGGCTCCAGGAGCACACTTGACTCTTGAAATTAACTATTTCGTTATTTTCATTTTCTGAAGATTTTATTTGTTCATTGTTATTGTAAACATGTAAATTGTAAATACTTTTTTAAAATTCAAATAAATTGTTTTGTTTTTTCTCATCTTTATGATATAATCTTATAATTTATAATCCTCCAACTTTCAAATAGTAGGTAGGTAATTGAATTTAATTAAATTAGTTGAAATTCTTTATTGAATAGGTTTGGAAAAAAAAGAAGCAGCTATCGAAAAACTATCGATAGTATTCGATAGTTTTCAGCCGATAGCATCAGCCTATCGATAGTCCTAACTTTCGACTATTCTCTACCTGCCTTATCTTCTACTTTTACTTATAACCCATTCCACTATATTTTTATATTTTTAATAAAGTTGTAAATTACAATATATAAATTTAAAAATAATTTTTACAGGTTTTCTGGATTGCTAAAGAAGAATATTAAAACATCTAAGTTTGTAGACTAAATGATATAATAAATCTTAATTGTATTAGACAAACAAGTAATCGAACTACAATAAATAAACTAAACGTGTCTATTAAAATGAATTTAATTATACATTAATAATCAACAAAATACATTTCTACGTCTTATTGTCAATGTACAATAACTTCATGCACTTCATCAACCATCATCTATAAATTACAACTCTCCTGAATTCACTTTTTGACCTGAAAAGTTATCACTTTGGCTGCTGTTAAATTAATTGATATTTTACTTTTTTCTACGACCAACTTTATATATTGATTATAATATTCTCTAAATCAGTCTCCCTAATATTCAAATTGCTTTCGTCCTCTACGAACGAGTACAATCCATCTACAACTTCCAGTTTAAGATTCTTCGGTTTTAACGTAATCATAGTTTATTGCAAATTCTTATTTGAACTTTAAAATTCATTCAAACATCTCTCAGTATGGTTTTCCTATTATTTAAAAAAAAATCACCACTATGCCGTCAATATCATTTATAAAACTTTTTTCGTCTAATGATTTACTTCTAATATGAAAATTACCAGGTACGTAATCACATAATAATCGCGTAAAAAGTGTTAAATGTAATTTATGGGTACTATTAATAATAATTTTTGTAAAACAACGCTATATATTATTGTGACTGACGCCTAAGCATGTTGACGCCCTGGATCAACGAGAAAACAAAAATGAGAATTAGAAAGTTCTTGTTTTAAGCGATTAAGGACAAATATTGATGGTGTAAAACTATCAGCGGCTTTCGCTAATTTATTATCACACATATATAACTAATAACGACCGACTTTCATTTGTATATATTTATTCGATGTGTATATATTTCACATCTGCAAAACCAAAGTCGTTCGATTCTGCTCATAGATTAGCAAAGACTGATCGATAAATCCAGGTCTACAAGCGATGGGAGAAATTGGAGCCCTATCAGTAAGGACGGGAGAGGTTTGTAAAAATCTTACAACTATGAGGCCTATCAATTCATCGCCATTAGGTAATGCCTACCTGCACCACCTCTATTTATCGACGAGTCATTTCCTCGCAGCAAATAATTATATACGGACAGAAACGGGAGCAAGGTTGCGTAAGGGAAGAAAGTTGGAGAATTAGCAGATCCGGAATGTATTAAGTTTGGGTTTTTGAATGATGGTAGAAAACAATCTTGGGCTATCTTTTCACTATCTATGTGCAGATTTATGTTAATAAATTTTTAATTTGACCGAACAACAATCAACAATTTTTAACATAACTCATGTTATTAAACCTTACATTTTGTTTTTTCTTAAATTTTACTTTCTCAACAGATCTAAATTCACTTCAGCGTATGAATCAAAGTATAATTACGGTTAATTAACGACTATGTCATTCCTTAACATACCCTTGGGTAAAAGAAGGATATATAATATATTTTATACATTTGTATTGTATTATGGATATATTTGTATTGTATTAATGATATATTTGTAACTGTAATATATTATTGAATAAAGGAGATTAAGAAAAAAAATTAATTAAGAAAACATTGAATCTCGGAAGTGGAGCTCCAAGTGTGGCTGTGCTGAAGGCCCTGGGTTCAATTCCATCATTGGTAGATGAAATATTTAATCTGTTAACAGCGACGGATGGACCCTGTGGGATCCTATGGGATTAACTTAATTAAGTCTACATCCGTAATATTTATATGATCAACTGATCAAACTTTTTTTATAGAGCTTGACGGATATTTTCAAAAATGATTACATACAATTTATTTTTTCAGTATTCAAAACCGAAAAGTCCGGTGTTGGAAGAAATTATTATTTATACAAATAAATAATACAAAACCTCGTTATTATAACTAATATTTTATATCCTAGTTATTTACGTTTTTTCTGTTCCACTACAATAGTGATACAATTGAGAACTTATATTTTATCTATTTAATTAATTATTTTACAAATTTAATAAGATATTTAGAGCATATACATTCATTTTTAATTACAAAGATAATTAGTAAGTTTTTAATTACATTCTAATTCTCAGAAATTGATAGATGACAGTTAAATTAGAATTAAGAGGATTTGAACCAAGAAGTGTCAATTTGTGATTGATTTTCCTACAATGATTTAGTTTATACATTAATTACATTAAACTAATGGAACCAATGATCAATACTTTCACTCTAGACCAAATATAAATAAATACACATAGTATGTATGTTTTCAAAAGTATAACAACAAAGAGTCTTTCTTGGCAGAACCATAATTTTTATATGTGTTTAGATAGTTTAAAAAAATTTAAAAAAAATAACCATAAGACATTTTTTAAAATAAAAAAAAAAGACAAATTTCCTCTGGGTATTACATAATACAGATCGGACCGAACTAACCACATTTCTGGACGATCTTGCCACACATTTGCGGTAATAAATCAATTCGAGATAAGCGACGTACGCGTTTAAATCTATAACAGAACTTTCGAAGGCCGATACTGCCAATTTTGATAATTTATGTATAAATGTCAAGTTTCATTAGCTAGGGTAACGCTATAATTTTGTTGTTATTAAAACTCATTTCTAGTCAATTAATGGCTTCTCAACAATTATTGATGGCCTAAATTGCCACTTGCGACGTCGTATACGCCAATAAACATCCGTTGCTTATCAGATTTTTCAACTGCATAAATTATATATTTATAACAAATAATTAAAAATAATTATTAATGACCTCACGAATTTGTAAAAAAATCACTCCCTATAACAGTGATCGACATAAGCAATAGTAAGGTGAAACTGATATATTCATTAAGAAATGTTGTACTCCACGTATTTAACTATCCTTAATATCCGCGATATTATCATTTAAATTATATGGTAAATACATAAATATTAATATTGAAATTGAAAATATTAATTAGAATGTCTTCCTTGCGTTTCACTCTAATATACCGTATAATTGACTCTCGTAAGTAAATCAAGTTATAGAATGTTACCAATTCAGTTTAGGATTTTTTAGAAAAATGGAATGCTGAAGAAACTTTAATTGCAGGATGTACTACGCAATCTTACCCAACACTCAATCATTTTAAAATAAACTATACCTACTAATAAATATGCTTTACATCTCTTAGGGGATTAGTATATGAGCTGTCATATTTGAAAGTGGTATGGAGGCCATATGGATCTAAAAAAATCGTTCATTCATTTGATACAATCGCCTCAGTGGAGGAGAAAGCGCCGCCATTTTGAGGTAATTTACTGCGTATCGAGATTTCCGTTGAGTATAACTTTTAAGTTTCAATCGTCAGAATCTATCATCTATCAGAATACATAAAAGCTGTAGTCAAAATCTATCGATTGTATATAAAACATTGGTGTAAAATAGTGACAGTGAGCATAATAAGGTGTTAGATTAAAAACAATATCATAAAAAGTATATAATGTCGGCCTATACGCCAAATCCAAATACAGAGATCGTATACGATTGGAAAGGGCCTTATCAAGACCGATCGAATGGTAACAATAAAACAATATGACCGAGTCAAACAGACCTATAATTAATAAAGTTATTGTAACCCACATTAATTATTAGTTTACTTGATTTTTTCATGAATACATAAATAATAATATTTTGCATAAAATATTGCATAAACGTATTCACGTGCAACACACGACCGTTTCGATGACACAGCCATATCTCTTTTTTAAATAGTTTTAATGATTGTTATTTCATAATAAAATTTAGAAAATGTACAGGGTTTAAAACATCACTCTGTGCTAAGTGATTATTGATAAAAACATTTCCCGTCTTCCCATATTTTTGAAATAATTCATATGGAAACTTTTCCATTACAATTGAGAATCAAAGGAAACGCCTTATATGTTTGTATTTAATTGTAACGAATACCATACTTTGTTTAACACTCTATTGTTTGAAATTATTTATATACTGCCAGTGTTTGAAAATAAAAATGCCTATACACTCAAAATTATTTTGAAAAATACTTCGAGGCTGAAACCTGAGCCTTCTATTTTATAAACATTACTCATGCATATTTAAAAAACAAACAAAGAAAAAACTGTAACATTATAAACCGTGAACGGGTCTGGGGGTCAGTACATGGAAGAGACTGTACTGTTTGGAGGACAACGGTTGTGCAGGGTGGTATTTGTCCTAAATCACGCTCAACCACCTGATTTCCTCCCACGTTATTTTGGGTACCCATTTTAAAGAGGCAGAGTTAGCCCCAGGAGCGAGTTAGATCCCATGTGACCCATCTCCAGCTGCTAACAGACTAAATAAAAGACTTGCCATCAGTGGGATTTGAACCAGGATTTCCGATTTCAAGTTTCAGATTGAATCGTTTTTTGTATACTGTTGAGATAAATGTGTAATTTAAAAAAAAATCTGATAAAACCAAAAATGTGGAAAATATTCATGGCCTCGACTATCATAATACTATAAGTTATATCGGATATTGATTTATATCTTAATGGTATTACATTACCTAAATTAAAACTGAATTTAAAAAACAAACAATATTTTAGTCGTTAAAAATGAAGTAAATTACTCTTTTGAAATAAAATTGTATGAACTTTGACAACAGATATTGTTCTCAATTCTATATTACTTGGTATTTTAGTAAGTAGTAATTACTTGGAAATTTTAGTAACAATCGTATGCTAACCTGTAACAATCGAAGTTTCCAGGTTTAGTAGGGATTGTAAATTTTAGCTTGGATATAATTAATTCAATAAAACTCCTCAGTCACAATATAAATTCTAACGAATGCTGGAGACGTCTTAACTTACCTAAAGAACGACGAATAAACAAACTCGAGAATCTCTGTAGTAACACATAACTTACTCCTAAATGGTGCCTTCTATAAATGGTGTTCCAGGGTTACTTGGCCGACTCCAGGGGAGCTTTTAAATCGTGATCAGTCATGCTATTAGGCACGGGTACAAGGATTATACTCCTCATCACGGGGAGGATTACACGATTCTAACGCAGCCGAATCTCGACCTGGAATTCGCACAATAAATTCGGAGCTCAGTGCGAAACCTCTTGAAGCGATTGCGCTAAGCCGTGGAGAGGACTCTTCGCAGATCCTCTTCCATTCTATCGTCCCTCCGAAATTATTTGAAATGTTCATCTGATCCACTTATCTATAGCCGGGATTAGTTTGAGTTATAGTCGACCAACTTCCTCAGGCAATAAGATTATTCACGCTCTGTTTTTCTGCCTATGCCTTTTTCAAAAGCCACATCAGTAGTGTTTGAATTTCGCTAATGTGCTGATACATTACGATCAGTCATTAAAGTCTAAGGGGTGCGGGTAGTTGAGTGTGTAGTGTGCTGCTATGCAGAAGGGTTCAGATTCGGCTGTGGCAGATAAATGATTTAATCTGATAACAGCCAAGGGTCAACTCTGTAGGATCTAAAATTTCTCTACAAATCTACAAATAAGCACTAATAATTAATCATTGCTTACCTGACGTGTAAGCTTCTTAACGGTCGATAAGGATTTGGATGATGTGATTAGGTTCTAGTCTAATAACAAGAATTTAAGGGTTATTCAGGGATCTGTGTCTCAGTATGTAGCTCTGAGTTGTTATGTTGAAGGTCCCGGCGTTCAAATCTGGCTGGGATAGATAAATTATTTAATCTGTTAACAGCCTCAGATGGACCGTGTAGGATTTGCAGATCCTTAATTAGAGGAAAGACCTGGCGGTGGAACGTGATTTTGGAGAAATCACCACCTGTGTCTTAGCCGCTGCCTAAGAAGCAGTACTGAACACCCTTCATGGGTTCTAGTGTTACAGTTTTTTTTTTAATTTAAATTAATCACTTGCAGTTGGTTTTCATCTTTATCTTAAATATTGCAAGTTGGGATGGCAAGCGCTGAGAAATTGGCTGGAAAGTTTGTGATTATTTTACAAAATGTTTGAGGGTGTCAATAACATAAGATCAAAAATTAGCTAGATCAAATGGGAATCTAACTCACAGCCTTGCTTTCTCTTGATCATTGAGTCATTAGTTACTCCCCCATATAGTAAATATGGTATGAAAGATTCGATTAAGCAACTTTACTTAATGTCTATTCTTGAGAAAGATGCAAAATTAAATTTTTTTGAGAGTAGACTAATAAAACATAGTAAGGAATTAATAATGAAACATTACGTTAATTATTCAAGTTAGGTATATAATATTGAGTCGCTCACCCGAATATATCACCTGTCTTGATCTTCGAGCGTGGATTAGTCTGAATGGTGAAAAAATTAATAAATACATTAGTTGAGTAGAGTCGGGGAATTTTATATATTATGCCAGATACTGAACATTATGAGTTTTATTAAATCTAAATACAAACAGGAAAAGAATCATTTTTACAGTTAAAGAAATAAATAAAATATCACTTATATATATGTACAAAAAAGAACAAGGAGTCTTTACAGAAGAAATTAGTCTTGACTGCTTATGAAGGATATTATGAAAGAAATTATTAAATAACAGTTTATACCTCGAAATGAATAGTCATAGGAACAAAACACTGACACTGGGCGCTAGGGCCACATGGGGAACTGAATCTAGAGTCTTTGATCTCTAACGGAGTATTTAATTATATTGTCTTTTGATGTTAGTAATGGCCGCTGATCAGCACATTCCTAGTAATGAAAAGAGGACTTACAGCTTGTGTGTCGGGCTCATCACCTCTTGGCTCTGATGGCGTCTGGTTAAACGGCGATCTAGTTGTAGCATAAAGGACACATCTCGTGTATGGAGATATGCGTCTCTTGGCCATGGCGAACTTTGCTGGGGAAGGCTAAGGCGAGAAGAGCAGGGTGATGCGACTAGGATGTTGTCTCGATGGGAAGAGAGAGGCCCAGAGCTGTTGCTAGGCGAGCGTCTACCGTAGGAGTTACCAAGCTGATAATAATCGCTACTTGCCTTTTCCAACAACTATGACCACCGGTTATGATCAGATTTAAATTTGAATTTACTAGATTGATTCGCGAATGAACATCCCCCCCCCCCCCATGGCACGATAGTGGTGTCATAGAGAGGGTAAAGGGGCGGATGAGTGTGACCGAGATATCGGCGGATAGAAGGGGAGACAGCGAATTACAATGGTAGTCTGGAGGTGAATAATGCTTTGAAGAAGATGGGGAATAAGATGGTGACGTGGGTGAATAATTAGGAGGTGAAGGTGTGCAATGAGGAGATGTTGGATGATAATGGGGAGCCGCTGTACCTGGGACTTGTAGGTGATTATTTGGGATAAGTAAGAGAGTAAGAGGGAGAGGCTGGAGAATCATGGGGCGATGTAGGAGCATGAGATGGTGAAGTTGGAGAATACGAGGGTGAATATGTAGGAAGGAGCATTGCTTGGGGAACTTCCGAAGTATGAGGAAGAAGTTGATGAGTACGAATGATACGTAGGTGAATAGGAGGGAGATGTAAGGGAATAATTGGAACCAAAACCTTGAGAATAATTTATAGAAGCAGGAGAATAGTGGGACAGATGGTGAAGTTGGAAAATAATAAAGAGAAGTTGGTGAATATGTAGGAAGCAGCATTGCTTGGTAAACATAGTAAGTAAGAAGTGAGAAGTGGTCGAGTACGAAGGAGATGTAGGAGGATAAGATGGTGAAATTAGTGAATATGTAAGAAGCAGCAGTGATTACTGAACCGGGTGAGTATGAGGAAGAAGTTGGTGAGTACGAAGGGAATGCAGGAGAATAAGATGGTGAAGTTGGAGAATATGAGAGAGACATAGATGAATGGGAGAGAAATTTTAGGGAATAATTGGAACCAAAGAATTTATAGAAGCAGGAGAATACATGGAACTAAGTATGAGTAGGACTGAGTAGGAGAATAGATTGGGCTACTAGGAGAATATCTGGAGCTAGATGGATCATACTGAGGACTAGTACCGAATGGAGGTGAATAAGCTGTCATTGGGAAGACCTGGTCTACCAGAGGTTGGGGATCGGCTACCGGGGGCGTACTCCGGCGAATGTAAGAGGCGAGGATAGATATCCCTGCAAAAGACCCAGTGACTGCTCGATGGTTTCGGTTGCACTTGATGCCCCGATGTAACATGGTGTGATGGAAGCCTTGCCATGAATGACAGCGCTGGTTCGATTGACATCCCCCCCCCCCCCCCCGATGGATGAGATTTTAGTCAATTTACGCAAAGCTTCGCTTGGTGAATAAACTTAAGTTGGCCCTGGTCAAATCAATTTTTTAAATTCGCGGCAATGGTAAATATAGTGAGACTCATGGCAATAGGGACACTTCAGAGGTGCGGTTAGTGAGGGAGCGAATGGTTGTATCGGATGTTGAGAATCGGGCGGAGGTGATGAATCTGTTAGACGATGAGCTGGGGCGGCGTTTAAAGGTGAAGCGGCGGTGGTAGCAACTTTAAGGTGAGAAGTATAGTATAGGTCAATAAAACGACGAGCGTTGGAAAGTCTTCCGGATGTTGAAGTTTAAATTCTCTCAGGGTGACCGGATGAAGACTTCGGAATGCGACTGTATACAAGAAATAGTCCGCCTGATGATAATGATAAGATAAATCATAATACCGATCGTAAAGGGCGGCACATGCAATGAAGTAATTAGCGGCTAAATTATCTAAGTGATTTATGACCGATAATGCTTCACCCCAAAGAGCTACGTTAATTACATCACATCGTCTATGCGTTTATTCCAGTGAATACGCCGAAGAAATATCCAGTGAAATGTGTCAAATTGATCAATATCCCCATTGAACTTGGGCAATTCAATAGAGTAAGGCGCCCATACCGACTTATAAGTCGCTTTAATAACTCTGATTCTACATTGATTATGTCTAATTGCGCCTGTAGGAATTGTTCTTCAAGATCGGCTGGGATAGATCCTCCAATTTCGCCAGCTAGGTCACCCTTGGCAATTCTCATTTCGGAAATTAATGACTTTAATTTGTTAATATGACTTTTGGTTAATGAGATTTTGTTACTGGTCACAGATGCTTTACATTTTTCGGCAAAAAATTTAAATTTCTTTAATAACCCTATTAATATAGCTTGTTGAGCGTTTCCCCGTAACTTAGATGGGCAATGATCGGCCATAATGAACTAGTAACAATTAACAAACCAGCTCAAAAGAATTTGAAAAGAAGCTCGATTGATTCGCGACTGAACACCTGGTGAGTAAATGGTTAAGTCAAATTTTTTGCAAAATGATTTCCTTCGGGCTTTATATATATATATATATATATATATTTTACGATATTTATTATAGTATAATTTTTATTTCAAAGCTCCATTAGTTCAATTAATATAATAAAATTACAACAATAGAATATGTACATCAAAATACTACAGCCTTCTATTACCCGAAGGTATGTAAAATATTATATTATATTTTTTCTAAACCTCCTTTATTTTCATTAAGTTGCAATTACAACAAATTAAATATTAAAACAATATAATAGGTACATAAATACACTACAGCCTTTTATATTAAAATATAAGTAAGAAATATTAGAAAATTTTAAGCCAAAAACTGCGAGAATGGTATGACTCATATTACCTCAATATAAGTACCCCTCAACAAATTACGACTTAATGACTTATTCACACCTCCTGCAAATACATCATGATATTATTAAGGTGTTTATTCGTGCTAGTTAAAGTTTCGGAAATACTGAATACGATACCTAGTGTAAATATAATTAATGCTTTGAATCTTCAAAATTAAACGTGAATGCATTTCAACGCGATAAAAATAATTTAATTATACGGTGAAAATGTGTCTTTTTTAATTATAGGAATAATGAGCTCAATAATGGATATTGGATAACTTCTACAACATAATTTTTAAAATTATCTCCTTTATCTGAGACTTTATGTGTTTCTGTTCCTTAATGCCAGAGCAAGGGTAGAGGTGCAGCCAGGACATTTCGGGTTATCATATCAGAATTACATTAAGTTCGACTGGCGAATAAAAAAAAAAAATTATGGCGACTTTTTAATGTAGCAAGTCGCAGGGACAACGGTTTTTTCTTTCCAGGGACAGATATTTCAATTACCTCAGCCGCTTCTTTCATACACCGCTAAAAGCATTCGCTATCGCTGAACATATATATGAGGCTTTGCGTCTCTCCTTACTGGCGCTTGTACATTACTTTGTTTGATTTCAGATCTCAATTAATGAGCATTACAGCTGTAGAAGTGCGAACATAAAAATAAAAAGGCTGTAATAAAATTTAGGGATGTGTTGAAACTATTCAAAATTATTGAATACTGGAGCCGAAGACTAGGGATCAATAGTTCACACATTTTGCTTTCAACCTGTTGGTGTCTGAGAGTGTATATTTAATATTGTTCGGTTTTGCATTCATCGGATACATGGCTACTATAAGACCTATTTGGACTTACGGAATAGAGCTTTGGGGCTCCAGTAAGTCATGGAATTGCTCTCGTATCCAATCCTTACAATCCAAAATCCTTAATGCTCCTTACTTTTTACGAATAAATTCATCCATTATGACCATAATACCTAATTTTTCACTGATTTGTACCAAACCCGATTTCAACCCTTTCATGACCAATTTATTCCCACTCAAACATATTACTCATATTTTCAAACCTAGCAACTCCTTCAATAATTTCAGCTTCTAGAAATTTTAGCAATTTGAAATTCTATTGAATTTCTTCTCTTAATAACGTTAATAGTTTGTTTGTTCATTCATTCAAAGTCAGTTTAAGTTGCTATGGCTAATCTGGCAACTCTTTAGACTTTTCTTCAATAAAGCTAGTGGATCGCGCGGTCATTCGTTGAAATGGGATAAATTTTACTGCGTTAGATAAAATGAGTTTTCAACGCTTTAAACGATTTTTCTCAGATCATTAATTTTAATCATATAACGATTGTAAATAGCGTTTTAAATTTTCGTAATGCACGACGAAACAAATACTAATCGCTAGTCAATTATCTAGTTAATCTAACAAGTAAGCTTCTTTAAGATTGATAAGAGGATTTGGATGACGTGATTATGTAGTTTAATATCAATAATTTAGCGGTATTAAGGGGTCGGTAGCTCCTTATATATAGCGCTGAGTTACTCTGCTGAAGGTCCCGGGATCCAAATCTGGCTGCGATAACCTAAACCTAACAATAGTTAAATTATTTAATTTGTTAGGAGCCACAGATGGAGCGTGTAGGATCTGTAGACCTTCCCGGGTTTACCCAGCCTCTATAAAGAATCTCGAACAAATCGTCTTCCTCCACAACCGCTATCCTATAAACAGTATGTATGTGCATATGTATTGTGCACAACTATCATGGCTGTAGTGGTATATATTTTTTTTTACATTAAGAATTTGGGTACTGATCGAATTCCGCTGATCAGGACTGCTGTAGATTAGGACGCTTCGTGTTGCGGACCTCCAGGTTTCCCAGTCATTTTTTATTTAATTACTTTTCAGAATTTCTTTACATGAGGAATCAGTTACATTAGAAACAAAGCATGTTATTAGACGACCTTTTAAGTGACTGCTTCTCGTGCTGAATCAACTCAGCATGATAAGTAAATGAATAATAATATTTTTATTATTATTATCCTACAATTTAAGGATTTAGACACAAAATGATAGATTTTTTTTTAATGCAAAGATGAATTAATACAAATTTAGGTATCAGGTCGTCCTTCTAGTTAATCATAAGTTTTAACCTTTTATTCGTTTCCTCTTTATATTCTCGAAAATGAAAATAATTCTGAGTTTCATTGTGAAAAAAAACTGTCATTATAGGAAATGTGTATATTTCGGTAATTATTTCATCAAGAAATAAACGTTCCAACACACTTATTCGTCATCTACACTTCGAAATGTTGGCCGAAAAATGTATTTCTTGATGAAATGATTATCGAAATATACACATTTCCCATAATTACAATATTTTTTAATTCTTAAAATCACGATAGTTATTATTTTCGAGAATATTAGAAAGGAGACGAAAGAAATGTTGAAACTTGTGATTTGATGCGAAGAGACACCTTGGTGAACTGACCGTTTTCAATATACGAATACGAATTTATCCATGAAAATGTTCTTCATAAATTTCATTAGTCATATATATCTGTCGATATGTAGACATGTAATATATGAAAGTACATGAAGTACACGAATTTGCGTACTTTTTATTATCCGGTCTTAAATGTATCTAAACCGATACAGTTGAAACCTATAAAAAAAGCACTTTTAATGATTCCAGGATGCCTTTTTCCAATTAGCTCATAATCAGGACTCCAGATCATCTTCCCGTGTTCGATGAACCATCGCCTCCAAAAACGGTACCTTCGCCGGTTCCCAGGTCCTCGCGAAGAAGACCGTCTTCTTTTTTATCTCCTTCTTTTTTCTCTTGTACTAATTCCGGCCTCGAGGAGATAAAAGTCCGTTTAATTGGCTGGCGAGTCCCTTTTTGGTCATCTCGTCGCGTATCCAGACTCGTCCTCATCCGGGCAAGAGGGACTGGAAAAAATTGCTCTAGATACCTTCTCTGCAAGCCTTGGTGGAGAACCGATAGTCCGATAAATCCAGTTTTTAATAAAGCCATTCTGTGGCGATTTATTGGTTAAAAAAAAATAATAACTTGTAACCAAAACGGGAAGCTGATCCAAAAACACGATGGCCTCCATTATATAATGAATGAAGACAAAAATCTGATGTTTTTAAAAACATAAAATTTTTAATGGTCCATCCATAGCGGGCTACTAGACTGCGTAGTATTTTACCGGTCATTCCAAAGAACGACATAACTCCAAATTTGGCATTTTTGAGTTAAGCCTTCAGTAGCAATTGTATTGGTTGAAGCTTTTTAATTAAAAAACTATAGATCTGATATTCCTTTGTTAACACACTTTTTTAAAAAAAGGCATATTTTGAATAGTATATATAATTTATTATATTATAGTTTTTATTTATTATATTATATCTATAAAGTTATATGGCCTTTTGTGGGAATAATAACATAAGTTGAAATAAAAAAAGTTTCAAGCTTTTAACAATTTTCTAATGGTTAATAAATGGATTTCAATACCATCATTACAATAGGACTGCTTTATCAATACTCAATTTTTCATTTCTTTAATATGGGGGAAGTAGAGGGGCTCAGTGGGTGAGCGAGATGCCATGCCGAAGTTCCTGGGTTCAAATCCCGCAGCTGGCAAGACTTATTTAATCTGTTAGCTGCCGGTGATGGACCCTCCTGGGGGGTCACCCGGCCTCTATAAAGTGGGTACCCAAAATAAGTGAGAAAATCAGGCGGTTGAGCGTCAACAAACGAAGTTTATCCCCAGCCAAAGGTTCCTAAATGCGGCTAAAGAAGTTTTGACTAAAAAAAAATAAATAAAAAAATAGCAGAGAGCTAAGCGATACTAGAAAGCTGTTATGGAAAGTGGTCACTGGAAGGGGTCAGAGCGCTCCCTTTACAGTTCCAAATCGACTCGAGAGCACATTAGACCCTCCTGCGCTTAATATGTCTTTCGCGTGATTCCCAGCTTAAACCTTTCTCCCCCTTTGTGCGCTTAGGAGCAAAGCGTTGTCCGTACTAATGCTGTGATGGAATATTTACTTGCGTTTGCCGTTTAGACGTAGCACCAGGAAACGATTCTGAATTATGAAGTGCCTAGGCGTGACTACTTGAATTAAAAAGGACTAGGAGTTTAAAACTAGTATGTTTGTAACGGTTATTGTGTAATATAGTACCTATTCTGGCTCAAACAGTTGTTTACGGAAGTGATTTGGCCAGGTTAACACTCAGCTGCTTTATAGAGACTGGGTGCGATCCAGAAAATGATTTGATTAATGAATGGAGAGTAGTTGAACAAATTTTTACAAATACATATTCCCATATTTGAATTTTTCCCTCTTTATATTTTTATCCAATCCTGTCAAGAACAAATAATTGACCGACCGCAGTTATGCTGGCAGTAAAATAACACAGAATGACATGAAGAAGAACAGTGCCCAGCGGTACTTCTCCTGTGGCTTGATTTAATTTCCTACTGTAATAGATCTCTCATCTACGTTCTTTTTAGGCTCATCCTAGTGTTCTCCGGCATGAGAGTCGTGGCCATTTGTCCAATCAATGGGTTTGAGTGCCCATGTAGTTTTTCTTGAAGGCTTTAAATTATCTTCGTCAATAGTTTGGTATTTTTAAGTCCCGATGCAAACTTTCGTTATTGACATACCATAGTGCTTTGGTGATAAGTCTATGTATTTTTGATTGACAAGGTTATATCATTTTCTGTGAGTCTATTTAGGGGTGCTGTAAATTTGTAATACATATGTCAAAACAGGTTTCAGTAAGTGTACGTGTTTAATTTTTTGTTTACATATTACCATATTGGAAAAATAAATTCCGAATAAAGCAGTATTAGTGGAGAAATATGATGGTAACGAACGAATTATACCTCGTACTACTTCATACATAAAACGAAAACAAACATAATATCTTTAATATCCTAACGGGATTGTGCCTGATACACACACATAATAAAAAAAATAAAACTACACGATAGCACACACAAAGGATATTGGTTTTAGTACATGATAGGCATAAAACAGGTATTTTAACTAACATACTGAATAATTTATGCCACATTCGGGTTCGAAACCGGCATCCAAAGCTCCGTACATATAAAATAAATTAGAAGAAAAGAAGTGCCATTAAAAAATGTGGATTTCATTTTATATCCTGTTTACGTCCAATGTGTGAAGAGTCACTAATTCCGGCCCTAAAATAAAAATAACATTGAAAGCCAAAAACATTTTTTAAATCATAGTATTATTGGCAACAATATATTAATGACAGTGTAGCGATATACAACTGTGTAATATTTCTAGGAAGGTTTTTTTTTTTTTTCTCAAATAGTTGTAGTGACAAAATTATTTATTGCTGACTTAAATAAGCACACAATATAGCAATAGGAAAGGTTTGGACCAATCAGAGGGGACAGAAGTGAGGCTGAGAGATCCCTATCAGCTAGCCCTTATGTTTACATCGTATAATGTCCTGTTTCTGCCTTTAATCCGCGGTGCCATTTGCCAACGCTTTGATTTACAATAGCACCGCTTAATTTATGTCCCCCTAGCAGTGCTATCGTGTACTTAACTCTACCAATTATCCTCTACCTTATTTTTAATCGGAGCAATTAAAGCGGTATCCAGTTGAAAGACGTCATGGGGCGACATTTCCTCTCCAAACAGACCTGCTTTGTCTAGCAGTTGATCAGGATGTGCTGGGTGCAGCGACTGCATTCGCTTACATAATGAAATGCGCAGTAATATGCTAATTTACCGTAATTACAATCATAACATTAGAAACAAGATTCAATGAATCCTGAGGGCCTATGCCGACAATACCATTCCTATACAATAACAAAAAATATCCTCCTTTATTGACCTATGTTTAAATGTCGAATCTGGAATTATTAGATTTAAAATAATACATAGATCTGCAAGCACATAGACAAAATAACATGTAAAATAAGAAAACGCAGCATTGAGTACACCTACAAAGAATGAACCGAGCAGAGTGACAAAAAGGGCATTCACTTATCTTAAAAAGCTGAGAACGGCCAACAAGTGGATTAAGAAGACTGTAAAGGACATTGAATAGCTCGAGGTCTCTCCGGGTGATATTGAAGGACGTTCTTCACTTGGGAAGGAACATCAGAATGAACTGGGTTTTCAAGAAAGACATGAGGATAGAAAGAAACCAATACGGAAGAAAAGAAAACAACAGCTAAACCAGGGTACTATGTTGCTCGATTGAAAACCAAAACAAAACATATATCTGCAAATAAATATAATAACACGAAAGTGTACTCCTGGTGTCTATTAAAAGAAACTAACAGAAAAAACACTGTTCAACAAAAAGTGTATGATAGGAAAAAAATCTCTTTTTTGATGCGCATCAGAAATTAATATCATGTTAGCCTCGTTAAACTCATGTTATTTCTTAATAATGAACTTTGATTTCCTTATAAAAAAGAAATCCAATTAATATTTTCTGTTATTTTTTATTTGTTATCGAACGCATTAGCAACAAAACTATACGTGTTACGCTGAGCATTGAGTTCATAACGAAATAATCAATTCGCCGCCTAACAAAGTTCGTTTTATCAGATGACTGAAAATTAATTTCTCTTCAGAAATTAATCCCGTTTGCCTTCAGGCCTCATGAACGTTATCCAACAGCACTGGATCTTAGCACAATTAATGGTTCATACATTTATTTTTCACAGATATTGATCTACGCGTTCCTCTCGTTATTGAAACAATAATAAAAGAATAAGGATCAATTAATAGATAATATTAAGCTAAATTAGCGCTTAAGATTCAATTGAGGGTGCACACTTTATGAGACAGGGTGAACACTAGGAGGGTCTGTAGATCCCGCAGGATCCATTTGTGGCACTTAACAGAATAAATAATTTATCAGCAACAGCTGGATTTGAGCTCGAAACCTTCAACATATCAAAACAGCACTTTACATACTAAGCAACCTGGTAACTACACTCCCTAGTCGTTTAAAAGAATAATATATATCTAAATTCAACAATGATATTATATTAATAATCGAGTTAGGTGTGAAAAATTGGATTCATCAAAAAGTTGACTCATATCAAATAGCTTAGTCCAATGGTGGTTGGTTTGTTTTAAACGTGTCTGTAACTTCTACAAAAATCGTGCGTGGGAACTGATCGGGTTGCAACCTCAATTACTGAACACATTTTTCCCTTAATATTACAATGTATCTTAATCTAAACATCATTAGTTTTACACCATTACAACTTTCACCATATCCAAACAAATAAAAATGGTTAGCAAACTCGAAGGCTCGATGCGAATACTACCACTAATCTGTGCTTACAAAAAACCTCTGTCCACAAACCCAAATCCACGAGAATACTCTAAATGCAATCTTCCCAGCTACGACTCGGTCTACCCCTCAGACGCTTCAAAGTCACCACGTCACTTATTAACTTTTTAGGAATTCTTTTTCTGTACCAGTAGAAAAAAATTAAACAAAATAAAAAAAGTAATCTTGGAAAGCTGTTAAAATAAAAGTTTTTTCTCAAAACTTGTTTCGGAGAAACATATATCACATACTAGTTTATTTTTATTTATCACTTTGAAAAAAAGTATATAAGTCAACAATAACTGTAATAGATCGGTTTCATTCATCAAGCTGAAGCTACAGAAACCTTTACAATCATATAGGGCATTTCATTAAATAACGTAAAAAACATAAAAATCTAGAAAATGGGTATATTTATAGTGGAGAGTACGTTAGAAAGCGGTAGATGGTTCCGTTATAATAAATTATATCTGGACCGCTTCTTGAAATTATTGGGCTCTGGAGCTAGGGGCCGTCGTGACTGCTTCAGCGGGGGGGCGGCCATAACTGAACTTAACCTTATTTACCGAATCCTAAATATTATTGAGATCATTGAATATATTTCAAGGGGATTGTCGTCTATGTTATATATCTTCATAGTATATATGGTGGGTTATATCTGTTCGATGGTCTTTATTTATGGAATACCATCGACCAGCCCCGGCTTCGCACGGGTAGTAGACCATAGATGGATAGAAGATAATGGCTACAGTAAGCTATCCTTAAAAGATAGATATATGCTATCGCGGGCTTTTTTGTAGATCTAATAATAATGTAAATAAGAGGAATATTCTACCATTGTTTTGTTATACCTCAAATGGACTAGGCAGCGTCTTCGATGAATGCTCCCAGGCGGCTTGACTTTTTCCTACACTTCCAACAATTGAATTCGCTTATTGCAGAAACCCCGTAAGTCCAGAATTTCAAATTTTTGGGATATTAATAAAAACTTCTCATTTCACAAAAAGGTGATATTTTTTTTTGAAAATTTGTTTGAAAGCAGAGAAAGGTTCCACATACAACATGAGGTAGTCATATATTCCCGAGGTTGGTGAGAAGGGGTAGAAAAAATCCCCAACCGTATGCACTTATGGGGTTTCTGCAATAAAATACATACTCAACCCTGTTTTAATATTTTATAGGTAATAATAAGTTAGTTAGGGACAAAAATTAACACAGTAGACTTTTTATGAACTAATTTATTGCAATTAATTTTTATTTATAAGTGGTTTATTGTTCTTCGTATTCGGAATCTTCCATGAACTTTCTGATCTCCCCCATCCTCCAATTCCTAATCATCTGCCTCATCAACTTTCAGATTTGTCACATTACGATTTTCAATCGGCATTGCAGTCACAGATTTCCTACGGCGTTTAATTTCTTTTCTCTCAATCAACGTTTGAAGATAGACTTCCTGAATATTTTTTATTTTCCATGGACTCAATTTTGTCCAAATATCACTCAAAATTTCATTCGTGATAAGCTTAAAACATTTGCATTTAATTTCGTTGGGAACAGTTTTTGACAAATCGTCTTACCTTTATAGTTTAGATATTCCTTGCCTTGAGTTCGAGATTTTTTTATGATGTTTCGTTTATAATTATCTGGATGGACAACACCTTTTCTTCGGATTTTCTTCGTTAGAATCTGATTTACTCGACATTTTAGATCACACAAACGAAAAAAATATAACTGGAGAATCAAGGTAACGAACAGACATAACAACATCAACGATCAGTGGTACCAACTTAATGATTTTAGCGCAGAAACCCGATATATGATGTTGCTTGTGGGGTTTCTGGTCTAAACGAAAATTTGGTATACCATATTGTCCCGTTTAAATGATAAGCACATATGGGGATTCTTCACACATCGAAGCGTTTACTAAAATTATACAAAAAAATAAAATGAATTTCAAAATTTTGTTTCTGCAATAAGCGATTCAATTGTCGTTTTGTTCCAACCAATTTACACAAAACCTTGACAAATTAAATACGTAAACCTTCCGATGAGCACTTAAACCCACCACTCTATCAATTGGTGAAAACCGCATGAAAATCCGATGCAGTATTTTTTGAGTTTATTATTTATTAGTTTATTAGTATATTATTATTACAATTTCTTATTTGAACTATCATTTAACATAGACATTGAGAAATTTCGATTAATGAATCAGATATAAATATAGAGCTTTGCCATGAAATACATACAGAACTGAAATGAGTTCTTTGTGGGGCACGTCACCCAGGGTCTGGTTGTTTCTCTCTTCCACGCCAGCTTCCCCATCTTCGGCCTCCAACATTCATCTTTCTTCCAGAAGTCAACTTCGACTTCTCTTTCCTTGGAGTTCTTTCGAACAGTGCTCTTTCCAAAGGTGGAATCTTGGACCTCTTGTTTCGTAGCAATACAGTCAATTCAATAATATCAATTTTATCGTAAAAACGTCAATGTTTTTTTTCTTGGATCTTGTTGGATTTAATTTAAGTACTAACTAGAACAAAACGACAAGAAACTGCTAGCCGTTTCAGGCTACTTCAACATTTACTAGACAAACGCTCTAAGTTCCCAATTAATTACAAGATACTCATATACATGACTATTATAAGAACTATTTGGAGTTACAGAGTAGTGCTTTGTGACTCCTACATGCAAACAGATTCCTCTCGTTTCCAATTCTTAAAATCCTAAAACCTTCGTAAAATCGCCAATGCTGCTTACTTTTTTACGAACAAAATCAATCCATAATGACCTCAATATCCCATTTGTTGCTGATTTGGAGCGAATCAATTATGTCTTGACAAACTTTATTCCCAACACAAACCCACAAGTTGCAAACCTAGGAACCTTTTCAATTTCTGATAATCCTCCGAGGCGTCTGAAAAGTAGTCTTGACCTTGTAAGTTGAATTTGTTATTCCATTACTACCAGAGGCTTGTTTATCAACTTGACTTTATCTCTTGTCATTATGTATCTTTCATTCTATTTACTTGGTGTTTTATTATTATACAATTGTTAATTTCAATAAATAATTTAAAAAAAGTTTAGCACTTGGTAAGGAAGTATTGTTTCTTGAAATATGAAAAAGATGAATTTACCTAACTTTATCCACCTTACCTAATCTTAAGAAGGGTAGGATACCCATATAACAGGGAACGACCGGAAAACATATCTAGTTGCTGACAGGGCATGATTAAATTTTCGACTACAGCCGAAATCGAACCTGTGCCGATGATTTAAGGTTCTGAGTTACGAGCTACCGCACTCCTCAGAGAAAAATTGGATGTATTACATTATAATCTTCGAAATATGGGCATTGAATGTTGTAAAACAGCATACCATGTGCTTACGTTAACCATAAGTCAGGCAGTAATTATTAAATATAATTGGTTTATTAAATAAGTATAAGCTTGTGAATTAATGACTACCACTAATAGACTTGCATTAAGTGTTATAAATCACGCTGTATAGTTCAGCGTCCGGCCACCATTTTTTTTTTTTTTACCACCGGCTGTTTGTGCAGAAGGTCTCTTACTCTTTAATTAATTATTTTTTATTAGTTTTATGAGTGTTATTAACAGTATAATTGACTTATCCATGCATCGTATTTTAAAAAAAATTTAACTATACTTGAATAGTTAATACGTTTATACGTTAATACGTTTGCTTTTTCATTATAGTATTAGAAAATTTCGGAATTCAAAAAAATAAAAAATATTCATCCCCATTTTCTTGAAATTCTTCCCAACATGTCATAAGATTTTCAATGACAGGACTGAAAAAATTACAGCTTTTTGGATGAAATACAATCTGAAAACGCCTTTTTGTCTTAAGAATAATTTTCAAAAATATTACACCTTAAGAGAATTGTCCAAAGACTATTGGTCCCATCCGATTAAACAATGCATATTGTTTTTTTTAAATAGCTTTTGTTGCATTAAGTTAATATCCCAGTGGTACGATGTAGATGTGATGATTTCACCTCTAGGTGGAAAGGGGAAATGAATTATTCCTATAACCACCACAAAGAAACCAATCATATTTTTAAGATTCAAATTTGGTTTTGGCATATTTCCCCGGTATTCGGTCGATATTTTCCCTTTCCACGCTGCGACATTGTTTCTTGCATCTTGGACTGCCAATTGTCTAAGTTTAAACTCATAAAAAATATTACACGAAAACCGCGTATTTCAATGGCATACTTTTATTGTTCCTTAAATCGATGCTGGTTGATAGTAAATATTATTAAAAAAGGGAGGATCAATCATTACAATTTTTAAACACAAACATAGTTAACAACAGAAGTCCACTAATTCAACTTTGAATTTTAGAAATAATAAAAACGGAATAATAATTCAATATGCCATGAAAAAATTGTCACAAAAGATTTTTTACAGAAACTTAAAAATATTAAATTGGAAAAGAGGTAATTAATGAGTATTCTTTCGAAAACGTTAGGTTCTTTTCAAATGAGTTCCATAAAATCAACACCATATTTGAACCTTTTTTCCAATAATTGCAAAGCATTACGTTTGTAAACGAGTTATCATGTGAGTTGAACATTCATCATTTCAATAAGGAAAATCTGAACGATATAGCCGAATTTATATGAAATGACCGTTAACTCTATCCTTCATACGGTGGAGAGATTCAAGAAGGAAAACTGCATTTCCAGAAAAAAAATTAAAACTGCAAGAAACGTTTTAAGTGATAGGGTTGACACCTGGATTGCCAGTGTAATAAAACAAAATCCACGTTTGATAGGACCCAGAAACGTTTGATAGCCACAGAACTAACCAAGCGCTTGGATAAGCCAGTATATTAAGAAATAGTGACATGCTTGAAGGTCAAAAGTTAATAAGAGGTGAGGTGTATCATTTTTGCTGAGAGATGAAATAATTTATTCATTTTTTGTTTGTTAATTTTTTTAGTATATAAAAGTCGGGTATTTCTAATTTCATTGTTTGTAAATATTTGAATATATATTACTTTTCTAAAGGTTTTGTTTTTTTGTAATTACTCAAAGTTATCTTTTTTTCTACAGTATGTATTAATTTCACTGTGAGAACTGTAGGTCTAAGTTTGCCAAGGAAGGAATACGCGATATGTGTATCCTTTTTTGGCACTCCGATAGCTTTCTAGTTCGGCGAATAGGCAACCGTATCATCTTCCCATTGGAGATCATTGGCCTATTCATCAACGACTCCTCCAGATCGGGCGGTATTTGCCTAAAGGACCTTGAAGAGCAGGAATGCCGATGGGCCGGCAGAGCGGCGATTAAAGATCCCCCCGGGAGCCGATCCATCATTAAGGTTTTGGGCTTTCTAGAGCACTGGACCTTTCACCTCCACAGATGGAGTTTTGCCTCATTTGTCAAGAAATGGATCGTCCGGAGGCCCCACCTGTTCCTGGAGCCATAATCTCTAAGCCGCTATACTTTTCTAAATTGCTTCTATTTACTCCTCGTGTTTTTTGATGGATGTATCCTCAAAACTGCACCGCTCTTTAAGTGCGTTTATATTTTTCCTTTTATAGTCTTACATAGTTTTATTTATAATTATAATTTCGTTTTTATTATCAGTATTAGTTTTACAGGGAGCGCTGAGCTGCCCACCCAGCTTCTATAAAGTGGGTAGTCTTGATGGGGGAAATCAATCAGGTGGTTGAGCATAATCACTGTAAATTCACCTTCTGTTGTCCAAGAGAAGTGCAATTCTACCATATACCGATATAATTACTTGCTGTCCATCATGTAGACAGAACAATAGATATTCTAATATTGTATAATGTATTATGAAATTTGGTTAAAGGGAATAAAAAATGTTCGAAATAATGCTTACAACCAAATGTATAATATTTATGAGATTGGTTATTTATAAATGTATATTAATCAACTGACAATTTGTCATCCTTCCTTAAGGAGGGGAATTGCATTAAGACACTTAGAGTGGGAGAATTGTCTTTTGACAGACAAGCTCGATACATTTTTGATGAGTGATAGAGAGATAATTAATTATCCATAGTCTTAAAAAACCAAACAAAAAAAACAACAGATTTTTCAGTTGTGTCACTTTAGAAATACTAGTGCGGTGTGTTAGTTAAAAGTGATTAAAATAAAGTTACCTATGTGATAATAAAAAAACAAAAGCTTTACCTTTACAACCCATGATGTTTCAGTACATCAGACTGAACAGTTTCTTGGCCATAGGTTGTGCAGGGAAGTGATTTGTCTTAGATCACGCTCAACCACTAGATTCCCTACCCCATTATTTTGGGTAGCTACTACAGAGGCTGGGTGAGCTTCAGGAGGGTCCTAGATCCCATAGTATCTATCTCCGAGCGCTAAAAGATTAACTAAATGATTAATAATATGAACAGGATTTGAACTCAGGTAACTTTATACTTTTATGGCTAGTCGGACGATGTTACAGTGGGAGCTCAAAATTTCGCGTATTCAGGTTTAAGTAGGATAGAGATTTTTAGCGAGTAACTGACATCGTACAGACTCGGGACTCCCGTTTAACGGAGGACGGTATAACCAAGGATTTTATGCTCCCTTTACAAAATCCTAGGGCCACCAGCCGGCCCACGAGCCCGCGATCTTGGGCTTAGAAGGTTGTTATCCTAACCACTAGACCACAGGTTGGCCCCATATTCTTTAAATACATTGACTCCTATAAAAATAATTACTCTTCGCAATGTACGAGGGACAATCAGATAAAATTAAATAAAGTAGTAGTAAAGAATCCAACTCATATTCATCCCTGTATTGTTCAAACTAATTATTTTAAGTTTTCCATTTTGTCGAGAGTTTCTTTTAACAAATTCCGGAGGTGAGAGAGACTCTTTTAACCTTTCAGACTCCTAGCTGTCAGATATGACCGCTGACCTTAAAGAACCTTCAACTGTTGGGAACAAAGACGGCCTATTCAGAGGAAGCAGTCCTTATATAATTGGGAGGAGACTGGTAGCCGATGACGCAAGCCTTGGAAGACTCCTGCTCTATGATAAAGGGCAGCAATGTGTGGGCGGGGCCACTTTCGCAAGTAGCCGGAGTCAGTTCTAGTTTACTCTCGCGGATCGCTAGTCAACCGTGCAGTCGACTCCTTGCATTTACCTTATGACAACTTTTAGGTCTGAAACATTTTCGTATCCAGTTTGGCCGATAGAACTATGTACAAGTTCAATGATATAGTACTATCGAAGAGTTTATATAAATATTTATGTGTTTTTCATTTAACGTCACATTTTGAGTGGATCGATCAGTGGAAGAATCGCCATGTTGAAGGTCCTGGGTTCAAATCCCACTCGCTGTACAAACTTTTATTTGATATATTGGCGACCGAAGATGGATCATATGGGATTTAATAGCCTACTAGGGCTAAACTGGCCTCAAAATGAGGGTACCCAAAATAAGGGTGGGAATCTGGCGGTTGAGCGTGATCTAGGACAAATCACCTCCCTGTACAACTGTTGTCTATGAAACAGTTCAATCTCTATCTTGTACTGAACCCCCGACCTGTTCAGGGGTTGTAGTAGTACAGGTTTTTAATCTGCTGTAACTAATCGGACGATCCTCCTGTGGTGGTCTTAAATTTTCCCAATTCAATTATAATTGAGGGGTCTCATTTCTAACCTAGTTAAATTCATTTTTTTTTATGATGACAAAAACTCGAAAAATTTAATTTCTTCCAAGTTTAGAAAAATATAAAATCCAAATTAATATATTTAATAAACTGTTCGATGGCATAATTATCAGTATATTTACAATATATGGAAGATTTCACCCAATATTTTCATTATTACGAAAGAATCAAGTTTTGAAAATGCGGGTTTTGGAAGGAGATCCCTCAAATAGGACAGATATCTTTTGCAAGTAACTGTCACCGTACATGCTCGGGTCCTCCATATTACGCCTCTCTCGAAGGACGGCATAACAATGGATTTTTTATTCCCTTAAAAAAATGCTAAGATCAACTTCGAGACTGCGAACCAAATGTTCCGAATGATGTATTTAAAATCATCGCTAAACATTCTGATGTTGAAAATTACATTTTATTTTACACTGTGTGGCAATAATCTCCTGAAATTTTACATTCCTCAAATTAAATTTTAAAAAATTAAGCTTTTATTTTTAAACTTTTCTTGAGTGGCTCAGTGGTAGAGAGAGGGCTGAGTTGTCGTGCCGAAGGCTGTGGGTCCAATGGTTAATATCCCGCTGCTCGTAGACTTCTATTTAATCTGTTAATGGCTCTTAATGGATTCTGTGGGTTTAGGACCATCCTGGGGCTCACCTAGCCTCTATAAAAAACGGAAGAAAAATCTGGTGGTTGAGCGTGATCCAGGACAAATCACCTCCCTACATAATCGTTGTTCAAGACACACTACTATCTCAACCAAGACCCTATATGCAACAGTTTAAAAAAAAAAATTCAACAGTTCTCGAGGAACAGTTAATGCTTATATAAGAATTGTATTTGTATAAAATCATATTATATAATTTAATAAAATTCTGCAAAAGCATGTTTTTCACTCTCAGGACAAGCATGTGAGAACAATAAAGTCTCGAATCGTCGCCAAGAGGAAGTTTATCTGACAAATATTGACTGATTCACGAGAATCAAAGAAAAAAAAACTTATGGCGAATTCCTGATTGAATAGTAAATACTATTAGAGCAGTAAAACATTAGTTAAGAATAGCTGTAATATTTCTTTATCTTGAGTTTCTGTTTTCGTGAAAATATTGAAATGCATATTTCGTTTGAGGAATGATAGGTTTTTGAAATTTCAGTAAGCTCCTTTTTCGGTTGGAATATCATCCGAAGATTGTCAGTTCAATACTTTAGGTTCCGGAATAATATCAGTAAATTGAATCGGATGGGTAAACTGGAAATCGACAAACCTTGAAATTGAGTGTTACGGTTTCGAATCAATCACTCGAGCAAAGCGATTGTTATGAATGAATTAGACATTATAATCGAATAAAGGTTTTTAATTAATATCATCTTCAATTATTAAAAAAATATTCAAAACTTCTTTAATCATAATAAGAAGTACTTGGAATTGTGAACAACTATAATATTAACTAGAATTAGATAGAGATATTTCCTACAATTATAGGCAGCGCAACGAGAACTAAAGGTCATCAACTATGGATTAAATCTAACTATGTTTTGTTATTGGTCGAAGTGTGGCCATCGGAGATGCGAAACAGCACATTTGCGGTTTACCTTCGATATTTCGCTTCCTGCTGCCTTGAATGAATATTTAATAGATTAATCAGATGATGAAATTCTTTTCTTCGTCAACCAATATATTTATTTATTTTTTAATTAAATATAACTAGGTTGTTCAAAACATATTTTTTATTTTTTTCATCGAGATTTTATAATTTGCATTCACACCATTATTGAGAAAAAAATGTTCTGTATAGCTCATACTTATGCAAATCCTAATTGTATCGTCTCTTATATAATTTATTAACTATGACAGCTAATTGATTTCTTTTATAGGATGTTTACCTGACGTTTTATGACGTGATAACTGTATGTTAAAAAAAAAAAAAAATAATCCTAGCTAAATTTACATGGCTTATGCAGATGTGATAATTTATGAGTAATAACTGAAACTCCAAAAACAGCGAAATAGTAAGTAGTAGTACACGAATCTTGGAAGATATTGGGTATAGTAAAAGTTAGGGACTGTATGGTTTCTTGGCCAACTGTTGTGCACAGAGGCAACCAGGCCAAGACCACTCCCAACTGCCAAGTTTTTTCCTTGCTTAAGGATACCAACATTATAGGGTAAGTGTCTGATCATTGTAAAGGAGCGATTGAATATATGTGTATACTTTCATTCGTGTATACATAAAAGCCATGTATTGTTGTAATGCGAAAAATATAATCTTAACCACTTATTAGAAACTTTATAAGGTAAGGCTAGATTGAACAGGTCAAATAACCCTTCGTAGCTGAAACCCACAAGAAGAAATAAATACAGAAAGTAAGTTAGATCTGATGCCTAATTTGATAGCCTGCTGGTGCCTGTCTTCAATTGGCTGCAGGTCAATTATTAGAAGGATTATATTCTTATACCAATTTCGATTCATGCAAAGCGATTTCCATAGGAATAATTAGTTTTGCGCGCATGTTTTTTTATGCATTTTTGTATGTACTTGCTATCGATATGTTGATTGTTTTGAAGTTACTTACTCTAGGGATGGGTAGATGCTGGATTTTCCTGTATCTGATTCAAGTGATACTGATACTTTCCTGTATCTGATACTTTTACTTGATACTTTTGTAGTTGAATACAGATATCCCGACTCTTACTCTTCTAATACGCTACACAGAAGCCTTTCTTGGGGCATCAGTTTTTGTTATCATTTTTAAAGGAAAAAGAGTTATTCGCCAAAATAGTAACCTGCACAAGGCATCAAATGATTAAAATCATGTTTTTTATTGGTTAATTATTTTTTCAAAGCTATGGAATTGAACAATAAAAAATAGATTTTAACCCTACCTCAAACGTTTGCTATTCACGTTCCAAGACACGTAGAATTTGGGTTGTAGTACAAAATTTGTCTGTCCGCCGCCGCACGCTATACTGTTTAAAACGCTGTAGCTGTTTGGTTTTTTTGCACCCGATTTCAATCCTTTATGTCAATAGCCTTTACTTTATGGTACAGATATATCCATTAATGAACCCATATTTGTCCGGACATAGGTCGAGGTTTTTTTTGCGAAAGTTGCTCGTGAAAAATCATATATTAGGAACGCGATCTATGAAAATGTTATTTCAAACACCCTTTACTGTTAACTAATTTCATAGTTTATTTTCGTTTCTACATGTGTGATAAGTGACTAATTACAGATTATATTGATAATAAGTGAAAAATTGTTCACTATTATTTTTGCTTATTTATTTATTAATACTAAGGGGGGATGCGGCGAAATTGGTCCGGTAATCAAATCAGGGGAGCTTAAATCAGTGGTTGACTATTGCGTATTACTTATTTATTTATTATTAAAAGGACCGTGATTAATAGTAGATAATATTTTTTTTAAATCCGTGAGACGATGTAATTTTATTGCCAAAATGTAGGGATGGGTGTGGTTGTATCAATCTTACCGTATCTGATATTTGTATCAATTGATACATAAGTATTAGGTACATTTCGACTGGTATCTGATACTTGGTTCAACTACTTTTTAGTATCAGATTGATACAACCTTACCCATCCCTAATTTACTCTCAACTCATTTGATCTTTAGGAGGTTCAGTTGAGATTATCACCGCTCTACATTTATGTGGCCTATTTTGTTATAGCCATCTAAAAATCGTTTATTTCCCGATACTACAGATACTCAATGGGTTGTTTTTCTACTTTTTGTAAATAATCAAACTTTCAATTAGAAAGCATTTCTGTCTGTTTTCATGTTATGTAATGTATTTCAGGGGAAGGAAATGCTCCAGGTTAATTTAAATTAAGTAATTAAAATAATAAATTCTCCAGGTTAATTTTTCTAATTTAGAGAATTAATTACTTAAACTGTGATAAATTATCCATTATAAACAGACTTTTTCGACTCGCATTGCAGGTCTTCTTCAGGGCTGGATAGACAAGATTAATAAATATTTAAAAATGAAATAATTGCTATAGAGAAAATTATAATATAAATTAATTAACTTAAACTATTAAACTATTATATATATATTGGAACTATTGAAGTAAACCAGATACAAGAGTAGCAGTAATTTGAATTTAAAAATAATAGAAAGCTATTACATACATTTTTAAACTAAAATAATAGGACGTAAGTTAATAAAAATAATGATGAAAACAATGAACTACTACTTATTATATTGTTCTCACATTTTCACTTACTTGTTAATATGTTTACTCGTATATTGCTTTTATCATTATTTTCATCAACTTATATCCAATTGTATTAACATATATAATAAATAATTATTTCTTATGTTATATTCTGAGAGATCTTTCTTATCTCTCATTCGATATTTCTCAATAACTACTTCCTCTATTTTCTGTTGAATCTAGCTAAAGACTATATTTTTTGTTATTCTTAACTACATATATTATTATTCTTTTCAATATACAACTTACATTGTTGTTCTTTACCATATATTATTTTAATTTGTATGTATCATATGTATTAAGCCCTGAAGAAGACCTGCAATATGGGTCGAAGTCGGGTTTAAAAACAGTTCCTTACTAAAGAGAATTTTTTCTGACCTCCAGCTGGACCATTTTTTTTCTCTTAGAATTTGTATATATTAGTTTTATTTTATTTTATAATTTAAATTATTTCTATTTTTGTATCTGTTTTACTCCAATAGTTTCATCTTTATATACTATTTTATTTTTATTATAATTTTATATATTTCAATTATTTCATGTTTAAGCATTAATAAAGTAAATTAGAAGACCTACTATTAATAAATAATTTACCACTTTATGGTATTAATTCCCTGACCTTCATGCGGATCATTTTCCCCCATATACATTTTCATGTTTTTCCATTTTTATTATACGATATTACGTTTTAACGTTTATTTCCAAAAAAAAACATATAACTATCTCTATTTAATGTATTTATGTTTTTCCCACTATCGATTCCTCTTCTGTATACAGCTTAATGAATTTATGCAACTGGTTGACCCGGTTGTCGAAATTCCCTTCTAATTAACACAAAACTCACCACATGTCGGTGCCTCTTAATCTCCCAACCAGCGATATAATTACGGGATGCCAATCAATCACCAAGGTCCTCCAAGAGAACTCCTCTCATTTGCATAATCATCCAATCAAATTTTTTATTAATTAATTTTGAATTAATGGTCGAAATCAAATTACATCTCATTCGTGGAGAAGTTGAAGTAATAGGAACACTATTACTATTAGTGGAATTTTAATGAAGAGTTATTGTGGAATTATTGAATGATTTTTAAATTGAGTTGTTATTGGTTTAATAAACCTACTTTCCTTTTGTAGTTTCTTTATCTTCCATAAACTAAATCAACGACCATCCATATACCTCTAAAACCTCATAGAGTAATTAAAATATTAAAGTTTTTGATAATTTTGGATACTTAAGATTTGGGATGTACTCTAAAATATGTCTTACATAATGTGATTATGAGAGTAATCGAAGAATATTAAACCAATTCTGTAGTAGTGAGAACATAGCTTCATTAGCTGGGACAACTCAGTTCTTCAGCATAATTATAATTTTCACGTTAAATGTCTTGTCATTATTGCAAGCCGTAGTTTCTTTTAATACCAATAAAATTGTTATAACACAATATAATATGATTAAAAAATGATTCACCAGAACTCAATAGACCTATTATAATAGCAAAGTTGGAGTCATGGTAAGCCATGTAAGAAGAACTCCATCCTAGTAAATTAAAACTATTAAAAAACAGTAAGAGCTTGGTCTGCATTTTAGCACTGCAGCCGCAGGGAGGCGTTGAGTGCCCTGGCCCGCTTGAGAATGAGCTCACTCATTCACATATTATCAAAAAACTAACCACCGACTTCATGCCTATGATGTAACGCCATTTTTACAGTTAAACACATTTTTTAAGAATGTAATTATTATCTTTAAACAGTAAATAAAATAGGACTTGCGCTAAATTTATCGAAGGCACTTGAGGAAAGCTATCATCACGCTGCTATTCCAGTTTTAGAAAGCAAATCACCTGTAGTCTAAATTATAATTATATCTATATCTTATAAATACATGCTACATTGTCCAGTTTTTTTTTGTCTGTGTGCGCGCACATATATAATGTTCATCTAAAGCTGTTAGAATTGAGAAGTGTACGATTACTTTTTTAAAAGTTTATGTGACATTGTCGAAGTAAAGTGATTTTTATCTGGAGGGGTATCCTGGAAGGGATAGATGTATATTTGATTGGTGATTTAGCACTCATCATCAAATCGTCAAAAGGTTTACTTTTTTATTGTTGTACACATTTCTTGATGACAAATTTTATATTTACGCTAAATAAAAATCTACCAGGCACTATGACACATAAAAAAAACAAAAACCTGAACCACTACATTGTAAAAATAATTACAATAATTAGATGTGTGTTATACAATATTCTCTGGTAATGCTGTATTTTAAAATATTAAGGACTCAAACAGATTTCTTCAGATTGAAAAAAGAAGTGTGCTCTAAAATTCCAAATGAGGGTATCTATTAATGAATTGAAGTTAAGTAATTCATTTCACAGGAGTCGGTTTTGATCATTGAATCCAATAGCGTAGATTTTATTCAAATTTCATATAACCATAAAACCTTAAAAGTTAAATAATACTTATAACAAATTTTAACAGTATAATGACAACCTATGAAGGGTCATAGGCTGAGTAAAGGTTGTAGTGTGTAATGAAAATGTAATGGTTGTGCGGCGAGGTGATTCGTCTGAGATCATGCTTAGCCGCCATGTTTATCCCCAAATTAACGGTACACAGTTTATAGAGGCTGGGTGTGCCTAGGAGGGTCTTCGGATCCCACTGGGCTCATCCATGGCTTTTAATAGATTAACTAATTTAACTTCCATAGTTGAATAGCAATGCAATTCAGCGCTCTATAGACCGATCTACTCCGCTCCCTCACATAAACAAATCCGAATCTACTATGTAATAGACCGTCAGGACCGTTTCGTTGATTACACTTTCGAAAACAATAATTGTTAAAGATAATGATCTTTAAAGTACTGTCGGCGATACAAGGAGCAGAGAGCCCCAGGCCTTTGGAGGTGGCGTATTACAAATTGACCGATTAGAAGAGAGTTAGTTATATGACCAGGAGTCAATTAGAAAGACGGCAAATTGTTAATTGACTTCGAGCCAGTTGTTAATTTGAACTAACTAGTCCGCCGCGAGAATTCCGACAAGAGTTTCAGCTCTTTGTCCTTTATAATTATACCCCCATTTAAGCGTTCTCATTGTCGCCATTTTATGGTTTTCATTTCTTGCCAA
The DNA here is from genome assembly GCA_964056705.1 of Troilus luridus. Classification (NCBI taxonomy): domain Eukaryota; kingdom Metazoa; phylum Arthropoda; class Insecta; order Hemiptera; family Pentatomidae; genus Troilus; species Troilus luridus. The sequence goes on from OZ057414.1 coordinate 71,730,998, forward strand.
CTCATTTTAACCTGCAAATTTTTGAGGGAACGGATCCCTAGAAATGGGCGGAGTATGAAAAGAGTTTCGAGACTCCTTAATCTTAGTATTTAAGACTTTCCTAATCTTTATAATTGAATTTAGCAATTAAACTATCCCTCTTAAGGTTTGGAAACAGTTATGAAGAATTTTTTTTTTAATCGCTACGTTTTCTTCTAATAAAAAAAAAATAGTTTCTTGACGTAATAAACACTATGCAGTGGATGACTAAGGAAAATATCATCAAGATTCTAAGGCGGAATCTACATTTAACACTCGCGAAGAAATAAGGAAATATAGGGAATTTATCTATAACGAGAGACAAATAGAGGTTTTGTTTGTTCATTTTACGTCACTTTATACTGATATGGCTAATCGGACGATGCTACTTTGGGAGCTCTAAATTTTGCATACCCAAGTTTAATTAAGATAGCGATTTTTTATGAGTACATGACATCGTACAGGCTTGGGACCCCCGTTTAACGCCCCTTCCAAAGGACGGCATAACCAAGGATTTTTTCCTCCCTTTGAAAATTCCTAGGGCAACCTGCCGGGCTACTAACCCACGATCTTGGGCTTAGTAGTTTTGCTATGCTAACCATTAGACCACAGGTCGACCCTTAAAGAGGTTTAGCTTCCATTCTGTGTCAAGTTTGACAGCAATTCATTTGATTTTCTATTTTGTCTAGTTCTATCGTTGGAATCAAAGTGGGTGAAACATTTCTCATTTCTGGAATCATGCATCTTTGTTTTGGTTCAGTAAAATAGCCATACTGAAATATATGAGGTAGTATTACTGTAAATTCTATACCACGTTCTGAACCCCAGACCCGTTCACGGAAGAGTCGCCATGAGGAAGGTCCTGGGTTCAAATCCCACTCGCTGTAGAAACTTTTATTTGATCTGTTAGCGGACGGAGATGGATCAAATGGGATTTAGGAACCTACTGGGGCTAAACTAGCCTCAACAAGAGGGTAACCAAAATAAGTGGCGGGGGGGGGGGGCATCTGGCGGTTGAGCGTGACCAAGAACAACTCCCTATCTATGAAACAGTTCAGTCTCTATCTTGTACCGAACCCCAGTAGAAGTACAGGTATTAATCTGCTGTAACTAATCGGATGATCCTCCCGTGGTGGTCTTACATTTTCCCAATTCAAATATAATTGAGGAGTCTCGTTCCAAACCTAGTTAAATCATTACTTTTGTTTTAAGAGGGCAAAAAACTCGAATAATTTAATTTCTTCCAAGTTTATAAAAATAGAAAAAAGAAATTAATATCAACGGTTCTGTTGTTCATGAAACAGTCTCTACCATGTACTGAAAACCAGACCCATTCATGGATTGTAGCGGTATAGGATTTTTTCTTCATACATAACAAGCGGGGTTGGTCAGTCTGTAGAGTACTACCTTGCTACACTGAAGGTTCCGTGTTCAAATCCGGTTAAGGCAGAAAAATGAGTTAATTGGGTGGTAACAACGCCCCATACATGTAAATGCTCTATATATCTAAGTAATCTTTTTAAACTTTTAATTTTAAAGAACTTTGTAAAAATTACTGATTTCAAATAATGAAATAAAAACATTTCAATAACTTTTTTTAGTAAAAGATTACTATTAACATTTAAAAAACAAACAGAATTGTACATATTTACATTCCCAGTATATCTAAATACGTTATATACAGTGGAGCGTCGATTATCCGAACTAATGTTGTCCGGGATGGTTCAGATAATAAAAAGTTCGGGTAATCGAAATTCACAAAAAACAATATATAAAAGCATGCCTGAAAGGAAAATCTAAAACAATTAATAAAATATTATAAAAATCATGATTATTTATTTACGTAGAAATATTTGTACATATTGAAAAATGAACGAATAAAAAATGCAACACAATGCAAAGAACGACATGTATGTAAAACTAAATCAAATTTATGCAAAGATTTATCAAAATTAATTATGAGGACTAACCAACGTTTTAATACTTGTCTGCTTCAATCATCCTCTTCACGGCAGCTAGATCTCTAATTCTTTTTAGTAGCAACGAATCAAAATTACATTTGAAAAAAAACAGTTCCGTTAATTGAACTTTCGGATAACTCGATTATCCGAACAAAGCTCCACTGTAACTAGGTGGTATATATTTGTTTAAAATAAATTTTTCGGTAACATATTATTGATATCACGCAAAACCAATTTACTTCCTTTTAAGGGAATGTTCTAGAAGGTTCAAGTGTTAGTAGTCAGAAGTTATATCACCTGATTTCCATTGTTATGATGGTTACTGAAGTGCAAGTTCGATCTAGAACCTTCATATCTGAAGTGTTATTGTGAAATCATGTAATAGCTCAACTAATAATAATATATAATAATATATTATAATAATAATAGCTTGGTATATATTTTTATCTAATTATTTATCATGATTCCCTGATAAGTGGAAGAATAAAAGTGTTAACATACAAAAATTGTGATGCCACATAAATCTGTAATACATATATATATATACAATAGATATTTGGCTGCATATAGTCAAAAGATCTTGCAAAATATAAGAAAATATATAATACATTTAATTAATAAATTTAACATGAACGTTTTTTTAACCCTCAAGTACTGACATAGTGCTTCCTTACACCAGTACTAACACTTGATTTAAAAATTCATTAATAGATACAAAATAAAAGATTTAAACATTTTATTGCTTGGTATTACTTATATACCTTCATTCAGTTACCACAATCAACGATTATATGATACTTTTTCAAATTTCAGTAAACAAATAACTAATAAGACCTATGAAGGAAATTGTGAAAATCAAAAACTACATATTTTGAAACGTGTCCATTTATAACTGTTGGTGGAAACTCCTGTTATAAAAAAAAACAAAAAAAACTATTAATAATAATAAAAATACTTTTCAAAAATTAAAATTATCAATATTTCAAGCAATTGACACACATTTTCTTGTAGCACTCTAAGCATTTTGTTTATTTGCATATATCATAAAGAAAATATATTTTCCTTATTCTTTTTATTGGACATACGTAACAATGCTTTCGCATATCGTATACAAGAGGTGTATTTTTTCAAAAAACATCGTGCCCAAATAACTATTTTTAATTTCGAAGGTCAGGGTTCCATAATTGTAACAGTACTATAAAATAAAATAATGTATAAATAAAAAATAATTAGGAAAACAGTTAATATTTATAAATTTAAAAGTATCAATGATTAATATCAACTAATAAATAGGAAACATTAAATGAGAGCTTACCTTGAAAAAAATCAAAGAAGTCTCACAAGTCTTGAGCTATAGTCCGTGGGAACAGGCGTTGCTTATATTTGTGAACGAACTTTAGAACCAACCTTCCACTTACACATTCAATAAGGAACTAGCAAGAAATGAAGGTACTGAGTCAGTACTAGGTGGGAAATTCCAAAAAATGGGTACCAAAAGATCCCAGGGACCATGTATCAGTACTTGTGGGTTAATAGTAATGACACGAAAATAATTTACTAAAGGTATTTATAACAGGAAATAAGAAAAAAGTATTTGAAATATTAAATAAACGATACATTTTGAGCGGGATTACGCAGATGTCTGTTCTAGGGTTTTAATCGGGGACAAAAAGAAGAAACCTAATATTGAAAAGTCTATAGTTTCTTCTTCATATACTTAACATCCACCATTTGGTTAAAGGCTTCACATAATACCAGTTATAACAATATAATATCACTGAAAATGAAATAATAATAATAATAATGACAATTGTGACACTGGACCACAAATACATTGCTCTAAACTTAGCTTTATTGGGACCAGGACATCATAACTAATCACACAATTCCTCACAACAAGCCTGATATCTTGCTGATTCTAAAAGAAGAAAAATGTGTGAATATAGTTGAAATAGGAGTACCGGCAGATGATAACCTCCACAAGATGGTCGCCGAAAAAATGAGAAAATATCAGGACCTGGCAGAAGAATTGAAGCAATTATATAAGCTTCATAAAGCTAAAGTTTTGCCATTGGTCATATCCACAAATGAACTGATACCAGAAATGACGTTAAACAGCATAAAAGAATTAGACCTTAATTATAATATTCTGGATCTAATGCAGAAATCATCATTACTCGGAACTGCGTATCGTTCGAAAAATTAATATTCATTAATTAATTAATTCTAATTAATTTTTCTAGCCTTACTGTTGACTTACGTCCGGGTAGATGCATTCTCCAGTAGAAACCGAGAATAAGAACGACTAATAATGATAACAATAAATATGCAACTCGATAAATTAAATGATTTATTCGATTCGGCACTTAGGCTCAGCTAGATCTATATGATCGTTACAACACACGCCCGTAGCCATCAACAAACTGGTTCCAATGAACTACAAACGAATGACATCTCATTTATTAAATATTAATTATGAAATATACCTCTCAGTCATATACAGCTGTCAACGGGATACGTCTTAACCTAAGTAGGTTCGGTTGAAAAGTTGATAGCTAAGTAAATAATTCATCAACTTCTCTGGTTTATTAATGCCCAATTTAAACTTTATATGGCTTCCAAGTTGCAAATTATGATTCCTCAAGGATTGCATTACAAAATCTATCGTAGTTTTTTACAGTTTAGATATATTCATTAGTTTCAAATAAAGTTCCAATGTCCATTAAATATAGGTACGCATATATTTATTTTTTTAAATAATCTGTAGTTTCGAGGTCTTAGGTCTGGTAGTAATCTGTGGTCTGAGGTCTGAAACAGCCCTTAAGACAAATTCTACCGGTTTATCGGATAGACTTTTAGATTTCATTATGACTGTCAGAGTTTTAAACGCCACAAAATACGGATCAGGAAAACTATTTAATCTTCAGCCAGTTTATTTGTTATCTAGTATTTTGTTGCAGCGTATCATACAACATTGATGATTTTTAATTACCAAATCTTGATTATTTTTTCAGTGTGGTCGTTTCCAAAAGAAAACAAAAAATTATACCAGCATATGCAAAATTTATTCTAACTGTCCTCATCCGATTAGCCATAACAGCATAAAGTGACGTTAAATGAAGCGAACTAACTAATGAACTTTTTTTTGATTTATCATAATTTATAAAACATAAACCAATTGTTTTCTTGTTTTTTTCTTTCTCTTCAATTGGTACCGAAATTATTACCGATAAAAATTGCATTTCATATGAAAAACTATTATAATAAAAATAACTTCTTGTAAACAAGACGAAAATTATTAATTATTTATAGGAGCATGAACGATTTTAATAATTAATTGTTATTATTAATAATAGCAAAGAATGATCCTTTTAAAGCTTATCTACAATTTCCACCCAATTAATTTTATATCACTCAAAATTTTAGTTAACTTTAAAGTTTAAATTAAAACTATTCAAACCATCAAAATTATTAGCAAATTAATACTTTAAATATAAATATAAGAGTTTATATAATGGTTCAAATAGGTCTATGAAATATGAAAATATATTAGTATCACTAAAACTAAAATTAATAATAAATTGATAAAATATGTTAATGAAAAATCTAAAACTGGTTAAAAACATATTACAGATTAGTTAAAATTAAAGAATGTGAATATTAAAATTATGTCCATTAAGAAAAATAATGTTAATTAAAATTAGAAATTAAATTACATATTCCTCAAGGTAGTATCCTTGGCCCAATCCTTTATACAGTTTATACAGCTGACATCCCAACTCATCCTAATACTATCCTCACCACATATGCTGATGATACATGTGTATTATCAGTCAATACCAATCCAGTTATTGTATCCCAAAGCCTCCAATCCCATATCACTGATCTTGAAGAATGGTGCCAGAACTGGAGAATTAAAATAAATTCTCAAAAATCCCATCAAATCACTTTTACCTTACGTCGTAAACCAATGACTTCCTGCCCTTCAGTATCCTTTAATAATATCCCACTTGTGCCTGTAGAACAGATCCGATACTTAGGGTTGCATCTCGACAAACGATTAACCTGGAATCCTCATACAAGACTGAAAAGACAAGAAACCGCTCGACGTTTCAGGCTTCTTCAACACTTACTAGACAAACGCTCTAAGCTCCCAATCAATTACAAAAGACTCATCTACATGACCATCATACGACCTATTTGGACTTACGGAGTAGAGCTTTGGGGCTCCACTAAGCCATCGAATTCTTCTCGTATCCAATCCCTACAATCCAAAATCCTTCGTAAAATCCTCAACGCTCCTTATTTTGTTAAGAATATAGTCATCCATAACGACCTTAATGTCCCATTTGTTGCTGATCTGGCCCGATCCCGGTATCTATCCTTTCATAACAAACTTCATTTCCACTCAAACCCTCTAGTTTCAAACCTAGCTTCCTCTTCAATTCCCGATAATCCTTCGACGCGTCTGAAAAGAAGATGGCCACGTGACCTTCTTAGTTGAACATTCGATTTGAGTACTACCAGTGGTTAGTTTCTCTACTTGTCATTATATCATGTCATTATGTATCACTCAGCCAATTTACTTGTTATATTACTGTAATATAGTTGTAAATAGCAATAAATAAATAATAAAAAAAAAAAAAAAATTACATATTTATTCATGGCAATTTCTGTTAATATATTATGTTAGGGCCTATACTTTAAGTTTTCGTTAGTATATTGCGAATCCTGTACCTATCACCATTACCACGAGTGTGTGCGAGTATTTGTACGTATGAAAGTCTATTAGATATAATAAACGCTATGATGCCATATATACAGACTTTTTATAGGGGGAGAAATGGAGTTCAAAGATAGAATTACTTAAATAAAGGATTTGTTGGAAACCAACCTTTTTACCCACATGTTAGGTCTTCTTAAGGGTTGGATAGACAACATACAAACATAATTTTGTTTGTTTTATTGCATACAAACATAATTTTGTTTGTTTTATTGTATACAAACATAATTTTTTTTTGTACCTTATCTACCCAGAGCTAAAGAAGAACTGCAATGTGGATCGAAACGTAAGCGTAAAATAAATAGTTCATCTCTATTTAAGAAATTATTTCTTTTACCTTCACTCGGGGCATTTTCATCCCCATAATATTAGGACAACGACATTATTCATGATGAATTTTTTTTAGGTTACTTGTAGAGGCGACCTTCGTAATATAAACATAATCTGATAAAATATAGAGAGACATAGAGAAGTTTACCGAATTCTTGCAATATTTTCTTGGTTTCTTTTTCTTCTTCTTCTTCTTCTACATCCTAGTTCCTTTCAGCGTGGAGGTATTTGTTTTTCTTTAAAAACCATATTTAGATAAGGAGGAGGAATATGAATAACGTTAAGGAAGAAAAAGGAAAATGCATTCCTTAAAGACCCTACATATCTGCACGGATAGATTCGTCCTTGTACCCAGTGACACTTGTACCTTGGCCGAACGGGAACACGCGCGAGATTGGTCTGCTCTGAAGTGGACTGCTGGGAAGCCTAATGATTCCCCGCTCAACCACATAATGGTCACCGCCAATAACCGATATCTATTGTGGACTAGAGGAAGGACCAACTCTCCATTACTGCCGCCAAGGACCTTATCATGTCCTCTTTATGCAATCTGGAGCATCCTTCTTCCTCATGTCCTTGTTATGGGATCTTGGTCACTTCCTCTCCAGAGGTTCCATCTTTCAGTTGGTTTCCTTAATGTGCTGGATCCTATGATAATTCGAATATGATTAAAATCAACAAAAATAATAACAACGTCAAGGCTTAAGTATTATTACTAAATTTGCATCTTAATTTATGAAACAAAAGACTTATTATTAACAGTGTACTAAGACCTATCCAAACATAAGGGGCAGATCTTTGGGAATACACGCCCACGTACACAAGATACAAACAACATAGTATAAAATTCTAAGAAAAATTGTTAATGCTCCTTGGTTTATTTCAAATCACACCCGACATAAACATTCCCACTATAAAATCATATATTCAAAACAAATACATAACATTCCACTCATCAACATAAAATCACTAAAATTTACTCGTTCTTCCTCTTTCCTACACCCTGTTATCCGGACTTGATAGGAAAAGATTAAAAAGACAATGGCCAAGAGACCTCCTCAACTATTGATGTTTCCATTTCCAAAACTTGATGCTCCTGTAGCAAAGCAAAGAGAAAAACATTTAGATCAACTAGCATTATTCAAGATCAAATTTAGATTTAGATCAAATTTGCTAGATGCACATTTACAATTACAGGTACAAATGAAAATTAAAGAATAAATGAATAAATTTTCTGTGTACTGTCGTCATATTTTGAATCAACTCTGATCAATATCTGAAATTATAATTATAATTTTGTGGAACCACTAACTCACATTAAATCCGTAGTCTCCTTCTAAAAGCGCATTCTAAAAGCACATGATGTAGGCGAATATAATGGCCTGATTAGAGTCTGATATTCTAAATTTAGGTGCATGACACATTTCTCATATTAATAATTTCCAATAATCTTAAACAATTTCCGTGAATGCAATCAGAATAATACCAGAATAATGATAACAATAATTAGCATATTTATGGAAGCATAATTGATCTTATGGCGTAGCATTATTTGAGGTGTTTTAGCAAATAATATAATGAAGAATAAATTAAGAATAACCTATTCAAATTGTGGAGAATTTGCTATAATTCGAGGGATGGAACTAACGTGTTTTCAAACAGTACGTTAAGGGCAAGTATTTTAGAACCATTTCTTCTTTAGGCCTTGTAGGAAATAAAAACCAATTGTAATAGGTTGGAATCGACTTCTCCCTTCTGAATCCTGAGTACTGAAGTGCCTACACATTAAACGATTAATGTCTATTGTTTTTATACGAATTAGTATCCATCAATGTTAGGTAATTACCTCGTTTATAGTAAAGTATATAATAAGTGTAATTAAATGATTTACAATTATTAAGTAATAATTACAAATATATATTATATGTATCACGATATTACTGATAATATTAATACTTTTATTTATAAAAGTCAAAAGTCTAACAAACATAAACAGTTTACTATTCGGAGGATATTTAAGAAAAAAACATAAAATACTATAACATGGGTATAATAATAATAATAATGCCCACGAAACTTCCAAATTTTCAGGAGATCGTATTTCTTGTTCTAGATCTCTATGTCGAACGTAGGTTTGGACGGCAATGCTTTCACAAACACATAATGGCATGGCAAAACACGGAGAACACAAGATTGAGATCGTGTGTTGGTGTAATATTAATAGTCTCAGAAACTCTCTAGAACATTTTAGGAGTTTACACAATACAAGAGCATCGATAATTTAAATTTTTAGTAAATGTATTTATAAATCTTTTTCCACTTACGCTTGATATCTCTATAATAAATAGTGTCGGGTATTCTTTGATTAAACAAAGGGATCCAAAACAAATAAAACAAAGCATACATTTTAAATGAAAAAATACTGTATAATCCCCAAATCTCCTGTATAAAACACAAACAATATATAAAATAATGTTTTTGACAAGGTTACAATCTCTACGTACTACAAAATAAGTTAATATAAAGTTGCTATACTGAAGGCTGCTTGTTAAAATCCCGCTGCGGCAGAAAAATTATATAATCTATTAACAGTCACGGACGGACCCTGTGGGTCTGCAGACCCTCCTTTGGCTCACCCAGCCTCTATAAATTGGCTCGGGAATTTATATCCATTTCTGCAAGCTATTCAAGAAGACAGTAACGATTAGTAGCCCTGAAACGAGTAAAAAAAAAATATCCTCCTATAATGAGAAATTATATCGCTCCACTTATAGATATATTTTTTTCAAGACCTTGCTACCCGTTTCCCGTAATATATAAGTTAGGATTTGCATGAATAATTACCGCAAATAACTCTTATTTGCTGAAAGGCCATCCGACGAGGTCTCTGAAATCGATAGGAGATAAATTGCTGTCACCGCGGAACTAGCCTCTATCAGGCGACTCTTAATTGCTTCTAATTACTCGAGCAGGGAGAGTACTTGTGCTCCGAAGATTTCATTCAGACTGTTATGGACAGTATTTTTTTTTCCTATTTATGTAATGAAATGACGTGACCTGTTGCATTAAGAAACGGTGACAACTACGATAATAATACTCTCTTACAGTTGCGCAACGAGCTATTCGGAAAAATAATAGCAACCTGTTTAGCTGCCGATAGATTTATCGCTTTTAAATAGCAAATCACTAAAAAATATTATTTTTTATAACCTGTGCCACTATATCACATAAAGGGTCTTAGCTTCAGCACAAGGTAGAAACTGTACTGTTATTAGTAGCGTTGTAGTGGGATAAAGGCCGCGGGAGGGTCTCCTGGTCCTACAGGGTTCATATATGGCTGTTTTTTAAAAAAATGTATCTACCGCAGCCGGATTTATTTGTAATATATTTTCTACTGTGGTAGAGCTATAAGGCCTCATAAAGATTGTCGAGTGGCAGTCGATGTTAATAAATACAATACTTGCCCTATATTGCATTCATTAAATAATAAGGTAGTCCACATATTATTTTTTGATTATGCTAAAAAACAGTTAATGTCACACGTAAATTACATTTATGTTTCCATACAAACTCAATGGAAACTTGAAATTGGAATCAATTTAAAAATGAAAATAAGAAATGAAATGATGAAAATAATCGGTATTTTAATCAGTAATTAAATGAATAAAAACCGCTGTTAACTCATATGAATATCTCAGTTAATAAAAATTATGCCGAATAAAGATAGTTATCATAGGAAATTGGTAAAAGCATTAAAAATAAAAACTGATTATTAAAATTAAATTTAAAGATAAAAATTAAAAAAAAAAATCTTCACCACTAATCAAGAAATGGTCTTGGGTTCAGTACATACTAGAGACTGTACTGTTTCAGAGGTGGCCGAGATCACGCTCAACCCCAATTAATCATCAGGTTTATTCCCCAATTAATGGTACCAGCTCACCAGAGGATGGGTGGGCCCCAGGGAAGTCTGTAGATTACAATACCCCGCTGTTTTCAGAATAAATAATCTATCTGCTGCAGTAGGTTTCGGAGCTGGGACCAATAGTAATTATGCACTCTACACATTGAGGTGTACGATGTAAATATCAATAGATAACTGCTATATTAAAGAGTAATAACTGTTATAGAATACAAAAGTAAACTTAATAAATAGAAAAACTGATTTTCTTTTCTGTAAAGTACGAAAAATGTGGCCGATAGAGGGTAAATTGAAAAGAAGGGAATGTAAAACAATGAAGGATAAATTGTTACGTGACCTTTATCGTCAACAAAAAGGAAAAATAAACAATAATAAATAACCGATTATATTGAAAACTATTAACTGCTGAAGTAATGAATGGTAAATAATAAGAGTAATAACAGATAGAGTAATACTGGATAAATAAAGATATAATGTATGAGTATAAATGGAATTTAAATTAAAAGGAATAACTAAATGAATTCCTTTTAATTTAAAATGTAATATAAAGTGGCGGTTAAGTAAAAGGAAACGAATAAGAGAATGAAATATAGATATGAAGAAGACGAAATAATGGAATAAATAAAATAAAATATGAAAGCAAAACATGCTCACCTTGATGTGCTCACTTTCTTGGAGGAATAATATACTATAACAGTGCACTTGTGAGAAAAACTTCAGGGCACGAGTCATTAATGGGCATCTATAAAATTACATAAGAAAAAAATAAACATTAAATACCATTGTGATACATAAATACGCAAATAGATAATTTAACATCGTTTGAAATGTGAAATCAATAATACGAAAAGTGAACTGTGTATCAGAAGTTTAATAATTAAAAAAGATAAGAAGTTTTCACTACAATCTTAGATAGAAAGAACATACATTTATTGCAATTAAATGAATAGACAAGGGATCTCATAGTTTCAACCGAAATGACTAGCATAACAACTGCAAGACACAGGTTAAAATCACATCATAGCTGAAAAATATAAATTCACATAATAAAATTTAAAAAACTCTTATTAGCAAAATAATAATACACAAAACACTTTCTGTTCCCAATTCAGATTACAGGAAAATAATGAAAATCCCAAACTTTAAATAACATTGTATAAATATGAATAATAATTAAATATAAACTTAATTAATACGGTATACACATACTTTCCAAAGCACAATATCAAGTTTTTAGATGGTGGTCAACTTTTTTTTTTTTTTTAAATAATATTTGCAGTCAATGTATTTTTATTTTACGAAACGATCCCAATGGTGTTGATGAAAATTTGGTGGTTCGCTTTAGAAACACGTATTGCATAAAATATTTAAAAACCTTCATTGAACTTGATTTAGAGTCGTATTGTCTGTTTTACATAGTTGATATTAACGCATAGTTCATTTAAAGCATGTTAAGAATACAAATAAGAACGTTGAAGCTTTACTTTTTATTTACAAAAAATTTCCTTAATTTTTTGTATTTTTTGCTTTGTGCCATACGCATTTTATTAATTCCATCTCAAGATTTTTTTCCCTTCACATTAAATTTATGACAGAAAACCTTATAAACAAGTTAACTGCGAGTTTTGTAGTTGTTTCGTTTCTCCAGGATACTGATAACTTATTCAAAAATATATTCCGATTTCAAGGGAAATCATGACAAGCAATGATTACCGGTAATAATTATGTAGGCTCATAAATGCCATGAGACCGTAGGTATGCTCTGCAGGTAAGCTAGAAGGCCACAGCGGAACACATACCGAAACTGCAAGTGCCCATTTGTACCCTCGGAAGAAGCGGATCTGATAGGCTTCGCTACAGAATGGCGACACTCCAACAGCCTTATTTCTTCAGTGACACTGAAGTAGACATCAGCGCTGTAAAATTCATCTGAAAACCATGCCGTGTCGGTGCAGAAAATTGCCCCACACTTCTGCAATATTCTTCGAGTATATTGAATACTGTAACTGATTTCGTTACATTCTATTGATATATCGTCTTCTGTTTTTCTAATATTCTTAAAAACTGTCCGAGCTCCTTAGTTTAACAGATAACATTATTTTATTTTATTTATTTTTTTTTTTTTTCTAAAGATTGAACATTATTTTAGAATTAGAGGAATCCATTTATTTCTGTTAATTTTTACTAATTTACGAGTGTCAATTTTCAGACCACTGACTCTTTAGGTATATATAAATCTTTTAATGGAATATTTTCCAATCATTAAAACTTAATCGTTCAAATGAGCTATTTATTGAGTATATTACTCGTCCTCGTATCATGAATGAACATTAGCACTCATCAAGATTACAAACTAAACGGATTAAAAAAATACCTGTACCAATATTAGTTTTGGCGGGTATTGGTTCGAGCATATGGTAGAGGATGTACAGTTTCTAGGGCAACGGTTGTGCAGCGAGGTGATTCATCCAAGATCACGCTAAACCGCTAATTATGGGTTCCAATATTACAGTGGCTATGTAAGGTCCCACCCATCGGTCCCAGAGGGTCCGTGGCTGTTAACAGATTTAATAATGTATCAGCATCGCCCAGATATAAACCTGTAGCTTTCATATAGCAGCTGAATGCCCTACCCACTGCTTCTGAAACATATTTTTAAGGTATAAATATTAGCATTTAATGAACTGATAACAACTTGCTTATACTCAACGTTTTCAGCATGTTGGCTTGTAGCTTACCTTTAACACATACTCTACTGCAAAAGATACCGGTTCTGTCTTATTTACTCGGTTGGTTTCAGACCTATTATAGATTCCCTAATGATGACACCATATCTACTTATAATAATACATTCCAGCGTGGAATTTCGAAAGTCAACATAAAAGAACTTTTTCCATTTCCGTTCTCTTGGGCAAAAGATCTTCTTGTTTGCAAAAAGGCCCTTGTGTCCGGTCGGATTTGTGTAACAGGAATTGTAGCTTGTATCCCACAATGCAGGAAGTTCGTATAACCTGATGATGATGATACTTAAAACATCTTTGGGATATTCAGAACTTTTTAAAGAAGTGTAAGTAATGAGCCATGAGTGTAAGTAATACTGAAAATTAGATAAAGTCTATTAAATTTCACAAGAGGAGAGAAATGCATGAGAGGCATTATTAATTAGTCTATTGGTCGTGTTGGAAAGCTCACTTAAAAAAAAACATCAAGATAAAAATATTAATAATTTTAAAGTTTTATTTAAGACATACTTTCAAAATGTAGCTTTATTTTTTCTCTTCTTCTTCATGTGCCCTATTCGTTACGAAAGTTGGCTATCATCACGGCTATTTAATTCTATTTCTACATTTCTAACTAATTGTACTGATGTCAGTCCACACCGCAGACGTAAGTTGTGGAGCCACGGATGTCTTGTTCTTCCAGGTCCGCATTTGATCTCTATCTAACCCTGGACTATTAGTTGTAGTAGTTGGTATCATCCATGCCATTCAATTTTATCCTTCGCTTTCTTAATACAAAAATTTACAAATCCTTGAAATTATACGTCTTATTTTCTGGAAGTACTTTTTCCAATTATAGATTGTTTCCTGGGAGTAATTAAATAGAAACAATTAAGCTGATTTTGTTTGTTTATTGGCAGTTTAGCATTTTCTCTAGGGGTTTCCTCGGGTCAAACAAGGAGACAACTGCCCAGCGAAGAGGTACGACGGAAACTGTGGTCAGGTTACACCCTCGTCCCTGGTCAAGCACATAGCTGGCCGGTGTAGCGTCTGAGCTATGGCTAGTTCCAACCTAATTAGCAGAACTTTATGCTCCCTTGTACGTCCTGGCCAAACTCATAAAGTTCCAAAGGATTCCGGCTCAAGTATTTTAACGAGGGAACGGTCATGAATTTGTGATTATTGTCGGCTATAGATCAGCTCAGAGAAATTAGAATTGGGTTGGATATATAGCATTTTCATCGGGAGTTTAATTAATAAAAATGTAAGAAAGTATATGCGACATTTTACTATTGCTATTGATAGAATGAGAAAAAAATATGGAAGATACAGGTTTTAAACATTTTTTTTTAAGCATGAATATATAAAATTCATGTGTTTTTTCCACAAACGGTATGGTATTACATAGGTAATATTTTTTCCTTTTACTCTGTGGCTCACAGTGATATTTATTTAAAAAAATTGTATACACCCTGTTCACAGTTTGGCGTCAATTTGTATTTCAAGCACTTCTAGTTTCCTCCTCGCACAGCATTTACAATATCCATAAATACAGTTGTTGTCCGAAACTCAATAAATATTCAATTCCAAATTGCACATTTTTTTTGTTTGTTGATAAATAGTTTTTTTTTTGTACAACTATTTCATTAAAACATGAAATCTTTATGACACACCGTACTGCTTCTTAACTAAGTGTTTGGATTATTCCGTGTGGTGGCTATTTTGGGTGAGCTTAAACGTAGAAAGTGTTTTATTCCACTAACGATCCTCGTCCCTGTCACTTTTGGCGTTAAAATGAAATTTCACTAATTGATTCTCTCCACTATATGCTGGACAGTTTAACGGCATTTTTGAATAATTGTGGCTATTTGATTCAGAGATTTACAAACGTTAACATGTTTAAAGACCAATAGACGTTCTTTAAACGTTGTGTGTACTCCCACCGTTGAAAAAGATCAATTATGTGGTAGACTTTATGGAAATTAAAAGAAACTAACACTCTCGAGTTTAACTAAATCAAAATAGTTTAAGTAAACAAATATTGGGAAAAACAAATGTGTATCATTTTAACTATGAAGAAATATTTTTATTATTAAATCCTTGTTAATGTTTAGTTATTAGAACAAATTATATCTTTTAATTTAATACGAGTTGAACTTTTAGTTTATTCAGATTCCTATGGATTCCTGGTGTATAATGATATATATAATGACTTTGAGCCACAGTAATTGAGTAATGCAAATAAGAACTGATTGAGCTTTCCACTGTACATGCAGTAACTATTCCGAAACAATTATAAATGTTTACAACTTTTTATAAGCATAAATTTAAATTTTTTTTCTTGTCTGGAAAAGGCAAGATTTCTGACAGTGCAAGTGCAGGTGCTGCTGAGCCAAGGAAAATGTGTATTCCCCCCCCCCCCCCCCCCCCCCCAAAAAGAAAAGATTTATAAGTTAAAAATTAGCTCATAGTTCTTGTACTCATTATTGTTGCATATGATTTAAGAAACCAAATATTCACGGTTACTTTGATTATATTTTAAATCTTCTTTATGACCTAAACTTGGCTTATTCCTCGCTCATGTGGTCCAACTCTCCGAAAGAAGAATGGGATACAATTTTTCAGAATGACACCTCACCCTGACCTATCTCGAGAGAACAAAGTCACAGGTATCAATTACCTCTTGAGACGAGAACCGCACCGCGTTCATGCTCTAAAAGCTGAGGGGTTTGAGTTGCGCAAGATTTGAGAAAGATGCGTTGAGAATCGATTGAGCTGTAGCCCGCATTGTGAGGGGTTAGGTAAGGCGGCACCTCCGTGGATCTTTGCGAAACTTCTGCGGACACTCAATGGACCTTACGGTAGCCAATTCTTCTTCTCGCTATTTCCTAATCTGGGTACAGCAATCCTTCGGAGGAAATGCTTGTTAGAATGCCAGAATGTGGGCTCTCATAAGTAAATCATGGATATAGTCCAGCTAACTATTGTAAACCAAGTAAATACAATGGAACTTCTAATACAACACAGTTTTTTCAAGGGAGTTGTTAAAAGTCTGGGATGAATCCTGTGGATCCGGAGACGCTCCCTGGGCTCACTCATTCTCTATAATGTGAGTACCCTTAAATGAAGGAAACCTTGCGGTTGAGAGTGATCATGGTGATCACCTCCCCATACAAAAATCCTAGAAACAGCACATTCTCTACCTTGTACTGAACCTAAGACTCACCTGGGCTGCTAGAGGTACAATTTTTTTGTTAATGCCTGTCGAAGCAATAATAGCTACTATCACCTTAACTCCCAAATTAACTGAAATAGTGAACTGTTTCAACTTATGTGTTCACCAATACATCCTAACTAAACTGAAGGACCTTTAGATAAACTGAAGGTTTCTGTTATGTATCAAATTAATATTTAAAAATTATCACCATCATACGAATAATAAATATAAAATAAATTATAATATCTATAATCATAGTCTTTATCGATTGACTTCACCATTCGATTGATTTCTCGACAGCTTGAAAACAGAAATTGATAATGCACAAAAAGAGGTAACGGTCTTGAGACTCTAGAAGTGTTTCTAACTATTTTTCAGATGTTTTAGGACTCCACAATGATGATGTAATGAACGATAATGGGTTCAGTAAGGCTAACCGTAAATTTTATACAAAAATAAGAGGCGAAAGAATTTATAGAAAAATAATTTAACTTAACGGTTTTTGTGGGATGAATTCTGTATAGCCATGTTTTAATAAAATATAATATATACGATTGCAATTCTTATTGAAGGTGAAGAAATGATATATTTTTAAAAATTACTGTATTTGTGTTGCTACTTTCAGAGGTCCAGTTTGGACCAGTTGGTGTCCCTCATTCCCCAGACTGGCTCCCTAATTATCTTACCTGCCCAAGTTACTCGAGCAAGTTCATTACCACTTTCTTTTAATTATTAAAAATGTTAATTGTTCCAAAGCGGGCTGCGATATTTCAAAAATTAATTAAATCGTCAGCAATTTATCGACGCGCTGATGGTTCGCAAGATGAAATTGGGGTATCATGATAAATTAAATTCTTGGTGGGAATGAGCGTAAAGTAAGTTATTTGAAATATAAATAAATTACAAAGATTATTTATTATAGTAAATGTGACTACAGCTAAAAAAAGTATTGTTAGAACTGATATTTCGTATTTGAAAATATTTTGAAGTAACTATAACGGTTTTGTCATAGTTAAGGCAAGCCCTATTTTCTTATTATTAATTTATAAAAACAAATTTTTATGAAACAGTATTAAAAATAAAATATTGTGTAATCCATGTTTTTAAAGTAGATGAGATTAAAGGTCATAACTACACTGATAAAATAACAGTTTAACAGGGAGCGGAGCAGCTCAGAGGTTGAGCACTGAGTTGCTGTGCCTAAAGTTCAAATCCGTCTGTGGCACATAATTTATTTTATCTATTACCAGCCGGGGATAGATGGTGTGGGATCAGAAGGCACTCCCGAGGATTATCCGATGTCTCTATAAAGTGGGAACCCTTAACAGGGAGGAAATCTGGCGGTTGAGCGTGATCTTGGGAAAAACAGCTCATTGTAAAACTGTTGTCCTTGAAATAGTAGTCTCTGCCGCTTACTAAACCCCAGAATCTTCATGGGCTGTAGATGTACAGGTTTTTTAATCAGTTTTATGAGATACATACACAATTTTGAATGTAAGTATTACTACTGATAACTTGAATATGGAGAATGGAAAATTTGACCAATAGATGAAATTAGTGCTATAAATATATAACATTAACTACAGTTGATGATAAATTTGAATAATATGGGCAAAAGATTTCAACGATGTTCTACATTTCGATTTTGCAATTACCTTGTAATAATGTTAGGGATGTTAAATGGCACCATAAAAAGTGCTAGGTTTTTATTGCTTGTTAACATAATTACAGCTTATGTTAACCGTGTGAGGATTTGTATGACTTGAAACATGGTCGATCTTTTTACAAATTGCAGTAATTAAATAATTAAACCTGAATTCATTACTGAAGAGAAACCCTGACATTTAAAGTTCTTCACAAATAGGCATTATTAGCAGACCTGAGGGGCTTTGCAAATATCTGCTGAGGAGATTTGCAAATATCTGGGTCGAATGTGGAAAATATTTCTCTGAATAATTGAGACAATGACTTGTTTAGCTATTGGTGATGTTTTGTGTATCGCTGAAATGTCTCGCCTGTTCCAACCCGGCTGTAGTAGATCTTGTCTGTTAACATCCATATGTGAACCCTGTGGGATCACCCTATTGTTCAACTAAAATTTAGGTCACAATGTTCTTATTTTATATAATAATTAATCCTGCACTTTATATACGATATTATGTATTATGCCGTAGTAATAAAATGTTTTGAATAAAAAAAAATTAATCTTTCCTTACTGTTTTATCATTGGAAGAACTAAAAAATACTAAAGAACCAGGACCAGATGGACTCCCCCCTGAACTGTTTAAGTATGGAGGAGAAGAATTAGTCAAAGTCCTCTATAATTTAATAATGGAGGTCTGAAGGTGGAGGGAATCCCATGTGAGTGTTGCAATGCAGTTATATGCCCGCTTTAGAAGAAGGGGGTGTGCTTGATTGTCATATTATCGTGGTATATCCCTCTTACCATATGCTTATAAGGTGTTCTCTCGGATACTTTATAAAAAACGCTTCCTTTTGCCGAGCAGAATATAGGAAAATATCTGACATTAGAAGCATTCTGGAGAGGTGCAGAGAGTATAATATCCAAACACACAGGTGCATTGACTTCCGAATGCCAATAATAGTATAAAGTTATACTATTTGTACTAGTTATAATAGTTGGCCCTCGACAGTGCAGTGCGGAAATCTGGAATACAAATTTGGGGAACTATATTCAATAGATCTTCTATGACTTTGGCCTTCGCAGATGACATATATATTGTTGCAAGAACCCCTGCAGATTTAGAAAATGCTTTTTTCAGTCTCCAGATAGCAGCGGCTAGATTGGGTTTAGAGGTCAATGTATCAAAGCCCAAATATATGCATCCGGGCCCACAACTGGGTGTGCACGAACCAGCGCATTTTATGGCTGGAGGCTTTACGTTTGAAAGGGTGAATGAATTTGTGTCCTCTTCTTCTTCACTTGTTCACATCTTGGTTCACAGGTAAACGCGGATAATGACGAAAACAAACATTCATCACAGAATTATGTCCTCAAATAAATGTTATTTTGGGTTGCTGAATCATTTCAGGAGCAGGGCTATTTCTTAAAACACGAAGGTGCATTTGTATATGACCCTGGTAAGACCACTTCTTACCTATGCCTCCGAATGCTGTACATAACCCAGTTCACAGGAAGCCCTTTTCCTAAGGCCCGAGAGGAAAATATTGAGGAGAGGTTATGGCCCAGTTTGCACCAATGGGATCTGGAGGATAAGGACGAACGCTGAGCTAACAAGCCTCTTGAAGAGCCCAGATATTTTAAGGGTAATAAAAGCAGGCTGGTTTCGATGAGCAGGTCTTATAATCAGGATGACCCAGGATCAGATTCCTAAATTGGTCCTAGACGAGAGGATTTATGGGACAAGAAGAGTGGGAAGACCTCGGCTCCAATGGATCGATTGGGTGGCGGCAGATGTCAGGTTCATCTTGGGAATCCGCATTTGGTGAGCAGTGGCAACCAATAGAGAAGACTGACGAACCAAGCTGCAGGAGCGCTTGACTCTACGCCACTGATGATGATAATGATGATGATTGCTTTATCATCTGTTGATTTTAATGCTCCCTAAAGATTTGGCTGATTTTGTTCATCTGGAAAAAATGAGTTACTGCTTATTACTTTCACCATTTTATTCTATGATAGAAATTTTTCATTCTGTATTTTATTCATTAACTCAAGTATTTATCTAAGCTCACAGAAGTAGTTTTTATTCATCTGTGAACTCATTACTGTTCCAGTTATTTTCATCATTTCATTTATATATATTTTAAAAAATTAAATTATTCATTGAAATATACAAATGTATTATAGCAATACATAAATGGTAATAAGTAATATAATATATAATAAATAAATAATAGGCAGGAATGATGCATGGTGGCATAGATAAAAACAACTAGAGAAACTACCCATTAGTAGTACTCAAATATGAAATTCAACAAAGGTCATGAGGCCATTTTCTTTTTAGACGACCCGGAGGAGGTTTATACTTTTAATTTTACAATTTACGCTTATTTCTATTTCGTAATGTGTTCATATTTGTAATTTGTATACGTCATTAATGTATCAGTTTCTTTCAGGCTTTGTTTCTTGCTTAAACTTAATTTAGACCTATTAAAGGTTAAATGTGGATTTCTGGCTAGTTGGTTAATAAATATAATATTTGATAAAGTAAATATTAATTATTGAGATCGATCGCCGTAAGAATCATCGTTTTCTTGTTTTGGAGACCATAGCTGCCATAGCATTGTTATTGTCTATAATAAAATGAATAAGTCTATGGGGTAGCTCAATGGTTGAGCGGTGAGTAGGTTTGTTGAGGATTCGGGTTTTTTTTTTTGTTTTTTTTTGTCGTCGCGTTTATGTTCTAATGGAAGGATAAAGTGGATTCGAATTTTCTGTTCGCCTTTGCAATCAGGTATAGATGCTGAGCCCTTTCGAAGATAATTCAACTACATTCTAACACAGCCCGGTTTCCCAAGTTACAGCGCCTTCCGCCTAGTACACGAGATGTCGTCCACGACTCCTAGCTCACTTTTGACCGGCAGATCGCCGATCCCACGAAGAGGACGTAGATTTCACAGAGCATTGCAGAACCAGATCTTCGAACATAATTACATAAGTAGACCGGACCCGGGCGGAGGACCGATACACCGCCTAGATAGCCTCCGTTATCTCCGTTCACCGCTGCCGCCATTGTGCAAGCGATTTATTGCTCTCATAAACAGATTCCTCCGCCACTATCTGCTTTCTCGCCTAGTTTATCCTCCCCTATCTCCCTTATCAGTTCCTTCCCCGACTACCGCTCCCCGCGGTCACGCTGAAGATAAGGGAACGAGCCCTTCCTTGCGGCATTCCGCCTCCGACTGATTCAGATAATGCTTTCTTAGATTGTCCATTCGATTCGCCGGGCATTCAAATAAGCTTTTTGAAAACGGAGGAATCCCTACGTCCTCTGTCGGTGAAAAGATCTTGGAAATAAATATGGATGTCAAGATAACACCTCAAGACACTATCAGAATTCTAGGTCTCAATCGGATATCTACAGCATGCGCAAATTGAAAATTCTTCGGTATCTTTGCATGTATTTCTGTATAATAAGCAAAGTGAGTCATATGGAAAACAAGTATATGATTAAAAATATAATAATTAATATTGTGCTTTATGTTTTAATATACAGGAAGTAAGAGAATTCCTTAAATTAATCAATTAACTAATAACTATTATTAAATAAATTATACACATCGTCGTTTCAGTGACACAAAAACGTTTCTACAAAATTAATGTTTTTGAAATGCCTGTGGTATGCAAGAACGTTGCAAGACAAGTAGTAAGTTTTTATTCCTTTTGATTTGAACAAGAGCATATGTTGTTTTCTCCCTAAAAATTAAAATACTGCACTGATGATGTGTTGGTCATGTGGCTAGAATGGAAGATGAGGCCATTCCTAAAAATGTTTTGACAGAACATCCTACCGGACGAGAAGAAAGGGAAAGCCGAAGCTCCTCAGCTCGGTTGGTGTGGATAGAGACTTAAGGCTTTCTTTGGGGCATTTTCTTGATTGCATTCTAATATAAATATCTTATTGTTATTTTTAAATGAGAAATAGAGGTGGACACCACTTTCAACTTGGTATGACCTAAGGCTAATCTTTTTTTTCTTCTAAGATTTATAAATTAAAATTTACAACTGTATCATAACAATACAACAAGTAAGTGGAAGGTTTTTATGAATCAAAACAGTTTTAAGTTTATATTTAACTCATTGGATAATCTTTAGTAAGCTATAAGATTTTCTTTTTCCATCCTGTAATAAAAATAACAACTATAATAGAAGTAAAGAACTTTTTTTTATTAAGCAATTTTTTGCAACTTAGTTGTTTTGTGTATCTAAAAGGTCGCGGCATAGATGTCGTTCCAGCCAGTCTCCTTCTCTAATACCCCTCGCTGCCATGCTCTCCTCCACATCCTGTAACCATCTTTTTTTGGGTCGTTCTCTTATCCTCCTTTCCACTGGGCAATATTCGAAGATTATTTTTGGCAATCGGTCCTCTGCCTTTTTTTTTAAGTAGCCATGCCATTTCAATCTTCTTGTTTCTATTGCGAAGAGGATCGTTGTTTCCTGGTCAACCAAACCTAATTGCATAATTGTTCTATCAAGGACGTGCTGAATTCTGGAAATAGCACAACAGCTTCTCCAGAAGTCCATCTCCACGGCCAACAACTGCGTGTCTTCCTTTTTCGTAATAGTCCACGTTTCGGATCCGTAGAGGATAACACTTCCAACGAGTGGAACATCATTTTTTTTGTTTTGAGGTTAACCTCTCTGCTCCACAGAACCGAGTAAAATTACCCAATAGTTTGTCTGCATTTTACAATTTTATCTGTTATATCTTTATTGGAGCTTCCATCGTCTGCTAGCCATCTGCCTAGATATTTGCATTCATGGGTTTTTCCAATCTCCCAATTCTCGAGGGATAAGGTTGTGTTCGCATGTATTGCCATGTACTCTGGTTTCTTTCTGTTCATTTCCAGACCCCAAGCAGCATATTCCTCCTACAGTTTTCTTAGCATGTAGCTGGCATCGTCATCATCACCTGTGACTATATAGTAAAGAACTGTTACAATTAATTGAATATAAAAATTGTCTGCTATGCGTCTACCAGAAAATTGATATAAGACCCATGATTCATAATCTCGTCCGTTAAAGTGCGCCATAGTTATACCGTTTATAAATTATCTGAAATAAAACCAATTAAGGGAAATTGTATACTTATCCTACTCATATATTATTTGTATTTCCTACTCATATATTTGTATTTATCATAGGATCGAATGAATCAATAAAAATCAAATGGTCATTAACAGAATGTAAATAAAAGCAATGGTTTATTTTGAGTCGATAGGAGAGGATCGCTGGCCATCGCATTCCTTCTACTAATGCACCGTAAAATCACTATCGCCTAATAACTTAGCTCGCGATTACTCATAACACCCTGGTTTTACAGTTGTCGATCTTATCCCCGGGAACGAACGCTACTTAGGAAGCAGTGGCGTTTAGTACCCCCTTCATCCGCAAGTTATTTATGTCTGTGCTAATATCGCACCCATCTCGCTAATTACAATCCATTCGGACGGTTCATATAAGCGCATATAAGTCTTAACTCTCATTAAAACGCAGCTATATTATGTATGTATGTTCCTAATGAATAACAAGAAATTCCTACCTAATATCAGACCATCCAACATTTTATCAATGTTCTAATCTTTTATCAATATATCTGTTAGAATAGAATAGAAAAATAATTTTATTCTGGGACCAGGTCTCTTCAGATATCAGAATGACAGATGTGTTCAAAAACAATTGAATATATATCTAGCAAAGGGCTACATCATAAGAATGGTACAGTATTTACATAAGTAGTTTAAAATAAATTTTCTGGCAACAAAAAAAAAAAATTACAAGAACTAAGCTGAGAATAAAACCGCCACAAATAACAGCCACATAACATGTATAAAAAAATATCTTTATAAGTGAAGAAAATTGTCCGGGAATCTTTAATGCTTACTTTTATTTGGGTAGATTTTTTATTATAATAATGATCGAAATTCTTCTAATCAATATTTACTTGCTAAACTTCGAAATAGGTACATTAAAGTATGGAGTTTGTCGCTTCGAGTAAAGTTACAACAAATTTTATCTTTTCCCTTTTAATATTCTCAGTAATAAAAATAATCGTGAGTTTTAATATGAAAAAATAGTGTAATCATGAAAAATGTGTCTATACATTTCATAAAAAAATTAACGTTTCAACAAAATTCGAAGAACAGATGATATTACCAGTCGGGGCTTTAATCTATACACTGTTAATAATAGTTATACGCAGTCAGTATATAGTAACCATTTATATACAGTAAGCAAATGAAAAGTTGAAACTCGTTGTGACTTAACTCGTAGCGACAACCTACGGAACTGATACCAAGGTATATCAACAAATCTAACAAATCTCATGAATTTTGCTATCACTATAGATCCACGACACCCTGCCCTTTTTTATGTTTCATTCCCGGTATCCCGATCCTAATATCTTGATACCTAGCTGCTTTGTTTTTGTGTAAACACCACTTGGACAATGAAGTTGTTAAAAAAACGTCTAATAGTAGCGTGGTTGCATTTTTCTAAGAGATCACAATTTACGAGAAACTGTGGTGCAGGTGAATTGGGACATAGTCTACCGATTACTATATTGACAATGTATCTCCCTTCAACATCAGTGTTTTCGTCGATCGAACCAGAGAACGTTGTGAAGTCGACACTGCTATATTGCACGAACGATATAATACGGCAGAATCACTTTTAATGTCACTTATATAAAACATGTATTTATATAAATTTACTTCTGTATTGCATTAATGCAAAGAGTAAATATAATTATTAATAACATAAGAATTGAGACAAAGGCAAGTAGAGAAAATACCAACTGGTAGTACTCAAATAACAGATTCAACATAGAAGGTCACGAGGTCTTCTTTTCAAACGCCTCGGAGGATTATCACGAATTGAAGAAGTAGCTATATTTGAAACTACTGGGTTTGAATGGGAATAAAGTTTGTCATGAGAGGACTTATATCGGGTTCGTGCCAAACCACCAACAAATGGGACATTGAGGTCATTATGGATGACTTTCGTCGTAACAAAGTAAAGAGGACCAAAGATTTTACAAAGGATTTTGGATTGCAAGGACTGAATATGAGAGGAATTCGATTGCTTAGTGGAGCCCCAAAGGTCTACTACGTAAGTCGAAATAGTTCTTATTATAGTCATGTATATTAGTCTTTTGTAATTAATTGGTAGCATAGAATGTTGAAGTAGCCTAAAAAGGCGATGAGTAAAATATATAATACATTATTAATGTGAACTAAAATACTTCAGATCAAAATAAATGTATGCACATAGCGAACATAGTTTCCGTAATTTTGATGAGAAAACTGGCGATTGGTGTATGTGATAAATTCCAAATATTCCATTAAAGAAGAATATGCCCTAATCAGACCATGTCCCTGAACGCGGTCGAATCCCTGCTACTATGATCTTTCTTAGTGTTTAGAATCAGCGAATACAACTGTTGACTAGTACTAGGGATGACAAGGAGGGCGGTGGTCGTGGCCGTTCGGTCCTTGCGTTGCCCAACGCCTCCGGTAGATACGGAGCGGCCGCAGATCTTAATTAAGATGGCAACGACGTTTCACGAACGGAGGCAAGGTCGGCATCAGCTCTTGCAGAACATCCTACCTTGACCACTCTTTCTGCTACTGACCTTTCTGCAGTCGTGAAGGCAGATATCTCGGCCGCTGTTGGTTTTGGCCATATCGCAAATAGCCGATAGTGGGATCGCGATTGGGAGCGTGCATCATGAAGTGACCCACTAACAAATACGCCCCGGATTATGAAACAATTAAGAAGATAAATGTTGCTAATCCTCTCCAGTTTCAGCTCTCCCAAGGACACAGCTGGTTGGTATTGGTCCGGAGAAATTGCCCGGATAGCTTAGATCCTGTAAATACTGATTTTAATACTGTACATAGTTACTAGATAGTGCTATAATCGATCATTATTGACATATTTGAAAAACCTGTGTACTTGGAAAAATAACGAGTTGGTTCAGTTTTTATTTATGTTTCTATAATTCATATGAAAACTGGATCACAATCCCTAATCTCCCGGCTCTAATTTGGATATATATAAAGAAGGTTCTTAATTATACCTGTGCATTCTATTTAATACATATATATTTATTTTTTATATCAGTTGCTTAGGTTGTCACTTCGAGTTAAGTTCCAAGAAGTTTTAATTTTTCATTCGTTTACTTTTTAATATTCTCAAAAATAAAAACAATCGTTTTACTTAGATAAAAAAGAGTGTAATTATGTGAAATGTCTATATTTCGTTTATCAATTGATCAAGAAATGAATGTTTCAACAGATATTAAGGAATATAGATGACATAAACTAATCAGTATGTTTAGTTGATTTTTTAAATCATATTTAGTCAGTAATGAAATCAGTTTTATTTTCTAGAATATAGTTTAAACTTTTTCTGACTTAACTCGAAGCGACAACGTGCTGAACTAGTAATTAAATTTTTTTGGAATAGAACATTTGATTTATTTAATATTTTAAAAATAAATTTCGTTATGTAAGGTTTGATCTCTGCCTGATCATCGTGATATTATCTCTTCGCGTTCATTTGAAAGAACTGGGGCTTTTCAATGATATCTATCTACAACTTTCATACATTTCCCATTTTACTCTAACGCAATCGAATTTGTCAAGCTATTATCTTTGGAAAGAGAAAAATAATAAAGAGACAAAATAATAATGCTAAATTAATAACATCTGATATATTGATTGATATGCTATCAATGCCGACGCAAACTTATATTTTCTACGAAGTCAACCAAACGCTGTTTGCAATAACAAATAGCGCAATTACGACTTCGGCAATTTCCAGACAGATCGCGTGTTTTGAAAGATTTACCACCCAGAACCCGAAACACGCGCGCGCGACTGCCACCGACATTTGAAAAATCGCCCAATCCGAACGCTACCTTTTCCTCCAGGTTGCGCTCGTAAATTAATTCGCCGAGATCGGGCTAATAATAGAGGGCGGCGGAGTGAGGGATGACCCGATCTTCCCGGATTGAGATTTTGACAAGAGGTACCAGTAAATAACTCGTTGGGACGCTGCTTCGTGAGCTACCTAATAGCAGGCCTAGTAACGTCTCAATAGTCCTCCGATACATCAATGTGCTCTTCCAGTCGGTGCGAGATTGCTCCGGATCGGGGATAGTCATCGGCAGGGCGGAACTTGTCTTACTGTACCGGCGTAACAGCCATGATCATTACCTCTGTAACTACCTTTGGTGGAACATAAGTGCAACCAAAAAAGAATATTTGTCGACGTTATGAAAAAATTGGATCAATTAGTTCTAAGTTATTTAGAATTTTTCATACCTGCATAGCAGTTGCCTATATTAAAGGCTCAGTTGCTTAAACAGATGTAATGTTTGAAATGGATCATCTTCAGATATTCAGAGAAATTTCCTGAAAAAATGTTTTTGGGAAAGATTAGCTGACGAATAAAAGACACAATTTAATCTGCAACTGGAACCATCTGAACAATTGAAGGTTCAGTCGAAGGTTAGTTAAAAGACTAGTGGTAATATTAAGAGTTAAATATTTTAATTAAATTTCTGTCTGAGTGTTTAAAAAATAGATACGTTAAGATAAAACTTAATAGTAAAACGAGAATCATGTACAATGAATCCCAGGCTATTAAATGGAAGACTTTTCGAATATTTGTGGACTATTCGAAATGCATGGAGAAGCTGAAGATTAGATCAGCAGATATTACATTTTTGAAGGCCGAACTGTACCTATCTATGAGTTTTCAGGAAGTACCTAAGAAGAAGACACGACCGCTTGGTGCAAAATGCAAGAATGATTTGGATAGGAGATTTGGGGCTGTTGAGACAAAGATGCAGAGAGTTGGAAAAATGTTTTCCAAATTGGCAAATTAGAAATAAATAAATGAGAAGAATATATCTTAGAAAGGAACATGAACAAATCATTACAATTCGTGTGTAAATTAAAAGCCCCCATATTATACGCAGTTACCTACATTTTATGATGATGTATATCTTTTAAAACACACTTTCATAAAGGGATTACAATTATTAATAAAATAAAAACTTGAATAAATTAGAAACTTTATAAAATTTCAACCACTTTTCTAACTCCATTTCGATATATCTGAAAATATTTATCTGGCGATCTAAAGATACGGATTGAAATTGGTTTATACAACCGTTATAGAGATACATTCGCTATTTCCAAATTTCTGTGCAATATATAGAGTTTTTTCTTTCCGAAATTTCCGAAAAATTTGGACACTGAATATTGATGTTTATAAATTCATGAAGCCAAGAGGAGAAACTATTAATAGGACATAATTTGTTCATATGTGAATATCGGCAGTCATCAATCGAACTTTGGCAGCTGGGGTATCATCTAAGGGTGCATACATTGTGCGTCCCGTATTGTGTGAAACTTAACACTGCTGTGTTGAATAAATAAAAAAAAACCTTTTAATACTATTATTTATGCACTCGTTAGAACTTTAGAATTCTACATTATATCTATTCGTGCTTAAATAAGAAAAAATCCAATGCAGAACTATGTAACCAATTATTACATTGCAAGAAAAGTATTTTGCGATGTTGATTTATAATGGTCTATTATTAAATAATATTATTTAATTTAAAAAATGATACATTGAAAGTATATACAATACTTTGTAAGTAGTTCGTCTAGAAAGTTTAATATAAGTAACATGAGAAAATAAAAGTCAAGGTTTTATCGGGTTTAGTTGGGTACTAGAATTATCTATTTATTTTTCATTAATAAAATAAAACATAATTATAAAATTGATACTCTCTAAAATTGAATAATGCTATTCATTGTTGAAATGGTCCGTTTAATTTAATTTTTATTTGTGGTTCGACTTGATGTCGGCCTCCAAGAATGCAAACGAGCCTCAGAGGCGAGAATGACAGGAGCCATTAGCGGTTTGGCAACCCTGCCACGTGGCGAATTATGCAAATAGCCGATTGCAGGGGTTGGCACCACTGCTATATCATAGAAGACACGATCCTTAAGGTTAGCGGCAACCGAACTATAGCACGTTCAGGGGCATGATAGGTTTTCAGGAGAGTTCACGGCGAGGGGATCAGGGACAGCTTTTCAGTCCCGCCTTTTGTTTTCCCAATCCTCCAAAAAGAGTGGACAGGAGGACTGTATACATCAGCAGCCAATCGCATGGGTTTTGTTTTTTTTCCTCGAGGGAAATCTTAAGCCCTTTTAGTTGTGTAGACATATACGCATTTTTTTTTTTTACACTGATTGCGATTATAAATAAAGGGGAGTGAGGTAGCCCAGTGGTTGAACGTTGAGTTGCCATGCCGAAGTCTTGGGTTCAAATCCCGCAGCTGGCAGGACTTTTATTTAATCTGTTAGCAGCCGGAGATAGAGCCTATAGTATCTAGGAAGATCCTGGGCTCACCCAGCCTCTAGTAAGTGGGCATCCAAAAGAAGGGGAAAAACTGGCTGTTGAGCGTGATCTAGGACAAATCATCTCCCTGCACAACTGTTGTCCAAAAAAACCGTACTGCCTCTACCATGTACCCCAGACACTTTATGGGTTGTAATGTTATGTTTTTTTTCGAGTATAAGTTCTTTCTCAGTAAATGTATATATATTAGAAGGAAGAAGAATCTTGGTATCCAATTTTAGTCATTAGTGGCCAATAACTCTGTAATGAAATTGAATTCTAACTTATATTACAGGTCTACTCTCTCTATTTTCATGCCATAAATGATACTAGTATAGGAACCATGTGCAAAGGGCTCCATGGTTAATTACCAATACGATTCATTTTCGTTTAATACCGAAAAAAATTGATAATCCAACAAATCGAAGAAAGACAAAGTAAGATTAAAGTTGACTTTGTAGGCTTGGAACAAGTAGAGTTTCGCCAGTCTTATATTTCCATCCCTCTCAATGGCAAAATATAATATAATATATTTAAAAATCACTTTTGCATATTGCGTTAACATCCCATGGTTAGTCAATAGTGGTTTTGCATAATATTACAGACACTTAAATTACTTAGAAATAAGAACATTAAGAGACGTAAAAGTTATTTTCTATTCTATATAGTTGAATAATTAACATTTATTATAGAAAATGTTTAACAAGTGTGACATTATTATTATTATTATTATTATCTCCGAAAAACCTCGTCACCAAGTATGCGCCGCCAGGATTATTTATTGCATCCTTGGCCATCCTCTCATCTAGCATCCATCCACCTCATCCTGGGTCTTCCTATTGTTCTTCTACCATTGAATCTGACTTTGAGAATATTGAAGATGGTGCAATGAGTGTGACGTTAAATATATCAAATATAGTATTATAATTGAAAAAAAATTGAATCTGCTTTTTTGAATATTCAACCATTTTTTTTTTAAATTTTGCTGGTTTTGGAGTTTTAAACTTATGATTAGCTGTGCAACTTAATGAGTACAATCAATACTTTTCTAAATATTAGTAACGGTTAAGTAGAATTAAGGATTTGGAAAATGCGTATCGAACTATCGTAACAGGACAATAATCAGTGGCCATTTGTTATAAAAAATAGTTTAAAAAAAAATATTAAATTCTCACCTGTATCCAAATTAGTTTTAGAATCATCTTCTGGAGCCTCGCCTTGTGTCGTTTGAATAAATTAATATATTATGCATTTCCACGGAACAAACAAACTCAGGACTAATCAATATAACTCATTATAGAAGATCAATTTAGTAAAAATGATAGTTAAGATAGGTTTGATTAATGATTTAAATGTAAAGAAGAAGCTACAACTAAAAGGTTTCGCTCTCTCCTGCTCATTAGTTGGATTTTAAAACTTATGCAAATCACCTTTAATTAGCTAACGCGCCTCTAAAAATCATTCACTCGAGATTGTTGACGTTTCGTAAGTGTCTACTCTAAATTTTTGATCCAGAATTTCTTCTCTCTTCGGATCAGGTGGTTTAACGAAATGACGAAAAACTTATCGATTATATTCGCCGGATTTGTCGATTAGTTAACAAATCGTGACCAATGTACCAATAATCTTAGCACTGATGATTATTCATATGCAAAAAGGAATTTGAATAGATGAAATTACGGAACAGAACACATTTTGCTTCTAAATTCAGAAACAAAGAAATTACAAAAGCATAAGATTAAAATACTTAAAAAAGAAAGACTTTATTTAGTAATTGTTGTACTAGAGTAGATGTCGTTAATGCCACAGTCGTTCATTAGGAATTTCCATAATGAATGGTACGTTTTTTTATTTTATAGAACAGAGAATAAGTTCTACATCATTTAATGCGCTTGCGTATACGGTATAGAAAATTAATTATACATTAATTACTCCCTTAATTCAATTTCACTTTAATTTTTTTACCATAAAATATGATAAAAAGAATATGGTTCTTTAGGAAAATGTACACTGATATATACTTGTTGACTTGGAAACGGAATTGATAAATAAATAAATGACATCATCAATAAAACCGTACCAATAACCATAAAATAGTTATATTTACAGAAAATATTGGAATGTGGGATTGCAATCAGTTTTTTAAATAAAGCTACTAACTGAAATAACGAAGGTAAGTCTTGCTTGAGTTGAGTGGCTCAGTGGTAAAGGGTTGTGTTGCCGTGTCGAAAGTCACGGGTTCAAATCCGGCTGTGGTAGATTTTATTTAATCTGTTTACAATTCCAGATGTATCATTTGGGATCTGAAACCCTCCTAGGGCTACCCAGCCTTTATAATAGGTACTCAAAATAGGAGCCACAAACATAGAATATGAAGAAGCTGTTATTGATTCATTAGATGTTAGTTTTTATACCTTAAAAGTTTGTTTGGTATAAAAATAGGGATCAGTGGGTAGAGCGCAGAGTTACTGACATGAAGTCTCCTTGTTCAAATTCGACTGTAGCTAAAAAGTTATTTAATTTGTTATCAGCTTGAAAGGATGTAAACTGGATTGCATTATCTAATAATTCGTTCACTTAATGAAAACCTATTTCCAGTCAGGTTTTTTTATTTTATTTTGCGGACACGTTTCGACTAATTTGTCATTATCAATCCATCAAGAACTTCCTTCATCTCAGAAGAGTTACACGTCATCTTTTTTCTCTTTTTTTTATAATTGATGTCGTTAGCTAAAAACTTTTCTTGGAGGTCCATTGTCCTCCATGGTCCTTTTGTTATCAGCTACGATTGGAGTGGGATCTTCAGACCCTCCTGAGGGAAAGCCTGGCGAAGGAGAGTGGTGCAAAACCGTTGTCCAAGAAACTAGTAAAAAAAAAACTACAGTCTCTACTACTTACTGAATCCAAGACTCTTCATGAGTTGTAGCGGTACATGCTAAGGTTAAATCCTGTTTATAGTTATTTTTTACAAAGCCTGACATTGCTCGTCTAAATTGGTTGATAATATGGAGACGCAACGAAATTACACCATTCATTGTTATTGCACTGTTGTAAATTTTGAATCACCTAGCCATTAGGGTGGTTCTTAAGCTGCCTATTGCAAATTTTAGTATTGTACAAGACCAATTAGTACAAGACGGTTTGCCATTTGACGGTGGATTGAGATATACTCCCTGAAGTCGGATTTGTAAGTAAAATAGACTTGCGGTACCTAGATGTTGGGAGAGGAAATAATGCAATTTGTTTGGAAAGCAAGAGTTGTCCTAATGAGGAACGAAGACAAGATAATGGGGCATTTGGATGCGGCAAAGCCAACGGTAGCAAAAAGCTTGCGGACATTGGGTTCCCCAAACCACTTCCATTAAACATGAGATCGCCCTTCACTGAATGGGCAATTAACGTCCCTAAGAGTCGGATTACAAAGGCAAAGTAAGACGTGTTCTTCCAGGACGGTCTTCTCCATCCACTTCCAGAATCCAAACAGGATGTCTGGGCCGTCTTCATCGCTCCGAACAATGGTTGCGTTACCAGGAGTATACGAAATCATCACACGATTCGAGTTGCTTGAGATCATTTCCTAAACTCCTATAATGCAATAAAAATAAAAACTTGCGTCGTATTTATACTATGTAAGTATTTTCTTACATTAGGAACCTTCAGCCTTCTAAAATATCTTGTTGTAATCGCAAATTTAAGTAAGATTACCATTTTCTAAGAATTTATATAATAAGTACACTGTGTCTCTTCGTGGTGTTAATCCATCCATGTATGATTCCCCCCAGCTACTAAGTTGGGTACCCTTCATAGGATTACTTCCTTTGAAATATCCCCCTCTACAGATAATTTTAAATGCCACTAAGTAATTATTGCCACTTATTACTCCACCCTATTGATAATGGTAGATTAATTATTTAGGGCATGCATTAATAATAATGATATCAATAACCCTTACAAACTCATAGCATCAATAACAATGGCACATGTCACTGTTATGAATCAATTATGAAGATAATGGCAATAAGATTGATGTTTTTTATCAAACAGAATGGATCACAACAGGATTTCGAGACAGATCTTTAAATATCTCCGGGAAAAGAAATTAACTACAGGCTGGATCCGAGAAATTAAAAAAGATTTAGATAAACACAAAATAAAAGAAGAAGCAGAAGCACAGAGAGATGCCTTCAGAAAGATAGTGTTAAACTTGGGATTCCAGGGTACAAGCAATAAGAGAACAGGTACGAGGAAAGGTGAAAGGATGAGAGAGTATTGGAGAAGAAGGAAGCAACAAATGAGAAGGAATTGAAATTAGCACGTAGTCCCTAGTTGGCCAAAACGAAGAAAAACAATAACGACAATAATCTGTTAACGGCCTATGGTTTTTTGGGATCTGGAGACCCTACTGGAGTTCACCAAGCTTCTATAAAGTCGGTACCTGACGGTCGAACGTGATCACGGAAAAATCCCCATTCTGCACAACGGCTATCTTAGAAACAGTACAGTCCCTACCATGTACTGAATCCAATGTATGAAGTAAGTTTTTATAATAATACATATAATCTTATTATTGGATAGCAACAAGTACAATCTGCCACAATTAAGGACAATAATTACTAGTGATCTATGAACACATAAACTATATACATTTATGAAGTGGATTATTCCAGTGAAATGGATAGTACCGTTAGAATAAATATTAAATAATATAAAATTCAACCGTTACTTTATAATCTGGTTTAATTTGCATTTGGAAATCTTTTAATAGCGCCTTCAGAGGTGGGAGCTCTTACAGAAATCCCTAAGAAGTTAGTCCATGGCGGAACGAACAGCGATAGGATAATCCGACGCGGGACTGGCAACTACCTGCCGATCCGACATCTCCTCACGGCAGGTCTTTCTGGTAGTTCAGGCTCGTCTGGTTTAATTAATTTTAATACAGAATGTTTAATAATTAGTCATAAATTAGCATAAATTTCGTCAATGCAATTTAAATTTTATTAAGAAAATTGAATTTGAAATTGAGAAATTAATGAAAGAATAACGTAGTACTTTTAAGGGAATGCTGCCGAATAAAGAATTCTAAAAAGTATATGTATATATATATACTTTTTAGAATTTTCTATTATATATATATATTGTTTGAAACTCGATTGAGAAGTGAATACAAATTTAATTGTAGTACGGTACTACTCGGTAAGTCGTCCTCGGACAATTTGGCAATAAAGAAAGGAACTAAATGAAATGAAATTAACTTACCGAAAACTTGTCAGACCTTCCTCTCTTCATTGACGTCTCGTAGGTGGACTCACCGTAGCGGACGTCAAAAAATGCCGGTCCTCTCAATTTGGAAAAGAGATTATCCAGAGAAGGGGTTTATAACATGCGCGATAACTGACTAAATGTAACTCATGCAAGGTTCACATATATAATCATAAATTCAAACATATGACTATATTTTTTGGAAGTGGTAAACTATAGAAATTTAGAAATCATAACACATTAGAAATCATAAAAAAAAACTAAATTCAGAACTAAACATACGTATATATATATATATAAATATCGGAAGGAGGCGCGTGCATTTCTATCTAGAATAGCGTTGTGGTATTCCTGGATGTCAATACGTGATGATCGGGGGACGAACTGCTTGAGGTACAGATTTATAGGTCATATGTCCTATGGTGCCTGCTGACCCCAACTTGTGACTGTCCTTAAACCCGTGAGTATGTCACTGGTGAATCGGGCTCAAAGGGATTGGTTATGGACCTATGAATAGCTAGTACTATTCCCCTGTACCGTGATAACCAAGTTTTGCAGTAACCCGTGGGGATGGGTGACAACATTCTAGGCTAAGATCCCGCAAGCAATGTATGTATGCAAGATGTATGTATGGTCTGTAGCAACAACCAGAAAAAAGAAAAAAAAGAGAGAGAAAGAGTGAGAGAGAGAGAGAGAGTGTGTGTGTGTGTGTGTGAGAGAGGGAGTGAGAGTGATTGAAGTGGGGGAGACCAAAACTAGCGTACAATTATTCGACTGGTTATTA
This sequence comes from Troilus luridus, assembly GCA_964056705.1. Lineage (NCBI taxonomy): Eukaryota > Metazoa > Arthropoda > Insecta > Hemiptera > Pentatomidae > Troilus > Troilus luridus. Next base: position 71,767,121 of record OZ057414.1, read on the forward strand.
AAATCATTTTATTTGAGAGAAAATGAATAAAACTATTTTGTATGATTATGAGGGAGTGGATTAGCACAGTGAGTAGAATGCTGGATGACTATATTTATGCTGTCAGGTTCAAATTGGGCTGCCACAGATTAATTATTTAATCTGTTAACAGACATAGTTGGATCTACAGAAGCTCTTAGGGCTCATTCAGCCTCTGTATAGCGGATATCCTAAGTTGGGAGCAAAGGGTAACGGTGGAGCGCGTTTCGGCCTAATCACATTCCTTCACTACTGCCGTCTTAAAAACAGAACAGTCTCTGACATGCATTGCACCTGTGATCCTTCATAGATTGCCCTTGTTCAGTTTTTATAATTATTATTATTATCAGGAAACATTCGTCTGTGCATAAAACAGTCATTGCATAATAATCTTATGCTGAAATGAACTAAGCAATATCTACTAATGATGACTAATTTTTTTTTTTACAATATCTAACTTATTTTTTTCGTCGTCTATTTAATCTATGTCGTCCGATTAAGGTCGGGAAACGAAACGGATCACTTATGACGGATATCATTAATTATCATGAAGTTGCTGTAAATCCTCCAAATGGGTTCGGTGGAATGCCCAATGCCTCTATACAGGAGCGATGGGCCCTAACGAGAGAAAGGCATCTATAAGTAGCAATCTTTCATTCACCTGCCCTTCTATTTATAGGAGGAAATCTAAAGCATTCCACAACTCTGTCTGGGAGATGGAAGGAAAATTTAAGGATACTCGATTTCGTGCAACCAACGATGTAAATTACACGGAGCAGCGTCAATTTTAGGGAGCAAGGTAAGAAGATAGAGTACGAATAATTACATGAGTTAGGTGATAATTACAAATCAGAATACGAAAAAAAAATCAAATTCATCAAATTTACTTCAGTATTTAAATTATGACAGTACGGAAAAAATATTACAATTAAAAAGAACCTGAAAGCTCTTGGAAATATACCTGAAATAATTGATATTCTAAATAATTGATTTAGAAATTAAAAAAAGAACACTGTTTTCCATAGTTTTGAGTCTTCACAACTGTCGGAATTCTCCAAGAACAGTTTCTCTTCTTTTTGATACTAATATTTTAAGTTTCTTTTGCGTTAAACATAATTTTTAAGATAATATATTTGATGGTTAATGTTTTGTTACGTACAAGTACCGATATTTTTTATAGACTTAACATATTTTTTTTCTTTCGTGAGGTTTATTTAATGGGTTCGACACTAACAATTACTGGGACATTAATGTATTCAATTTTATCAAAGAAAATGCGCGAAAATAAATTGTTTTGAAAAGTTTAATTTTCTGCTAGAATCTACGTATCCAAACCGTTTAAGATAGAAGCATGTTCAAAGAATCATTTTATCAAAAATTTTGTAGTCTACAATTTCTGTATTTTGAATAACTTCTTCCACCCATAGTCTCGGGATTCCACCCATAGTTCGGGACCCACTTTCGATGGGTAAACATAGAAATTCAGCACGCGTGACTTTTATTTTTAGAAGATAAAATATAAAAATCGCGGAATAACTCTTATTTCTGATTAAAACACATAGCGCTCAAAGGTTAACAGTTAGAATTTTTTGTTTTAAAAATAACTCTTATATTCAATCCCTGCCTGAAATCGTAGGTAAATATCAAAAACAAAATTCGATAATTATTAGATAATTATAGTTTGATCCAACAAAAGTACGAGAAATCAAAATTTGAAATTGAATAGTATATACTTTTAACACTTTTTTATTAAGTATTTAAAGTATTATCGATGTTACTCATTTCCCCCAAAAAATATTTGATCTGAGATAAGATTCTCGGTTCTTTTCATTTTTTCCATTTAAATTCAAAGCATGAGCCGAATTTTGTGTAATAGCTCATATAAGTCAGTGGATTTGTGCGTTGCCAATTTAAAAAATAATTAAAATGGCATTCTTGGGGAATTCCGACAATTGTGAAGACTCAAAACTTTGGAAAACAGTGTTCTTTTTTTAATTTCTAAATCAATTATAGTCTGAATTATTTAAATTTAAAGTTTGTAAATTTTAATTATTACGAGTAACTTTAGTCTGGTTTTCACATATCCTGACACTCCGAACAATAATTATGAACGTTTTTAAATATTTTAATTTTGAAGAGAAAAAAATGTGGCCTGACCGGGATTCCGGGTTCCGCTTCTCTAGCGCGGTGTTCTAAACATCTGAGCTACCAGGCTCGGAAAGAGGCCAGACAAATCTATTCTCTTCACCGATCCTATATCCCAGTGTTCTCGTTGAAGAGAAAAGATTTGTTCTGGCCTAGTTACGAGCCTGGTAGCTCAGATGGTTAGAGCACCGGGCTAGAGATGCGGAAGACCCGGGTTCGATTCCCAGCCAGGACAAATCTTTTCTCTTCGAAATAAAAATATTTTAAAAAAATCACCATAAATAAAAAATTAATAATTATGAACGTTTTAAAGTAGTTATTTACTAATCATAAGATACGACGGGCTACACAAGGTCAACATTAAATATCGATAATTTTATCGAAATAATAATTAATTTGTAGTCTAGTACATGTATTTAGATAGATGTTAATGAACTTTATTTTCATTTTTAGAATGATTATCGTGATTAAGTTTAACAATACCCGTACTTGGATCATTTTTACTTCTATCATTTCATAAAACAAGGCATTTGACTATGACAAATAGAATTTTTTAGGGGAAACGAAAAGTTCAACTAGTTATTGATGTTTAAGTTATTTTTACTATGAATTGCACAACTATTAAACGTTTAATTAGCTATAATTACATATTATATATCAATTAAATTTTAATTTGATTAAAACAGATTGTATAACTCGTGCACAAGCCACTAGGTGTCGCCAATCTGGAGCACGTTACTGACGCAAACCCATAAGTTTACCTCCTACCAAAAATCCCTAAACGCAAATAAGTTTTCACTTCAAAAATATTTATAATTTATCCAGGACATAAACACGAATAAACTAGTACCTTAATCTTTTGCTAAGAGGGTAATTGTAATGTTATTTTTTAGTTGTTTTTTTTTTCAATTTTCAATGGTGATTCGATGACAGACATTAGAGATAGCAGTTGGTCTCTCTCCTCTCTCCTTGCACCGATACAATTCATCAGGAGCCAGTTACTGGGACGGGGTTAGGCGAAGGATGGTCAGATTGTGCGATAGTTGGAACGTGCTCGGAAAGTGGGTTGCTAGGGTCTGGGGGCTTCGCCCTTGGGGTGCGGGCCCCCTGACATTTAGCTGTCCATCCGGCCCTTGCACCATCCGCCCTGGTCATTCTATATAATGGGCTATTGTATCGCTGATCGGATCAAGGCTAGGCACTACAGGAGTGACGTCTACCGCTGGGGCTACAGTATGGCTGAGTTGTACCTTGTCAATAATAATAATACATATTATAAACCATCTGTTAACCCCATACACGCATTGCCAAAACAGAAAACCTCTCTAAAAAAATTATACATAAAATAAATGTAAATATGGTTCAATACACTTCATCAATACAATAAAATCTTGTTTGTTTATTTACTTAACGTCGCTTTATGTAGCTATGGTTACTCAGATGATGATACAAAGGGATTCCTAAATTTTGTTTATCCGGGTATAATAGGGTTATTTAATAAATTAACAAGTATCTGAAATCACACAGGTTCGGGAACCCCGATTTAGGTCCCTTTCGAAGAACAGCATAACCGAAGATATTTTACTCTCCTTAAAAAATCCGGATAAGTTAGCTATTATTTCCTGGCTGTGAACACTCGATCATGGAATTAGTAGGTTGCTATGCTTACAACCATACTACAGGTACATGATGTATCTACAAAATAAAGAAATGAATGAAATAGTCATTTATGTGTAAAACAAACAAAATACATGCAGCCTCGGCGAATAATTATTTAAGGCGAATTTTCTCCAAAATAGGTTTCTTGAACTTAAAATGATGAAATCTTAGTGATTGGTGACTAAATCAAGCATCGGTTTGAAATGAGCTGCTTCTTATATTTCAACTTCATTTCAACCCAAAAACTTCAAGAATTACATGATTCCCCCTCCCTCAATTTAGGACTTCCACTATTACATCGCCCGATTAACCATTGCCGAATAAAGTGCATAAACCATTCCATAATTCTGTATTAAATATTTCTTGCCCTTTCACTATCGACTGATAGTTATTGTCCAAAATAAGTCTAAATTAAGGACTCAATTAAACAGATACGGATGAAGAGCATTGTTGAAACTCAAATACAAAATGTTGGTTTACACTGGAGATTAAAACAAATGTGCTTCATAAAAATTATAGATGTAAATTTTTAACAGAATGCCTTAGTCTTCTGTAGCCATATTTAAGTATGTAACTTGTTTGTTGTTTGTCAAAAAATAAGTAAACGAATAAATCAATTCAATTTTTAAAACAAATATTACTATAAAACGTTAGTACTATAACGTGTATTTTATTATAATTGATTTACAATTTACAAAATTAAAGTAAATATACTCGATACAATGTCGATGATTTTACCCAATTAATATTACTTCCTTACTGATATTTATTAAGATATGAATAGTAAAACACGTCACGTCATGTTAATTTATTATAAATATTTAACAACAGTTTATATTTTTTTCCTTTGACGAAAATTGTTGGGCAGCACAACCCCCTGACCTACGCTATATGCCACACCGAGGGTTGGCATTTGACGGTCGCGGTCCTGATGGCTTCCCTTGCGACAGTTCAGCAGCAGCAACCCTCCACTGTTCCAATTGCGCCAGTAACTTGCGCAACATCTCTGGCGCGTGCCTTTGTTGTCTACTCGCTCATACTAGATATTCCTTTAAACTGTATCTCTATTATTTACGTCTCATGAAATCCTTTTTCTTTTCGATACCACTGATTAGAGTGATATTTACTTGCATTACAGGAAGCTTATGGAAACATAAATACTTGACTTTCTTTTCATGTACCGATACACCCCATGAAGGGTCTTGGGTTCAGTAAATGGTAGAGACTATAGTGTTTCTAGCACAATGTTTTTGCATGGTGGTAATTTCGCCGAGACCATGCTCAACAACCCAGGTATTACTCTTAAGGGTACCCAATTTATAGAGGGTGTACCGAGACCCAGAAAGATCTGTAGACACAATAGTGTCAACCCTCGGCTATTGTCATATTAAATTATTTATCTGTCACAGCTTGACAGATTTGAATCCAGCAGCTCAGCTCTCTACACATTGGGCTACCCCGCTCCTTAGGTATATAGCGGATTATAGTATAGATTAACTAATCTTCTATATTATCTTCTATCGTACTTATTATACGTACTTCTATCGTACGCATTAATGAATAGACCATTTTTATTAAATGTCTCATGACTATCCTTGTGGCTTACTTTTTTCTATTAATATTTTTTACACCCACTTTTCGGAAAATTCATAATCAATATTATGTAGCTCCGCAAAAGATTTTTGTTTCAATATAAACCATTTCTATTGATAGAAAAAAGGCAATTATAGAAATTTCCTACAGCTTGTCTATAAATTCCCTTTTTTCCAATTAATTATTTGTGTGTTCTTGTTATTTAATTGTTTTTTTTTCACACAGTTTTGAATACAAAATTATTTCTTCATCAGTTTTCTAGTTTTTCCTATTAAAAGTAATATAAATATATCAGCATCGTATAATACGCTATATTATAGTACATCGTATAGTAATTGTTCAGTAGCGTGAATTCAGATCTAAAATACTCCCGCTGGCCATTGCTGTCAATAGGCAACTCACAATCTAGTAGGCCTTGAGGGGGTGGGGGATATTGCGTCTCTCCACCTAGGACGCATTGAGCTGTTATACTTCCACCAAGACGCAACGAGACGAGTGACGGACGCTTTCGTTGTTCAACTGCGTGTTGTCGCGTTTAGGAACCAGAAGCAATTTCAAGTGAATGATAGTTTGGAAGTAACAATTCTCAGGAAGAGAACGCGACCATACAGTAAGTTCCTTCTCATAGCTGAGTTCGCCGAGTGCCACAACTTTAGCAATTAAAGACAGTTGAATTAAGTCCAAGATCAGATTACACTGTTCTGCACGAAAATCCTCCTTCAAACCAAAACATGCTTTCTTACTGTTATCAGATGTGGTGAACACGAATTTGAAGTCAGATTTTGTCTATCACGCACAGTTTCCTGAGAAATTCTAGTTTTTTATCCAAAAAGGTGAGTTTTTTGTGGATTTGACGAATTTTTTTTCGGCATTAAAACATAGTGAAAAAAATTCAAAAGCCCGATGATTTTGAGCGCAATGAAGTATATTTGAACGAAAAAAATTTGATGGGAATATTACAAGTGGTTAAAGAAATATGGCTAAAAGTGTTTTTTCAGTTTTTCAAGGATCTCACTTTTGAAGCAAAGTTAAATACTACTGAGAAAAAGGCTTTGATTGCTTTTCGAGAGGTATGTGCTAAGTTTTTGGGAAACGAAAAATCTAGAGACTACCGAAAAATAGTCCAAGAACTGCTTACTTCATATAAAACATTGAGATGCAAATGTCCTTAAAAACACATTTCCTGCATAGTCACCTAGACTTTTTCGCCCCAAATTTGGGTGCAGTTTTGGACGAACATGGAGAACGATTCCACCAAGACATATCCAGAATGGAAAAAAGATATTCTGACAAATGGAATGAGAAGATGCTGGCGGATTACTCCTGGACACTGCAGCGGGAGACAGAGGAGGAAGAGTACAAAAGAAAAAAAACTACTCATTGACGATGTGTGTATATTTTTTGAGTTGTGTCATATCTAGTATTATACCTGATAGCATGCAGGATTCAATTAATTATATTTTATTGTTGAAAAAGAAAAAAAATCTGTTCTAATAAAGACAATAATTTTCAAATACAATTTTTCATTTTTTCCAAGTTTCACCTCTTTTCTCTCAAAATCAGAGGGTGATAGAATTTTTCTGAGTTCGGATTCGGACTCAGCACACCTGAAAACATGAGAAACAGGCAAAATTGTTCAAGGGAGGGGAGAAAAGTTTTTTTTTGCAGAACAGTGTTATTAGTGCAGCTAGACTATTGCAAACACGACTGTCACTGTTGTGTTTTTCTTTTGTTCCTTGTATATAAATATATTCATAGTGTTCTTTTCCTTTTGTATTACTATTCTTTATTTTTCTTTTGACTTTAATTTAAGATTCATTTGTTTTTCTCTGACCTAGTTATAAGTCTTATATGTAATTGTCCATTAGTCGTAATAAACCCATGCTTCAGCACCTAGACTAGTTTAATGAAAGTTTCTCTACACTGATCATTAACATTTTTTGTTTTGTTATTCTAATCAAGGAAAGAACATTACTACAATGGATTTCTCTAAATGTCTTATTATGTCATTGTTTTAGTGTTCTTAACATTCACTTGTTTTGTTTTTTAATTTACCCAGAAAAAATGAAATAAGAAAAAAATACTAGCCATCTGAATAGCAGGGATATATTACTTGTAATATTTTCTATGGAACCCCTTTACCAGTCGCAGAAATCGGTTTTAGTTAGTGTGGCTACAAAGCGATATGATAGCACGTATTAATTTTATTTTATTTTAATTAGATTACTGTCAATGAAATGTAAAAAATTATATAGACTTTTTTATGCCCCAAAACTGTAGATCCTTGTAATTTTGACAATGCCATTTTAGAAACCGCTACCGAAATGATTCACTGATATTCCGGAGATGATAAGGTCACATTCGTTCTAGTCACCGCATCAATCTCGACGATTTGCAGGTCATGCCCTACTACCTTTGGCAAATGGTGCCATCCACCTTTAATCAACTACTAATCACCCAACTTATCCATCATCTGAGGTCACAGAATATCCTCCTCTTCCAGCTCGCTCAATATGGAATATCGTTTACCAAAATTAAAAATGGCCTCAATAATTATCTTGTATACCTGTGGGACGTGTGTCTTGATTGTTTTTTGCTGATGGGAGTTTTTCTTTTAGGAAGTTTTGAGCTCAACTTCTAACCTAACTCGGAGATCAAGAGGTTAAATCGAATCTTTTTTCAAAACTTGTTAACTGATCTAACTACAAACCCAGTGAATGATTGGTTTAATCGAATTCTTTTTGAAAATGGGTTAAATGTACTGAGCAATGCGGAATCGTGTCATTCTCTTAGTGCATAAGTGAAATGTAGTTATTGATTACATTATAACTCTATTTCAAGCCAAGGACTACCAGAATGATACGATTCCCGTTCTCTAAGTACAAAACACTTATTTTGAAAAAAAACATCGACCTAGTGGTTAAAAATTGATACATATATAACCATTAAAATTTGTAGTACAAAATAATCACACCATATAATACATGTTTTAAAATGTACTATGTCAGCTCAAACATGTTTCTGACTTAACATGTTAACACTTAAGGGGTAGTAGTTAACTAAACCTTTTTATTTTCTCGCAAGGAGCAATCATAGATCGCCCGTCCTAATACGAATAAGGATGGGAGTTTGCTAGATTTCTATTAATCAGTCTTTAGGAATAGGGCTCTAGTGATGTAATATTTTATTTTACGTTTTTAAAGCGGAACGGAGACACCACATTTGTTCCCAAAATTATTTCTCCCTTGGTTTATTTCGTGTTCTATTAAAAAAAAAAACTCGGACCAATTCTTAAACAAATTTTATATCATATAATTCATCTAAAGTAGAAATGAGATAATAATTCAACTTTTTTGTAAGACTACCTGTTTGATTAATATCTTATAGCAAGTTTAAAAGTATTTAAGTAATTTATTACCACGCATTATAAAATTAAATGGTTAAATACAATTTTATTTAAGTATTTTATAATACTTTAGTTTGTCAATAAGAATATATTTAATGAAGTCTCTTAATTGTCTCTTTGCAATTTTATGCAGCATAAGTGTGAATACATGTTCCGGACTTCCTTTACATTTTTAAAGAACAGTGATTTTAATTAAATAAAGTTATCTTTTATAAATATGTTTTACAATAGCTGGAAAAATGTTATATCAAAGTTATTTTTCATTATATAGCGAGTTTATTCATTATAAGATGTAGTTTTTGCATTTAAATGGAAGAAATGGAATAAAACAAGCTATATCTTATTCCAATATTTCGATTTGAGGACTGTAATTTCAATATAGAGTATGCAGTGAAAAAATAATTAGATCTCTTATAAACTATAAATAATTTTTATCTATAAAACAAACCTAAAATAAAAGATTCATTACTTTATTTAATGCAAAATATTCAGTATATCAAAACAGTATCAGGATAGTGAGTACTCATTTTTCTAGAGACTCTAGCGGAGTATAAAATAAGTACTAAACTGAACTTCGATTTCTAGAATAACATCTGTGTACTTGTACTACAATGTTAAGTACCTACTGTAGTACAATTAAATGGACAGTTGTATAACTTATACAATGGGAGTTGGTCCATCTCCCTAATTTTTATTAAGTAATATTTAATACAAATATATATTTTATACAAAATATAATAAATAATGAAAGAGAATAGTTCATATAATAAATAATAAATTTGGACATAGAAACGTGCTAACCGTTCGAAGATAATAATAAGCTATTGAAGACTGATGTATTTAAGATACACGAAGTTAATCCAAGATTTATAAGAAAAGCAGTCGTCACTAATGACTTCAGCAGTCAAAGTGACGTTACAGAAAACCAAATAAATTAAAAATTATAATAAAAAATACTTTTAAATAAACTACAGATGAAGAATCGTACAAGGTTCAGAGGATGGGACCGCCACCCGGACTATCTTATTTTCCAAATAATCAATTTCGTTAACCGATTATTTAAATAAATAATTGATATACTGATATTAATACCAAGTAGCACTCCGTTTTCTTAACCTAGGAGATAATGAAAATGTTTTTAAAGCCACTTTTCTAATAGTTGAGAGGAACATTCTGAGTTTCCTTAGGAAAAATCAGTACGACACTCGTTACTTTTATAACGATGCTTCGTTACTTAGTTGATTTAGGAAGGGGCGCGTGCATTTTATATGGGAATACTATATACTCATGAACCATCTCAGATTGCATTTTATTGCGGCAATGCTCTCACTTCCATTCGTTATGATCTCCTCCACAACCGAGTGACTTGGTGAATCACGGTCGCGGATATTGCTATTCTGCGAGTTGGAATATTTCCTCTAGATCGTAACCTACATCAGATCCTCCGTTCGCCCAGAACGGGTCACGACCGTCCGAACCGCAGACCTCCCCAGGCCAACAATAGACGTTTCATTTGAGGCCTTTCCCCGGTGAGCTGTTATGTCACCGATCATAGCTCACGAGCTCCCCCAACCAACCATGACGTCGCCGATACCATTTGTTGCTCATTCAGCAGGCTCAACGGTTGAGCAGTTTATCATCCCTTATTACCCCATTAGAGTTGCCACATGTTCGGCTCCTAGCGAATTTGTCTTGTCTCTTTACAGCGTTTGTTTAGTAAACCATATTCGTGTCTCCGTTCCAGCCCCATCACGAACGTGTGTCAGCGGTATGTGGCGAAATTGCTGAATTACTACTTCTATAGTCGGCTTATTACTAATACGTGTCTTGGGTGAAACTTCGACAACTGCTCGAAAAAATTTATTGAAAATTTATTTACTCATAGTAATAAACCTTACTGTATATTTCGCTGCCCCGTTAAGTTCACAATATATTTTAGTCGAATTCCGTCCAGAAAGAGCTAATTTGTTGAGGGGAGCGGAATTGTGTCATAGTTGGCAACTTATAATGGATTTGTAATATAAGAAATAATTCGATTTCAATCCAATTCCTTAGTCACTTTATTAATTACGATAATCCCGTTTCCCCAAGTACAAGAAACTCATTTTGGAGAAAATTCAACTTATTCACCGTGTCTGTTGTTTATACTATGGTCAGCGCTATGGTCCTTGAAGGGTGAGGTATGGTCCTCCAGAACATTCCTCTTCCATCTGTAGAGTTATACTGTTAATATTTGGTGGTTAATTGAAAACCAGATATTCTTAATTTGATGGCATTTTATTATTAGTGAATTAGCGATTTTAATTCCATTTATTATGTATGTAAAGGGTGGTGTCTAAGAATCGAATTCTAATATTATTACTTATTCTAGTCTGTTTATTATAGAATACTCAATAAATAAAATTAAATGAAAAAGAAGAATATATCGAAGATGATAGGCGGTAACGCCTATAAGCCTCAAAAATTCCAAATCTGAGAACGTTTTATTTTACTCAATGCTAAAACTATTACAAAATTTAGATCAACTAAAGAAACAAAAACAAAAAAAATACGAAAGAGAAGCACCGATACTTGCATTGCTTTAATGGTATTGGGTGGCGTAGTAAGATATTGAAATTTAAAGATTTACTCTTGAAAATCTGTTATACTTTTTAAATAACGATTCAAGGAAAAAGTGAAAATGTTTATGAAGAAAAAAAAAAGTCACTCATGTTTTTCATAGTCATTTTTGTCGTATGATTTTATTCGAAATCCAATCACTTCGAAACTATGGTTTATTTATTGAATCTTGACATATGTCAATTGAGATCTAAATAGTTTGGTAATTATAGTACAGGGTATTTTCTATTTTTTTTAATATTCCAATGCCATTAAAAAACTCTATAACTATTTAGAGTTAATATACCCATGAAAAGAGATGATTTATCCAAGATCACGGCCAACCGCCAGATTTTTCCCCTTTATTTTGGATACCCACTTAAAAAAAAACTCATTATATAATAGTAAATAAAAAAATCCTATAAAAATAGAAAATCAAGTCTATTCTATGTAATTACTCACATTTGTCGCCGGAAATTTCACTCTTATCGCTTTCTTTCTTTAAATATAATTTTGCTGTCTAATCATGTTTTAATTAACCTTGTTTACTAGATGCTAATTTAGAACTTGTTCTTTCTTCTAGGTTTTTAAAATCACATAATGAAATGGAAACTAACTTTAAACTTCAGTAATTAATTCTTTAATGAAAGATATCCCCTGTAACGAGTCTTTAACGGAATACGTTCATTCATAAAAGGTAAAGACAACAAAAAACGATACCTAAACTTGGAATCGAGGAATTTGTTTGGTTCAAGACAAGTGATTACGACACAACCGAAAGTAGAAACTCCTCAATGAAGAAATTCTGAAATGTGGAATATTAAACAGTTTTTATGGTCGTTTGGCGACAGGAAATGCCTTACAGGACTTTTCAGATCGATAAAAAAAATATATCAATTAACTGCTTAATCCATCCACCTGGATCTCCCATTACGAGACGTCGGCCATAGATGGCGACAATGATGCAACCAATAGTCTCGTTATTGTACAATTATTTTTTAATTTTGATTTATGCAATTATATAGGGAATATAGAACGCGATTTTGTTATTTATAAAAAGAAAAGAAACGAAATATTTTGCGATGTCGCTGACATCCGCCCCCAGTAAACGTCACTACGCGATATCTCCTTATCTCTGGCCAATGGATTATTCATGAAAGATAGGCTAGGCTGACATCTCCGTATTATTAAATTAGTCATGGTTTCTTATACTTAATTAGATGCAGAGTTTTTCATTTAATAACAGAAACTGTATAAAGAAATAAATCTATTGAAAATTCTATACACGCAATGATATATCGATCGCTCTAATTTCATAAATTTTATCTAATTATGTTTATATTACAATAAATGTTTTTATTTGAAGGGAAGACAAGTTTATAAAACATTAAAAGCTTTCTAGCTTGATTACTAACATTGTAGCTTGATAATGTATCCAATATGACTTGGAGGAATTCGATGGCCTAGCGGAGCCCCAAACCTCTACTCCGTTAATTCAAATAGGTATTGTATATAATTGTCGTGTATATCAATAGAACAATGGCATAAATAAAAAACTATTTTTTTAAGTGAGCTATTTGAAAGATCGATGTGAGTTTAAAAAAATTTTAGATACTGGAAAAGTAAATCATTCCTATTGGAATGATGTCATTGAAATTCTTTTATTAACCATTTGAATGTGTTAAAAAGCTTGAAATTTTTTTTATTTTAACTCGCGTCATTATTCCCATGAATCTTCGAGTTCAAACATGATACATCTAAAAATTTAACTTAAATTAAAAACAATGTTGGAAATGTAATATCACATATGTTGTTCCTGAAATAAAAACCTTAAAACCAATACATTTTCTACTGTAGGCTGAACTGACAAATGCCAAATTTTGAATTTTGTCGTTGTTCTTTTGAAGGGAGCGATATGAGTCTTTTGTAATTAAAAGGAGCTTAGAGCGTTTGCCTAGTAATTGTTGATGTAACCTGAAACGTCGATCAGTTTCTTGCCGTTTCAGTCTAGAAGTTTTGAAACTAAACTATGAAGATACAATTTAATGCAATAATTGCCATTTTATATCATGGATGGAGGTGGGAAGTGATGGATATCGTTCTATGATCCAGATAATTATTAAAATAGATTATAAATTATTTGAGCTATTATATTTGAAAGTGGTATAAGTTCAATTGGATCTAAAAATGGTTTTAATGATTATTATTTCATAATTAAATTAAAAAGGTGTACATGGTTTAAAACGTCCATCGTTGCTAAGTGCTAAATGATAAAATCATTTACCCGTTTGCTCATATTTTTTAAGGAATTAAAATGGAAACCTTAAGATATCACAAATATGAAAAAATGGACTTATACCACTTTATGTATCAGCTCATATTATAATTAGAAATTAGAAATAAACTAAACTGTAGATACAAATCAGGTAATAAGTTCTAGTTATCTTATGGATACTTTTCATTTTTAATATTATAGTAAATATTCCTATCGGAGGATCGATGAAGAGAACGGATTTGTCTGACTTGGATACGACCCCTGGTGGCTCAGTGGTTTAGAGCACTGCGACGGAGACGCAGATGACCAGGGTTCGAATTTTGGCCAGGTCAAATCTTTTCTCTTCAAAACATAAATATTTAAAAGTAATCACTATCAAAATAATAATTAATAAAAATAAATTATAAATAATATACTTATAATTTATTTATTTTATTTTATTGTTAGATGTTATAATTTTTTTAATATTTTTAAATATTTTAGTTGAAAAGAAAAGATATGACCAGGACCGGGACTCGAACCCTTCTTTTTAAATAAAATATTTAAAAAAATATAACATCTAACAATAAAATAAAATAAATAAATTATAACAATATATAATGACGTAAGTCAACAAGATCCGAAAATAAAAGTAATGTTTAATGAACTTCTCCCCGTGTATACGACCCAAATTGCGAGAACACGGAGATATAGGATCAGTGAAAAGAAAGGATATGTCTGACCGAGAAGCGAACTAGGATGGCTGGGGCTATAACGACGGTTACGTGGAAAACCCGGGTTCGAGTCCCAGTCCTGGTCATATCTTTTCTTTTCAAATAAAATTTTATAAATAATATATTAACGTAAGTCAACAAGATCCTAATTAAAGTAATGTTCAATGAACATTCTTCCCCGTGTATACTTAGCAAAAATTGTGAGAACACGGGGATATAGGGTCAGTGAAGAGAACGGATTTGCCTTACTTCTATTCGACCCCTGGTAGCGTGGTTTAGAGCACTGAAACATAGACGCAGACAACCCGGGTCTGAATCCAATCGAAGCTAATCTATTTTCTTCAAAAAAAAAAAAATTAAAAATTATCTTTTTTTTAAATAGAAAATATTGAATATACGATTACATTTGCCAAAATTAAACTTTGTTTACCATAGTACTCTTTGATTTTCCTCAAAACGTGCCACGACCAAGCGAACGCTTGAGAATACAGCACTGTTCTTAGATATGGGACCCAGAAGGAGATGTCCTGCGGAGAACAGACAATGCACCGCTGCGGAATCTGATAGTGTAATAACGGAAGTGTTCTTCGACTACTTGTTATACCTTATAGAGAACAGCCATAAATATACTCTCTCTCTTGCACCCTGCGCATTTACAATTCCGACTTCGCAATGTATATTTCACCAGGACACGGCTACTTACCGTATTGATCCCGCTTCCTCGAGTACTGCGGATGGTAGTACCACCCTAGGAAGGCCTAGGAATAGGTTAGCGTAGTAGATAACGGATCTATATACTTTTGAATTCTATTAACAATATGACTTTAAAACTAAGGTAAGATGTTTGACCTGCGGATCGCTATGAGACATCCTCTCTTAAACAACGGTCCTAAGGACAGGTGACACAAGACATAAAAAGTGGATTTATCGTTGTTTAAAAACATCCTTGGGCTAAAAAAGGAGCATTGACACATTTGCCAATAATGTACAAAGCAAAAACTAAAATTTAGAAAAAAAAAAAAAAAGCAGACCTGCAAAATGAGGTTTACAGAAAAGGGGACTCCGCACGCCCACGGTATTAGAAATGTTATCAGTTGATCATTCTGATTCTGAATATTTTTATTTAAAAACGAAACAATTATAAATATGAAATAAACAATGTGCCAAAACGGACCCAAATACAGGCATATCGGGTAACAAACAAGTGTGAAGGTTTTTAATTATAAATGATGTTTTTTGTACTTTAGGAAGCGGAATCAAGTGATTTTTATAGTGAATAATTCAGGGATTAGCTCGAAAAGGAGTTATTGCTTATTTTACAACTCAGACCAAAAACTATGAAAATGACATAATTCCGCTTCCCTTAACACAGCTTAAGCTGTGATTAAGCTGAACTGACTCTAGGCAAAATTTTATTAGGCTATTTATTCACTAAGAAAACTCGCTTATTAGACTCAGAGATTATACTTCTTATAAATATACGCATATATTAAAACGGGTTTCAATTACATCTTCAGTTATCATGACACCATTTATGGCTAGGTGATTTATTTTATTGACAATTTATTTTACAGGAGGCTTTAGCATATAACAATAATAGAATTATATTTATTTAATAGTTCGATTAAATTGATATTAATGAAAATTAATATTGTTATTTATTATTTAATATTGTTATTAATTTTGAATATTACAAAACATAATCCAGTAGTTGAAAAGACACTTGAAATACAGGAACGAGCTTCTTAACATACCATTTAATATTTTAAAATAATAAAGTATAAACAAAAATACAGGTTTATTCACCCAGTATCGTAAAACATATCAGCAGATCAGATTATGCAAAAGTCTGGCTCCCCAGACGAAATGAATCAATGAATGTTTCATTAGTACAATCTACCTGCAAATCTGCACCATTCTTTGTTTTGCATAAACAATCAGGAAATCCGTTGCCTCGTCCAGTTTTGGCATCGTACCAGTCATTTATCGTCATCAAAGGCAAATCAAAATTTCACTTTTTTTCTATAAGCGGATTCAAATATCTGCAGAATAACCGCCAAATATCTCAAAACAGACTTTCTCATACACACATCCTCAATCCATCCACCCATCCAGATGACTATTATTGAAAACAAAGGGGGAAACGTAAACCCCAAAAAAACATAGAGAAACGGAGATTGGAATGGCATGGTAGTCTTAGAAGAATGAAGGAAAAAAAGTCTGTTAATTTTCAATGGGAACGCTGAAGGGATAAAACGGCGAAGAAGACAACGGAAAAGCTCGATAAAAGGAGTTAATGAAATAATGCAATAAAGGTATTATAGAGGAAGGTATATAAAACAGAAGAAAATTGAAAAAGGAACTAAGAGGAATTTTTGGTTGACTTAGATAGTTGGTTCAAGGAAACCTGTGTGAGGAAACAAACAACAAAAATCCATTTTTTTAAAAATTAATGTTTTCTCGAATATCAATATTTCTTCTCAGAGGACGTTTATTTATACACCACATCAAAATGTACCATTTATGTGTCTTGAATCAAATAATATCAATTCATAGGGAGTGGAGTGACTTAGTGCTAGAGCGCTGAGTTGCAGTGCGTCGTCGTGGTTCAAATCCCGCTCGCTGGCAGACGTATTATATCTGATACTGGCCGGAGATGAATCCTTTGGGATCAAGGACCCTCCTGGGGCTCACTCAACCTCTATAAAGTGGGTACCCAAAATATGGGGGAAATCTGGTGGTTGAGCGTGATCTATGACAAATCACCTCCCTGCACAACTGTTGTCCAAGAAACAGTACAGTCTCTACCATGCCATCCACCACCCCAGATCCTTCTTGGGTTGTAGTGGTACATCATTTTTATTTTTTTTTATACATACTGTGGTTACAGAAATGGATCAGGATTATTGGAGGAATTGAATTCCGTTCGTTTAATCTTCACTTAACAAAGTAATTAATATGATTTGTTTTACTATTTCTCTTTCTATTCTTCTTGGGATACTGGACCCTTCTGGGGCTCACATCCTAGGCCCTTCATGGGTTATAGTGGTATAGGTTTCCATTTTTTTTTATTTACCATTATTTTATATTGTTAACTGAAAATTTAAATAATAATAACAATATGGACTTCATCTTAGACTATAAGATCGGGACCTCTGCAAAACCCGAGGAGGTTCGAAGTGGCTCGCCCACACCGCTGCCGCCCCCGGCCGACCTGATTCGGTAATTATCGACAACGGTTTTATTATCATAATTAGATTCCAAGAGACAATGGGAGTAGGCCCTCCTCTTTGTATACAATGCTCCATTGACAAGAAGAGGTCGCCTATAGTTGGCTCCCAGGGTGACGCTCTACCGGCTAATACAGGCTATCTCGGTTCCTTGTTTACGGGTTGGTCCTTAGGTTCGAATCCACTGTGTATTAACAAATTGTAGTCGGGTCATGTATTGGGTTGTTTCATATGAAATTTCTGTCTTCAAAGGGGTGGTCATTCAGAAAAATAATTTTAGGGAATCAAAATATTTTTATTCTAAACATTTACCCTAAATTTTCTATATTTTATCCCCAACGTTTTATCAAATTTTTAATCCCAGAACTGAACTTGTTGAAATCATGTCTGAAAATGCGTTTTTGACTTGAGAACTATTTAAACAAAATCACACATAAGGAAATAGTCTAAATTTCCGAACAGACGGAAATCTATTTGAGATATGTAAGGCGAATAGAAGACTTCGTAACCTTTTTTGTTTCACTGCCTGTCTTGTAGCATGCCGTGTTATAGTATAGGTCCCTTCCGATTAACAAATGCAGGTTGTTTTTCTATAAGTTTTTGTTCTATTTGATGTGCAATATCCCTGCAGTACGATGTAAATAGGATGGCTTCACTTTTGGGTTGAAAAGAGAAATTAATTAATTTTTTATTTATGAATTTTTTTTATGAATTAATCTGTGCCACCAGAGGAAGATTTCTTAAACTAACCTTTAAATTTATTAAAATACAGACAATTAATTATATTACGATTATGATAGTTGATGTATATCCGATGTAGAGTATTTAGTCAATATATTTTCAATTATATTCATTGCATGAATGCCATATCATCATAAATCAAATTTCGAAGGTGGAGCAGTCCGCATAAATCTCTTACAGGCAATTAAGGAAATGAAGTTTGTATGCATTTTTTTTTTTCATTTAACTTCATTTTTTATATTTATGGCTAATTTTGCCTATCTAGATATAATTTGGATAGGGGTCTTAAACGAGTTTTCCTCCCTTAAAAAAAGGAATGAAGCACTACAATCCTTCCTTTTTTCCCTTAACACGTTAGCTTTGGATTGACACCTCTTTTTTCTTTGTAATATGGGTGATATTGAGATTCAAATTCTACCGAAATTTGATTCAACATAAATATTAACCATTTTTACTTTTGAATAAACCAAATACTATTATAGACGGGTGATGAAAAGAACTACATAAGAGAAAAAACTGCTAGAAATGAGAACGGTTACTCCCTCATCAGATTTCTTCGGTGTTGCTGAACAGTTTACTATTCAGAACATCGCCTTCAATTAATTGTCACTGGCAATATAGCTCAACGTGCCCATTCAATTATTTCATTGTAAGAGAATAATGGCATTCTCCTCATGGCTCACCATTAAACCTCCTCACACGATCCTACCATTACTAGTCCATTGACATAATGATTGTTTTGGTGGATCGGGCTTGGCCAATTGATGGAATATTCAATATGCCATTTCCCTTTAGCAAAGGTGATATCGGTATAATGCTGTGTATTCATCAAATTTCGCAAACAATATATTTCAGTTACTATATATATATAACATTATACATATTCATATTTATAAATAAGTATTATTTAAACAAAGTATAAGTATACATGGTAAAATTTTGTTTGTCCGTCCATTATCTTTCTCACTCTTTCTTTTTTTGTGTATCGGTTTTATTTGAATTTTTTTTTTGTAAAATTGAACATACTTATAGGATTAATAAATTACATAATCTTTATCATATAGGAAAATTAATTGATTATTTCTTAGTATATATTAGATTTTTAGCAGCAAATTATTTCTAACATTTACGTGTTAAATTATATGAAGACCTTTCCCTATTGTTTTACGTTTAGCTGCAAACACGGATGTTGTTATTTAAAAGTAGGGCCAGAGAAACATATTCCCGAAAATGTTTTATTACTAAAAGATACATGCCACACTGAAGTATATATTATTTAATAGTATTTATTATTGCATTAATTATGTTATATAGTAAATATAAGGCATATATAGTTAATAATGTTACCATATGCCGTTCTATAGTATACATATATGTAACGACTTATGTACATTTGCCTTGTAATATTGCTTTATCTATATTTATAAGTAGATTAATAGTAAGACAACCTGTAACGATATAGTATATAGTTCTAATTACTGTAAGTCGACATTAATAGTTAAAAACAGGGTATTTTTTTAAAATTGAATTTCCAACATCTAGGTAATACCTAGTACGATTTTATGTAATGTGCTCAAGATAACAGGGCAAGGACACTCAGCTGAAGATTTAGTAAGCCGTTGTCTCCAACATCACTAATTTAAAAAAAAACAAATTACTAATAGTATTTATTTAGTCGAACAATGGTTTAGTAAGGATTTCATTGGTCGATTAAATCGGGAGTTGGTATCTATCTGCTTTGGGATCAAGGCAGTGAACAGTTCTTGAAAAACGAATTAAGAACCTTCTGACAACAAAGCCCAGAACTTCCTACGCAAGGTTATTCCTAATGCTTCCTTCAGTAGACAGTGTAAATCCGACCGTGGTTGAATTAATCGCGGGTTCGAGGCCCACCCGACGGAGCGCTTTTTATGCGTAGCATGGACACGAGATCACGTCGAGTCTACAAGTCATTGTCGCGATGATCGGGTCGTGCGGCGATAAATATAAGAAACGCCGATGTGGGCATTGCAGTTCCCACGCACGGAGGCCGGTCCATTTCCCAGCTCCAGTCATTAACCAGATCCCTCTAAGGCAGCCAGCGAGGTGGGAATGACAGCGCTCAGTGGGAAACCTCCTTCGATGAGCGATAACGCCTTTAATAAGGGGAATTAAAGACATTATAATTTATATAAAAAATATATTCCTTTTCCGAAGAGTAATTTATTTCTAAGAAATCAGGAAACTTTATATGCAGTCGTTACCACGGATATTACTTATATCCGAACGAGGCCTAACAGATAAAATAATTTTCCTTATCTAATCTCTTTGAATAACTAATTTTTAATTATCGTTCATTTATTATTTTATTTAGGAGCGGGGTGGCTTAGTGGTAGAGCGCAGAGTTACCTTGCCGAAGGACCCGGGTACCATATCTGGAAACCCTTCAGAGAATCACCCTCCTCTATAATATGGGAACCTAAAACAGGGAAAATCTGGCAGTAATGCGTGATCTCGGACAAATCCCTTCACCTTTAAAAAACACATCCCTGTCTTCTCCGAAGGTGGAAGTGGGTGATTGAATGGTACTTGTTCAATAAATATCCTTTAACATGAGATGGAATAACAGGTCTTATATTTTCTGGTGGTGATTGTTACAAAAACACTCACCAAAAAGGTAGCCCTTTCGGTGTTATATGTTTGAGTGCTTACGTATTGAGTGTATTCCTTATTGTATTCAACTGTAGCTGTTCTTCCTTTTTTGGGAGACTTCGCTTTACCTGTCCAGTGCGGATATTTCCTTGGGAACATTAGTTCCGACTAGAAATTAGACATTTTGGAGATAATAGGGGTTGGGGCTGCATAAATAAATACAGGAACTTGTGATTTCTTATTTGTTTACAACTTAATGATCACCAACCATACGGAACTTATTAAATCAATAAATTTTGCCATCCACTTTAATTTTAATTTTATAATTTTTTACATTATAGTTTGTTTTTATTCATTTAACGTCACTTTATATTACTAGAGAGGGAGTCCTAAATGTTATAAGTAATCACTAATAAGTACCTTCCGCTGCAAAAAGTGCGGGTTCGCAGCCTGAGCTGATGGCCTTAAGATATTTTAAAAGGGCTCAAAAAATCCTTAGTTATGATGTCCTACGGAAGGGGTGTAAAATAGGGTCCCGAGCCTATACGATGTCAGGAAAATGTTAAAGATCCCTATCCTAATAATTCCCGGATAGAAAAAAATTATGAGTGCCGTTGTAGCATCGCCCGATTAGCCATAACAGCATAAAGTGAGGTAACAATGAATAAACAAACACCGTAAAAGGCTCGGATCCTTATTTTACTTCCCTTCCGAATGACGGTATAACTAAGAATTTTTGCCTGAGCCCGCCGGTCCTGACGGGATGAGAATCCGTGATTAGGGAAAAGCACTTGAAACAATTTATTTCTTTAGTCAAGAACTAAAATATAACTCTATTGATTACTCCGGGTGATATATGTGGGATTAACATCGATAAAGAAACTAAAAATAACGAGGAGGAGGTGTATTGCCAACTATGTTTAGGAGCTAATAATTGCTATTAGAGGAGAGCGGCTGTGGGGGTGGCAAGCCTGACTATCCAGATAAGGAGAGGCCTGAGATATAGTTTTGACTCGAGCGAGCGCTCGGCGTCCCGATGTCAGCGGCCGACCGCACGCAAGTCCTTTCTGAGATGAAATAATGGATTCCGCTCACTAAGTTATCGATCCGATGGAATATATAATTTATCGGCTAAGGTCTATGTAGTCCTTGTACTTATCATCTGCGTTCCTCCCACCCGCCTACGGTCTTGTAACATATCCATTTCTCATTCCAGGCCCGTTTTTAATTGTTCTTCTATTGTTCTGTTTCTGGTTCGTATAATTTTTTCTTTTTAAATAGCTTATGACCAGGAAGTGGCGTGGCTCAGTCGTAGAGCGGTGAGTTGCTGTGTCGAAGGTCTCGGGTTCAAATCTGGCAAATAGTTTAATCTGTTAACAGCCACGGTTGGACCCCGTGACATATAACAGACCTATCTTGTGTTCGCCGATCCTTTATAAAGTCGCTATCCTTATTAGGGTTAAACCCAGGTGGATGAGGATGATCTCGGATAAATCACTTACCTGCACAGTCATTGTTCTACAAACAGTAACGTCTCTACCATGCACTGATCCAAAGGCCTTTCATGGTCTGTAATGGTCCGGGTTTATTTTTAGTTTTCTTTAATAGCTTGTGAGTAGATGATTAGAATCTACTTTTCTCGTTAGATCCGGGATCCTAAGGAATTTTATCGACTGTCTTCGGCACAATTAATGGTTCTGATGCAGATGATTAATCCAACAAATGGGCATATTGGTTGCAATACCGCCTTAAAAGTGTCACAACCCTTGCAAGAAATGGTGATGACGAATTAAATATTAAGGAAAAATAGTGATTAAGATCATGAAATTCCTTATTTTATCAAAAATTAAAATTAGAATAGCGGAAATTAGTACTGCTAGGTCACATCATACTAAATAACAGATGCATTTTACTGCAGCTGATAACGCAGGGGGGATCAGAAAGAAAAAAAGCATTCCTTGCTGCATAATTTAAGACAATGATTCGGTCTCACAACTGTCTACCAGCCAACGTCCAAAACAGTACAAGGAACAGAAAACGAGAAATGTTTTAGAACTTGTTTCCTCCTCCGAATTTTGGAAACATAGCCTAAATGTACACTGGGGCAGCACCAATACTTATTTTGTCTATAATTGCCACTGGAAGTCGAAACTTAACTCCTTTAAACCCTTACACTATATTCACTAGGTCTGTCCTTATATAAAATATTCTCATATTATAAATATCTCCTTCTATATATTAAATATCTCCCACCAAATTCAGATTTCATTGTTCATGACTCGCTTCAACGGAATAAAAATATAAAATGACAAAAAAAATAATTCTCTTTTCCAGTTAATTACTAGATAGAAGTAATTGTTTGATTTTGAAAATATTTATCCTATTACATATGACCTCAAATGGTTCACATAGCACGCGGTTTACAATTATTTCAAAAATATTAGGACGACGTTCTGAAAAGAGCCCAAGACCACAGGACTTGATTTTTTCTCATTTTGTATATGTATACAATAAAAATTAATGGATAAAATCAGTTAAAACAATCAATTATGTATATTAATACCTTTAATGATATGCAACCTTTGTAATAGGCCCTGATATAATGGCTACGAGGTTGCATGGGCCCTTGTGCAAGCCAAGTGAGAGGTGGAGTAGATAACTGTGTACAAACTCAAACATTATCAATATTTAATAAATGAAATAGGTGTCTGGTATCATTTTCCATATACAACTTGATAATTAATCAAATTGAGCTAATATTTATATAACTGATTTGTTAAGTATGTTAAAATGATATTTTTATAATACATAATACATTTAATATATATTAATTGTAAAAACAAATGTGTACCACTACAACCCATGAAGGTTCTTGGGTTCAGTACATGGTAGAGACTTTACTTTATTAAGGACAACGTTTGAACAGAGAGCTGATTTGTCCGAGATCACGCTCCACCACCATTTTCCCCCCAATTAAGGGCACTTACTTTATCGAGGCTGGGTGAGCTCCAGCAGGGTCCCGTAGTGTCCGTCTGTGGCTGTTAGCGGATTTAGTATTTTATGAGTCTCATCTAGAGTTGAACCCAGAACCATGTATAGTATATCCACTCAGCGCTATACTCACTAAGATAGCCCTCACCTAAATTAATCCGCGGGGAGGCCCTTCAATTATGTTCCTCACGAGATGTCCCCGAGAGCATATCCCTCACATAGTGATTTCCATCACTGAGACTTCCTTCCTGAAAGTACACAATTTCCCGATTTGCAACGGAATTTCACACACTGACCTTAGTGTGAATTTAACAGTTTTGAGCTTATCTGGTCCCACTAAACAAAATATCAATGAAATGGGCAGAATACATGCATGTTTATACAAAAATAATAAACCGTGCAAACGGAGATACCTCTCCTGGGTTAATGTCAAGCGAATGTAAAATATTTTTATTTATGTGGAAATAGTTGACAGGATAATTCTAATTATGGATTGAAATGGTCAGGAGGTGCAGTCAAATATTACACAAAATAAGTATGACTTATGTGCCAACGTTTCGCCCTAAGATGTAGGCCATCTTCAGGGCAACCGGAGGAAGGAGGGGGGATACGTGAGTCCGTTGAATTTCAACTAATAAATCTTATTTCAGTAATGACTATTTTCAGTCTCCTATTTCTCTCTTCAGTGGTTAGTTGAAGTTTTTTTTTTTTTTTTTTTTTTAATGTTGGCTAAAGACTTCTTTTGAAGTCCTATACAGCCCGATATCTTTAATTAATTAATTAGTATTTTCTTTGATGCCAACAGCACGCGGTCTTCCCAGGCGGTCACCCATCCAAGTACTAACCACGCCCGACGTTGCTTAACTTCGGTGATCGGACGGGAACCGGTGTGTTCAACGTGGTATGGCCGTTGGCAAGTTGAAGTTAAACACGAGGTAAAGAGAAGAGGTTTAGCAGCTCTCCCGGAGCAACTACGAGTGAGGATCCAGACAAACCCCAACAAATGGAAAGAGGAGGTGAGGAAGGACTCCCTGATTGAATGGAATGGACGGTGGGTGACATCCGAAAAAGGGAGTACCCCCAGGAAATACTTTCCCACCGTCGAGTCAAGATTAAAGGCTAAGTGGGTCCTTCCCGATTACTGGATGTCGCAGATACGGGGCAAGGGGGCTTCCGATGGAAGCAAAGCCAGCACGGATATGACCTGGGCCCCCATTGCCCCAGCTGCGGGGTTCCGGAGACTGCTGAACACGTGGTGGCATCCTGCACCGCATACGACGCCCTGCGCGCGAGGTTGTCCACGAAAACTGGAATATATGCTATAACGGAGGACGTGTTCCCTGAGCTTGTGGAGAAGGAGAACTTCACAAGCTTCAGGGAGTTTGTATGCGGATGGAAAGAGGCAGTAGGTCCGGCCCACTTCATGATGACGAGAAGAGGACCGGCACTGGGAAGACCACCGGACGAACCAATGGAGGACTCCGGAAATGAAGGAGGAGGAGATGAAGACGAGGAATAAGGATAAGGTAAAGTCTTAAGGTGCGCAACCGTGCACCGGGCTACACCATAGTACCAGACCATTTTTTATATTAAATAAACAGTTTAAAAAAACCTACCCTCTCACCGGGAGACTAATGATCTACATCTTGGGCCGAAACGTTGGCAGAATATTTGTGTAATCTTTGACTGCACCTACTTATTATTTCAATTCTTTATTTGCAAAAAAATATATTTTTAATCTATAAAATGGTTATCCCAAAATTATAGCAATGCTTCAAATAAAATTGAAAAATGGAACGATCGTGTTACTTGATCAAGTGCAAATAATATATAGGAGAGCAGAGAACACGAATAGGAACGGGCCGGCAGCAGTATACAGTATACACCTAAGGTTGCGCTGAAAGAGAGAGGGGTTGGCCTCTGTGTTGTGTGATTAGTATTTGGAGGGTCGTGTCTTGTCTTGTGGCTACTGAATTACAAATTACTGCACGGTCGTCGGCTGCTTTGTCCCTCCTTTCCATATGCTAAGCACGGCCCACGACTCCCCCAATCCTGCTCCACCAATCGACACCCATAAGTTCGATGATAGTCATCGGTAATTTGGTTCAGAACAACTGGAGGATACTCTCCTCGATTTTACTGATGAAAGAGACTGGAACAGGTCAACGGGAACTGAGGCGTGCACGTGTGTCTCAACATGAAAAATACCAAAATAACAAATGAGTAACAAATTGCTCCCTCTTATAATATTCAGATGAAGACTAATGGTATTATTAATGGAGCGAAGCGTATAATTTTATATTCCGGATTTATAGAGACGATTTATCAGCTGTGGCTAGTCACTACGGACAGAGCCATTTGTATCCTATAGTAATAATAGATCACTGCGTACGTCGGCTTGAAAAATGTATGAGATGCGAAACAGAACTGACACAGCCCTAGTTACCTCATCAATGAAATTGTTTTGTGTCAATGACTTGATTGATTGTAGGTATTATCATCAGGTAGTGTACTATAATTACCTGGAATAAAGTTGTAATCTTCCTGCTTACGTATGAGACACTTGCCTTTGTAAAGAAAGTTATATATATTATTTTCCATTAAGCTATAGAATCCTCTCTTATCCAATTCTTCCAATCCAAAATCCTTAATGCTACTTACTTTGTTATGAATAAATTCATCCATAGTGACCTTAATGGCCCATTTGTTGCTGATTTGGCCCGAACCTGATATCAGTCTTTTCATGCATAACTTTATTCCCACTCAAACCCAGTAGTTTGAAACCTAAGTACTTCTTCAATTTCGATAATCCTTCGAGGCGTCTGAAATAAAGATGGCCTCGTGATCTTCTTAGTTGATTTTGTAATTTGAGTACCATTGGGTAGTTTCCCTACTTGTCTTCATGCTATTATGTATGCTTTATTCATGCTATTATGTATCGTTCCGGCCATTTACTTGTTGTATTGTTGTAACACAGTTAATTAATTAATTTTAAGATCTGGTTGACATAGGTTGACGATGTTGACGACTACTTATAATTTTTTATTAATTGTTTTAATTTTTAAATATTTTTATTTTGAAGAGAAAAGATATGCCCTGGCCGCAGGACGACCCGGGTTCGAATCCCGGCCAGGGCATATCTTTTCTCTTCAAAATAATAATATTTAAACATTAAAACAATTAATAAAAAATTATAAGTAATCGTCAACATAGGCCAACCAAGTAAATTGAGAGAACACGGGGATATGGGATCGGTGAAGAGAACGGGTTTATCCTGACTGTGAGGCGACCCCTGGTAGCTCAAATGGTAGAATGCTGTCACGGAGAGACGGACGACTCGGGTTCGAATCCCAGCCAGGGCAAATCTTTCACTTCAAAATAAAAAGATAATAGGTTTAGGAAAAAATTGATGTTGAAACCTTGGTCAGTGAAATATATCTTTATTTAATTAATATTCTTTTTTTAAATTTTATAGTTTAATCATTAAAACTCACCTAAAGCCTCGGTAAAAAAAGTATAAGCATATTATCCCTCCAATGCTTAAGTTTTTTTTCAGTTCTATGCTTTTCATTAGATTAGCTAATTAGAATATAAGCAGCTAAGGAAGTTTTTATAAAATTCAACAAGAAGAATACCATATAGAGAAATAGAAAAGGTATTAATGAATAAAAAATATACTGCAAGTTTTTTTAATATTTATTTAAATAGAAAGAAATAAGTTACACATATTCTAATAGACTTGATTACATAATTATTTTTACAATTTTTAATTATGTTAAATATTTAATGATACGTGAAATTTAAAATGCTAATGTTCACTAACTTAGATTATGAAATAGAAAAAAATAGATAACTAATTAGTACTAATACTGAACGATTTTTTATTGGATTTTTTCTTACAAAGATCTAATTATCATTTTCTATTGACGTTCTATTTATCTGCCCTTGTTCATTTAAAGTTTCAGGTATTTGTTATTCGATTCAATTATTAAAACATCCTTCAATTACAAATTAGTGTTATTTTGAATGGATATAAATAATTTCTAAGGAAAGGCACTCAAGCGTGGGACTATGTACTCAAGTTAGTTCTCAACAGAAGTTCACCGAAAAGACTGAACAACTTTCAAAATTTGACCTTTTTTTTTTTAACGCTATGGCCGGAATTCGGATAGCTTCGCGGCGACATGGGGTCAAAATGTGTTTTATCTAATCAGTCTCATAGCGACATTATTCCCGTTTTAGTTATGGGTAACCTTAGTGGCGAAAGATCTATAGATAAGAACGTTTTGTCTAAAAAGGAATTCGACCAATTCCGTATCGCTTTATTATCTATGCAGGAGAAATTCGTTAAAAGGAAGTATATGGATAAAAAAATACATTTGATCCAAGCGGAAGAAAAAAGAATTACAGAGAATAACTCATTCCCTTCTTTCCTAAATACCTCCTTTATCCAATTAACCCTTTGATTTAAGTTAGTAGCAGTAAGTTCAGAGTCACCAGCGAAAATCAAAAGACTTACCCTACGTCCTACGTGGGCGATTAAAAGCGAACAAGAACGCGATGCGGTCGCCGTGGTGGGTCTGTCCTACGTGTGCGCGAAGTTTCCCGCACCACCGCTTTTCAGTAGACACTATGCATTCATCATAGACAGACGAAACAAATATTATTGAAAAATTCACTACTTAACTAGCAAATACTCAAGAAGTACGTACGGCAGAGAAGTAGAACTAATATTGTATACTTAGAAAGGCATATTGATGGAGAATATCACAGTTTGTTCGAGGAATTACGGACCCAACCCTTGCTATTCCAGGAATATTGTCGAATGTTCCCAACGACGTATGCTTGTTGACTAAATTATTTAATAAATGTGTTGAACTTAATTGTAGTGCAAGTTATTTAAGTCAAATCTTCCCATTCGCGGTACCTTAATAATCGGTTGTGATATTTTTTAGTCCTTATATTCCATGATATAGCATACTTTTTATTTTTGTTTTAGACATTTATAATCATATAAATAATATTTACAATATTATAATGATATAAATATGTACCAAATTGTACGGGCGTGATTAGACTGAATAGAAAAAAGGATAAATAATAAAATATATTAGTAGAATAGAGTGGGGGAATTAAATTTTTGGCCAGATACTGAAACTGTGGTTTATTAAATCTAAATATATTTACAAGCTTAAGAAAATACAGAAATTATTATTTTTACAAGGAAAGAGAAAAATAAAAGGAAACATGAACAAACTAGAATAATATAAAGTATAACAAATTAACAGTAAGCGACAGGGCCATATGGCGTGGAATGTATAATGTCTTTATTTCGTATGGTGAACGAAATGATATGGTCTTTGGCCGGTGAACAGCTCCCTGCTTTTAATTGTATGAAAAAAGTGACTTACAGTTCAAGCGAAGTGTTCGCTTCCCGAGCTCCGACTGTCTTTGGTTAGCAGGCGATCTGGTGGTATCGCGTGTACACTTCTTGTGTCTTCTGCTAGGCGATCCAGGGCTATGGGCGAATATCATCAATGTCAACTCGCGGTGAACGGCGAGGTTAGCCTTTTGTCTAGCAGAGCAGATATGTAGATAGCTTGCAGTCTGAATCGGAAAAATAAATTCAAGTGGGAAATTCGGCCAACAGATGGTGTATCAACCTTCTTTTTATCTAAATGGCTATGGCCGATCATGGCGGCGGTGACTAGGTGATAAAATTTCGAATATACAAAATTTTAAATGTTACGCTACTGAACACCAATATTAATAGTGATTAATATACATAAGAAGACACCGCATCCAATTCGCGAGAAAATATCAAGCAAAATGATTGCGTTCGCATCGCGCCTAATAACGGCTACGTGAATTTGTCCACGTGGGACACTCTTGTAGGTTTCGCCTGTTTGTTTTTTTCGCGCAGTGCCGCTTCGCTTCGTGTTCACGCCAAGATCGCGTAGGACGTCGCCTTAACGGACTTGTTTTACTGAAATAATTTAACCGAATGCATATGACTGCTGGTAGAGAACTGAGTTGGTATGCTGAAAGCCCTGAGTTCAAATCCGGCTGTCACATCAATTATGGCTCATCCAGCCTAAAACTGTAGGAAAAACCTGACGGTTGAGGACAATTCACGTCCAAACACAACCGTTTTGTTAGAAACTACTATGTTTTTAACCTTCATGACCATGACCCTTCATTGTTTATAGGGGTACGGATTTTTTTTCTTACATATGACCGTAAAAAAACTTATCTCCGACTCGGTATATTACAATTTATTATATATTTTTTATTGTATAAGTATTAATCTTTGAAAATAAAATTGCAATACTCTTTATTTTCCTTAAAGGCTTCAAAAAGTAATTTATAAACCTTTTTTTTGTTTGTAAAAATTGAAATTAATGGATGAGTTTTTTTGTTTTCATGATATATACTCATATAGGTGTGAGTATTTATAATTTTTAAAAAATAGCTAAAACAGAAAAATCTTGCTAACAACATTGCCCTTTAAGCTGCCATAGTTCTTTTATAAAATAAATATTTATATTATAAAATTTTCATGTTAATATTTTATGAAGATAAAGAAAGGAAAATCCTTAAAATAAATAGATAGATAGGGGAATTCTATTAAAACTAAATGCGAAATTTCAGTACATAAACGAGTAAGAACTATTAATTAAATACTCTTTCAAGTTTCCACGGCCACTATTTATACAAAAAACTTCAGCTGTTTCTTCTGGTTTAGACCGTGTAGGTGAATTTTCTGCCAACGTTTCGCCAGACATGCTGCTGACTTCCTCAAGGCTTAATTGAGACTGAAGATGTCCAGCTAACCCGCGGCCTTATATAGTAGCCACTCGGGTCCACTCGTGATTCATCGGTTCCTTTCGTTAGTCGATCGGGTTTTTTCGGGTCTGGGGTCGGAGTCTGTTTTTCCATGAATGTGATTGGCTGGTTTCTGATTATTAATTAGTTCTATTACTATAATAGAATAATTAATACTAAACTATTAATTACTTCAGTTGCCAATTAAAGTATAATTCAACTATCTATCTAAATGTTATTCTTTAAAACGTGTGAACCGACATTATCTACTTAAAATCAAAATATAAACGGAATATTTATTTTGTAATGTTATCATGTATTCATTAAACAGAGATGACATGTATGTCTTCTTTTAAAAGTTATTTTAAAGAAGTGGTGAAATTTAAGGTGCAAATAGTGGCCTAAGCACAATCATACAATTATTATTGTACATTTTTTTAAAAATTAAATAAGATCTTTGACGTAACCTCGACATTTAGAAACTGATAATTCAATAGTAAACGAATGAAAAGTTATTTATATCCTTAGACACCCAGTCGCTTAAGAATAACATTTCTAATGATATATGTCTTATGTATTTATGTTTTTTTAATGATTGATTGTGTGAGTCGATCAATCAGATTAAAATAATAAAATCTAAGTGAATAAGATAACTTTATTTATTTAATCTGCCCGACTACATATTCCAGAATCTCTTACGATAGCAAGGTAATAATTAATATAATTACATCTATTACCACAGTATGTTATAATATATTATATCTATTATAATAATATATGATTATCATTCCATTCAAGCCTTTAAATCAGTGGAAATTCTGATTTACGTATAATAAATTTGTCATTCATCGCTTTTATTGACTACATCATTTGATTCTAAGGTCGTGGGTTAGCAGACCGTCACTTGGCCCTAGAATGTTTTAAAGGGAGGAAACAATACTTGGTAAATCCGTCATTCGAAAGGGAGGTAAAATGGGTTCCGAGTATGTCCGTTGTCAAGAATTCGTTACAAATTCATATCATAATTATACTTGGATAAGAAAAATTTAGGACTCCAACTATAGCCAACTATTGCTACATACTAATCGGACGATGCTACAGCAGGAGCTTTAAATTTTGCCTATCCAGGTTTAATTAGGATGAGGATTTTTTTTGAGTACCTAACATCGTACAGGTTCGTGACGCCGTTTAACGTCCTTTCCGAAAATCGGCATAACCAATGATTTTTTACTCCCTTTAAAAATCTTAAGATCACCTCCCGAGCTACCTTGGGCTTGGTAGATTGTTATACTAAAACTAGACCAATGTTCGCCCCATTACGTAACGTTATATGAATAAACAATAAACTATTATCGTATATCAAAACAGAAGTAATTTTTTTGCTATCAAATACATTTATGACTGGAACCTATTCTGAAAGTATGTTATATGAAAATATATATAATAACGGATAATGAATTTTCATATATACATTAAATTCTATTGTGGCATTGGCCCATTTATTGGTCCGATTTCTCTCCCTAAACTTAGATGGAAGTAATGGACATCCACCGTTAATGGATTTTGGACTAGCCGCCGATATTTCATAGTTGAGGCGAGGAGGCTTAACATTTGGGCTTGACATTTTCTTTTCCAATTAGGGCCCTCCTGAGCCGAAATCCTTTCGATCTAATTGGAAAATACCCGAGGATGAGCCAATCATTAGCGGAGCATCAAAGGGCCCGATCTAGTTAATTGGGGGCAGCCGCTTTTATTTCGGGCAGATGAGGCCACTTCTTTATTACCACAGCAATTTATTTTTTATATTTAGTCGGTTGACTGTTATTTAACCGAGATATTAAATCCTATAGTAGTTAGTCAAGTTTCGTTCATCCTTGATACGATGGAATTTTACGAAATATCGGAAACATCCCCCTATGTATATATTATATATACTCCTCATGTATATATTTAAATGACCCTATGCTATTCCTACTATAACCTCCGAAGGCCCTTAGTACATCTACCATGTCTGTCCTGTTTCTACGTCTTCGGTGATGCTAGATGAAATGGCCTAGATGACGCACATTCGTCGGTTTCCTTATCGTCAGTTCCGATCAAGGGTACTACTGTATCTCATAAAGATTATATGAGCACAAGAAGGTTACACAAGATTATTTGACGGCCGTTATCATAATAAGAAATTTATATGAATATATTCGTCTTCAGAGTTATTATTTCTACAATTTTTTCAACTTTTTATCATGCGGTGATACACAACTTTATAAATGATATTAAAAGTTGAATCAACAAACTGTCGTAAACACTTTTTTTTATTGAAATTTATAGCTGTTTAATAATAATACATCAAACAAAAAGAAAGAAAAATATATAATGGCATGAGATAAAGCCAAGTAGAGAAACTACCCTCTGGTAGTACTCGAATAACAAATTCAACTTAAAAGGGCATGAGGCATGAGGCCATCTTCTTTTCAGGCGGTGCTCATTCTTAATAACTTAAAATCAGACGAAAAATATTACCTTCAAATATATTCATACGGAGATGTGTGAAAAATTTAATACTTTAATTAAAACCGAAAACGAATTAAATGTTAAATATATTATAATTTTTTACTCATTGCTTTAATTTTTAAATATTTTTATTTTGAAAAGAAAATATTTGCCCCCAGCCGGGGTTCGAATCCGGATCTCCGCCTCACCGTGGCAACGCTCTAACCATTGAGCCACGGGGGTCGCTCCATACCTAGGACAAATCTGTTCTATTCACCGATCCCATATCTTCCGTTTCTCGCAATTTTGTGACGTGTACATGAGGAAGAATGTTCATTGAACATTACTTTTAATTTTGGGATATTTTTTTATATACGTCATTATATTATTTATAATTTATTATAATTTTTTACTCATTGCTTTAATTTTTAAATATTTTTATTTCCAAGAGAAAAGATTTGCCCCCAGTCGGTATTCGTACCGGATCTCCGTCTCACCGTGGCAACGCTCTAACCATTTGACCCACGGTGTCGCTCCCTACCTAATATCAGTTACAATAATGTAATGATAAAAATATCAACATCCTATAAAGCCATTATATTTTCCAAAATTAGTTTTTGTAGTGTTTGTAGTTTTTTGTAGGAAAGCGGAATCGTAGTTTTTCCGCTGTGAAGTGAACATGGGGCTAAGCCAGACAATGCGTTGAAATACAGTTATAACTCATATTAAACTCCATTTCAAGCAAAAAAACTACGAGAATCACACGATATTGATTTCTTAAATACAATCAACTCATTCGGGACAAAATTCGATATAACCACGTATTCACCTAGGCTCCAGACAAATAATCAATCGGAAAAACTGACAAAAATAATTTATAATGTTAAAATGGCCCACCTGAAATGTTTACATCTTCCAATTAAATTTCACCTTTATCAGGATGATAAGCAATCCTAATCCCTGCCAAAACTCCATTAAATGATCCATCCTACACCTAACCTGTTTCAGTTCCGTGTCACCTGTTGGAAGAAGATGATGGATTATCCTTCTGGTTAATCCAAAGATAAGGAGCTCTCAGTTTTGAGGAAGCCATTTTTAGACCAGAAAGGTTTTGATGTTATAGAATTCTTTCTAGAAAATTTAAAAAAAATACTCGTAGGCGTTGATGACCTAATGGCTTTACGCCTATAAACACCAGTAAACAAAAACAACAACATAATTAAATAAATAAGGCTTAGTATGTGCAGAAACTCAAAGTGTTGGTATCAGCTTCACTTTAAGTTCTAATTTAATTACTATAATTTTATTAGGTTACATTGAAAAATTCTTTCAAAATTAGTAAATTCTATTGCCTTATCCGGGTTATTCTGCATTTCGGATATGCACTAAGCACTATTCTAACTACGTTAGTACTTTCTAGTTTTCCTCCCAGAGTTGATCACTATCTCGTCATTAAATTCATGTTAATATACCTCAGATGTGAACCCAACAATAAATACCTTTAGTTTTGAACATTTTCGATTCAAAAAGTGCAAATTTCAAAATGTATGAAGTCTTTTTGAAAGGATGTAAACTGGATTGCATTATCTAATGATTCATTCACTCAATGAAAACCTATTTCCAGTCGTTTTTTGGCATAAGCCTTTAATTTCGATAAGCCAAGGGTATTACACAGATAAAAGAATGTAATTAAAAGACGATTCCTTGAAGCATTATATATCAGCGACAAAATAGATAATGTGGTGAATGATAGGAAAGAGGGAGGAGAAATTAGTAAATCATATGCATCAGTTATTTTGAAGTTAAAGACAAAATAACAAATGGGATGTTCTACTTTAAAAACACAGAGAGATAACCTAGCACTATAACCTCCCAACTGTTACCTAGATATCCCAATTTCAGTCCTATCTGACTTTTTTAAATTAAGAACCTATAAAAATATATTAAAAATAAAATAATAAACTTAATAAATTTTACGTATAGAAAAATTTTTGATTTGTAATTTAATTATGATAGATTTAAATGAGAAAGATTTTAAGGAAGAAAATAGTTGGGGGTGCAGTCAATTAAAACACTAAATAAGTGGATACTTATTTTAATTAAGTGCCGACGTTTCGACCCACTTTGTGGGTCATCTTCAGGGCTAAGGACGCTTGCAGAAGCACGAGGGGACGCGGTCTGAACGGAAAAGACGTTGGGACCCAACGGAAAAGACCCAACGTCTTTTCCGTTCAGACCGCGTCCCCTCGTGCTTCTGCAAGCGTCCTTAGCCCTGAAGATGACCCACAAAGTGGGTCGAAACGTCGGCACTTAATTAAAATAAGTATCCACTTATTTAGTGTTTTAATTGACTGCACCCCCAACTATTTTCTTCCTTACATCATCCAGTCAACGATCCCTCGCTTCTCACGAGAAAGATTTTAGTATGTAAATATAAATAAAATATAGTATAAATAGAGACCAAAGTTTAAAATATTAACAAAAGGACCATGGAGGACAATGGACCTCCAAGAAAAGATTTTAGCTAATGACAATGAATAATAAAAAAGGTATCTATACTTACTTCTATTTATGGACGATTTTAAGAAATGTATATTTGTTATATTGTTGTGATTGTATGTAATTAATAATTTACAGAAAAAGATGACTTATAACTCTTCTGAGATGTTAATGAAGTTCTTGATGGATTGTAAATGACAAATAGTCGAAACGTATCCACATAATAAAGTTATATGCCAAAAAACGACTGGAAATAGGTTTTCATTGAGTGAATGAATTATTAAATGTATGAAGTTTACGTATAGCCATACCAACGATACAATTGGATATCTATTTTGGTATCTGCATGCTAATTACCTCATCTTCGAATCATATATTTGGACTCTAATTTTATCATGCTAACATAGTAGCCACTTGAGAAGTTTTAAATGTCTGATCTATAAATCAGTTATTTATCTCACAAAAAAGCATTAAAACTACCCATAAACATGTTAATGTGTTATTGAAATTCTTTGAATAAAAATATAGAGAAGGATTGTGATATTAATTAAAGGCGTATTATAAGATCTGCGCAATGATATAATTGGATATATAAATATATTACTTATTTTTTTTAAATACATCGAGTTTAGAACAAAGTGTATAAATTAAAATATCATGTAATATATATTAAAATATATATAAAAAGGTACCACTACAACCCATTGGGGTACTGGTTTCAGTACATGGTAGAGACTGTATCTAGGACATCGTTAGTGCAGGGAGGTGATTTGTACAATGGAGCTGTTTGGGCATCTGGAAGGTTTGTATGGATCCCACAAGATCCAAGTCGGGTATGAACCCCGAACCTACGACTTAACATCTCAGCACTCCACGCACTGAACCACTCCACTTCCTTAAAAAAAAATGTTTTGAAGATAGAATTAATAAATAAATATTAATATGATAATATATCATTTTATATTAGTTAGGTTTACGTTATCTTATTTTTTTAACTTTAACTTTTTTTTGAGCTTCATTAGCCTAATGGAATCGATCTGAGAAGTATGAGATGGCTAAACGGGTCGGCGCTACGTGCGGAGGCTCTGATGGACGGTAGCTGCTAACTACAGATCCTTATGGGATCTGAATACAATGGATGAGTGAGTGTATCTCTTTCAGAATCTCTCCGTTAGGTGACGTATGTTGGCACCTTGTCCCCGTGTGTGTTCCAGAACATCCAGGCTACTTATTCGGGGTATCCAGTTTCTTCTGGATATGCTAAAGAAGTCCAAAGTCAAATCCGCCTTCACTTTAACTGAAACATAATAAAAAAAAGACAAACAGATAAAATAATAAGTATGAGTACCATATGCACGAACGGAAAGGTTTTCGCCGATTGTATATGCAGACAGGATCATGGACTTGGAAACAATGGATAATGCCGTCTATACATTTGCACTCAATGGACGTTTTGGAAAATTACTGGATATCTGGAGCAACCCATTGCTTTTAAAATGGTCTAGTTTGCTGAGCAATACTGAGTTTTGAAATAAGAAAGAGCCTGGTATTACTTAGGAATCCGCAATAACTGTTGTGCTTCTTCGAATGAGTTACGATATCGAATCAGATAGCTACAATTACCGCCAATTAGATCAATCCTTTTAGGGAGGTCTTTCATTTAACCTCATTAGGTTCAATAAAAAAAGTCTGTTCCACTATAAATCATGAAGGGTCTGCGGTTTAGTACTTAGTAGAGACTGTACTGTTTCTTGGACAATGGTTGTGAAGGGAGGTGATTTGTCCTAGGTCACGCTTAACCGCTAGATTTTTCCTCCTTATTTTGAGAACCCACTTTACGAGGCTGGGTGAGCCCTTAGAAATGTACTAACTGATAACTAAATACTAACAAATTTAACAAAAGTCTGCCAGCTAGCGGGATTTGAACCAAGCACCTTCGGCATTGCAACTCATTGCTCCCCCAATGAGCCACTCCACTCCCTTATGTGGCTGAATAAACTATTATAATTTAGGTATTGAGCATGGGTTTTAATAATCGAAGCAAACAGGCATAATATAGCTTATTGTTACTAAAATATATATCATTTCAACCCATGAATGGTCTTACAGAGACTGTACAGTTTCTGGGATAACGGTTCTGCAGTGAGGTGAACTATCCCAGATCAAGCTCAATTACCATGTTTTTTCTCAGTTAAAGGTACCCACTTTATAGTGGGATACCCAGGCTGGGTAGCCCCATGAGGCTCTACAGATCGTATACCCTTCATCCCCGGCTTTTGACAGTTATATTAAATTACTGTTACATATATTATCTAACCCAACTGGATTCGAACCTGAGACCTTCCGTCAACTCAGCTCTCTGCCACTGATTTATTCCGCTCCCAATACTACTGTTACCTATCATATACAAAATACCTAAAGAATTAGTAATTAAAATGAGATGTAGCTAGCGATAATGCGATTATTAATACTAATGTGTGCAAATGAATACAAATATATACAAATAAAATAAGTTATAATCTTCTTACAAGATAAGCCCGACATTGCATAGACATTTCTTAAGAAAATTAAAAAAATCATTTTTATGAATTACTTTATTTCAAAAAACATAAATCCATTATATATATATAGTACTAGTATTTCTAAAGTGACACAACTCAAAAATCGGCGTTGTTTCAATGATGAGTTCAATATCTCTTTACCACTCATCAGAACTGTATCAACCTATCTTGAGAGTGAGGCATTCATCGAGTGATATATAAAGTAATTGAAAATGTGAATAAAAATAATCAATAGCATTTTCCCAGATGTTCCGATATTTCCATTTCTCCGGATTTGAAAAGTAAATGTTCCGAGAAGTTAATGCCTATATTATTCACACAGAACCATTCAATTCGGATTAGTCTCATAAATATTGAATTAAAATTTGAAATTGGCGATGAAAAATAATTCCCATCCATAATAAAACACTACGATTTCTCCGTGTCGTGAAAATACAACACGCGATGTTATAAATAGGAACATTATTCCGCTGTCGCGAATCTAACTTTTCAGATTTTGAATTCTTTGTTCATAAACAAAATTTGAAAAGGACAAACAAGGGATCGAGGGCGTTAACAAATGGAACTTGTTTTTTCGAATCAATTTCTCAGACTCCTTGAATATTAATAATAAAGCTGAGCATCACAACCGCCCACTTTCTTCAGGGGATTTATGCGAATATGCCGACATA
This sequence comes from Troilus luridus, assembly GCA_964056705.1. Taxonomy (NCBI): domain Eukaryota; kingdom Metazoa; phylum Arthropoda; class Insecta; order Hemiptera; family Pentatomidae; genus Troilus; species Troilus luridus. Next base: position 71,806,167 of record OZ057414.1, read on the forward strand.
TTTATTTTTATTGGAGTTTACTCCTTAAGAAACAATTTTCATATTTAGCCCGCGGTATGAAAATTTTATGAGGAGTAAAATTAAGTTTTAAATAAAAATGGCGAGTTACGCTCCCTTTTTGTTTTATATAATAGATAGAAATTATAATAGTTAAATTCCGGGACTAATTTAAGAGACGAAGAGATACGTGTGTTTTATCTATGGTAACAGTTTATTCTATTGCTTTATTTTCGAAGTGTTGAAATGCGATCAGTTTTTGGATTGGAGCCTTTTGAAGACACCTATCCAAACAAACCCTATTACTACTCTTATTTAGATTCCGCCTTAAGCTGTTGGGATCCATTCATATCACTTGGATACAACCTCATCAGACGACAGGGCTCTTATAAGAGTAGGATATTGACTAGCTATCTCAAGGCTGTGCAGTGACTATTTAATTGTGTACAGGGTGTAGTGTATAGTGCTACTAGGACAGGATATTTGTGTATTAGGAAGTGGAGAGGCAGTGATCATGCCGGGCTTAAATACACTTCTACTGGACTCTGAAGATGAGGTCCCCTTCAAAAAAGTAAAGACAGGGAAGAAATCGGTTGTTTTTCGGTTGTCATTTTGGTACCTTGTACAAAAGATGCGTATTCTACACCAGGGCGAACTGTCATGCTGTTAGTCATTAGTTTGGGTATGTTTTGGTTAGTACTGATCTGCTTAGATCTCTTTTCTTCCATCCGTTTAGTCACTATTTCTTCTATTTTTTTTTCTGTGGAGGCATTTCCTATAATAAGCGACGTGCGCTCCCTCGCAATCCGACCATTTTGTTTGAGTTCACCTAGTCGCGGACATTCAGAAATGCTATGTGAGCCACTGCATCTTACACATTTTACGGTGTGGTTGCAGTAGTTTTTTGTGTGCCCAAATTGCTGACATTTATAGCACTGGTGCGGTAGGATATCCTTTTTTGGGATGTATTTCACGACCGTGAATATAGATCTATATGGGTTCAGATGACAATTTTAACGTCACCGCACCCACTATTTGCCCTAAAGATGGCCTGCAACGTAGGTCGAAACGTTGGCGCGATTAATAAAAATTTAACATACTTATAATTCATTTTCTTTATAAGCTTTTTCTTATATACTGGACTATCTTTTGAATTCATATAATTCACTAATGAAGAAAAAAAACCTTTATTCCAGTCAGACAAATCTTGTTAAAACATTAACGAAGGATTAAAAAAAACGTTTCGACAAATTTATTTGTCATTTTCAATTTTTGTTCTTCGTAACATCCTTTAAAATTCATAAGTAAAAACATCACTTGAGGTCAAAACGGATCTAAAATCTTTGTACATTTGACCATGGAAGAAGGTTGACTTCCAGGACTTTATTGTAAAATTGATTTTAGATCCGTTTTGACCTGAAGTGATGTTTTTACTTATGAATTTTAAAGGATGTTACGAAGAACAAAAATTGAAAATGACAAATAAATTTGTCGAAACTTTTTTTAATCCTTCGTTAATGTTTTAACAAGATTTGTCTGACTGGAATAAAAGTTTTTTTTCTTCATTAGTGAATTATATGCATACTTATAATTTTAATTAAAATATTTCACATTAATTTAAAATAATTTACAAATTAAAAAAAATACAGGATGATAAGTATCAGTAGAGAGCGATTAATTGGTAAGAATACATTTAAAATTCATTAGAAACAGAAAGGGGTAAACTCTAGTCGCGTGTCGGAGCTGACACACACACTTTTTTTTATGGATAATCATATTACTTATGCTATAATTTTCCATTCCAATACATGTATAAATTATTTCTTTTTTTTAAATCTCCAATTCCATCGTTATCAATCAATTTACGTAATGATGACTCAATTAGCACGTTAACTTATTTTGGACGAATTTATTATTTAGGTATAAAATGACCGATTAAAACTAGTATTCTCAGTTAAAGTATTAAGAAATGAATATTAAAGATTTTGAGTGGAAAATAGTTGACTATTTTTGAAGGTGGTTCCATCTTTCTCTCTGACTGCACCCCCTGACCAATTCAATCCATCATTAAAGATTTTGATATTTTAACTATCCGACGAAGTATTTTTATCATACAAGGTTCTCACCAATATAAAGATTGGTCTCATGAATTATTAAAAATGAAAAATTATTAAATAAAGAATGCTCTCATTGGTATTGATCTAATCTGTTGCTAATTACTACTGTAATGCTACTTGGCAGATTTTTGTTAATTTCTTTTGTTCACTATCAAGGTTCATTTCTTAAACTTTTTTTTTAAATACATGATTTTATATATTTTTTAGAATTTATAGCTATAATTACTAATTCGATGCAACAACTGGAAGTTTACAGGCCTCCTCAATTAGTATCCACCAAGCCCCAATTTAGCGCTACTGCTATCCAATAGTTGACTCCCGGTTTCTCGGATATAGTAAATATATTAAACGTTTTAATGTTTATTAATTCTTCTGGTTAGCCGCGCGTGCTAAAGCGCTTGCACAATAGGTAATCTATTTGCGTTAGCAGTGTCCAGCGTGGTTCTGAATTGGATGGATGACCGCCAGGGGAGACACAATTAAAGTATATGTGTTTTGACTTACCATTACTTTTTAGTTGGTATTAATAACGAGAGAGAAACTCTAATTTGTCAAGTGAGTCTTTTGGTATTTTTCTTGTTCTTATAATGGATAGCAATTTACACAAGTCATATAGTTGGGTCCGAACTCATCTCCTCTAAATACGAATCGTCGTTCAGAAACTGGTGTTTTGATTCTCTCACCAAATGTTTTTTTATCTCTAACTGGAATCTGTTGAATTAATTTTAATATTATATGCGCATTTCCTCTACAGGCTAGAGGATAGTTAGCTATTGCATTATATCGTCGTACATTCTCTTGGTACAAACAAAGATGCACCAAATAATAAACCACACTTGAACAATAGCTATACTGGAATCAATTTGTTCATTAGCACCGGGCATTCATGAACTAAGCAATGTTTTCCTTATCCGTAATAATGGCAATTAGCAGATCCTCCTGGGCATTTCCTTAGAAAGGTTCTTGGAAGCGTGGAGGTTATGGGCTGATGCTGAGTATGGAGTTTCCCTTGTCGAACATAAGGACGCGGGCAGGTTAAAGAATTCAAAGGGTGGATTCGTGAAGAACTTAAAAGGAAGACCGAGGGACTGGCGGAAAGGGCAGAACACGCACTGATATTCATTAAACAGAAGGGACTTGCGCTCGCCGCATACCGCGCAATATCCCCTCGAATAGCTGCCTAACTGCCAGTACTTGCGGTGAACTTGGTGCAAGCAGAGGGCGGACGGTCGTGCTCCGGGGATTACGATAAAAAGAAATCTCCAACATGCAGTCATTTACCTGCGCCTACCTGTTGCCTCTCTTGACAGCTTGGAATGAGTTGTCTCTGGTACATGCTTGAAATTCTTTAAGAAAATTTAAAACTACTCAACGGGTTTCTTTCGAATACTTCTGTGTTTTTTCAGCATATCTTACATAACTTAACCTGTGCCCCAACGACCTATGAAGGGTCGCGAGTTCAGTACGTAGAGACAGTGGTAGATATTGTGCTGTTTCTTGGACAACGGTTGTGCATGGAGGTGATTTGTCATAGATCACGCTCAACCGTCGGATTTTTCCCCTATTTTATATATATACATATTTGAACCCGGAACCTACAGCATAGTAACTAAGCTTGAAAAGTAAATGTTCCGAGAAGTTAATGCCTATATTATTCACACAGAACCATTCAATTCGGAATAGTCTCATAAATATTGAATTAAAATTTGAAATTGGCGATGACAAATAATTCCCATCCATAATAAAACGCTACGATTTCTCCGTGTCGCGAAAATACAACACGCGATGTTATAAATAGGAACATTATTCCGCTGTCGCGAATCTAACTTTTCATAAACAAAATTTGAAAAGGACAAACAAGGGATCGAGGGCGTTAACAAATGGAACTTGTTTTTTCAAATCAATTTCTCAGACTCCTTGAATATTAATAATAAAGCTGAGCATCACAACCGCCCACTTTCTTCAGGGGATTTATGCGAATATGCCGACATATTTATTTTTATTGGAGTTTACTCCTTAAGAAACGATTTTCATATTTAGCCCGTGGTATGAAAATTTTATGAGGAGTAAAATCAAGTTTTAAATAAAAATGGCGAGTTACGCTCCCTTTTTGTTTTATATAATAGATATAAATTAAAATAGACTCCGCTCTCTGCATATCTAACAAAGTAGCCAATATATTTCCACACTTTAGACAATTGCATTTAGTAGTGATTGGTATGGATACTAGTAGTTCTTTTATTTCTTGAATAACATGTGAAATAATCCAAAATCAGTTTGTTTACTCATTTAAGATCACTTTATGTTGCTATATCTAATTAGAGGATGCCAAAGTAGTAATCCTAAATTTTGACTTAGAGGTATATTTAGGATACTGATTTTAAAGAGTAAAGAGTAACCGCACCCCATTTTACGTCCCTTCCGAATGACAGTACATCCAAAGATTTTTTATTCCATCCAAAATCTGTATTTTATGGAAGGTGGTCAGTAATAACTACCTTTTGTTCTCTTTCTCCACTGTATATCGGTATGTATCCTGTGCTTATAAAATATTATGAAGCAATATAGAACTAATCCCCGATGATTTAGAGATTCGGGATTTAACGTTCTTCCCTATGAAGTCACCTGGCGTAGTCACTTTATCTTGACATAGAGGTTAGCATTACCACATACTATGCCCAAGATTGAAGGTTTGCATCTCCTTAGGTGTCCTCAGGATTTCACAGGATTTTAGATCTCTAGCCTATGCGATGTCAGGTCCTCATTAAAGATGCTTAACCTAATTATACCTGGATGGGCCGTCTGATTTGCAATAGCGGCATTAAGTGACAAACGAAACGAACAACCGAATGGTCATTACTTATCTTATTAAGACAATCAGGACACATTAAAAATTTAATAATTGGGGCTAAGATGACCTTGAAATGCGTTAAGATTTGCTTTCAATCATAAGATTTGAATATATTGAATATCCAAGTAAAAATACAAAAGTCAGTAATCCCAGATATGCCATTTATTTGGCCATATTAAAATAATTGTTTTTAATTTTTTTCTAGAAGTACTGAAAGAAAAGCTGAAGAAAATCTTTTTTGTCCATTATTTTTCTTCTCTCTTCCTTATCCATACCCTTAACCGTTTCTGAGTAACGAACCCTTGTAGGAAAATACTCAAAAAAAAATATAAGAAGATAAGATAATAAGTTATTTTAATTGAGTTTGATTTAGCAATGGTGCAATAAGAAGGATTTATTGTCACGAAGACCTCTTTAAAGTGGAAACACGAGCTACCGAACTTGTGGTGGGATGGCCCAGGAACGCCAGGAATTTATTCCGACAAAGAGTCCAGTAATGGGGTATACTCCTGAAGGCCCATTTGAAATAACACTTCCATTTCGGCTCTGGCAAATGTCCTGAGGATGGCCTTTCTGCAAGGACTTCCACGGCCGACCGAATCCCGAGGGTATGAAACTTTATCTGCCTTCTATTCACTTAAATCAATTAATGCATTTTATTTTGTTAATATAATTGGTTTTCTGTATGTTATCACTGTTTCTTCGGTGTTTTTAAGACTAGAAATATTGTGAAGATATTGCCTTATAATTATTATAATGATTGTTAGAAGAAAAAAATGGATATAAATAAATCAATCATGTTACTTTTTAAGTGATGTACACTGGGATTTAACAGTATAAAACAGCAACAGTAAAGTGAACAAAAAAGTATTGATATTATAGTCCAGGATCCATGGTCCATTTTTGCACTTGATTACTATCAAGCCGAATCTTCGTGAACAGCTTCGTTCCGATGAGACGCCCAACAATTTCCTGTGCGAAAATTCTCTTTTGTGGTAGCTTACAGAGGTAGCAAGGATAAAATATGTCGATTTCATGATTCTCAAAAATTTATTACTAACTGGGTTTTTTTCTGTTAAATATCAAGATAATTATCTAAATTATTTGAAAAAATAAAGTCCTACAATATGTATGGTTTGATCAAAGAGTCCCTCCTTCCAACGTGTATCGATAACGAGGTCATCAAAAATGATTACTAACCAGCTGATTTTTTTGGTTTTTTTTTCATTTATATTGGAAGGAGGGGACTCTTTGATCAAACCATACATTTTGTAGGACAAATATTTTTTCAAATAATTTAGATAATTGCTCTGAGATTTAACTAAAAAAAAACCCAGTTAGTAATAAATTTTTGAGAATCACCAAATCGACATATTTTATCCTTGCAACCTCTTTTAGCTACCACAATCGAGAATTTTCGCACAGAAAATTGTTGGGCGTCTCATCGAAACGAAGCTATTCACGAAGATTCAGGTTAATACTAATCAAGTGAGAAAATAGACCATGGATCCGGGACTATTAATGGAGTGAATTTAGAAATTCATATAATAGGGAGTAATAAAGTGAAAAAGAAATGACGAATCATAAAAAGATGAAAACAAATACAATCTTACTACTGTACTTTAAATACAGCCATTTCTAGTAGCGTTTCACTGAGTAACTGGTGGTGTGATTGAATAAATGTAGATTTATGAAGGAAATTTAAAATCTAATTAATAAAATGAGCATATCGATGCCTTAGTTCATATATGTGTTAAGTGCCGAAAACAAGATTTTACTGGAGTCAAATTTGATAATAATTTAGCACAAGAAATACAGTTCAAGTTTAAGCACACAATATATTTTTTTAACCTTCACACCTTCTCTATTAATTTTATATCAACATACGATCTATGACTTCCTGATCACAACTTTACAATATTATTTATATTACAAAACCCATTTTTGAAAAAATTGCACTTAACACATTTGTGACCTAATACATCGATATATAAACAAAAAATATTTATCTGAAAATTATTATATTTAACTTTTATTATATCCAAGAAGACCTCCAATGGTGCAATTAAAGTTACTCACTGGGGTCAGAGAATCAAACTAACAAGGCTAACAAATTAGAACTTAGATACATGTTACGTTCCAAAATATTTATCGAGGCCAACACTTGAATAAAAATTGAATTTTCTCCATCTTCATTTATATGTTTATATTTTTGGTTTCCTCTATTATGATTTTTTTGTCACCTGGGGTATGACCTTATTATCCCGCGGTGTTCGTAAATTATCCGCTGGACATCCGTACATGATAGGCTGGGAGCCGTACATCACATGCTTGGTGCCGATCAAGCCAGTCAATAACGTGAGCTAATGGAGTATATTCAGGGGGAAGGTACTGCAAACTCTGCTTTCTTCATGAGCCTCTTCTCGATTTGCGGCAATCCCACTGCAGCGCAATGCTGCAGGTCCTGAGAGACCCCCCCCCCCCCTGTATCCAGGGCCTGGGGGGGAGAAGAGGACGAATACTTCACTAGCAATGGCTCCTCGCAACGTGCTTGCTTTTTTATCAGCGTATTTAATACAATATTGATGAAATATAAGCTTAGATTATAGTATCACCAAATACTTTTCCAAGGACATAGTTCGCACCACGTCAACAGATAAATCAATAATACAGTCTTCGTTGTCTCCATTTGAATCCTAAATCTCCCTTTTCTTCCTCTTACTGTCCTCTTGCTCTCCATACCTCACCAGCCTTCAAAGGATCATTCCTTCAAATACGAGGATCTCCTTGGCTTTCATGCTTAAGAGTATCCAGTCCATACGTAAGGAGGGATATGACAGAGTTCTTCTAGAGATGACCTAAAATTAAGTTTTATGTGACTATTGAATAACTTACCACATTAAAGTGATGTACTGTTTTCACAATTTGCAAGGGACCCTAGAAAGGTGATAAGATCCACATTCTGGAATGTGAATTCATAGATCGCAGTGCTAAGCTGAACTCCATCTTCAGAAAATTAACTATAATCACACGAAATTGAGTAAAAATATCAATGTTTCAATTAGTTTAAATATTGGGAACGTTGGTATTACATTATCAATGTTGATTACTATGTTATTGATGTATGTTTTAATTCATGGTTGTCGTCTTATTTATTATTTAAAAAATAATTTAAATATTTAATCATTCCAATTTGCGTAGTATATATTTAAATCAGTTCCTTCCGAAATTAGTCCAGTCAATGAATATTCAAGTGGAATTGTAAAACACTGAAGAAAAAATGTGTAAGCTCCTTATAGAAGTTTTAATTTGCATTAATGACCGTGGTTGGTAATTCCTCCAAAAGTTAATGCAACGGACAACCAAGATTTGAAAAAATAAATAAAATTAAATGAATTTTTAGATTCACCCCAATGTAACTATCACAAAAAAAAATTTTTTTATTTAAAAAAGATCATTTTTCATTAAAAAAATCGCGTTCGGATTATGAAAAAATTCACGCGGGGGAAATGAAAACTTTTAAACGCTTCATTTTGCCTTGGTGACGTCATCAGGCTTGTTTACATTTTTGAGATAAGAAGTTCATAGCTTTTCATTTTCATATATAATATTGTGTTCATCTTGAGAAATAAAACAATTGCTTATTAATTAAATTAACTTATTTCAAGTAAAGAGTCATTTTTTGTTATTATTGGCATCTTTTTATTCAATAACTATTAGTTTTATCAACATATAAACTTATAAAACTTTGTAATGCAGAAATACTTTCTTTATCACCATCACTTAGTCCACTCAAAGACAAAGTAGAAAAATCTTTGTCTGTTTTATCATTAATATATGATGAAATGTTATCTGAATCACTGGAGTCATCACTATAAATGTCACTGGCAAGAAGTTATGTTACCTTCATGGGCGATGCATATCTTTTACCATTAAAATAGGCGATGATGCCCTATCATTGAAAAGATAAAAAAAAGATAAAACTCACTCCATCTGAAAATGGTGATTGTTTATGAGAGATTTTACATGCTCTATACACTGACTAGTTGTTGTTGGTGCATTTAACGTCACTTTATTTTGGTATAGCTGGTCGGACGATGCTACATTGGCAGCTCTAAATTTTGCCTATCTAGGCTTAATTAGGATAGGCTTTTTAAAAAGTACCTGACATCCTACATGCTCGAGACCCCCGTTTAACGTCCCTTCCGAAGGACGGCGATACTAAGGATTTTTTACTCTTTTTAAAAAATCCTAGGGCCAACTGCCGGGCTACAAACCCGCGATCTAACACTAGTTATTGCTGAAACTATGCTAACTTTACACTATAATCAATATAGAAGATCTATAGTAAGAAGCCATAACAATCTTTCAAGGATGATTTGTACATATAATTTGAGTTATAACATTATAATGACAGTCATCTTACTTAAAACATAGGGAAAGACACATGTAGAATGCAGGAGATGTGAAGAGTAAAAATCTCAAACTTACATTAAAATGATCTTCACAGGCATAACATTTTGTAGAAGGAGCCAGGTTATCTTTTCTTCTCATCAGAGAAAACTACTATTTTCTTTTTATTGGATCCATGGGAACTTTAAGGAACAGATTATCTGGGGTTGATTTTGTGGTGCTTTCACATATTGGCACACAACAGTATTTTTAAGACATGATAAGTGATTTATTTATTTAATGGACTAAGTAAAATTGTTTCAACATTATTAGATATTTTTGAAAAAAAAGCTAAAATTGTAATAAAAATAATTTTTTACAAGGGAAAGTAGCGAGATAAACTGACAACAAGCCTGATGACGTCACATTACACCTTACAAAACTAACCGTTTTTGCGCGAAATTCAAACAGAAAATATTCGAAGTAAAAAAATTTCATGTTTATACAAATATTTTTCAATTAAAATTAGCGTTAGCCTATTATTTAAGGTTGATAGATTTCATTGAAACGATTGTTAAAAATCATCTTGGTTGTCCATTTGTAGAATTTGATATTTGAAAAAAATAATTTTCAAGGAATTTTGTCGGTGTCTCGGTTATCATAATAAAGTTAAATTTATCACCAATTAATTATGGTATCTATTACAATTGTAACAACAGACATTTTGATTAGGGATAAATCAGTTGCTCAATAAACCCAGAAGAGAACTGATGCTTCATAACATTATTCCTTTGTAGTATAGTAACTACTTAATTTTATCTGATAATAAGAGGAATAAAATTACAAACACTGCAAGAGTTTTTAACTGTGACAGATTTTTATATGTTAATTAATACGAAATGGATTAATGTGTTTGTTTACTTAAAAAAACATAAAAAGTTTTCTACTTTTTCCGAGGAGTGGCTCAATGGTATAGCACTGATTTGCATTGCCGAAAATCCTGCTTCAAATCCCGCTGCTGGCAAGAATTTTATATAGTCTGGTAGCACCCGGAGATGGATCATTTGGGATCTAGGACCCTCCTGGGGCTCACCTAGCCTCTATAAAGTGGGTACCCAAAATAAAGGGGGAAAATCTGGCGCTTGTGCTTGATCTAGGACAAATCACCTCCCTGCACAACCGTTGTCCATGATACATTTTATATGATACATTGTATTGAACAGTACAGTCTCTACCATGTACATTGTTCTGAAATTTCTTTTTCAACTTTTACTAGTAATTTTTCACTTTGTTAAGGATTAGAATTATAGAATTAATATTAGTCTTGACACAATTGGTATACATTTTATCTTATTTTTGAAATCATAAATTAAATATAACCTCAGTAACATTAGTTGATCTTATGTATATGGGGAAGAAAATGGTAAAACCTATTTAAGAGATTCATTAAATTTCCTTCACCCGGTCCATTTTCTTCTCCAAAAATTAAAAGGTTTAACAACACTTACTGCAGATAATTACACTTGGTTAAGACACGAATTTCTGATGCCTAGAATGCATTACAAATCCACATTGACATTCCAAGCTTGGAGACCAATGAGAATCAGTCATTTATTAGCAGATAAAAGTATTGTTGTAAGAATGTGAATTGGGTTAATTTTTTAAAACATTATTTCATAATATTTTTTTTAATATGTATATATATAATTTAGGTAATCTCATTTATTTAAAGTAGTACCCATTAAAATATATTTGTATTATCAAATAAGATAAATGTAAACACATGTTCAAATAATATTGTGTCATTAAACTACTTTTTTCTTACCTGAAATGTGTGTAAGAATCACTTTTTTAGAGCGGTTGAAAAAAAGAAAAATTGGATGATAAACTTTAAAATAAGATAAATGCCTTCCGTGTCCAAGATATATTTATCATAGAAAATGACAAAAAGATACAACATACGTGATTGTGTTCGATAACGGAGCCGGGAAGGATCCCGCAGCCTCCAGAGGAAGCAATAGATCGTCCAAGACATGTAAAGATGATAACATGAAATTATCCCGGTTGCAGGCGCCGATCGATTAATGAGATCGACCCATCGAACCTTATTCGGCAAATACGACCGGTCTGCCGTGGATCCGTTAGGCGCCATCCTTCTTTTGCATATCCCACTCTCGGTTAATTACCCACGGATATGATTCATCTACAATCGATTTATTAATATCGATGCTGCATTTACGTCTCCCTTTTATGTTATACGGATTTATAATTGTAAGCATTAATTGGTACTGAGGCTGCTCACCATTTTTTTTTCCTTATTCTGTTGTACATGTATGCAATCATGAAAACTTATCTTATGTGTGCAAACATGAAAACTTATCATATGTGTGCAATCATGAAATCTTATTTGATATAATGCTGGAGTACATGAACAACGGATATTTTTTTATTATATTTGCCCACATTTTTACTTACGCAGTACTTATGTTCGCAGTAAAAGAATTATTAATGGGTAAAATTTTAAATTGTCGGAATTATGCCTTGTTTCGAAGTTATTTCCGTACGTATGTTCTGAAAAGTTAATATAAGTGTAAAGATTTATTAGAGTATTCTAACTGAATATAAAGCGGGATAGATCAGTGGTAGAGCGCTGAGGGTCGTGCTAAAGGTTACGGGTTCGAATCCGGCTTTAGCAGATAATTTATTTAATATTTAACAGAAACAAAAATTATAATAGCCGGGGAATGACCCTAAAGAATCTGGAGTCCTTCTTGGAGCTCATCCAGCCTTTATTAAACGGTTACCCTTAATACGGGATAAAACCTGAGGTTGAGATTGATCCAGGACAAATTACCTCTCTGCACAAACGTTGTCCAAAACACAGTACAGCCAAGCAAAACCATAAGCTGAGCCCAAAGCCCTTCATGGGTCGTAGTTGTAGTTTTTTTTAAACATATTTATCACGTTCTTTATATTTTGGAAGGCCAACGGTTTGTTAGATTTTCAATTTGTATTATATTCATTTATAATACAAATTCTATTCTCAGATTAAATTGATATATGGGGAGATTTGTTTAGGTCTACCCTTTCGCATTTCTGAATTTCTGGAAATTTATTAACGAGAAAATCTTCAGAAAATCCGGCTGTAGCAAATAATTTATTTAGTTGTAAACAGCCGGGGTAGGATCCTAAGTGATCTGCAGACCTTCCTGGTGTTCATCCATCCTATTTAAAGTTGGTACCTTACATTGGGAGAAACCTGGCGTGGTCTAGGACAAATCACATCTCTGCACAACCATTGACCAAGAAGCAGTACAGTCTCTACCATGAACAGAACCCTAGACCCTCCATTGGTTGTAGAGGAAATTTTTTTTTTTTTTATTTCTTTAAAAATATAAGCGTTCAGATTTATAAATTAGTTATACTGTTTATTTTTCACTTTTCGGATTTTATGAAAATTTGGGAGTGTAAGTGCTTTCTGTGCTTTCCGACATCACTATTATAATTATTGAGGTATATTTCATTTCATTCTATGATACGTTCATTATTTATTTATTTATTATTCATGTATTCATGTTATAGGACTTAGATGAAGTCCCTCCCTTAAACCTGATAAACTACACCCGTGCTGAGCTATTTACCGACCTTCTTAAGCAATAACTAAGCTGAGCAATCCGTAACCTAAAGCTACTGACCGAGACCGACCTGCATTTTTTTCTTTGTAAAATTTTAACTCACTTAAAAGTTCAACTCGCTGATTTGCTGTGCTGAATATCCCTGGTTCAAATCCAATTTTGAGAGATAAATTATTTGATCTGTTAACAGTCTCGGATCTGCTGATTCTCCTGGAGCTCATCCAGCCTCTTTAAAGTAGGTAAAAGTGTGTTCTAGGACATATAACTTCCTTCCACGACCGTTGTCCTAGAAACCGTACAGAATGTAGGGTAGTACATGCAGTATACCCTGTCTGAACCTGAAATGCATTGTTAATATAATTAATGCCTATTTCCTATTTTCTAATACCATACTGATTTCTTGACTAAGAGATTTCTTCGACATTCTTAGTCTCTTAGCACCAAAGGATCTTGACATCCCATAGTTAGGAGTACTTATGGGTTAATTATGAATGAATCTAGAAGTCAATTAGTGGACCATCAGATGTCCTAATTGCTTGTCCTCAAGATCTTTGGTCACCACAAACCTTAACAGCCATGAGCGAGATATTGCTATCTCTTGTCCTTTCACGGCTCGTTGGCGATGGCAGTGCTTCCTGGTCGGTAGGGACTTGGAAGATTGTTATTATTGCTGTTATTGTTAATAGCATATAATTGTAAGGCAAATCTTAAGGGGCTCTGTAAGGCATTCCAGGACCGAGGCACGATAATAATTTGGAGCTCTTCTACTTACTGATTTTTTTATCTGTTTTATTATATTATTTATTTATTTTATTATTAATCTATTTTATTATTAATCTATTGAATAAGTAATTAAGAATATGAAATCTACTTCAGCATTACAATAAGTATAGATTATTTTTATATGTAATGGTAGAATATTTTTTTCAAAATTACCTAATAAGTAATGATAATAAATTTATGGGATGTAGTGGTAACAGATTATATGATAGAGACTATATTGTTTCTAAGACAACGGTTGTGCATGGAGGTGATTTCTCTGAGATAATGTTCAACCGGTTTGCACCATTTGAGGGTACCCACTACATACTCCAGAAAGGAGTGCAGACGTCCCATATTTTGCAACCACTGTGTAATGATAATATTAAATAAATTGATAGCCCTTCTTTTGTAATTCTAGCTGTTAATAAATCGTTATCACATCACATCATATTTTACAGATGATTTTATTGCCGATATGGTAATTCTAAGTCTTATTAAAAATTTAAAAAATCTTAAAAACAAGTTGAGGACAATTAAGACGAAAAGAAACTTTTTATAGAAATCAGAAAAAAGTATACTAATTATATAATTAATACATATAATGTACATATTGTCATAAAATAACTGTAAATATTGTTATTACCAGTTTTTAAGATGTAAAAAATTATTAATTACTAAAATTAATAATATTTTCAATAATATATTAAACGTGTTTTCTCTTATAAATAAAAGAGCCACATCGGTATCTAAATATTTTCAAGAAAAGTACACAATAAAATAACATCATCTTCACTTAAAAAAGTTCAACGTTGAGTCAAAGTAGTCATTACACGTTATAATGACACACATGTTATAATTAAATACTTTATAATCTTATGAACCATTTAAAATAATTTGAGAATGCAAATTTCTGTTGAATTTATTCACAAGAACAATTATTCTTTATGAAGCACAAAAAACCTTCTACATCTCAGTTTATGATCGCTTATTAAAATAGTTAAATCGAAATAATTAATGTGACTCCCTAATTAAGATGCTAGGAACTAAAAATAAATTAACATATATCTACAGAGGGCTTAGTACCAACAGCAGTTTCCTCCAAAATGTTCAAATTTCAATAACTTTTTAATATTTTTTGTTAGTTTAATCAAGGTATTTTGTCTATAAAAGGTTTTATAGCCATGCTTCTGTTTATTTTGGTCCATTTTTGAACCTGAAGTTTCGGAAGCATACAATTGATTTATACAACATTTTACTTGAATATTTATTAGGTTTTGTAACACTTATTCTATGGTGATGCTGAAGCTACTTTGGTATCGAATGGTTTACTGTATATCTAAGTTCTATTACTGATCAAAATAATATACTGACAACTAGGTTATCAACTAACATAGATTTACATCGGATCTTCTAGTTTCCAATTGTGAATGAATTACCCAACATTGACTATCAATATAATTTCATACATAAGTGGATATTACATAGTTGCGTGAACTAACCAATTAAGAAACTACAATCCAGAGTGTTTCCAGCCATCTAACGGACCCCCCCCCAATATATTTTACGTTAAGTTCTTTGTTTTTCAAAATATACTCCTGTGGGTGGTCTATAATAGTTTTGATGTTCTATGGATCTGACCTGAAGGATAATTTTTCCAGATCCAGAAGCAAAAGTAATCCCAGAATTTTATTTACGTAGTTGAGATGAGTAACACAACTGCTTTGAAGGTATTCTGATATTAAAGAGGAGGACGCTCGGAGCCGGAGAGGGTGGTGAACCCGATACGTCTCTGACACGCGATACGACGACACAAGGAGCAACGGTACCCGAGGACGATATCCCATGGCCGTTGAAATGCCACTTCCCGTAGTCCTCAGGATCTGCGGGCGTGGACACCATCCGAGGATAATGGAAGCTGGAGGCACTGCTATGTTCCATGTCCTTGGCATGAAATATCATTAGAATTTATAAAGGAGCCGCATGGCGTGGGCAGCGCTCTACTTCCATGACTCTATGTAGAGGAGTCGATCCCTAGCTCTATAATTTAGGGCAGCTAATGGCGGCGAGTTGCTCATGTAGTTGGCGAATATGTTGCCCTCAGAACAGCTACATCACACACCTAGGACGAGTACCGTGTGGTTATATAAATTACCGGTTAATAAATTTAATTTATTTATGTCCTCATGCAAAGTGTATCAATGTATAAGTGCAAAGACAAGTATACTGAGCCTTATCAATGTATAACTTTACATGTTCTACTATAATTTAAACTATTTACAACAAGACTTTTTTATTCGATAGTTGTCAATTAATTAATTGCAGGACTTAAAATACAGAATGTATTACATAGACAGGTCTGGGAAGAGATAGTCGTTGCGGTGAGGCTTTTGACCAAAAGAGAATAATTCAATTTACAATTTTAAAAATTTATATTTTTTTAAATCATAAAAATAAATAATTTAAATAAAAATTCACAAAATAAACTACTGTAAACTAATTATAACCATAGGATATGTAAAGAAAATTCTAGAATCCATATTCCAGTTTATTAAAAAAAATAATAATAATACACAATTGAAACGCATTAACGGATGGCAGGTTAGGGCGCACGAAGAGGAAATAGGCAAGGACTATATTAAGCGAAGCGCATTGTTTATACTCACATATATTAGTATCTTAAATTGCTACAGTCATTACTTTTGAATCGATTCGTCAAATAATTCTTCTGGTTTCAAACGTTTTTACGACATGGAGTTATTTATTCCACAAACTATGGTTAACTTAGATAGTAAAATAAAATAGGTAATAAAATAAATTTATCAAATATTTCTTCTGGTTTCAACTGTGTTGTCAAATTATTTCCTAACCTTTCACTAGCTTCCTCAGGCCTTAATCTGAGACTGTATCATTAATCAGAAATTTCAATAAATGAACTAATATTTATAGAATTCTTTTGAGATTACTTTCTTTTAGTATTAGTTTAATATCAAAATTTAGTATTTTGTATTTCAATTCATATTCTAGCTTCTCTATATTTTCAACAATGTTAAAAATTAATTATTTAGCACACATATAATTTTTATCAGAAATATACCAAATTTTACTATATTTAAATTTTCCAAGGAAAATATAGATCTTCAGTAATACAAAATATCATCACACCAAATTCGAAATGGATAATATAATACATTTTTTAAACAATTTTACTGTTGATTGATTCACGTTATCAACTTGAATATGCCAATATATATATAACACTTAAGAGTAATCCTACGAGAATGCTCCTACAAAATATTTTAGTACGTAAACCTAAAAAAATTGAGCATAAATCCAAAATTGGCCATCTATGTAATTTATCACGTTATTGTATATTTTGTTATACGCCCCGGAGGCCTTGTCTCCAGGCAGGAGTACAGAGCCATATATAAATGCGTGTCTGTGCATGCATTTATAGAAAGAAATTGAAAACGGACAATACTTGGGTAAAGGAACCAGAAAAAGATATAAATATTATTGGCTGAATTCTGTAACTATGCAACTATATACCAACTATGTCCAGAATTTTCATAAAGCGAAATACTTGAACTTTCCCGGGCAATGAATCCCTCCCTCCTTATATATTCATTAACGGTAAGTTATTTATGTTTCCGGAAGATTTCCCCGTGGATCGTCTTCAAAATACCTAATACGATGTAGATCTGACCTAGTATTATCCAGGTATACTGCTTTGGTATAATTTATATTTTCAAAGTTAAATGTTATAGTTATTTATGCATCATTTTATTATGCTTCGCTCTACAGTGTAATTAATTTAGGGGTCATGTAGATCTGAATGGAAATTCACTGAGCAAAACGTAGCTATATTTTGACTTCAGTAGCTTCTCGAAAATAACATAGGGGTCTGCTGTATTTAAGTCGTCCAATTTGAATAAATTTCTCTTTTATTTATCACTTACACAGTATATATGTATATATACACTTCTATACCTTTCTATCAATGAAGCTAAGAACTTATATAAATAGGATTCACACAACAAAAATCATGAATCTAAATTAATTCGAAGTTAGGTTGCAAACTTAATAAAACTTTTCAACACGATCGGATTTAAGGGTCTTGGGCTAAGTCGTTGTAGAGATTATTCTGTCTCATATACAACGATTGTGCAGGGAGCTCATTTGTCCGAGATCACTCTCTTTATGGAGGCTTTGTGTCCCCTGGATGGTCTCCAGATCCCAAACGATCCTTGTTGTTAATAGGTTAAATAATTTATCTGCCACTAGGCCACCTGATCCCTTGGTTTAAAGTTTTTTCCTAGTGCATTACATAAATTATCAGAATAATACCCTCATACTAGAAGAATACCAATAGAAAATTGTATTTACCTTACATATTGCATATGTAGTTAACAAGAACATACTAAATATATGATGTGTTGATTCCTAAAGGAAGATTGTATCTATTTGAAACAACCATACGAAGTTATAACATTTAAAATGTGTTCCGCCAACAGTCATTACTCTCGATGATTTACAAGCCTAGTTAAGATGAAACGCATTAACGGATGGCAGGTTAGGGCGCACGAAGAGGAAATAGGCAAGGACTATATTAAGCGAAGCGCATTGTTTATGCTGCCTTGTTGCGCGCACACTTGGCGGTCCCGCATAAATTCAGGGTGCGCACGTTCGCCAGATTTACGGCGATTTTTAAGAAAGAACCCGGACCGATTGGGAACCTGTTCTTCTTCTTCGACACCGCAGGAGGGGTTCTCCTCCGTCTTGTGTTTCACCACGAAGCGGTTCTCCGTGGAGTATCCCATTTCGACCCTAAGGTTACGGGAGTCGTTTTCGTATAAGGATGTTGGAAAGGAGAACGGTTGGTGATAAGACCTTTCTATCGAGCTTATTACATTTATATCAATAAATGCTGATCGACAAATTGAACGATTTAAAAAAATCTATGTATTAAAACACGTTTATGAGGGATGGTATTTGCTATAACATACCACACCTCCTTGATCTAAAGTGATTGGATAATGTTTTATTTTATATGCAGGTAATGTGAATGAATCTTGGAAACAATGCGAAGAAATTGAAGACGGGCAATACTCCTACAATACTACTCCTCCGAGATCAAACATGATAATATCACTAGGATTTCAACAATAACAAACAAAGAAACTGGATTCTGTCCTCAGGAAAGAAAGGAAAAACATGGGAAGAGAATGAATGAGATTTGGGTGAGGAAGAAATGGGATAAAGGAATCGATTAAAATGAATGTGGTCAATAGCAGCCTGGACAAAAAAAAAAGGATCCTGGCTCACGAGATGGTGGAGAGGAGGAGGAGGAGGCAGATATTAACCAATAATTCAAGCATAATAATAATGATGATATAATAATAATATGAACAGTTTCCGCCTGAAAAATGGATTTCACTTAAATCTTTAGAATTTGAGCATCCAAAATCGATTAATTTACTAACGGTTACGAATAACCCTATTCAAACAAAAAAGAAGAAATAAAACCAAGTGAAAAAAAAAACAAGAATAGACAAGAGCTGTCCGTGTATCATTGAAGCGAACCAACGAACTCTAATAATTTGTGACTGTAAAAACTTGAACATAAGCCTCGATTTTTTTTTTATTAAATGATTTCCACATATGTTGTATTATTTTAATTGGATTGTTTATTTTCTTTTATTACGATATTATTTGTTTTCGATATAAACATTTTCTTGTATCCACTTGTATCAATATTGTGTTTTTATCCTAAAAGATCCTAAAATGTTAGTGATAACATACATATGAAAGCTAAAGGATCAAATGCGGATAGCTCCGAAATTTCAAAAATTGACTTTTAAAATTTTTTTCTTAAGTTTAGTCTGACGTTTATGTCAAAGATGACAGTTTGACATTTCGGACCCATCCATTTTTTATTCTAAACGCCTCATATATTGATTAATTAAATCGGAAGAGTTTCCTATCTTCCTCCCAAGCTTATTAGTATTGGAATCATTTGGATTTAACCCTTCAAAAGAGAAATATTTCTAATAATTAACATCTGTAATAAAAAAGTTCGAAAATATCTTGAATAATATTAGTTGATCTTATAACGGGTGATTTCTTAGAAACTTTCTTTTTGGCAACACTGTTTTTGGCACCTCAGCTGTTATCGTGTAGCATGTTACTGTTAAAAAGGTTCAGTTTGGTCTATAATTTAACTATGAATCGACTTAAAAACGAACAACGCTTCCAGATTATTGAATTTTATTGTCAAAAGATGAGAACCGGGTTCGGTGAACAGTTTATTTCACGTTTGGGGCTGGTCCTTTTGGCCGCCTAGTTCGTTCGATTTAACGCCTTTAGACTATTTTTTGTGGGGCTATGTTAAGGCTCATGTCTATAGGGACAAGCCCGCAACGCCTGACGCACTGGAAGCCAATATTGAAGAATTTATTCGAGAGATACCGGCCAAAATGTTGGAGAAAGTATGCTAAAATTGGACCCAGCATATGAACCATTGAAGCGTAGCCGCGGTCAGCATTTGCATGAAATCATCTTTAAACATTCAATTATATAGATCGTACTATCGACTCAAATAAATATTTTATACATTTCTTTAAATTGTATGTGTTTTAAAAAAAATCAAATCCGAAAGTTCTTAAAAAGTCACCCATTATATCTACAGCCCCGGTGAATAAGTGGTTAAGTCAAATTTTGCCGGGAATGAATTAATTGTATTAATTGAATTGAGTCGTTCTTATAGATTTTGACTTGAAATGAAGTTGTAATAAAAGAAACGTTTCATCCGATGCTTGATTTAGTCATTATGCACTACGAGAATAACACGATTTCTATATTTTATGTACTAGAAACTTATTTTGGGAAAAGTTCGACTTAACTACTTACTCACCAGGGCTGCATAAATATTGTTTGTTCTCTACTGCATACTTAAATGGAGTTATAATGTATGCCATAACTACGTTTGAAGACAATACCTGACTTATTCACTATGAAAATAACATGATTCCGCTTTACTAAGTACAAGAAACACATAATGGAGACAATTTGACTTAACTGTTCATTCAAATGGGTTGTATATGGGGGAAGAAAATAGTCGAGGAAGAGGTCAAAGAAAGAATTTTTTAAATGGAGATGAACTATTTATTTGAAACCGATGATTCCATTAACATTGCTGATCTTCATCTCTTTTTAAGAAATTCTTTCTTTGACCTCCACTCGGACCATTATCTTCTTCCGAACCAAAAAGTACTAGTTCATTTTTTTTTTCGGGTCGGTTTAAATGTTGTACGCTTCTGTTCGTTCCGAGTTCTCTTTCGAAATAAACTAGACATTTATAACAACCTGCAATTTCGAGAAAACAATTTCGAGCTGCAATTCGGCCATTTCCTTACGGGCTCCTGATCTATTTCCATATTGATCTATGATATATATAATTCACGAGCGACCTTGCACTGAGCACTTTCGATTTCTTTTCCATTTCATCCAAACGGTCGTCACGCCACTTCTGTAGTACCTTTCCAAGAGAGCCAAGGTCCATTATCAGTTTCATTTACCGAGAGGGCGGACTGCTGAAGAAGTGGATGTCGCCGATTAGCAAGATGGATGGCACTCCCGGGTCACGATTGGGTCCTGAACCCTTGCCCAACATTGGGGGTGTGCTATAATCGTTTTGGGTCTTCGTCGTGGCGCAATTGGCATCGTAGATCATTGTTTTTGGCTTTATTTAGTAGCATGTTATTTTAAAAAAAAAATATCGCCCAAAAAACAAATGATAAACGTCTTTGTTATCAGTTTCGGCGATGTCTTAATGTGAGCAAAATAAATAAATTGAGAATCCGTTGCTATTAGAGGTATTTGGGTCATATTAAGTTAAATTAGTTTTTCTATCAGAAAAACAGCATAAGAGTTACATCCATTTTTATTAAAAATGTGTTTAGGAGCTGCAAGAATTTAAGAAGATGAATGTCCCAGCTCACGAAAGACTTTTTTCCATATTATAGAGCGCCAAATATTTTGGACAATATATTTGTTTGAAAGAACTGTGTAAGTTGAAGAATTTCACTAAAAAATGTAGAGTTTTATAGTTAAATTTATATATTTCCTTTGACGATAGATCGTTAGTTAAATTGATAAATTTAACTCAGGCGATAAAAAGAAAATTGTATATCAGAAGAATTTATTATTTTGTTTAAAAATTACACTCTTCTAAGCTACAATGACTTTATTTTCATGTTTGGAAAATTTCACCAGAAAAAATATATTTTAAAGTTAGCATTATTTAATTTAACAACTCAAACTTAGTTAAGCATCAGCCCATTATCATTTGATATTGAAATTTACTTAAAAAAATCACCTGCGTTAAAAATTATTCAGTCATCTTCACTCCCTCACAATTTAATTATTAATTATTTGAAAACATGATTTTTAGAAAAAAATATCAATTTTTTTTTATTTGGTGAGTATTTTAATGATGCTATCGAAAACCTTATTTTTCTGAAATATAGCATACTGTATAATAATAATTACTGTCAAAATATACATCTTCCAATAGAATATTTAAAAAAATCTACTCAACGAATATATTGAAGTTTCCAGATCCGGTTTAGTTTTGCATTATAATGTTGTTGATAGAGTGCAAAAGTATCCGGAATTTTCAGGTTTACGTTTTAATTTAATATTTGTGTGAATTTTCAATTCATTCACGAAGTAAAAAATCTTAAATATTGACATTGTTTATACTCTAAAAATACTAACTAATTGAAAAAAAAAATTAGTGATCCCATTTCTGTATTCCTGATCCAAACCTGATGTTTGAGAAAGAAGACGTGGTTTAATTTTAATAATGATGAATACTACAAGAATGAAACGATTCTGCTTCCCTCTGTGCAATTAACTCTCGCTGAATAAAATTCGAAGTAACCACTTATTCAGGGGGCTTCAGATAAAGTCACCAAGACATTTCTCCTACCCCCACTCTTTACTTTACTTAATGACCTTTAAAGATTGACAAATGACTTTTCATGTAAATTTAAATACACTACTAATGAGTGCCCTTCGATTCACCCTATTTTTTTTTTTTACATCATGCTATAAAAAAAATTATTTTTTCAAAGTTCGTAGTTTGTTAGTGAATATTCAAATTATAATTAAATCGCTGCCGACGCAACAAGTAGGCATCCTCTATAAATCAGTGATTACAGGAACCTAGCTTGCTCTTTGAAGCGTTTCTCCTATTTACTTTTAAATTGAGAGTTTCACAGATAAATGCAAATTGTAAGAGACGGCTTTAGAGCGAGGAAACGATTAGAACCGAGAAATAAAAAGAAGAAATAACAACTATATGAATATAAATCCATTTCTTTATATTTAAATGGCTCTGAAGTAAAAGTGGTTGATTAGAATTGTAATGTACGTATCAATAGTATGTTTCGATCACTTGGTCGCATCTGTTCCGATCGCACTTGTTCGTAAAAGGATGAAAATTTACTTTCTTAAATACCATGTCTCTTTTATATTTAACTAATACTGACTTTTATTGGCTAAAAGAGATATTTATAAGTCGGATGATTTGCATAAACGCCAGACCTGTCCGTACACAAAGTACCAAAGACTTGTCGTTTAAAACTGTTGGTTTATAACAGGAGCCTGAAAATAAGTGAGATAAACCGTAAATAGAGTAGGATGCATATTAAAAAAAAAGACTCTGTATAAAATTAATAAAAACATAACATGATAATGTATAATTTGACATATTTCAGTAATTTAGAGCGCTTTTATTAAATTGATTTTCATTCTTAATATGTAGTGATATTTGGTAAAATTAATTTTTCTTGGTATGTTTTCGTGAATAAGTAATAAAAAAAAAAAAGAAACACTACAACCCATGGAGGGTCTTGGGTCCAGTATATGGTAGAGACTGTTGCGTTTCTAGGATATGTGTAGTGAGTGCATGCGATATCACGAAGGATGGTGGATACTGAACTGTAGGTGGGAAATAGAATGTACGCTTTAAATTATTTTATTTAATTAATACCCGTGTAACGACATAAACATAGTCTGAAGAACCTAGTTGGACTCATCCAGGCCCTGTAATGTTGGTAGCCTTAAGTGGGAGGAAAACCTGTTGTCTAAGCCAAACCAGTTCCATGCACAACTATTTGCCTGAAAAACTGTTCATTTTTTCATGTGAAAAGCCCAAATCATTATTAGTTGTGCAGGTTATATATATATGTATATATATATTTTTTTTTTCATTTATATAAGAAACACGGGGAGAGGAGTGGCTCAGTGGTAGAGTACGGAGTTACCATGCCGGAAATCCTGGTTCAATTCCCGCTGCAGGCCATGATTTTTATTTAGTCTGTTTGCAGCGAGAAATGGATCATATAGGATCTAGGACCCTCCTGGGGCCCACCCAGCCTCTATAAAATATTATAAAAATAGGGTACCCAAAATAAGGGGGAAAAATCTGGCGGTCGAGCGTGACCTAGGACCAGTCACCTCCTTGCAGAACCGTTGTCCATGAAACAGTACAGTCTCTACCATGTACTGAACCCCAGACCCTTCATGGGTTATAGTGGTACAGGTTTTTTTTTTATTATATGAAACACGGATTACAAAGAACAAAGAAGATTTTAAATTGTATCTTTGTTTGTACCATATAGGTTTGATTGTCATATATACATACATATATATATACCGAAAAACTCGAATGAAAAGGCAAACCTATCGGAAGTCAGCCAGTTGAGACCCGACCAGAGGCCACACGGTCGGAGCCAAGCCAATCAGATGATTGGAGGAATAGGCTCCGCGCACGGACCCAGAAGCTTTAAATACCGAAGTAGAAGAAGAACATTTTCAGTTTAAGGATTTTTATACTAACCCATAATTTACTATGAGTATGTTTGCTAATCACCTTCCTTCTTTCAGTTTCATGTTTTCTGAGGGATCTGAAAAAAACAAAAAAATTTCAGTCTCAGATTAAGCCCTGAGGAAGCTTGCAGTATGGCCAGCGAAACGTTGGCAAAGAATTTGACGACACGGTCGAAACCAGAAGAAACACCCGCTGAATGGATTAAAAAGTTTAAGGAGTTGACATGGAATAAATAATAAGTAAATACCAATATTTTTTCAGTAATCATAAATAAGGTAGTAATTAACAATCCCAATAGAATAGAAAGAGGAGTAAGTCAAAACTGGGAGTGGTTTATTAGTAAGTCGTAGGTAATTTTTTTTTTAAATGTATTTTTTGAAATTTACAACTGTATACAGAATACATCAAGTAAATATAATGAAAGGTAAATCATGTCAAGAGACCAAGGCAAGTAAAGAAAGTAACCAGTAGTACTCAAATAAAAAGTTCAACTTAAAAGGTCACGAGGCCATCTTCTTTTCAGACGCCTCGGAGGATTATCAGAAATTGAAGAGGTTAGAAACTAGTGGGTTTGAGTGGAAATGAAGTTTGCCATATCGGATATCAATCCGATATGAAAAGATTGATATCGGATTCGGGCCAAATCAGCAATAAATGGGACATTGAGCTCATTATGGATTACTTTGTTCGTAACAAAGTAAGGAGCATTGAGGATTTTACGAAGGATTTTGGATTGTAAGGATTGAATACGTGAAGGATACGTGAGGAGCCCAAAATCTCTATTCCGTAAGTCCAGATGGGTCTAATGATTGTCATGCATATGAGTCTTTTGTAATTAATTGGGAGCTTAGCGCGTTTGTCTGGTAAATGTTGAAGAAGCCTGAAACGGAGGGCTGTTTCTTGTCGTTTCAGTCTAGTGTGAGGATTCCAAGTTAAGCGTTTGTCACGCTAAGTAGTCCTAACTTAGAATCCTAAGTACCGGACATGTTCTACAGGAATTAGTGGGATGTTGTTAAACGATACAGGAGATGCCCTCCTGGCATTGGTTTACGACGTCGACGTTGGTAAAAATAAAACATTTTCCATTTTAACTTTGAATCTGAAATTTCCTTTTCATGACTTATTACTTTTTCCATGTCAACGACTCAATTATTTTTCCATCATTAGTACTGAGTTTATAATATATATTGTATTAGAAATGATAGTATTAGGACGGGTGGTAAGCATTTCCTAGACATTTATCCAATTATTTTAGAAATACACACAAGCACACATCATTATAATCTACCCTCTCCTACCTCTCTACCTCTATGCGGTGTAAAGATCTTATTTATAGAGTCTAGGCCAAGTATCTCTTCTATCTCTCCAACTCTGTTCTGTTCCTCTGAAAGCTTACATATAATGTATAACATATAATACACCAGCATATAATATAATTTATTCTGGTAAAAGCGAGTAATTTTCCAATATTGGATGAAGAAATTGTATTATACAAAGGCTTCTAGAGACCTATCTCGACAACTACTAGTTGTGGTAGTTCTCGCAAGAGCTACCAGGAGGCGAGACCCCGGGGTTCATTGCCGATAGGAGATCGCCTGCTGTTGGGAAAGAGTGGCGGGGGCGGGAATTAAAAATGTGTCGCAAGGAGGCCGTGACTGGCCCGGTATCTCTCATCTCGCCTTCCACTTCTTCAGCAGGGTTCCTCTAGAGGCTCCTCGTCCGATAACATTCCTGTTGTCCGCTGGGATCAGGGTAGTCTTCAGAAGGAATTAAATAAAAGCATTTTTTTTTTCATAGTTTCGTTTATTCGATATGTTTTAACACATCGTTTCTTCTAAAGAACAACGACTTATGTCATTTTTTGAGTTACACCTTCAGTATTTGCAGCAATTCTATTTGTTGAAGATTTCAAATTAGGATCGGCATGCCTTTTATTCCATATCCATGATTATATTATAAAGAGTTTTTTTTCGATAAAGTCATATCTTGAGTTGCATCATGATAATTAATATAATACTTTGCTTTACCAACACCCAAACTTTTTTTTTTATACATCTGGTTTACTTTCGACAACGCATGGACTTTCAAACACTAAATTAGGGTGTCTTGAGTCATGAAATTGTTCTTTTGAAGGAGCGACATGAGTTGTTATTTTTGATAGTGGTATAAGTAAATTTAAGAACATGGGAAAACGTTATGGTTTTAACACTTAGAACTTAGAAAAGAATGAAGTTTTTAACACTAGACCCATTATAAATTTTATTACAAAATATTAATCATTAAAATTATTTAAAACAATAGATGGAGATGGATTTTTAAAGATTCAAATGTACTTTTACGACTTTCAAAAACATCAGCTCTGATATGGGTAGATATTTCATGAAATATAAATTTGTAACATTGTTAATGCATTTACAATTTTTTAACGCAATATTTATATACTCTTTTAGTTACTTTAGTGAGAGTATTGAAAACTTAATATTGAAAACCTAGGCAAGGTATTTGGTACTTTGGAGAGCATTAAAGAGGATATTCAAAAGCGTTTCTATTTTTGGTTAAAATAATAAAAAAAAAATATTTTCTTTTATCAGGATCGTTATAGGCTACCTATACTATCTTCTTTCTGGACATTGGATGGAAAAAACATGGTGGTTAAATATTATAACTAATATTTGTTATCTAAGTTTATATAACAATGAAGCTGTTCTCTAAGTAGTTAATTATTCTATAACTATATCAAAATTTAACTGATATATTGTTTGAAAATAATTATTACTATCTGTTCGAATACATATATATGTGTGTGTGTGTGTGTGTGTGGAAAAGGAGGTAAAAGAAGGAATTCTTACTTCAAAAGATATTTGAACATCTCTAAATTCTTCCCTCAGATTTAAATGTAATTATGCTTTAATTTTGTATGTCATCTATTGAAATACGTGTATATTTTTAAAATAGGTGTAACTTCTTTAATATGTTTGAGTTATTAAATTTAAAAAGGCAAAAGACCCCTTTAATTATTTAATAGATAAGAAGCTATCGTTTTAAGGTTTGATAAAATAATTTAAACCGTTTTTTTATGAATCCCTGTTTACAAATAGTGAAATCATTTGAATATTAACCTTATTTAAGTTTATTATTTAAAAAATTAATTATAGTTGGTTAGGTATCTTATTGTTCTTAAGTTATGACAATATTCTTTTCTTATACTCGGAAATGCATTATAAATAATCGAGTACGGAATTCTACTTGTGAAAAATATACTACCGAGGTACTTGGTCCTTGCCGGACTTCAGAAAAGTCTAAAAGTGGGCATAACACTATCCTATACTTTTGAATTTCACTTAAATTGGAGATGAGTCGGATAGGTAAGGAACCTTTTCACACCCTAACGGTCGGTTATTAATCTCTGGTCGAGAGGATTTTATAACTTGAAATTGAATTGATATCGGATAGGCCGCGGCTCGGGCTAATGGCTAGATCGCTTCGTCCAATCTCAACGTAATGGAATTTAAATCCGCAGCATGATAGATAAACTACTTCGTTCCGTGTAATACACAATCGGGGAGAGAACTGCATACTTTTTTATTAGCTTTCTTTATGTTCTTTTATTTTTTTATGTCTAAAGCACGTCTTACTGCTACTAACCATTATTTTTTTTAAATTAGAGAACTAATCAATATGCCTGTTGTATGTTTAACAAAATATGTTTAATCTATTACCTAGAATGTTAAATAAAAATTAAATTGTAGGTCATACTTCTTTTTTTTTATGAAATCTGAACAATTGTTTCTTAAAACTTTATTAAAATTTATAACTGTATTATAATAATACAACAACTAAATAGAATCAATGATAAATAATGGCATGGATAAAGGTAAGTAGTGAAACTACACACTGGTAGTACTCAAATAACAGATTCAACTTAAAAGTTCACGAGGTCTCCTATTCAGACGTCTCGGAGGATTATCGGGAATTGAAGAAATAGCTAGATTTGAAACTAGCGGGTTTGAGTGGGAATAAAATTTGTTATGAAAGGATTGATATCGCATTCGGGCCAAATCAGCAACAATCGGGACATTGAGGTCATTATAGACGGCTATATTCGTAAAAAACTAGGGATCATTAAGGATCCTTATACGAAGGATTTTGGATTGTAAGGATTGGATACCAGAGGAATTCGATGGCTTAGTGAAAGCCCCAATGCTCTACTCCTTAAGTCCAAACAGACCTTATAAAAGTCATGTATATGAGTCTATTGTAATTAATTGGGAGCTTAATAAATAAGCAATAAAATATAAATTCATTGCAAATCCAAACAATTATAAATATACACTAACAGACACAAACGATCTCTAGGCGTCGGCTACTCCTAATTTATCCACTGGATCACATTATTCGTAATAAAGTAAGGACCGAGGAAGTAAGGATTCGTAAGGAAGTAAGGTTATTCACGAAGGATTTTAGATCGTAAGGATTAGATACAAGAGCTTGATGGCTTAGTTGAGGAGGATCAGGCTCAACAAGCGGGTTGTCGCGCCAATCATAATGATGATGATGAGTTTAGCCCAAATATCTACTCTGTTATCTGAATACTTAAGAGTATATTATTATTATACAATTTTTTTAATAAGCCCTTTTCTATTCTGAATATTTATTTATTTCTGTAAATGTTTTATGATTCTGATGTTATAATCCATTTAGAAATGAATTTTTTTCAATATAAAAAAGACAAAGGAAAAACGTGTTTTTGTGATTTTCGTTACAGAAAAACACTATTACAGACAAATAAAATAACGATTCAAAGTCACCATCTCAGTATTAATTTTAGAAATGGCTTTCTATGTACCATGAACTGTGATATATTTTATATCCAGCTAAACATTATTTAGGGGCTAATATTTACTGAGAAAATCAAATAAATAATTAATAATAAATAGCAGAAAATTAAATATGAAATGGTTCGAACTGAGTCTTAAGGGAAGAAAATCATTAGGCTGGCAGAAAAAAAAAAAAATGAACTGCTATTTTACTAATGAATCAAAGAACCAGCCAAAAACCAAGATAAATGATCCAGTCCATCAACATACAAAAAACATCCAAAAATTCTCGATTCATTTGATACCCATTTAGATTTACCCAAGATAACTCCATAAAACCGGATTATATCTTTTCAACGGGGTTTTTGTAATCCTAAAGAGTTGGTTGCACATTTAACATAAATATTAATTATTGGTTAGAGATTACGGTTCAAAAAAATAATATATATATACACACACAAATATACATATATATCTACTTTTCCTGGATGGTAAAAATGGTAATATTGAAGAAGTATGAAACATTTCGTCTTCAATTTGTGAGTCCAATCTATGTACTAACATCGTACAAGAATAATACAGTCTCGAAAGATCTCAATCGAATCTCAATAATTGAAAGTAAAACTTTATTTATTATTATTTTTGGTGAAGAGATGTGTTATATTGATATCTTTATTTAATCCAATTATTACTGAATGAGGTGTCATCTATTTAACCTTTTCTATCCTGAATGAGAATGTCACGATTGGTTCCTTGGATGTACCACAAAATATATTTTAGCCTTCTAAAGTCGGATTCAAACTGAAAAACAATTAAATCATTTAATTTAGCAAAAATTGTAAAAGTGGCAAGAATAATAAATTATAATTCAACAAGAAATATCCCCAAAAGCAAAGTTTCTAAAATACTGGAAAAGTTGACAAATTCTTTTGGAGCAAGTTTGCTGTCTCTATTTGATGAGTCTGAGTGAATTTGATGACTGTTTATGTGAAGCGTGCAGCACTTAAAAAGAAGAGAGAGATGCCTGAATTGGTGAATATTAAATTGACATTGCCTGATCAGTTTTATTTATTTTATTTCGAGTATTTTAGAGAACCAAGGCTTTGCTAATTTCAGTCTTCCTATTACATTATAATACATCACTTTTATCGGCGGGGAAGCTCCGTGATAGAGCGCTGGGTTACGGTGTCGAAGGTTCCCGATTTAAATCCTACTGTGGAAGCTAATTTATTGAATCTGTTAACAGCTGGTTATGGGCCCTCCTTTGGCCCACTCAGCTATTAAGTAGTTATGCTTAATTGGGAGAAAACCCTGGTTTTGATTTGAGCATGACCTCGGACAAATCCATGCTGAATCGCTGTCCTAGAAACAGTCTCTTCCAGGTATTGAACCCAAGATATCGTACCTTCCAAGATTTAGTGGAACAGGAAGGTGTATCACTTTTATAGAGTGCACAGTTAAACAGCCACTTTTTTCTTATTTCGTTGTAAGTAATAATTAAATATAAAATAATGGACATAAAAAAAAAAAGATAATGTAGCCATGGTTAAACCAATGCGTTAAGTAGTATTTATATACAGTGGAGCAGGACTCTTACATAGGCAAGAAGAAGTGAGACTCTCCTTTTCCAAGAGCGGAGATCTCATTTATGACCTTTTGAGTTGATGTTGCTGGGTTAATGGCTGGCAAGAATGTTGCCGTAATGGTTCAAATATCTAGTTGAGGAGGTGTCGGGGTCCCAGGGCATCCTTTATGGTAATTATCGGCTCCGCTCTGTTCTCCAATTAAATTTTAATTCCCGCAATATTTTTCGTCGAAATAGCTCCGAGTTCCATTAGAGAGTAGAATGTTCTCAAGCCTCCTAAATCATCCTTTAGTGGCATCCGTCGTCGACGAATGTCGGAAGCTTAGTCCACGGAGCATCTTGTATAAATGTCCTTGCTGCTAACATTTTAATACATTTTTATTTGTCTTGGAATGAGGCTATGATTATTATATTATATTTATGAGGAAGAAAATTGTCCTGTTGGAGGTCAAGAAAATTCTCTTAAATAGGGAGAACTGTTTATTGGAAAGAAAAGTTCTTACGAACATTGCAATTCTTCTTTAGAGGTAAATATACAAAATACAAATTAAAATTATAAATGGTAATTACAAAAAATATTTACAGGCATCGCTATGTTTTACCACTCAGATACCTTAATGCCTACATGTATTTTTAATATTTACCATGCATTATTTTAAATTTGTATTTTGTATATTTAGCCCTGAAGAAGGCCTGCAATGTGGGTCGAAACATTGGTTTTCCAATAAACAGTTTTCCAAATTTAAGAGATTTTTTTTACCTCCACCAGGACCATTTTCTTGCATATATATATATATATATATATATATATATATATATATATATATATATATCATAAGAGGAGCGGAGTGGCTCAGTGGTAGAGCACTGAGTTGCCATGGCGGAAATCCTGGTTCAAATCCCGCTGCGGGCAAGACTTTTATTTAATCTGTTGCAGCCGGAGATGGGTCATATGGGATCCAGGACCCTCCTGGGGCTCACTCTGGCTCTATAAAGTGTTACAAAAATAGGATACCCAAAATGAGGGGGATAAATCTGGCGGTTGAGCGATATCTAGGACAGGTCACCTCCTTGCAGAACCGTTGTCCATGAAACAGTACAGTCTCTAACATGTACCGAACCCCCAGACCCGTTCACGGGTTGTAGTGATACAGTTTTTTTTATATAATGTCAACAACTATTACCTACTCAAGATATATTATATTTGCTTTCGGAAATGTTCGGGACTGATTTCAACCAAATGAAACTATTACAAATTAGAACAGGAAACTTATTCAAGAGCTCTATAAAAAGAAGGGATCCATTACTGTTGTTGATCAGAGTTACAAAATTTGAGATATTCCTAATTACAGTAGTATATTTACTTCAACTGAATTTGAAAAAAAAAGTATTAATGCATCGTTCTAGTTTTGAAAGGAAAGATGAGAAGATTGGGAAAATATGATCGTGAAAAAAAAATTTAGCATAAAATGAACCCAATAACTAATTCATTAAGTTGAAATTCAAAAAACAAAACTACATTTTATTGATAGTTGACCAGTGGTACAAAATACCATTATTTATCATTAATCACAATTTAATGTACCATAGACCATTATAATATTTTACCTATAATATATTTATTATGTAGGATAACTACAACATTTTATACAACAGGTTTATTACAAAAACAATTTTATGTAAAGATTATATTTTTGTTTACATATATACACTTTATTGAAATATTACAATCTGTCAATTTTAGGCAATAAGTAATAACGCTAAATAGCTATACAATCATTCAATAAAAAATAATAATAATTATAAAAAAATAAAAATATATACATGCTGATAATAAAAACAAAAAAAAAAACTTACAAAAATGATATTAAAAATAAAAGAATTTCAAAGATTATATTAACATAATTTATTGGGGTTTAACTTCCTTCCTTACTCCTGTTAAGGCAAACAGGATGGGTTATTACTACAGGTTTCTCCAACTCGAAGTTGCATTTCAAATTTATTCATGGTTACCAGCCTGCCACTTTATATAGTAAAAATCATCAAATATTTGTTTAACTATTTTACGAAGCATCACTGTTGAAAACTCTTAGAATCCTAGATATAAATTCCACAAATTGTTAGTTTTTTTAGAATGTAAGTGTTTTTTAAAATAGAAAACAATTTAAAAAATCTTGAAACACTATAGCCCATGAAGGGTCTTGGGTATAGGGCATGATAGGATAGTTCAGTTGTGTAGAGAGGTGATTTGTAAGGTATCACGCTCAAGCGTCTGGTTTCCTAGCAATTAAGCCATATTATAGAGACTGGATGAGCCTCAGGAGGGTCTGCAGACCTAACAGGAATCATCTATGGCTTCTAGAAGATTACATAATTTACTTGTACCAGCCGGATTCGATCCCGGTATCTTCAACCCTGCAACTCATCGCTGTACAGATCCCTGTGTACTCGGAAACTCAAAACAAAAGGTTGTTTAAGCTATCCTAGTGAACTTTCTCCAAGCACAGTCCTATGGAATAATTAGCGCTACCTTTCAATAAGTGTAGACTGATCAGTTCCCAATCATAAAGTGACATTCATTTGAATTTATATCCTTTCTAGTGACCAGCGAAATAAAAAAAAAATGTTAATACAGTCTATCCCTATTAGTTGCTAAAAGCGAATCATTGCAAACGAATAACAGGTTATTTGCCAGCGTTGCTTTAAATGTTAATTAAATCTAGTCAGTAATTGATGTTGTCACATTTCTTCTTGTTTTTTCTCCTAGGCTAAGAAGGCAGTAGAAGGTAGTGAGTTATCCATGGACCTATTTATTCAAGATGAATGTTAGTTATTAAAGTTTAAGGTTAGCATATTCTTGTTTATGGACTGGATGTGTGGAACGAACTGATTTGGCTCTCACATAATAAGAATCTTGCTAGATGAGGTTACACATAGTCTTTTCAATCATACAAAAAAAAATGTATTATCATCAAGAATTGCATAATCGAGTATCCTTGGGATCAAAAATCAAAATTATCTTTGCAAAGTTGTATCGCATATTAAGTATTCGTTATGATAACGACGTACTTGAAATTGCTATATTCCTATGCCTTTAGTTTAAATTAATATAGAAGTCAATCATGTTAGTTAAATTATGTAATTTAACAATTATATTATACCATTTCATCTATTAAGGGTTTTAACTTAATTTTATATAATGATGGATTGAATTAGTCTGGGGCTGCAGTCAATGATAACACAAATTAAGCATCATTTTTTTTATTGTGCCGACGTTTCGGCCTAAGATGTTGGCCATTTTCAGGGTTAGGAAAGAAACATACAATAATGGTGTAAAACATATCAGAACATGGGAACAATACCAGATTTTCAGTTTGATATATATCATTATATTTTTAAATATAATAAAGTAAGAAAAAAAACATTATCCAGTCATACTTCATTATTTATAAATTCTTTATACGTTTCGACATTTATTCATTATCAATTTTTAAAATTTATGGTTTTATGCATCAACCTATAATGTATATAACTATAAAAGTTATAAGTCAATTTTTCTGTAAAGACTACAATAACAATTTAAATAATTAAATTAATATAAATTTAAAATCATTTTTTGTCCCAAAAGTTAGAGAAATAAAGCATAGATACCTCTAAAATGCATTGCTATAATATTAGTTTAAAAAATTGTCTTCTTCTTCGAAATACTTATCCCCCATGGTCAATTACAAGTTTAAAGGAATGATTTGAGAGATTGAACTATGAGATAAGAAGAGAGTTAATAAATTAACAAGAATAATTCTTTAAATTTTTATTTAATTTGTATTATAATTTTATAAGATATTTTATAAATTTATATGAAATTAATGAAGAGGTAGGAAATGTGGGTAGGTTACTGGGTCAGGTTACCATTACTCTTTATTAAAATTGTTATTGAAGTTGAATCATTTTTGCATTATTGTTTTTTACGTTTTAAAAGAACAAATTAATGATTACCTATGACTCCTGCCTATTTTATTGTCATTTACTATATTATTTAAATTATCATTTATGTATAGAGCTTCTAAGAATTTTCGTTTAATTGTGTTGTCTTCCTTGTGTAAAATTATTGGTCTTTCAAAATTAAAGATATGTAATTCCTTTTTACAATGGGTTATAGTGCAGTATTAGTTTTGGATGTGGGTTTTAAATTATTTTTATGATGATAAATTCTATTTTTTAAATGTTTTGCTGGTATGTCCTATATAGTGATTTTTGCAAATATTACAATTGAGGTCATATACTACATTTCTGTTATCGAAACGTATGAAGAATTAATAAATAATGAAGCATGACTGGATAATTGTTTTTTTCTTACTCAGTACCAGATTTTATGTATTGAATAGATGATAATATAATACAAAGTGCAAGATAAATTATGAAATAACTAGTGAGAGAAAGTAAAGAATAAAGTATGAGACATAATAAGATCGGAATATATGGTTTATTTAAATATTTTTTATATGATTTTTTTAAATGACAGAAAATTGTGGTTTTGTTTTTACAGTTAAGTACAGTTTCTGTATGTTATTTGTTATATGATTTGGTTGAAATATAATAATATATTAATTTTATATATTTTATTTAATAAAAAATCGTATTCAGTAAATCCAGGTCATCTAGTAAAAATACATGAACTTAAACTGTAAAAACATCAATTTTACATCGCAGGTTCAGTGTCTTGTCACAGCAATTGAGGTGATTTATAACTGACATTAAACGTATTTAATTTATTTTAATAATATTTGTATGTATTAGACAGTTGTGGAGGTTTACACTAAATCCCTACTGAAAATGTTTCAAAACCGAATTTTCGAAATTTCAATTTTGTAAAGGATTCATAACTTACTTCTTTTTGCCTCAAACTATTTCTCAAATTGGAGTTTTACTCTTATTTAATCAATACTAAAGTACTGTTTATGCTTATGTTATTTATTAAAATACAAGTGCATCTTAAATATGTTTATGTGTATTTTTTTAAATATTTTCCGCTTCATTACACGTTTAATAGCTATACAAATTACTGGTGTGAACTCCTCATATTAAAATTATGATTATAGTATTATTTTTTTCTGAATTTCTTTAACTTTTTATGACGTAGGTCATTTTAATTTGTCCCATGATTTATAATTTGTTTTCTTTGTATACTTACATAGATTCTAGAAGCACAAATGTCAAGAACTGATTCCCAACATAAGACTCATAAGACTATAAGAAAAAACTAAGAATAAGTATTGATGAATTATTTAGTTTTTTTTTACTATAATGAATACACTGTTAATGTTTTTAACAAATATTTGTAATATAATGAGCAATTATATATGTATATATAAATAATTAATAATAAAATATGATATATTAAAAAAATAATTCTTATATAACTATAGAGTACAAAATAATACATATTATAAATTGTAACACTTATTTGAAATTAATTTAAAGGATAAAAGTGGAAAGAAAGATGGAAACGTAGTCCAATGAAGATTGTCTGAAATGAGACAGAAAATACATTATTATAGTTAAAAATGTTTTAATTAATTAATGTCAATACTAAATTAGTTTAGATTTTTTTTAGGTTTATTGTCTTTATTATAATTTTATTTTTTTATCCACATTACCGCAGAATCCGACTAACGGACTGGAACGTTGCTGGAGCGGGGATCTACTACAGAGATATCAAATAAAGAGGTTCCGAGTCTGTGCGATCCAGGTACTTATTTACGTTCCGTACTTTAATTATACCTAGATACGCAAAATTTATAACTCCCACTGTAGCATCGTCTGGTTAGTCGTAGCCGCATAATGTGACGTCAAACAAATGCAGAGATCAAACACGTTAGTAAAGCCTCCAATGGGAGGCTACTCCATCCACGCTTTCATATGAATCCCTTAATTGGTTGTTAAAAGAAGAACATGTGCCAAATGGAGTAATATTCTCAAGTAAATATTTATTAAATACTTGTTTTATGTATGTGTTTGTGTGTTATTCCTTTCCTCAGAGCACATTACGCAGTGAGATCCGCTGGGGAGATGCGGCGCAGGTGACCCGTGGAAGATCTTGAGGCGGCTAAGACCCCCAAAACGAGGGCCGTTTCCTTCACGTAGTAATCGTTATTTCCTCCACGCTCTACAGCCGGGGACAGCATCTCGAGCACATCTACAGCAGCCATAGTTCCGCGGCGGCACATCACTATCAGGTGTCCGGTATCCAGATGTCCACATTCCGCCGTGTCTCTGACCCTGTGTCTCGATAGAACACGAAATACGTGCCCAAAACACGCCCTTTTTTGGACACTCCATTTTTGGCTAAGAGCAGTTATCGTCACCACCCTTCTTTGACACTCCTACCGCGGCTTCTGTCTCCTCAGATTCTTCTGATCCACCATTCTTTATTCATTTACAAGAAACCCGAACATTTTTTTAATCATTTTCTGAAATAGTATTGTATTTCATTATACATTTTTCGCCTACCTATCATTATTATTTCTAAAGTTACATAAGGCAAAAACCTACATTTTTGGATAAATCTAAACGGCAAACTATTAGTGAGCTTGAGATATCATTAGGGCACACTAAGAGACACAAGGGCCTCCTGGCAGACAAGCCTTCAAGGTAAAGCTGATACAAGTATATGTTTTGATAAGTGATAGAGATACATTTAGTTATTTCTTTCATCGTGATTATTCACCACAAAAAAAAAATATTCT
The DNA here is from genome assembly GCA_964056705.1 of Troilus luridus. Lineage (NCBI taxonomy): Eukaryota > Metazoa > Arthropoda > Insecta > Hemiptera > Pentatomidae > Troilus > Troilus luridus. The sequence continues at coordinate 71,843,963 of OZ057414.1, forward strand.
GTTGAATGTAATGATTTTCGTACTATATATTTGTTGAAAAAGGGTGAATCCTGAACAGGTATAAACCATACTTCGTCATATTGCACTTGGGCATATCACATGTCTACTGTAGCAAAGCGATTTATAGTCTAATATTTGGATAACTGAACGAATTTTCAGTATTTATAGAGTAGCTGATTTAGGTTCACTTTTTTAATTTCATATTTATAAAGGTTCTTAAGATATTTTAAAAGTGCCAATACTGTGTTGACAGTGTTGACTGTGTTGAGAAATTGAAAATAAGGACAAAATTTTATAGAATAACCTCTTTCTTCTGACTTTAGAGTGTTGATTTCCATTAAAATAGAAAAAATTGTCAAATTGAACACATTAAGATTCGCAAGAATTCACTTTATCGCAAAAATAAGAAAAATAGTTGTTTGTTATTCATTGTTCTTCATTGTCATAGTAAAAACATTAGCTTAATTAAAGAATATGCAAAGCTGGAGTGGGAATAAGCCTGAAGCCAAAAATATAAAAAGTATCTTTTAAATTGACTCTTGTATACTAACTAACTAACGTATGTAATTTTTTGTCGATACAAATACTAAGTATCGAATGTGAAACAAAACCGTTTTTTGTTATAAAATTCTTGATTTTATTTAATTTATTTTTTGTTATAAAATACAAGTAAAAAAAACAATGTTTAATGAGGGCGACCTGTGGTCTAGCGGTTAGCATCAGCACAAGATTGTGTGTTCGTAGTCGGGTAGATGGTGGCTCTATGATTTTTAAAACGAGTAAAAATTCTTAATTATGTCGTCCTTCGGAAAGGGTTTAAAATGGGGGTCCCTAGCCTGTAAGATGTCAAGTTCTCGTTAAAAATCCCTATCCTAAATAAACCCCGATAGTTAAAATTTAGAGCTCTCAATGTAGCATCATATGATTAGCCATAGCAGCATTAAGTGACATTAAATGAACTAGCATTCTTTAGTGCATTGATATGTTTTCTTTTAATATATACTTTTTGATCATATTGAAACTGTTGATATAATTAAATTGATGACAATTGAACTCTTCCTCAACATTATTTAGTGAATAATGGCGTGATTATGATTTTATGATTAGTGATTATTAATTGGATTCTTTAACATTTTTCCTTTTGTTTTTTTATAAATATACTTAGATAGTTTACAGATACCATATACTTAGATAGTAAGCAGGTAGTTATAACTATATTTAAAGGGAGGACGAAAATTGGAAAATTGGTGTCTTATTATAGCCACCCTCAATTTTCTTAATTCCGGTATCAAATGGAATAGAATTCCATCATTATATAATTCCGAGACCATTTGGTCGCCAGAGATGGAAGACCTAATGGGAGACCTCTTGGAGTAGAGAGACTTGACGTCGCCGAAGAAGAGGGTTTGGGAAGCGACAGCTTGGTCCGGGGTCTATTATTTTAAAAGGGCAGATTAGCGATAAATTGCGGAGGCAGTTAGTGCCCGTTAGGTCTCCTCCGATGTCCAATTACCGCGCTATAATCTCAGTTCTGATACATTAATAAGCAATTGCCCCTGCTCATCCTTCCAGCCTGTCCAGATGTCTTCGGCTCGCAGTCCGAGGATCTTGTAGTCCGTGCGCATCTCTTTGGCTTTTCGGAATGTCGAATGTGAATGCGAATGGGTATCGTTCCAGAGATGTTCACTACCGTGTGGACTCCCGAGAAATATTGGCAGGAACATCAACAGGTAATAAGATTGAACGAGTATGTGGTTATCAAGATATATACCATTCTATTTTTTTCTCCAAGTTTTAGACTGGGAACACTTACTCATTTAATCCATTGGCATGAATAATTCCTGCCTTTCCTACTTAAAAAATGAAAAATGATTTTACTTACTACCTTTTCTATGGTTATTACTTAAGTCAGGTATTTTTAACTTTTCGTTCGTTTTCTTTTCAATATTCTTCAAATATACAAACTATCGTGGAACTTAAGTATGGAAAAGAGAATTTAATTCTGGGAAATGTGTAAATTTCGGTAATAATTTCATCAAGAAATGAACGTTTCAACAAACATATATCATCAAATATACATCCAGATCTTAGTTGAAACGTTTATTTCTTAATGAAATTATCACGGAAAATATATATTTACCATAATTACATTATTTTATCGATAATTTGTTTTTTTGCAGAATATTAAATAGGAAACGAATGAACCGGTTAATACTTGACGCAACTCAACTCGAAGCATCTACATACGAAACAATCCTAATAATCGAAGAATATTCGATATTTTTTTATTCAAATGTGTGAAACAGAGTAAGGACTACATACATCTGTGTCTACCATCGTATGACTCCAAGAGGTGAAAAAAAAAGTTGTTTTAAAGATTCATCCCAGAACTCGTAACCTATTTGCTTTACTGTTTGTCCAGGGGAGAATCCGTCATAACTTCCGTCGGACTCTACGCCAAGGAGCCAAAGGTCCTCGGCCATGACGTAACTTCTGTGGCAAGAGGGGAAGATCGGAGGGCGAAAAGAGTTAGAGGTTCGGATGTGGGATCAATGCCGCCACATTGGCCAAGAGGCAAACCGCAAAACGTTAGCAAATCGAGTCAAGGTCTCTGGGGAAACGGAGCACGTTCGAGGGCGGATCCTCGAGGTATCGAACCAGCTATCGATTCAAGGGGATCGATACCCGCTCACTTCGGCACTCGCTTTCGTAACAAAGAATTTACTGACCCTTCGTAACTTATATATTTATTTGTTGCAACGTATGAAAATTGTTCGGCGAGTGAATGGCTGATTACGATAACCACTTTTGGCAAAAGTGTAACTGCCTAAGTTCTATTTAGAATCTTGGCCCTCTAGATGGGTAACAGTTCCCCTGATTGTCGCTTCAAGGTTACGTCACAATAAGTTGTAATTTTTCATTCCTTTCCTTTTTAATATTCTTGAAAATAAAAATAGTCGTGTTTTAGTATCAAATAAAGAGTGTATTTATGGGATAAGTTTCAACAAACACCATATATACTTCGTAATGTAACTAGAAACGTTTATATCTCGATGAAATAATTAGCTAAATATACACAGTTCCCATAGTAATTTTTAGCAAACTATCTCTAATGGTTGTTTTATATTGGAGAATAAAAGGTAACGAATGAAAAGTTACAAAGTTGTGACAACCTCAAGGCGACAACCAGCGTTACTGATACTGACAACAATAACATTATTGCTATGATAACAAAAACAAATTCTCATTAGATAAAAAAACAGTAGTAACAATCCAAGAGAGAAATATTTATAGGATTGCGGTATTTCAGTAATGGTCCGTCCAACATTACAGTGTTAAACATAATATTATATGCTGATCACCTAAAACTTGTTTTTTGTAATATAGAGAGAAATGTAATAATTTAAAAACAAATTTTCAGCAGGGTCATGAATAGTATTGTTTATTGATAAAGACAATCAGGGTTAACATATTATAATTTTAAGACGTAAAATAAACTTAAATGTTTAAACAATACCTACCTACATTTCAGTTGACTGTAAATGTAGGTTTATTTATTTTTTGCATCCTTACCAGTTATCTAATTTTTTTTTTTAATTTAATTTATTGATATTTACAACTATAATATTATTATAACAAGTAAATCTGCTGATATGTACATCTTATTTTAAAAATGAATTTTAATAATAAGGTACTTTGATAATAATAATAAGGCTTAACAAACCCGAAGGGACGACGCCGTTACCCGCAATCTATGCCTACAAATTTCCCTCAACAGATTACTTAAAACCAAATCCGCTAGAATATTCTTAACGCAATCCTTGGTCCAACGCCACCTTCAGACGTTTACCAGTCAGCACAGAATTATAAAATAGAAGAAAAATAAATAGATTTACTTTAAAATTGCATTGAACAGATAATTCAATTTTTTTTTTAGTAAATAAAAATTCTTACACTAAAAAAACGTAATTATAAAATGAGGCTGGATATTTTAGGAGAAAGTTTTAATTTTTTTAAAAATTATATTTAGAACGCCAGAAAAAACATGTCCAAACGCTCCGAGCGATATTTTAAAGTAATAAGGGCGGATGGAATGCAGAATTCGGATTGAATACAAATTTACGAGTCTCTAGAGCGCCTAATAAGGAACATACGCTATCCTCCCAAACCATCTCGGCTCATCAGGCCGCCATCATCTTGTATAAATATATATATTCGGCCATCCGGACCGGGCCAGAGGACTACTGGAACGTATCTCCGCTTCAAGATCAACAATTATGTCTCAATTTCGGCTTTCCAGCGAGGTATTTTGATTTCGGATAACGTTTATGGGTGGATTTTAGTATAAATACAAACATATTTACATTTCTGACCGGATAAATTTAAAAAAAGAAACAGTTAACGAATGTAAAAATATGTAAAGTAAAATGCAAGATGTAAGGACGATACAGACTCAGGATTTCTTCTCCTTTCAGTTAAATTAATGTTTTATTCTTATTGTTTAAAATAAATGAGGAACTTCTTCATTTTAATATGTTATGTAATACCTTTAGGTTATACCCATCCTTAGTTTTCTGAAGTAATTAACAAAGAACATTTAAATTGGACTATGTAATTAAATAATAATTTCATTAAAATTGACTCGTATATAAAACTAAGTATTCGGTTTTTTAAAAATGCAGGTATACGATAATTAGCCCAATTTTATCAATAATTGAAATAATTTTATAAGATACGACATGTGCCAATTCCCTATAAGAATCATGAGATAAAAGAAGCTGAAACTTTTTCGGCTTGAACCTTCTTCGACGAATATTTATTATAATGTTTAATTGTTCTCAGTTTATTGAGAAATAAACTAGATAATACTTCAAACATAGGAAATGACAGCAAAGCAACAAAATATATAATGTTTTATACGTATCTGAACTGCTGTGAAGCTTTGAAATAACTTACCACGAAGGTTTTTCATCTGATTTTGGCAAATATAAATGATAGTGGTATAAACTATGATTAATAGACCATTAAAGTTATGGTAATTAAGATTCTTCATATTTTTATGTTTTGATTGTATATTGAAAAGTCAGATTGTGGGGTTTTGTAAGTTATTTTATTTTCTCAAGTAATTTCATGTCATATTTAGTAGCTGTCTCAATTTATTAAAGAATTAATTATTTATATTTAATTGTTGTTGGGAGCGGGTTCACTCAATGGTATAACGCTGAGTGGCCGTGCCGAAAGTCTGGGGTTCAATCCGGCTATGACAGATAATTTATTTAGTCTGTTAACAGCCGGGGATGGATCTGGAGGCATGGAATCTCCTCGGACTCATCTAGCTTCTATAAAGTGGGTACCCATAGTAGGGGAGAAACCTGGAGGTTGAAGACGATCCCTGGCCAGACTTTTCATGAGCTGTATCGGTACAGGTTTTTTATTTTCTTATAAAACAGCAAGATATTTAAGGCGCTTTTAAGTGTTTTCTTTACCAAGTTCATAGATTTTAAAAGTCCATAAAATGACTCTGGGATTCCGTATAGTGTGGTCTCCTTAATTCACTCGTCATTGGTTGAACATTTTACCATGGTATTTTACGCAAATTTATTTCATTTTTTAAATTTAATTTATATAGTTGAGGCCATGACCCCTCATGGATTGTAGCAATACAGATCTTTTTTTAAATATGTTCAATTACTCTCAAAATTCAGTGTGAAATATAACCATAATAAATGAAAATAAAATCAGAAAAATATATACATATATTCAAAATAATGAATATCTGAAGTGATTTAAATTAGGTGTTTTTAAATATATTTAAATTCAATTTTAAATAAAGTGCCGAATGTAGGGCATCGGGACGATATCTCCCCATCTTCGTATTTTTCTTTTGTTTCTTTTTTTCTGTGCACTCCTTACAGAGTACTTGGTGCGATCTGTTTTGGAGGAACCAACCCGACGCAGATTTATGCAGTGGCTATAGGACACATTGTCTCGGAAAAGAAAACGATCTTGGATGTCGTTCCCTAAATGGAGAGACATGACGCGACAAGAGGAGCCGAGAGGTGTAAGCCTTGTGAAAGAGGAGGACAAAAGAGATGATTTAACAACGAAGAAGGAAAGGTCAGCAGCTGGACTTGCTCAATAACGCTATTGAGGCGAGGGTGTTACTGAGGCGGGTGTTAGTGAGAGCCTAGAGCTAGTTCCATTACTGATGTAAGAGAGGCTGAGTCCATGCTGCGGGTTTCGTCCACGTGTCCTGCACACGTGCGATTGCTTTAACATTAGTACTTCGCCAATTCTTCTAGGTCTTTGTTATTTATTTATTTTTTTTAGCTCTGTACAAGAAAGTGATGTTACTTAATTTTACGTCTATGAAAAGAGAGACACATCTACCTAAGAACAACGACATAAATCAAAAATTGCAATTTATGAGTTGAGTCGTGGAGATGCAAAAAGGGCTAAATCCATATTTTATTATTTTTAATTGTTTTATTGTTTTCTCACAATTGTTGTAACTTTAGAGTCCTCTATTCTGTGGTACATGGTTCACTATTCAAAATATGCTAAATCCATTCTAATTTTTCTAAAAATAATTTTCTCAAATAAAAAAATATGCATAATTCAGGTGGTTGTGTTTCCTGAAGAAATATTCAAATTTGGATTTTCCCCCATTTGCATCTCCACGTTAAGCTTTCTGTAGAAATTGTATTGGATGCTTTATAATTTAGAAAAGACATAACTGATATTCCATCTCCATGATATGATGAATTTTTTTTAAATAATGATTTAAGTTAAAATAACAACAATTTCAAGCTTTAAAAAAATTATCAATAAAAGAATTTAAATCTATTCAAAAATTAGTTTTTTTTTTAAATAATAAAATTAGATTTTTTGAGTTATAACGTTTTTTTTATAAGGAGTACAATAACATAATGCGAAACAAGATTTTAATTGTCTTTTGCATATAGAAGAAATAATTTAAAACATCTAATGGGTTCACAAGAGTTTTATTACTAGCACGAAAAATAAGTCTAAAACCCAACTTATTTGTTTGGCCCATGCCAATATCAGTCTATTTAAGGTTTATTATTTTAGTGATGACCAATATATTTTCCATATTATATAATACTTCATTGATACCTATTTCTCTTAATATTCATTTATATCTTTTTCATATGAGACTAAAGTACCCTTCTAATGGTCCTTGGAATTTTAAGGCATTTTTGAGTAATAAAAATTCTATATTGTAAACTATTTTCTATAGGAACCTGAGAAGAATGAATACTAAATCAATTTAAGTTGGTTTTAATAATTCAATAACGGATTTTATTGATCTGTAATGATATACAATGGAATCAGAATTAAAAGCATCAACAATTGAACATTATAAAAAGATTAATTAAAGAACTATAAAGATTAATTTAATCATTCGTTATTCGTTATTCACCAGATATATTAATGGATTGTCACAACACGTAAGAAATCAATATAAAATTAGTCTCATCCTGAAAGTAGCTTTCACAAACAAAACACAGTTAGCTAAATCATCATCATCAGTTACAAATACGAGTATATATATATATATATAAAAGGATCTCTGGTAATATTGGTTAAGTAATTGAATTTTAATTTTTAATGAATTTGAAATTCGGTAAAAATGTATGCTTAAGATGTTTAGCCTAATGAAAAAAAAAACCTTTACCACTAAAACCGTGAAGGGTATGGGGTTCAGTACATGGTAGAGACTGTACTGTTTCATGGAAAACGGTTCTGCAAGGAGGTGATTTGTCCTAGGTCACGGTCAACCGCCAGGTTTCCCCCTTATTTCAGGTATCCTATTTTTAGAATATTTTTTAGAGGCTGGGTGGGGCCCAGGATAGTCCTAGATCCCATAAGATCCATCTCCCGCTGCAAACAGACTAAATAAAAGTCATGGCCTGGAGCGGGATTCGAACGGGATTTCCGGCATGGCAACTCAGTGCTCTACAACTGAGCCACTCCGCTCCCTTATTAGCCTAATGAAGTTTTATCTTATCCGAGATAATTTTTCATAGATATTTTTTTAAATAAAATAAATTTAAAACTTGTTTCTTCAATTTCTTGCTAAATCTGACGGACATTATTCTAACTATTGATATCTTAAATAGAAAATAAGTTAGCACTTATGTATTCGAAAGAATAGATATCGATACTGAATCGCCATGACTATCATCTTCGGTTTTTCTCGGTCCTTTGACAAAATCGAACGACCCATTTTCGAAACATAGGCGTGTCAAAAAGAATGAATTTCGCCTTTCGTAAGAGAAAACAGAGGACAGAATTTGACGAAATTATACGACAGATTTCAGAAAGTGTCATCGAAATCGGATTAACGTCAATAGGTTTTAATCCCATGACATGCATTTAATTATAAATGTACAAACAGCAGATCAGATAAGGAACATGATTTACAAAACGTAAACACGTCTCGAGATTTTCGTTACTAAACAAATCCGACATGAATATACAAGGAATTCTTACCTCCCATATTAAAAAAGCAAAACAACACGACAATACACAAAAAACTTCAGTTGTTTCTTCTGGTTTAGACCGGTGAATTTTCTGCCAACGTTTCGCCAGACATGCTGCTGAAAATTCACCGACACGGTCTAAACCAGAAGAAACAACTGAAGTTTTTTGTATAAATAGTGGCCGTGGAAACTTGAAAAAGTATTTAATACGACAATATTTGTATGCTTTTCCGTGATATATTTCCATCAAATAATGATACAATTAAATTTTACAATATCAGGGGGGTACTTCCTCTCCTAATGACGGACCGAACCCCATTCCACAAATTATATGGGTTCTTAGTCAGTTCTAAATTGTTTATGAATTTATATTATTTATTATTTCACCTAATATGAAATATAAAATGTTTTATTACACTTTTTACATAACATAGAGAAACTAAATATTGGACTGCACCGTTATTTTATATTTATGTATAGAGCACCTTTCATTGTAGAATTAGTAGTGGCTGATGCCCATGAGTGAGCAGTGCACTACCTGTTTTCGTCCGGAGGTAGTTCGCGTATATGCTCATTGGGTGCAGCACGATCATGACTGCGGAATGAAATCGACTTAGACTTCATGTTTTTAATAAATCTATGTCGTTTTAAGTATCTTTAAGTTATTAAAGGGTTTTTTTAAGTCAGAATCCTGTGGATGGAATGATAAAAGAAATGAAAATATGGAATATTTCATCTTTGGAGAAAAATAATTGTGAATAGTACTGGGAGAAATACTTCTAATAAGAAGTGTGGTGCCTCCTTCACTGTCCATCCCACTTTACAACTGTAAAATAAAATATTACATGACCACTAATAACTTTTTTATAATAATAGACAGATAAATTATTTCATTTAAATTATTATCATATGCTGAAGGATCCATGAATGAATTCGAAACATTTGAATTCTGGTGAAATATTTAATGTTTTGACAAATAAGAGAACTTTAAGTAGCTTAGAAGCTTCTTGTATTTTTTTTTAAACTTGTCCGTCATGACCAACATTTTATTACGATTTTGCATCTCCCTAAATAATTTTAAAATATTAATTGCAATAATGTTTTATATTAGTACCAGATTCCCGAAACTTTCTAGAAGCTCACAGTCGTCGAATCGAAAAGAGTCAAGCTCTTCATCCATAAAGCTCACTTGTTAAAACATAAATGGCTTCCAGTAAAACATATAATCTTCTCTTCCTCAGCTAAATGCGTCCATTTCCCTACTCTTGGGTTTAATGGTAAACAGAAAATATCACATAATTTCCTAAGGTTAGGTTTAGGAGTGGTCTTGGTATACTTTTTCAATCTCACTAAATTGCCTTGGTCTATGGAATCCATGGTCTTCATCTTCTTCGCCGCCATCAAAAGCCACTCTTAGAGCCCCTGGTGGAACATGTAATTTATTTAAAGTGGAGACAACTCTCTCCATGTAATAAAGATGGATTTTTTTTTATCAGTATCTTAAAAAGCGAATTCATACTAACTCTTTTGTGGTATTTCATGTACATTTTAAGTACATTTATAAGAGTTCTATTTTTTTTATTTTAGCGGCGATTGAGATAGGAACTGTATTAAGGACGATACGCTAATAATTAGGCTTATCGAAGGCTCGATGCAAATGCAACCAATGCCTCCTCACAAAGGCATTGTTCCGGCTCCTAAACTCTCCAGTGTACTGGTCCTTTTTTTAGGACCGAATAATCGACACAATGAGTTTCCTTACCTTTCCTAACTACCTTATTTTGGAATACCGTAATACGTTGTTCACCATTCAACGTCAACGGATGGGAATTTACTAAGCTGGCTATTAGGAAGCACACTTTTATAATTTCCTGGGTTATAAACCCATATCATAAACATAATTTCATAGGTAACGGGCCCAATAGTTCACTTAAGAATGCACGAACGAACAAACCTGTGTATAGACGTCAGTTCGAAACTAATCAAAAAAAGGATTTATCAGTTTTAAGGATGGTAAAAATAGATTTTCCCTTACATTCCATAAGCCTAGCAAGCGGCTGCAGCCTTCTTCTGTTACCGAAGACCTGAGAACCATCATTTGAACAAGACCAAGATGAGAGACGTGATAAACCCAACCATGTGGTGTTCTCAAAACACGGTCTGTGGCGAGACGGAATTGTAGTCAATGGGTCAAGGGAAGTCGTTACAGTCTTCCCTATCGGTTCGATTTCAGCTTGAGTGAATCGGGGAAAAAAATCTCTGGGAAACCATTATCGGCTTCATTAACGATATATAGAAGGATACCTAATTGGCAGTTAGGTTTTGATCCTTTTTGACGGTTTCAGGGACTCAATAATTAGTATCCATTACCGCGTCTTTGTTATCATCCCCATTGCGCCTCTAGGCAACGCAAGGTGGAGATATAAAAAGTAAATTAATTGATCCAGGTTTTCGATCAATACTTACTACTATTATTAAACGTTTGATACCAGAATGTTATTGTTTTTTTGCGATACACCTGACATACGATGAGGTTGGAGACATAATTTTTCTGACAGAGAAAAATTCCATGATTCAAATAATTATTAAAATAATTAGCGTTTGCTGTATACCTACCTTTCTAGCATTCTGCGAACAATGATGAGTATGACATATAATTGCTGTTTTTTGTAAATATGATTGAGTTATTGTAGTAGGAACAACCGTTTTTTACCGTTTAAGAAGGTCTGACAGGTAATTATATGATGAGATGAGATATTATACTGAACTATTTCATCCAAAGTTAAAATTCTTATACAGGGTATTGCAATTAACATATTTTGAGATTTAAAAAAAATATTTTTATTGAATTTCATTGACTAAACTTGGCTGATTGGACTAAGCAACAGTGGAAGTCCTAAATGTTTCATATCCAGGTATAATTAGGAAAGGGATCTCTAATGAGTCACGGCACAGACTTGGGGCCACCGTTTTACTTCCCCTCTGAAAGACAGCATCTTTAAGGATTTTTTACTCTAAAAAATTCTTAAGGCAACCTGAGATTTTAAGAGGTTTAAATTAGTCCTATTCATTTCGCCTACAGTTATATAGTGTAGGAGAATAATGTACTAAACAATATAAGTAGACTGTCCGTCCAAGTCGGGCTTGGCGCCTTTCGCATATTTAAATAATAATTATAAATAACATTAAATATTTGAAAGAAATATCTAGTTAGCTTGATTTTCAATAAGGTATCGTGTTAGGTTTTTTTTATCTCACTAATACTTTTATATTTTTCTTATATTTATTAAACATAATCTTAATGTATGTAATTTTTCAGTTCGTGAACATGTCACTGAAGTTAGATACACAATACGATCCGATAAATAATGTTTTTTAAAATTATTGATATATATATATTTCTTAATTTAAAAACTATAAAAGTAAGACCAGAAGACTTAGTAACCTTATAAAAGATTATTAGTTTTAATCATAAAAATTAAATCATTTTTTCATAAAAGAAACAACATTTTCTTTACTTATTTTTCACATTTTTATTTTTAATATAATAATTTAAACGTTTATTTCATAATTGTTTAGACTGATTTAATTTAAAAGGTAATTTTATTTGTTTAGTTATAAGTCCTAATATTTGTCATAAGTTTACAAAAGAAGAAAGAAAAAGAAAAGGGAGTGGATCGGGTTTTGTTCGCTCCGCCTAAATCGAGGCAGTGCACGAGCCTCTTCATGTGCACATCGCAAGCTATAGCTCAAAGTTGCATCTTGGACTTGAAGAGTACTAATTTGCTGCCCACCTGCAGGTGTAATTTGTTTAAACCTCGTCATCGATTCGACCAATTCGAATTGACCCAGTCGATCATCTCAACCTCTATTGTCTCAACATCCTCGCTCGCCGTGCCGACGAAAATCCTCTGTCATCTCAACATCCAGCTCGCCCTGCCGAGATCTACTATCTACTGGAATCTACTTCGACAGACAGATAAGATTTTTTTTTTTTACATCATTTCAACTACAAAACCAGATAAAAATTTATTATTTTGTAATAGATTTTATTTATTTGTAATTTAATAGAGTTAAATTTACTATCGTAAGATTAAATAATAATTGTTTTCCTTTTGTTATTAATTAGTTGTTTATAATTTAGTTAATTCAATCAATTGTTTTTTCTATTATCAAAAGTATTAGTTATTTAATTTATGAAAATTGATTCATGTTATTAGTTTAATAAAAGGTTACAATTCAAATGACACTGGATCTGGTGTAATTGAATCAGAAATTTTTTCCTTATCCATTTCGGAACTCCGAAGGTCCTACTATTTCGAGGTTGCTCAAACAATATATATAGTTTGTCCTTTCCTGCTAATAATTAAAACAGTTTTAAGTTTAAATAACAGATATTCCCACAGGTAATTGATAGGTCGTGTTATGATAACTGTGCGCATGATGGCGCCATTTAATGTATTTTAATGATTCTTTTTCGTATATTTACATCAAATTGTCCAAATAATAACCAACTATTTATTTATTTATATTTTTTATAATTTTCGGATTTAAAACGTTTGGAACAGAACATTGTCTTTCGGGTTTACTGGTCGTTTTATATTTTTTCCTAAACCTAAATATGGCAATTCTGAGGTTATTTAAGAGGATATAAAATGAAAGTATTATTTTTTTAGATAACTGATCTCATATTTAAATCAGCTGGTTTCCGCTCTATTTCCGTAGCCATCAATAATTCGGGACAGCTTTCTTTTTATTGAATCATGAATAGCAGACAGAGTTTATTGATAAAAATGCAAAATACCTAAATGTAAGCGCTGAAAGGGAAACCTGGTCTGGGTCCCGTCACTTCTACAAGGAATATTTACATATTAGAAAAAGGGAAATTGTAATAAACTTTCATTCCACATTATCCCAAAGACTACTCAATAATATCCTTAAAACTACTAAAATCACGTATCCTTGATTCCTCACCGATTATCCTCACACAGAATTCCTTTTTGTTGAAATCTCTTTTAAACTCAAACCCTCTCCTGTATGTCGTAGTATATCGCCCCCCATTGGTCCCCCATGATTCTACCTTTGAATCTACCCTTTACAACTGCATTCCTCTCTATAACCACATCATAATCTCCGGTGATTTTAATACCAATCTCCTTGTCCAATCCAACGATCGACTATACTGGAAAATCTATTTTACTCTCTACACCTTTCCATTTTCCCATTTTCTCCCACCCATCACACCTTCCTATCCGACACCTGGTTAGACTTGTTTATCATTGATTCACGGCAAAAACTCCTTTCTTCCTCTCATTTACCCGTTCCATTTCTGTCCTCTCATGATCTCATTCAAATTTCATAGACTATCCAAACTCCAGACATACTACCTAACACCAGAACTATTCGCAACCTAGATGCACTCACTCCAGAGAAACCTTGGATTGGAGAAAGATTTATTCTTGTGCCACTATTAATTCCATGGTTGATATACATACTTCCAATCTCAACTATATCCTTGACATCTAACCCCCACTGAAAACCTCGACCTTCCGTTACCAGCCTGCTCCCTGGATGTGTCAAAAAATTAAAGATCTTCCAAGGAAGCGTGATGCTGCCCGAAGACGCTTTAGACGCACAAGGCTAACTGATGACTATCAAGCGTTCAGGGCTTTCCACAATTTGACACAGTCTACAATCAGGCAGGCTTAAACCAAATACTTCCACGAAGCCATCTTATCTGCTCCCGATCCTAAATCTACATTGCATCTCTTTCGAAAGCTTTCTCTCTGTAATTCATCTTCTTCTAGATCCTTTCCAGCCTCTCCCGATATGATAAACTCGTATTTTCTGTCAACTTCAATCAATACTTCAAAATCATCCTCTCCCGTCTTTTCTTTAACGCCATCTTTTAACCCCGGCAACTTTTCCTTCTCAGACATTTCACCCACCAACAATATTTCCACTGTTCTGAAATCCTATTGCAACTCTGCAGGCATTGATGGGATTCCCGTCAAACTGCTAAAATTTGGTCTATCGGTATTCTACCTGCCCTACGCTTCATATATAATTTTTTATTACAAAACGCAGTATTCCCTACCTCTTGGAAAAAAGCTGTAGTCCATCCTATAAACCAAACCTCTAATCCTGTTTCTCTCAAAGACTGCTATCCAATCTCAATTCTCTCCAACCTTTCCAAGCCTCTGGAAAGAATAGTCCAATCACAAATGTCAAATTTCCTCGAACAGTCCAAACTCCTTGATCCACTTCAAGAAAACTTTCTTGTATATCCGTGAAATGTTTCAGTAATTATAATCAGAATCTTACTTCTTTTATAGTAAAATAAGTTCCTGAAATCTTGCAATTCACTGTGAAAAACTTAATCTCGATCTAACAACATAAATCTTGAATAATATTAGTTGAACTTATATATGGAGAAAGAAAATGGTGCGGGTGGAGGTCAGAAAAAAATCTCTACAGAAGAACTGTTTATTTTAAAGCCAACGTTCATACCATACTTTATTATTTTTAAAATATTGGCTTTTTGCATGAACAGGTATGGATAATTCATTTTTTTTTTTTAGTTGCTCCCAATTAATTACAAAAGATTCATATACATGACAATCATTTGAGCTATTTGGACTCACGGAATAGAGCCTAGGGGGTCCACTAAGCCATCGAATTCCCCTCGTATTCAATCCATACGTTATACCGAAAAATCCTGAATGCTCCTTACTTTGTTACGAACAAAGAAGTCCAAAATGACCTTAGAGCCCCATTTGTTGCTGATTTGGCCCGAATACGACATCAATATCTTCATGACAAACTTTATTCCCACCCAAACCCACTAGTTTCAAACTTAGCTACCTCTTCAGTTCCTGATAACCCTCCGAGGCGTCTGAAAAGAAGATGGTCTCGTGACGTTATAAGTTGAACTTCTTATTTAAGTACTATCGCTGGGTAGTTTCTCTTCTTGTCTTTATCGATGCCAATGTGTACCATTTCTGCCATTTACTTGTTGTATTGTTATAACCCAGTTGTAAATTTCAATGAATAAATTATTTTAAAAAAATCATTTGTTAATCTTTTGGTTTTAATCATTATCTCTTTGTTATTATATAATTCAATCATATATTCTAGTTTACGCCCACATTGGAGCACTTCATCGATCAATCCATGTCAATTACACTCTTTAAAATATTAGCTGTGATGCTTTTGTGTTCTCTTCTGTTCCCAAAACTTCTTCATTCTTTCAGACTTGGCTCTTTCATCCGTAATGGTGTATTGTTTCCGTCCAACTGTATTTAAGTTTCGTATCCCCACTCTTCGGAATCATCGCTCCATTTCCGTCTGCAATGTCACTCAATGTTAAATTTTACTCTTTTAAATCACCCGGGACTTCTATGAACGAGTTGTTATTGGTTTCATTTTTCCAAACGTAGTTGAATAATTGTTTTAGTAATATGGTCTATGGTTATTTTGATATGCGACTGAAAAAGGCAATTCTTCTTTTGCACATTGTATCTGCTATTGAGTAATTTTCCCGATAGACCAGTTTATTAGGTAGCAATCTCCATTGTCCTTCTATTAGATGTTATGATTTTCTTCATCATTACCTTTCTACTTTTGTAGTTTATCCGTGGTTGCTTTTTTGTTCAATTTAAATAGTGTTTCACTCGCATCAATTGCGTCAGGTTTAACTACAGAACTATAGCGTTTGAATTTGGCCTTCCTTACTTTTCCTTCTTCCTTTCTCCCCTTTCTTCTTTCTACAACTGACACTTGATCCCGCTAAACGGTCCCTCACCGTTTTGTATTGTATAATGTCAGCGGCCTCGTGCCGGTTGGAGTAAAAACCGCCTTCAGCGGACTCAGCCCGATGTAACGCCTTAAAATACCGAAAGGTAACAGAAGGTTTTTCTTTATATAGAAGCCATAGTTTTTACGACCTATTTGTAATTGTAATTTCATATAATAAAGGAAGTTCTGAAAAAAAAATAAAATAAAAAATAATAATAAAAAAAAGGCATTCATTGAGAGAAATTTCTTATTGTATATTGGCCAAGTGATTTTTCACTTCAATATCAAGTTGTGATTTCACATAGATATTTGAACTTACTTACAATCTTAATTTGTTTGTAATTATTTAGTTGAATGACAGGGGTTTCTATCTTGAAGGCTGGCATCATTTCCATCTTTTTTAACCAAAACTGGTATCATTAATCTTTATTATTTACTTTTTTAATTTATATGTATATTGATATAAAAAGGTGATTTGAAAAAAAAAAAAAAAAACAGTTGCTCTTACTACAGAGATTTTTTCTGACCTCAACCCGGACCACATTCTTGACTTGGTTTCTTATCTTTTCGTACTTAAATTCGAGTTGTTAAAATATGAGTCCTTCTTCTGTCT